>JAQQTP010000080.1:27340000-28540000 GCA_029884605.1 Ormosia emarginata | reverse complement strand
CACCTCTTAAGGGGATGTATGATAATTATACTCCCCTCAATGCATCACGGGCTCAAATCTACCAATAGGTCATGAGCATAGAGTTCCACGATGTAACTAGGCCTTAATCCTTAACGAAACTGGCGTGGATAGACACATCCAAGTACTGTGATTGACAGAACGACCTTGGCCACAACACGGAGGATTGCACCAACCTCCAAGATGTCATTGGATTCCTCATTCATGATGGATTCTTTGGCTGGTATATTTGGAAAACCTAAGACAACCAGATGAGGGGTCATTACAGAAAGCAAAGCTATAGCCCCTGGAGTCCCTCTCCCTTTTACGAGAGAAGACGTTCCCTGACGAGGAATGACAACCTTAGCCCATGATCACCTCGGGATAATGATCGTAACCAAGATAAAGCGTGGCCATGGGATGATAACAAGGAGGGCAATCGTCATCATGAAGTAACACGCACAATCATGTAATGCTTTGTAATTGTCGCTCTCATTGTATGAATGAACGTCTTTGCATATCAACATGTTGGCATTTCTTTATGACTGTCGCCCTATCTTAAAGCCAGTACCTCGGCTGAGACCCTGAGTACTCTGGCTCAACAATATCTACAGCTAATATCCCGGCAATGACATCGGGTCCCCAAATACTTGGGCCTGTCAACCAACAAAGTCACCATACCTTACTGAGGTCTGAGGAATACAAGGTACGAAAGGATCAACTATTCCAACATCCTTACTTAACAACCAAATTGGGAAAGCCACTTAAACACCTCCAGGGTCAAGTAGAGCATTCAGTGGTTCTCACTTGTACTCATTTGAGCATAACCTTAACCTATAAACTCACCATAGTTTACAAATGTCAAGTATAATCAATTGTCGCTGGAATCGTGGACTCTACACCTAGAGGCTTCCGTGTCGTCCAAGTTAAACGAACCCAACCGCTGAGATTCGAGCTTCAGACTCATCTCGACTGGCAAAACGCGTCTTCGTCCAAATTAAAATGAACCCAGCCATCGAGATTTGAGCTTTAGACTCATCTCGGTTGGCGAAGCATGCGTTAATCCATTCCAATGAATCTCACCTCCGAGATTAAGTGTTAGACTCATCTCTAATTGATAAGGAGAGTGTTCATTACAAAATTTTGAGATCTAGCTTTGGACCTACCTTGGAAGAACATAAGCAAAATGAAAGTCTACTAATATCAAGACGCAATTGAGTGTTCAAAGAAAATAAATAATTATCATTCACATTCTAAACATCATCAATCTTACAAGGAAAGCATGTGAGGCTGCCCATTCACAGAGACTACCCTTTTGAAAGGAAGCCGAGAAAGTAATCTGGTCAGATGACGATGGTCAAACACTGACCATGACAAGCTCGATAGCTCATCGTGAGGTAGAAACATATAGCTCGCCTTGATGCAAAGGTGGACTCTTACGGATGGCCGTGGAGGTAGTTGGGGAAAGCTATGATAACCACTAAGCGCTGACCATGACACCCTATCAGTTCAACAACCACCTCTTCCTTGGTCAATTATTCATACCTGATCAACATGAGGAAAAAACCTCACCACCCTACACTTCCTAAACCACCCCTGCGCACCTATGGCAACCATTAGGGGAGCAAAGATGGAAGGATGGTGAAATTTCCCGCACCTTACATGACCTACAGACAGGAGCCTCGAACCTATCTAGCAAACGTGAACCTTTGTTCCACCCCCACACAGGTCTGGAACAAAGGTCTTCTATTATTGAAGGACGTGTTGACCAAGCCATGTAGGGCAGTTACTTGATCCTCACCGGACCGTTATGCTAGAAAAAAAAGCCTCCATCGGAAAGGCGAGCAAGGGAAGAGCTAAACACCTTCAAGAACTTAGGAAAGACGAGGAAGATAGCCTCAGAAGAAGGTATAACCCTCTAAGCACCCACAAAAGACAAAAGGGGGAACCATGCTTGGCGGAAAGCCCAATCCCAAGCACTACTAAAGAATGAAAAAAACATATAGTAGCACCACTACAAACATTTCCCATTTATAGAAGGAATAATGTGTTCCGATTGACTCCCAAAAAAAGGTGAAAGGACAATGTAACTGAGGCCACGTTTAATTGTCCCATCCCTGCGATTGACCACTTAGGCAATAGGCAGTTGACAAATTGAGTAAAAATCACTATTACAATTAAACAACCTTAACGTTCAATAAATTCTGAGCAAGTTCCCCAGTCAAGTACAAGTTACTGCAAAGTGTAGAGCAAAGACTGCTAAAAGGACAACAGATTCAAAACCTTATCCTTGAGATAAAGTATAGGACCTATCATGGCGACTCACAAGAGCAAAATTGTTTGTGTAAAGTTAACATCGAGATTGGGCAGCGCACCCATCTTAACGTCGCAAAGGCAGAAAATCCAACAAGCAAAAGCAGCTCCAAGATCGAGCGTTGGACTTATCTTGGCAAAAATTCAAATGTCATCTTGAAGAAATAAGCATTAAGGTAAACAAAACACCCGAGGTTGGGACTTGTCCAAATATATAAGTAAAGCCCTATGCAGAGGGCAGGAAAAAAAATAAAAATGGGGGCATCATAAAATAAGGCTTTGCCCATTCGAGCCCTCCACCATTGCCTACTCAATCTGAACTGCCTCAGTCTGTATAGTCCTAACCGCAACCATACTAGTTCCCTCTTGCCCAGCTTCTGGTGCCACTTCCATATTGTCTTCATCTTCCGCCTTAGAACCCGTTTGGTCACCTGAGGCACCACCTGAAGCAACTATGTCCATAATATGGCTATCCCAGACTTCCCTCAGAGCACCGATGCTTTCTTAGATTAGGCCAGGGTTGAGAAGACAGAGTTGTTTTAGGGCATCCGCAAATGAGACCTCAACCACTCATTAATTGTCTGGTCAAATTCTTCTTTCAAAAGCCCATGCTGAACCTAGATGTTGCTGAAGGTATATTTGGCCAAGGCAAGATCTTATTTCAATACATTCTCCCGAGTCATCGCCTCATTGAGTTCGATTTAGAGTCTATCTGCCTCTGCAGCCTTGGTTTTTAATGGCCCCATCTCCGCGAGTTAAGCCTGGAGAGTAGGGACCTCGACAACGTCGATGGGAAACCTTAGCCTGGAGCTTACCTACTTAGGGTAGCACTAAAAAAAAAGTTTACTGACAAACTTTCTAACCTTGATCATAATGTAGTTCAACCCACTGCATTAGAAGGACTACCCTATGTATGTTTTGGAATTAGCCATAGTGGTGTTTGCCTTATAAACTTGAATACTTTGCTCATAAGGAGTTTAGTAGATGTATTCAGTGATCATAATAGTTCCAGGTACTTGTTTGATTAGAGGAAGCTGAATATGAGGCAGAAGAGATAGATGAAGTTCTTCAAAGTTTATAACCTTGAGTTATAGTATCGTATGGGTAAGGCCAATATAGTTGTCGATGCACTAAGTAAAAAATCCTTACAGGTGTCCCAGATGATAGTCCAAAAGAGTGAATTTCTTGAGAGTTTCAGGGATTTGAGTCTCGCGATAACTATGATGTCATATAGTCTCTCAGTGAGCAACGTGGATATAGTAAAAGACTTAAGGACTCAAATTGTAGAAGCTCAAAATGAGGAAATAAACTCTAAGGGACACTAGTGAGTAGATCTTCTTAGAAACCCAACAGGATTTTAGTATGACAATAGATGAAATGATGAGGTTTAGAGACAAACTTTGTATTCCAAGAGAGTCAAGAGATCAAAGAAGGGATTCTAGGAGGAGTTCTCAAAAGTAAGTATATAATCTATCTACGGGCTACTAAGATGTTTCAAGAGTTAACGAAGATGTTTTGGTGGCCTAGTATAATAGAGGACATAGCATAATATGTTATGTTTTAAGTAATGGTGGAAAGATTAAGTAATCTGCTCACTTTTTACCAAGGAGAGTTAGCTACGCTCTAGATTAAGTAGTTTAACTACTTTTAAAAGAGATAGATAGATTGCAAGGAGTCTCAGTGAATATAGTGTTTGATAGAGATATTAGGTTCACACTCAGTATTTGGGAAGCTTTGCAAAAGAAGTTCAAAGCTAAGTTAAGTTTAGTACAACTTACCATCCATAGGCAGAGGAATCCGAGAGCTTAGAGGTAAGCAGATTTCCTCTAGTCAGAGTATGGTTAGGAGAAGCTGGTATTGAAAAAACTACTTGGGAGTTAGAATCTCATGTAAAGTGAGTTTACTCAGAGTTATTTGCATGAGGTGAGTAATTTTGTGGACAAAATTTTAAAAAAGAGAGGAGAATGTAACATCCTGAAAAAACATGTTAGGTTTGTATATAGTCTCAAAGGTACTTTTATACTTGTATAACATGTTAGTTAAGTTTTGTGACAAACTGAATTCGTTTAGGCACTTAGTTGTAACTCAAAAGTTGAAAAATAGCTTAAAATGACTCAGATAGTAACATAGATTGCTAAGTTGAGGGAAATAAACCTAAAGAGTTTGTTTCTAAGTCTCAAATAGGGTGAATAAGGTGTAGTTAAAATTTGAGAAGAATCAGAGTTAGTTTAGTATTTTTAGGTATACTAGTTGTGTGTTTTAATGCTGGATTGACTAGCAGTAAATATAAAAAATTAAGATATTGGTGAAACAATAATTTTGATGAATCCCAGTATTTATTTCCAAGTTGTTGGAAGTTAAAAAACTTGATTTAGCTAAATTCAAGTGTCCTTAGCAGACATAAAGTTCCAACTTTAGGTTTAAGAGCCAAAGTTGGACTTTCGCTCTTTAGTTTTTCTCCTTTATCCCATGGCTGAAACTAAAAAAGAGAAGAAGAAAAATAGAAACCAAAGAAACGAAAGAAAGAAGGAAAGGAAAAGGGGAGAAATTGGGAAAAACAAGAGGATCAAAGCTTGAAAGAGGATCTAAGAGAAAGATCAAGGCTTCAAGATCTTCATCAAAGCTTAAGGATCATCATGTCTTCAAGAGGTAGGGGTTCTTGAGTTTAAAACTTCATATCTTTCTCATTTTTCAAGTTTAGGCTATTTGAGGTTTAAGATGTCAAAATGAGATTTAATGGTGTTTTGAGTGATTTTCTTACTTGGATAAGTCTTATGTGTTGTTTATGACTTGTTCATGCTAAGAGTTTGGATTAGAAATTGAAAACTCTCCTTTTGGACCATTAAAGCTCAAAGTGAAGAATTTAGGGTTTTTGGATGAGTGGTTTGATTCAAGGATCCATTTTTTTTATGAAATCAATTAGTATTTTATGTTTCTTATAGGTTAGTGAACTTGTTAGGAACTTAAATCACTTAGAAACTGAATTGGAGTGACCAAAATTCATGAATTATTCCAATGGAACAATGTTTTGGTTTCTACAGAATGGTCACGCTTAAGTGTGGACTGATCAATTTTTGGTCCAGGTGAGGCAGAGAGCACCACGCCTAAGTGTGATAAAACCAAGCCCAGGCGTGTGACAGGACATAAGCCATGCTTAAGCGTGGTAAAGTCATGCCTAGGTGTGAGTTTCAGGATTTTTCAAGAATGTTATTCTTGATGTTTGGGAGTTCCCTGCTAGTTGGGATTATTCTTATATATTTTCTTAAGTGTATTAAGATACTTTTAAGGATATTTTAAAGAGAAAACAACCCTTTAGTATAGATGAGAAAGTTTAGACCTTTGTGCATCCAATAGTTAATGATTGCTGTAGGTAGGTATCTGATACCCTAGGCACTTAATGTTGCATTAGATATCATACAAGATGTGATAAGATGAGGTAATAGATACGAGTATACTAGAATGAATTAGTAACATTCACTCTAGTTAGTTAGTAAAGCTATGAACCTTAGGATATCCAAGAGTAGTAGATTACTTTGGAAGGGTACCTAAAACCTTAAGTGTGACACCCGGGGCCAACGAGGGCGGGAAGTGGTCATCGGTGCAAAAAGATGAATAGTATGGACAAGGAGTGGCTCTTGGCAGGCTTCTAGGCGAAGGGACACATGAATGAACTGAATACACACCGAAATGAGAGGGATTCAGAGACTGTGCATGTATAGGACTGCATAGTTGAGTATTACTTAAAGGAATTGAGTAGCACCATTCATATCAATAAGGTGCATCTTCTTTTCGGGAGCCAAGAACATAAGTACTCCATGGTTAAGCGTGCTTGACTTGGAGCACTTGTGGGATGGGTGACTTCTTGGGAAGTTTTCTAGGATGCGTGTGAGTGGGGACAAAGCACGCTGAAAAGACACGTGTTGGTTTGTGGGGACACTCATCAATCCTACAGGCAGTTCCGGGACATTACATTAAGCAACAAAGTAGTGCAAGTACTAACCACTCATGAGTTAGTTGCACTCAAGTGGAGTTAAGTTTGTGTGTTTAGCTCCTAAGCGGGAACGATTGTGTACTAAGTTCTCTAGTTAAGTGAGATCTCATGCATTGTTTAATACATAATGGGATGAACTATGACTTGAAAGCTTGTCATATTCATTGAGCATAGTAGAAACGTGTTTAGTTTTCTAATAGTATAGTTGAGTTGAAGATGCATGTAGGAAGAGAGTTCCTTTCTTGAATACTAAGTTAAGTATAGAAAATCAAGTAGTTAGGTATTCCAAGTGTTAAGAGTTACCTAAAATAGGTATTTAGAACCTTGAGCACTCTAATGTGACACAGGTCACTACAGGTAGTGCAATAATAAGGAGAGCTGAATACAAATGAGAGAGGTATAGTTTACTTATCTTGATGTACGAATTACTCACTTGCAATAGAGTTGAGTTAAGTATGCAAAGATCATATAAGTGCTCATTTGACTCCATAAGTTAGGTCAAAATGACACATTAATTAAGATAGACTCTTTCATAAGGATGAGTTGAGTCTATGAACAAGTTTACATTTAGTAATGATTACAGTTTTCTTTTGTTTCAGGTAGGACCAGGATATGTTCACTCCCTATCTTAGCAAGTGTTCGTGGAATCATAGTTTCCTAGAATGAACAGTTAGATGTATGGTTAAATCGTCAGCTTTGCAGTTACAGTTCAGTTGTATAGGCAATTGTCTGTGACTGTTGATATAAGCGATTGTATGGGCGGTTACTTATGTTAACGGTATGTAGGCTATTGGTTTGGCTATACAATGAGGTATTATGCAATTATCAATTATAGTGGAGGAAACTCCTATGACAGTAATTATAGATAATGTTATACGGTTATATGTGCAATTGTATAATGTTGAGTTTAGTTTAATTATGGATGCAGTTTACATAGTTATTATGCCATGAAATATATGTTTATTACTAAGAATTTTTATGTTCTCACCTTTTTTCTGTATTTTCATGGTAGAAGCAGGTCAAAGACCGTCATAGAGTAAGAAGTTCAAAAAACAAAAGAACTAGTATAGTATGGTTTTATTTATTTCTTGTTTAGATAATGCTTATGTATATTGTTTATATTTACTTTGTAGTTAAATTAAGAGGTATGTATTACAATAAACCATTTTGTGTATATATATATATATATATATATATATATATATATATATATAAAATCTTACTTGTTTATTGTAAGAGGTGAGAGGAGTAAATATTGACCATTGGATCTTACATGAATGATCAAGATTAGAACATAAATGCATGTGACTTTTTTAAGTGGTCACATGACATTTAAGTAATTTTTAATCTTAATCATTTATGTATAGTTGTATGGTCAAAATTTATAATAAACTAGATATGTCTCATATATATATATATATATATATATATATATATAAGTTTAAATTTTTCGCATTCTCTCAAGGCTTTCTATAATGACTTGTATGATTGTTATAGATATATTAGTAGTTAGTTTATGTAGTAAATGGCGTAACTAGTACTATTTATCTTGATATATTCCAGATATATCCAAATATCTGTCCTGGGATGTTACACGCTGCTTGAAGGCGAAGATGCAGTAACAACCCCCCTTCGAGCAGACGCCGAGGCCCGAGATCCTGATGCCCCCCCGGGCTGCCAACTTCTCAGCCAAAAGTTAGAGTATGCTTGTTGGAGCCATACTTTATGCAAACAAAAAGTAAAATGTCAACATTGGAGTAAATTCGAGGGCGAAGAAGTAAGTGCATAAAAAAAATATGTAAACAATATAACTAGTAAGGCCTTTACAGAAATAGACGGTTCATCTAAGATATCTTTACAAGAAATAGCCCTTTATTTGCCTTATTCAAACAAAAACTTCATATCAAATGCCTCAGGAGGAAAAAGCTTGGTAACCGGAGTTTCTAATTCCTTATTACTTTGCCCCTAACCAATGTATATCTAATGGAGGGATAGTCTACCCTACGGGGTAATGACAAAAGACCTTGTCCCCGAAGCCCTTTCCACTCTAAAAACATTCCCTCTCAAAATTCTTGAAGGACTCCTGGTAAGGTTTAAAGACAATGCGCCCATTATGTGCTAGCAAGGTAACCCACCTTTTGGTCTGGTTACTCCCTGAGGTCATCATTCGAGAGAAAAGGTAGAAGAAGGACCTGACTGAGCATGACCACTCAAAAACTTGGCATACAAGCTCGAATGCAAGGTCGAATGCTAAACATTTAGATGGAGTTAAGTAGGCACCACTCGCAAGTGAAGGAGGACGCCTTGTTCGAAGTCTGTAAATGGCAATTGTACCCCAATCCGGGTAAAAAGAGCTTCATACATATAAAAGAAGTGCTGGCCCCCATGATAACAATGTATTTTATGCATTTTATAATCCTCTAACTAGGCTTCTTAAGGTTTAATTTGGCTTAATTAAGTTGATTTTGTCACATTTTATGAAATTAAGCTTAATTGGATCATTGAAGAAATTATTGCTTGAATTATCATTAATTTGGGTGATTGCATTCTAAAGTAAAGTGGCCACAACTTGAGTTGTAATTATCTGATTAATGTGATTCTGGTCTTGTTGGAAAGTTAAGATAATTCTCTAATAACTATTCACTGATAGCGAAGTTAACCACATTAATAGCAAATATATTCATTCGTTGTATAACCTTCTTACTTAGCTTTTTCAAGATAAACTGGCTATAATTTGAGTTACAAATATCCGATGGATGTGATTTTGGTCTTGTTTTTAAGCTAAGATAAATTTCTACAACTTTCATGAAGGCCTCAAGACCAGAAACACATGTTTGGATAACTCAAATTGGAGTTGAAGCAAAATCTAGTGTTTTGAACCTGACAGCTTGACCTTTATGCACTCATTAGGCTATATTTCGGGCTATTGGAGTTCAATAATTCTGAAATTTTGACAGTAGAAGGTTAAGACCCATATCTACAACTTTCATGAAGAACACAAAAGCTAGTTCGGATTCCTTGAAGGTGATATTGGGCTTAGAAGTCAGAACAGAGGTGCTGACGTTGGGCCTGACCCATGAGCAGTAATTGGGCCATATCTTGGGCTGTGGTTATTGGATTTGGCTAAACTTGGTGTCTCTGGAAAGCTGAGACAATGTGCTAGAACTTTCATGAAGACCACTTGACTCAAAAATGACGCATGCCATGAGTTCAGAAGGGAAACATTTCGGAGACAAGAATCCACCCACCATTTATCTCTTTTATCATTTTGTTATCATCATCCATCATCTCTTTTGGCTATTTGTACTCTTCTAATTCTATAAAAAGAGGCAATGGCTGATCATTTGAGGGTGTTAGCTTAGTGTTAGTCTAGATTTTACTTTAATATTTGTATGTTGATTGCTTCCTTTGTTGTAATTTTCTCTTGTTCTTAAGTGAAGTTATGTTCATCTTTCTCTTCTTCTCTCTTTCTTTCTTCTTGTCTATGAGTAACTAAATTTTCATCTTGCTTGGGTGAAAAGGTGAAGCTCTTGGTAATAAGTTAAGGTTAGATTAATTTCTTTCTTGTGCTTTAAATGATATATTTTTATGTGATCTTTATATGAGTTGTATGTTGTTTCCAATTAATTTAGAAACTTTTCTTGTATAATGAATATCTTGATCCATTGTAGACAATAGGATTGGCAGTGGATGCTTTTGACGATTTACAAGTATTGGTAGATAGTTATTGGAACCATTATATGATTACATAATTGAACTTTGAATGTTAAATCTTCCTTGGAATCTTCATTATGCATGATTTCAATTGAGTTATAAAACGAAATAATCTTATCTTTAATTTATTACCAAGAGTGGATCTCCTAACCCAAGCAAATCCTTTTCCTTTGTGAACAACTCATATCATCTTTAATTTTGTGACACATCTTTTCTTTACCTCAATTAATTAGTTTTCCTTCATCAATTCCCTGTGGATCGACCTCGGACTCCCGAGAATTTATTACTTAAGACAACCTACACTTGGGTTTGAAACTATATAATTATATCCCATCACCCCAATATAGATCGAACATATCCTTTCCTCCTCTAATGGATGCCAAATAACAAACTCCTCGTCCCGCAACCCATCCTTGATCAATTTAAGGTACTGTAACTTCTCGTGGATGTCAGCCTCGCTCCTTGCATCAGAATGAGTGCCCAAGCCCTCACTATCAACCCACTTATATATATTGGTCTCCTAGGGAAAAACAAGCTCCCTCGACTCTGCGAGCACAACTCTCTCTAACTCTACAGAGGCAACCCTCCTCCGCCACGTGTAACATTCTGCCCAACCCGATGATACTAATCAGTGTTACAGTAGCTCAATAAATCTGATATTAATTATCTGATAATTTGGATAATTGTTTAGGGTGAATTGAACATAAATCTATAACACTAAACATGAGAGATAGCCCAAAACAACTTAAAAAATTATAAAATTATGAGTAATTGTCAATTAGAGGATGAAAAATTGATTGGAAAATGAGAACATATTAAAATATTACTTGAAAGCTTTTTAATTTATATTTTTTAAAGGTTAACTTAACCCAGGAATAAAAAGTGAAGTTTAGTGATTGGTAAAGGTGTAAAAATGATATTTGTGGAAAAACGATATTTAAAAATTTATTAAAAGAATATAGAAATATTTTTATAGATATAAATTTTAGAATTTCTTCCTATATTTTTATTAAAACCCCTTTGTTATTTTATCTTTATTTTAAATTAACTTTACCTTTACCAATTTATTTCCTTCTTTCCCGTGACACTCTCTCTCATTCACTCTCCCTATTCGTCCGCTCGTCCTTTCTCTCTCACTCGTTCACTTTGTCGTTCTCTCTCTCGTTGGTTCCCTTTCGCCGTTCTCTCTCAATTGCTCTGTCGTTTTTGTTGTTTGCTCTCACTCGCTTGTCTCTCTTGTCCTCTTGTTCGCTCATTAGCTCTCGTTGTTCCCTTATGGTTCGCTCTCGTTGCTGCTCGATCTGAGGAATAAGGCAAGAAAAAGAAAAGAAATGAGAGAAATATGAAGAGGGAAAGCTTGAAAAATCAAAAGGGACAAAGAAAAATCTTGAGGTAGGGGGTTCTTTGCCATCTCTTACTCATCTTTTCCTATTATTTTTTAGTCTCAAATTTGGTCCATGGAGCCTTGAAGCTTATGCCAAACTTGTGAAAGTATGAGTTTTGTGCTTTTTTATGCTTCTATTTCATTGTCTTTATTTTATTCTTATTGTGAGTGTTTGAGCAAAAGTTTGTGAATTTAAGTGACACTTTGATGCTCGCTTCTTCACTTTTTGATTAGTGTTTTGCTGTCTATAAGACTTGTATAGGGCCTTTATATTTATTTTAATTGATTTTACATTTGTTTGGTTTTGATAGTGGATACTGTAGATGTATGAGTGAGTTTCAAATGTTCACACATAGGATTTGACTTAGTTGTATTTGTGACGTGCAACTCGTGGTCCTTGCTTCCAATTGAGTGTCATTTCTCTATTACATGTTGTATTAAATTGAGGTGTTGAACTTAGTAAGAAATTGGCTAAATATTAGGCTGGTTGTTTCACGGCAATTGCTGCCAAATTTTTTTATCAGAGTTGTATCAGTAGTTGAAAAGAATTTTGTCCAATTATGAGCATGAAATGGTGACTTATATAGCTAAAATTGTTAAGGCAGAAAACTGTCCCATTTGTGATTGTATTATAATGATTTTTGTGCTTGAAATTGAGCTTGATTGATGGAGAAATTACAATGGGCAGAAACGAATAAACAAGAGAAACTGAAACAAGAGGGAGAAAGAGCGTGAAAAAGGAAGGAACAAAATCAAAGAGTTGTGGAAAGTGAGGTAGGGGGACTTTTTTACTATTGTCGTTTCTTTCTACTTGCAATAAAGATTTGAAATTGAAAGAATGATTATATGTTGATTGAGGTTTATGAAATTGATCCTTTGATTTGATCCATTTGATTTAATTCCTAATGAAGTTTCCTTAATTTTGAAAGTGAGTTTGAAACCCATTTCTATTTGGGTGATTTGGTTGAGCTATTTATACTCATTGTTTGTATTGAGTTGTTGTTGAAATGATGAAATTTGGGCGTAGAACACCAAAACTGTGAGTTTCTGGTTGTTGGATTTTTGAACAACATCTGTATTTTGATTCCTTTATTTGAGAGATTAATTTTGATGTATTGTCATGTTGTTTTGAGAATTTATACTATGATTGGATTGGATCAAATGAGATTGAACAATGAATGATTGATTGCATATGATAGGAATGATGAATTTATGCATTTTATTGCATATTTGATAATTTGATGTACAAAGAGATTTGATAAAATAATTTGATTTTCATAGGTATCCCTTTGTGGAACTAGGCTGAGTGAGATTTTAGATACACCTAGACTTAGGGTAAGTCTTGGAAAATGGTAAGAGAAAAATTAGGAATCTCTTTATACCAGAGTAATTGAGGTTGAAGAAGACCTTCTTCTTTACCTAAGATGCCCTAGTCATCAAGTGGTAGAGAATGATTTTACTATTTGGGGTGATCCTAGATCCAGGATAGAGTAAAGATTTTTGTGCGTCTTCCTTATTCTAGACGATTGATAATGTGAGGATTTATACGCTTCCCACCTATCAAGGAGTTATGTTCTACTCTTATATCTATACTGAAGATTTCTGTGCATCCTCTTTACTAGACTGAGATAAACAGGGCCCAGTTACTCAGAGTTGTCCTATGTGACAAATAGATCGTCATAAATGGGTTGAAGTGCACCAACCCGAAAGTACGCTACTACCAAGTGAACGAATAATATTATGAGCTCATATCTTTGATTTTAAGATGAGACTTAAGTATTGATGATTTGAAATATCAAATGATTTATAATTTGATAAATTTTGAGAAACAATGTTTCTTGATATGATTTTAGTATTGATTATATTTCAATTATATAAAAATGTGAGATTTAATAACATAATTTATGACTAGACTATATAAGATTTTAAAATAGGATTTATAATGTATTTTTGACGATTATGAATAATTTTCTTAATGATAAATGAACTATCTATTTCGGGAAGAAAAATGACTCGTTTTGGTTTTCTGCCACATTCCTAGATTGAAAAAGAACATTTTTAAAATAAATGATTTTTTTTCCCGAAATAGTTGAAATTGTTGTGATGACACAATTTTAACTAAACTACTGAGAATTTCATAATTCTCACCCCCTACATCTATGTTTTCCATAATGATTTCAGGAAGGATACAACTGACAATCGAGATGAAGCATGAGGCAACATAAAAATAAGGGGATAGTTATTTTATTTCTAATTGAATTTATATAATGTGGCAGGAAAATGTATATAATGTTCAGCGAGGTATAATTTGTATATTATTTAGCATATATTGTATGTATTTTACGTTTCCGTGTAAGGCTCATATTTTGTATATTATTAATCTGTTTATTTTAAAAATTATGGATATTTATAAGTAATGTACCAAATTCTAATTACTGATACGTAAACTAGATACGTCATTAGTGTTAGTAATTTGGGATGTTACACCGCAGGCACGACCTTCCAAGTTCGCGCCATACTTGCAGATGATGTACCCAAGTTAGACTTCAAGGAATCACTTAAAATAATCACCCAAGTTCGCGCCATACTTATAGAGGATGCACCCAAGCCCAGAAAACGAGCGGGTTGGCCTAAGCTTTGCCAACTCTCTAGCCTGGTTCCAATACTCTCATTCTAGCCAAGGACCAAGGCCCTCACCAGAATCCCCATCATAGGCTTGAGGGGCCCATTGTGGCGAAGGTGATGAAGATGAAAGAGGACTTAAGACCTCTATTGACGAGTCACTATTTTACATTGTCTCCTCACTCCCATACATGTTCCCCACTAAACAACTTAAAGGAGGAAAAGGCAAAGATGGAATGTATGAAGACAGAAGTACCTTTAATATTGGTCGAAAAGAGTCTCTGAAGGGTCTTTAGGAGGAAGGAAGTGCTGGAAAAAACCTCACTTGAAAACAATGAACTAGGGAGCATTGAACCACCAACAACCTCCAACAAGGTACTCAAAATCGCCTGAATAGGGACAAGCGAAGAAGTGGGAAAGGCAAGACCATGCTCTTATTTATAAGCATGAAAAGACCTCGAAATAGCTACAATCAATTAGGGTAGATGCGTCTTTCCGTTCACAGCGCCTCATCATGACGCCTTTTCAATTTCAAAATTAAAAAATGGTTAATCATGAGGTTACAAACCCCAAATGATGACCTCCACTGTTTCTCAACTATGTGGCGCACCGCTTTTGAACAAAAGCATCCAAAAGGATAGGACACAGAGCGTTCAAAATCAAAGTGACACGTGGCATTCCAGAACATCTATCCTTAATTTCGAACCAAGAGGGGTCATCACGGTAGAACACCACCTTGAACCCCGGTTCAAAGCTGGGAGGACACAAGACCCCAACTACACATGGGGCCAACTCAATAAGACCCCAAACAACAAAATGACAATGTAAACGGAGCGATCTAACTCGAATCCCAAATTTACTCATCCACCTCGGTAACCTGTCATGATACATCATGGACCTCAGGCCTTTAGGAAAAATATTGTAGGACCCATCACCAACGTTGTAACTTGGACCCTTTTACTCATTGCGTGTCGTGTGCTCCAGTTGAGTCTGTATCTCGACACTTTGTTGTACCACCAAAGCACCGAGCTGGGGGCAACTATTCTAAACTGGGTTACGGGCCCAAAGAACTGGAGCAACCCGACCCGCCAAGCTGACACCCAAGCGTACAGTGCACATGAAGTAGACAAAATGTCAGGCATAACGGCAAGAATGAATCTTGATCATATCCTGTACGACCAGGCAAGTAAAGACAGAAGGGTAGTGTTCTTGCGACATTGACCCCACAATCCTGTCTCTCACGATCGTGTCGCCACAATCACAAGTAATAATATTCGGCTCGCATTGAATGCTCAGATACTAAAAGCCCTAATACGCTCATATAAATATAATAAGTAAGAGAGAAAATATACGTCTAATTCCTTTACACTCTACCTTCATTGTGCAACTACTGACTTGAACATCGAAGTATCTTTTATAAGTACCTACCACATCTCTCCACCACTGAAGAAGTTGCGTCATGGAGAAATCAACCACATATTACCCCCTCAGATAAACCTCAAAACTTAGTACTGAACATAAATGCATCATTATCTCCATGTTTCTTTGTCAATCTGAAGCCATAAATTATGAGAAATGTACTCAACTAGGAAGGACGTTTATCTTCCATAATTAATCTTAATTTTATATTTTTTCTGCTCCCGGCCGACAATGTTTGATATCTAGAATACAGTTACTCAACTTAAGCATATCCTTAAACATTCCGATAAGCAATATTTTAGCCAGTTTTTGGTAGCATTAAAAAATTACCTTATTAATTCCTCAAAAAAAATGTCATGAGGATCTGTAGCTATTTGCTCTTTGAACGTTACAATGTTGTTTCTATGAAGAGTGCGTAATTGAAGATATTCCGTTCTTTCATGTGTAACGGACCATGTGCGCGTCTCTTACCCAAAAGCAAAAAAAGAATAAGAGGAAAGGGAAGAGAAGAAGAGCACCGCGTGCTTTTCGTTATGGGTTATGTGTTTTTCCTCCCTTTCTTTCTTTTGTTTTTCCTGTGGTAAAGAGAATAAAAATAAAAAAGAGAAAGAATAAAAGCAGTTAAGAACACCTCAAGGACTGAACTTTACAATCTGTGGACAGAGACAGAGAGTCCCATTGCGTCCGCGTTTGGAGCTCTAAATAATCTGCATTTAAGTGTTCAATTCTCCTTTCATTTTAAATTTTTTTTTAGAACACGAAATATTATTATAAGTTTAATTTATTTAAATTATTTATAGTATTAATTCTTTTTTAATTGTAAGAATAAAAAAATTATGTAATTTTTCTACAAAATTTATTTTTTTAAAATTTAAATTTACGTCCTCGTTTGAAAATATTGAAGTAACACATATTAATAAAAATAAGAAATAATTTAATTTGATTTAATTTGAATTGATTTGATTTGATTTAAATCAAATTTTGTAATTTTAACTTTAAAAAAAAAATAAGATTTGAATTGATTTATAAATCAAATTTTGTGTTTAAATTCATTAAAATAAGAATTGATTTGATTTGATTTTATTATTTTATATTTTAACCCTTATAAGAGGTGGTTAGAAGTAATTATTAAGAGTAAAATAATTATTCTTTTAAATCAAATCAATTTTAACAAATTCTATCAAAATTGATAAATTTAAAAATAAAAAAATAAAAATTCATATAATTTTAAAAATCAAATTATTTTTTATTTTTTAATATTTTAAATATAAATTTAATTAAATTTAATTTATAAATTAAATTATTTTTTATTTTATTACATTCTAAACACACTATGTGAGAGGGGGTTCTTATATTCTCCGAAACCTCCACACACACATTATAACTATTAGATCTCTGCATTTCGTACTTGTTTTGTGGATCCTATATAACAATCAATGATATAAGGTCCACCTAAAGCAAGAATTTTCCTTATATATAAGAATTTTTCGTTTGTGGGTTTCCTCACTCTCAAGCTGGCTATGAGCCGGTGACAACTTTTCAGCGCAAAGCCAGAAATAAAAGATCTGATATCCTGGATCGAAGCACCATAAATGTGAAAACGTGCCTTTATCTTATAGAAATAGTAATAATATATAAATGGTTTATGCACTATATATATATATATATATATATATGTATAAGGAGATTTATTTATATTTAATATAAGTATATACTCAATTTTAATAAAAAGAGATTTATTTATATTTAATTTTATATTTTATATTTTTTATTTTATTTTAATTATATAATTATTATTTATCTTATTAAATAATCACATAATTAAAATAAAATTATATATATATAGGAGATTTATTTTATTTAGTATAAGTAAAAAAAATTTATATTTAATTTTATATTTTTTATTTTATTTTGATAATATGATTACTATTTATCTTACTAAATAATAACAAGATCAAAATAAAATAAAAAATATAAAATTAAATGTAAGTTTTTTTTCATTTACATTAAATATAAATGAATTTCTCTCTATATATATATATATATATATATATATATAATATCTTTTATTTTATTTATTATAATAAGTTTTTTTGTCTAGGTTATTTTTATTTTATTTTTTTATTTTATAATTTTTTCGAACATTATTACTTTAGTCAGTGACCGATTTCATCGTCCGTCGTCGTTTGCCAGAGACTCGTTGTCCATCGAATATTAGCAGTTTGTCGCCGTTTATCGGTAATCACTTCTGGCTGGCCACCACCTCCGGTCGGCCACCACTGCCGGCCAGCCTCTACCTTATGTCGAAAACCACTGTTGGTCGACAACTACCGTCGGTCGGCTACCCTCCACAGTTGACGTCGGTCACTACTTTCTTTTAGGTTATGCTGTTCAATTTTTTTTAAATTGCATAACCGTGTATTTAATATCAGTTAAAATTGTACTAATCTTTATATTTTTTCATAAATAATTATGCATATTAAAAACTCTACATACTTTATTGTGTAAATATTTTCAATTAAAATCTATATAGTTTTCAGTATACACAGTTATTTATAAAAAAATATAAAGACTAATACAATTTTAACTGATATTATTTACACAGTTATGTAACTTAAAAAATGAACAGTATAACTTGAAAAAAAGTAGTGGCCGACGACCAATAGACGATGGTCGACCAGCGGTGGACGGTTGCCTGCCAGAAACAGTGATGGTGGTGATGTGTGAAAAAAAACATAAAACAAAAAAAACATTAAAAAAAATTACTTAACAGGTTTCCTGTAGTTAATCTAAGGCATTAATATTTTTTATGATTAAATCAATAATTTAGATCAAGTGATGTATCATACATCTTCTAAAAGAAGGTGTATATGAAAAATGTCCCTTGTCTTGAAAGAGAAAGAAGAAGAATCTAATACTCTTTTTTTGGTAATGAATCTAATACTCCCTTTGATCTTACATAAATTTGGATAAACTTTTAAAAGAGTGATTATAAGATAGTAAAAATAATTAATTATATTTAAAATATTTTAATGAAAAGTAAAATTTATTTTATGTATAAATATAAAAACTTTTTATTTTTTCTCTCTTTTATTATATTTTTACATAATTAATTTTTTTGAAAAATAACTCATTTCAGCTTTTCCAAAAATCATAAAATTGTTTTTTTTAATTTGATTTTTATTTAAAATCTTATCTAAATATATGCACATGTTTCATAATTATTTTTTTAATAAAAAAATTACTTTTCTTGTTAAAATACACAAACAAACTCACTTTAAGTTTCATTTAGTGAAAAAAATTAGTCTATTATAAGTATCTTTTCGCATATAAATAAAGTATTAATTATTTTTATATTTACTTATATACTTAAATAGTCTTAATTATTCATAAAAATTAAATAAACATAATAAAGTGGAGTAATTAATTAAAATGAATAAAAATAGCTTAGTAAAAAAAATTCACAAATAAAGCTTGATTAAATGTTTTTTAATTCTTGTAAGTTACACTAAAGCAACACTTAAAATAAATCGGAATGAATAATTTATAAGATTTTGTTTGGATATTTGTTAAAAAAGTAAAAATAAAAAATTTTAAATATATTTTTAAATTTTTAATATATTTAACACTTTATTTTCATTTAAATTTTTTTATTTTAACTTATTTAACAAGTATTCTTAGTAAAATATTAATTTATATGAGTTGAAGAACATGAAACATTAATTAAATAAAGTATAAAATTTAGGTTTATTTCTTTGTATTTATTATATTTATTTTATCAATTAAATTATGACATATATTTATTAATATTCTCTCTCTTATTCTTATATATATATATATATATATATATATATATATATATATATATATATGATTATATATAAATTTGATATAATAAATATAATGAAATAAAAAATAAATTTAAATTTTTTTCTTAAATAAATTCGCTACGGAAAAGCCAGCCAGAAAGTGGGTGGGTTGTGTTAGAAATATGATTGTGATAAGCACGATATTTTGTAAAAAGCAATTCTACAATTGGTGGGAGGTGGAGGACTAGCAAGGTTTTTAATTTTTAAAACATCTGATGCTACTTAGGCATAATGCACATAGTAAGCACGACTGGAATTAGCGTATAGATTATAAATTTAGTCTCTCGTAAGTCATAGCATGAGGGGAAAAAAAAAGTTTATCAAATGCTCCATCACAATGTGGGCCATTCTCTCAATTTTTTTTTTTAAAAAAATTAACTATCTTTCCATTCTTTGCCTTCGTCATGAGCTCTCTTTCGTTTTCATTCGTTCTATTTCTTCAATATGTCTGTGCAGTGTTTAATAAATCATGAGCACTGTTTATGGTGCGAGGAAAATAATGATCGCTCAGTGTTCTGGCTACGGTGGTAAAGAGCTCTAGAGAGAAGTATGAAAGGAAAAAAAAAAAAACTATGAGTAGAAGATGGTGAGAGGATCTTGGTGAGTGTCTTAGAAGGACTCAATTCATATGTATATATATATATATACACGTTTATTTAAGATCTAGAAAGATATCAACATGGGTTATTAGTAATAAGCGAGTTATATACGGATATGATAGAAGTTAAAACTAAAAAACAAAAATTATTTAAAAAGATTTCTTCATCGTGACGGCATTTAAAAATTAATATTACAATAATATCTGTAAAAATATCAGATTAAAGATAAAAAAATTTAAAAAATACCAATACTTTAAAATAATTATTGTATTAGTATTTGATAGGTATCTTATCAAATAATTCTTAAATACTTTTAAATACTTATAATTTATATTTTTCAATTAATTTATGAATTTTTGTACTAATATATGTGAGATACCAACATGATTACATAAATGATAGTACTCCCTCCGGTCCAATCTTTCGATTTAAATGTTGTTAATTTATATACTTATAATTTATATATTTTAATTAATTTTAAAATGTGGTTAATTTATCTACAAAATTTCAAATGCTAATTAAATGAGGAAAACATTGTATACAACTTGACAACAACGATCTAATTACTTTACTAAAGAAAGATTGTTCATCCCTGTGTGCACAAATGATGCACACTTATGTTGTCTCTAAAAATAATGCACGCTACACTCACAAGTTGTGCACACACACCACTCCTCTATGCCTCCACTTGCATATATTTTAACAAACCAAAGAAATAGAATGAGATTATTAGACATCAAATTAGGAAAGCTACAAGATTTAATTTATTATGAAATAGATATAATCGTTATATAAATTATAAATATAATATAATTAAATTAAGGAGACTAAAATTTTGAGAGAAAAAAAATTGGAAGCATCAAGCAACGGCTTTATTGGCCTTATGGTTGAGCTGCCACTGTCAGGGATTCTGGAGGAAGTAATGCAGATGTTTCACCAAAGTTTGTTCATTCAAAATTACAATTGAATTATAAGCTAACCAAGTCATTTTTTCTTAAAACAAATTTCCTTAAAATCTCCATTTAGATTGAACCCAAAGGTTACCTAAGACAGAATCGATTAATGCAGCCCCATTATAACTGACATGAAATTTTCCTTAGCAACCAAATCCTATGAAAATAGTAGGTAAAGTTAAGAGTAAAAGAGTCAACCCATTATAACTGAACTGAAATTTATCCTTAGCAACCAAATCCTACGAAAATAGTAGGTAAAGTTACTTTAGAGTAAAAGAGTCAACAACAATTCAGACACTGATACTTTTGTATCGATCTCAACTGATTAACAACAATGTGCAAAAACTGTAATTACATCTAGGATGTCAAGGAGCACTCCAGGCCTATCCGCTGCCTCTATGTACAGCAAGCTGATAAATATTGAATTAAAATGGATTAGATGATATAAGGCACCTATTGCATATTAGGATTGCAAATTATGGAAATTATTTGGAGTCCAAAAAACGTAGTAATAAACAACAGAAAAAGGAATTATATCCACATATCTTAAGATGCGTACCTCCTCTTCGGTCCATCTACATTAACTTGTATATGAAGAAAAATATCAAAGTCACGCTACACAAAATAAAACTAAAGTTGATATCTACTCTTGAACCCATAAAAGCATTTCATTGAGTTGAGAAATTGCAACATGCAAAATCTAGTAGAACCAAGCCTCTACTAGTAAAAACAATAAATATAGAAAGAAAAAAGAATTTGCTTCTTTGTAGATCCAACCCATACACAGTATAACATGGGAAGAAAGCACTAAAAAATAAAAAATCAACACATAAACAAGATCTAAAAGTTCATAGAAACAAGAAAGTGTTGAAAATATAACTTCTATATGCAAGAGAATCAGTTAAGTATCGTTTGGTAATTATGTTGCACGACAAAGTTAAACATATTATATATAGAGAGAGAGAACACCAGTGGCCCTGTAATCTTAAGAAGTAAAGACTGCATCTTAACACCATTTCATATTAATAATCTCAATTAAAAAATCTCATAACTCTTTAATTCATTGCAAACTTCCATATTTGGTTATAAGTCATCTCTTTAACAAGATGACAGTAAAGAAACCCAATTTTTTTTTTCCAATGTGAGCCTTCTCACTTCTTCAAATATAAAGAAGCATGCATGCACTAGAAACAAGCATAATTGGTCTCTGTTCATGTGTAAAGTTCAATTTCTAGGTGGTCAAAATCTGAAGGCAATTCTCCAAATGTTATTAATTTATCTACAAAAATTTAAATGCTAATTAAATGAGGAAAACATTATATGCAACTTGACAACAACATTGTAATTACTTTACTAAAGAAAGGTTGTTTATTGTTGCGTACACATATGACGCACACTCAAACTATTTTTAAAGATAACACATGTTGCACACATAAACAACACACTTTGCATGCACAAGCTGCACACACACATCACTCCTTTATGCCTCCACCCGCATATATTTTCACAAACTAAGGAAATAGAGAATGAGATTTATTAGACATTAAATTAAGAAAGCTACGAGACTTAATTTTTTATGAATAGATATAATCGTTACATAAATTATAAATATAATATCATTAAATTAAGGGATTAAAATTTTGAAAAAAAATTGGGGGCCTCAAGCAAAGATTATTGGCCTTCTGGTTGAGCTACCACTGTCAGAGATTCTGGAGGAAGTAATGCAGACGTTTCACCAAAGTCTAAATTTCAATTGAATTATACGCTAACCAAGTCTTTTCTCATAAAAAAAGAATTCTTAAAATCTCCATTTAGATTGAACTCAAAGGTTACCTAAGACATGGAATCGATTAATGCAGCCCTATTATAACTGACATGAAATTTATCCTTAGCAACCAAATCCTATGAAAATAGTAGTTAAAGTTACTTTAGAATAAAAGAGTCAACAACAACACAGACACAGATACTTTTGCTCAGAATCATTATTATTTAGCTCAAATCCATTTTTGTTATGAGAAAAAAAAGGAAATTAAGAGACTAATTAATAAAGGACAAAAATAAACAAAAAATAATGTGAACTATTGTGTTCTATCAAAGAAAATAATGTATTAACTTCATAGATTTGAGGGAAGATTTATAAGAATAAGCTATAGGTTATCCGTAAATAATGTATAAAAATTGTATAATTTAAATTATTTAAAAATCTTAAAATAAGATTAAATTAATAATTAATGATTTATATATTAAACAAATTATATAAAAATCCATACATTACTTGAAAATATGAGTTATGCTCTATATACATATACAACAAAGGTTAGAAAGGAGCCAAAGCCTAATTTATGTACAACAAATTGGAGCCAAAGCCTAATGTATGTAAAGGTTAGAAATGGTGCACCAAACGAAGTCAGTGGCTGGAACAAAGTGTGAGGCGCAAAGTGAACACGTTACCTAAGTGAAAAAATGCGCATGGTTAGAGTGGAAATCAAGAAAGAAAAACCTAAATTATTTAAAGACCCAGCACCGCAGGTGTTAGGAGGAGAACTTAACTGAGGGGATGCCGAATTGGAAAGCATTGCACATAGAGCAGATCACAAAGAAGAGAATTGCAATGGAGTTTAACAGTGAGATGATTTTTGTGATTGTTTTATTAGTATGTGTTGCTAAACTCCTAGTAATAAATAGATGATGAAATCTTGATTGTTTTGATTTTGTTATATGTTGAGTTGTTATTACTCAATCTTAAGATTTAACATTTATTAATTTTATTTTTTTATCCGATCATATTAATGAATTAGATGATATAATTAACGCAACAACCTCATAAATATTGATATTGGCTCTATGTACAGCAAGCTGATAAATATTGAATTAAAAATGCATTAGATGATATAAGGAACCTATTGCATATTAGGATTGTAAATTATGGGAATTATTTAGTGTCCAAAAAATGTAGTAATAAACAACAGAAAAAAGAATTATATCCACATGTCATAAGTACCTCCTCTCGGGTCCATCTAAATTAACTTGTATAAGAAGAAAAATATCAAAGTCACGTTGCACAAAACAAAACTAAAGTTGATATTCGCAAGAGTAGCAATTAAACCCATAAAAGCATTTCATTGAGTTGAGAAATTGCAACATGCAAAATCTAGTAGAACCGAGCCTCTAGTAGTAAAAACAATAAATAGAAAGAAAAAAGAATCTGAGATCCAATCCATACACAGCATAACAAGGGAGGAAAGCACTAAAAAGTAAAAAATCAACACATAAACAAGATCTAAAAGTTCATAGAAACAAGAAAGTGTTGAAGATATAACTTCTGTATGCAAGAATATTAGTTAAGTAGTCCAAACGTAGTTCGTTTGGTAATAATGTTGCACAACAAAGTTAAATATATATATAGACACACACATATATATATATACAGAACACCTGTGGCCCTGTAATCTTAAGAAGTAAAGACTTCAACTTAACACCGTTTCATATTAATAATCTCAATAATAATAAAAAAAATCTCATAACTCTTTCTTATTTAGTACAAACTTCCATATTTGGTTATCAAGTCATCTCTTTGACAAGATGACAGTAGAGAAACCTTTTTTTTTTTTCAATGTGGGCATTCTCACTTCTTCAAATGTAAAGGTGCATGCATGCACTAGGAATAGGCGTAATATAAAGTTCAATTTCTTGGTGGTCAAAATCTGAAGGCAGTTCTCCAAATGTTGTTAATTTACCTACAAAAATTCAAATGCTAATTAAATGAGGTAAACATTATATGCAACTTGACAACAACATTCTAATTACTTTACTAAAGAAAGGTTGTTCATCGTTGCGTGCACAAATGACACACACTCACATTGTTTCTTAAGATAACGTATGTTGCACGCACAAACGACACATATTGCAAACACCACATATATTTTCACAAACCAAGAAAACAGAAAATAAGTTTTATTAGACATTAAATTAAGAAAGTTACGAGACTTAATTTATTATAAATAAATATAATCATTATACAAATTATAAATATAATAATTATTAAATTATATGGTCTAAAATTTTTAAAATATTTTGAGGGCCTCAAACAAGGTTTTAATTGACCAACCATGAGACATGCTATAACAAAGGTGTGTCAATGAACTCAATATGATATCAAAGTTTTTGAGGCATAATATAGTCAACACAGGCACACAAAACTTTAAACTACCAAATAAACGATTTGCAACCTAAGTGGTCATAAAAAAAACTTAAACACCAGAAGCAATGATATTCCTAAAAAAGGCAATGCCTATGCCTAAATGGTATTAAAAAAATTATGAATTGTAAGGAAGCTTCTCATATTTGCATACACTAGATAAGAACTACACAGAAAAGTAACTATCGAGCATGCTTACAGATAATACCTCGACATGTTTCTAAAGCCGCGGGATTCAAATAATTCAGATGTTTAAGTCTCCTTAAAGCATCATTATCTTTGATCTTATGGCATGTGTCTATGCAAATAACCTACTTGATTAGCTAAAATCTGTTGTCATTAATTTAAATCATTCTATAATGTTTGAAAAAAAAATATTTGGTACTCAATGACTCAATTTATGTAAATCGTTAATTGTAACCAGAAATCAATTTACTCAATGTATACAAATCATTACCAGCATTGGTAGTATAGTAATGATATTTACACATAAATAAGTCACTCACAGATTCACAAACTTTTAATTACAACCATTATTTTTTTTTTCTACTCTCTCACTTTTTCTGTTACTTCTATGACTCCCTTTAAAGTTTGTGAGGTTCCGTAATTGATGTTTATGAAACAAACATTGGCTTTGTCTTCCACCCACCTTCTAAATTAAGGTGTGTGGATACACCTTGTATTGTTGTCATTGATTATAAAGAATTTTACATCAATGACTAAAAATAATTACTTATAACTTGTTAAAAAGGTTATAATGTAAAAGTTAATATTTATAAGAATGGTCTGAACAAAAATTAATTTTATTTGCTACCTACACTTTAAATCATCCACAAATCTTACCGTTGACACTCACAGTTTAACAGATAGAAATGGAAATCTAGATGTACAAAAAAAAATTAAAATATGAAAAACATTATTCCCCGATGACATTTTCCACCGACAACAAACCACTTCCAAGCTCTTATTACTCCAAAGACCACTCATCAACACCAGTGTTCAAGCCTATGCTCCATCAGCCACTAATCTTCGATTCCTCCACCTCCCTACTATAGACAACACTTCTCAATCTCATTCCAAATGAGTCAAGCACCAACTGGGTTCGACTTTTTGCCTTTTTCATTGAAATCTTCTCCACCATCATTATCAACGTCTCTGTCGAACTAGTCATCCCTTGCCACCCCTTCTTTGCATCGTCAGCGACAAAAATTCACAAACCCTGTTGTTTCGAGTATTGACGACCTAGGTCAGTAGACAGAAGAGACTCACTGGAGACATATAGGGAAGGTAACAGCGAGGTCGAGTACTTAGGCAAGTCAAGAAATTGGTAGGATTGTACACAAAGTAGGTAGGCTCAAGTGTTTAGATAAAAGATAGAACATGCTTAGTTTAGACTGTCAGACTAAATTATATAGAGTTCTGGAGGACTAATTCTCTAAATACCTTCAATTTATGTCATTTATGATTCTAAACGTTAAGAGTACGTTATGTGTAGTCATTATGGTACAAAACCGTTAATAATTGTTAATCATAATGATGTAAAACGACCAATGACCGTTGGTAAGCCATATGAAGCACGAGTTTGTCGAGTCATTATCTATTCGGGTATAGGTCTATCGGATCTTGCCGACAATACTTTGGTCGAGTTGACCCAGACTTTCATTGACTTGATGTTCCGAAATAGACCTACTTAATACAGATATTAATTTTGTATGATCATTCTATCAAAATCCACTTTAGTCATAGAAAAAGATAATCTTACATCTCTTTTTTAGAAGTGTGTGTATTATATACACTTTTTTTTTTAAAATGTATAATTAAAAAAAAAAATAATAAAAAAAAATATAATAAATAATATTAGATATACAAATACTATTTATAATAAAAATATCAGAATCGTTAATCATAACGTACCTATTATATCATAAGCCCTTTTCGGTACACCTAAAATTATTGGAACTCGCCATCCTATGCTATTCTTATGTTGGTCATCCGTGGGACAAAATGTAACAGCCCTTCAATTTAATGCTATTTTCCAGTTTCTTTTGGGTTTGTGACACCGACAGGATAGAGTCCAGCATTGGACTTGCTACAGAGGTGCAAATCAGATCTAGGATAGCCAAGTCTGATCAATATCAGTGGGATCTTAAACTGCCAAATCTGATTCGAGCTTGTGTCGCAGTATTATTATTATTTTTCCCCGGTATGAAGGATTTAAATGCAAAAAATAAAACTTAAAAGGTTAAATCATAAAAGTAGAAGGGCTTTTTTTATTATATCTTTAAAACTGGTCAAAAGCAAATAAAAAATAATCACAGGTGAAGTAAACGGTGCACCGTGCACCATAACTCAGCACGATGCATTGTAGAATTCGCCAACAAACATTACTGTTACTAGTAGTATGTCAGATTGTCCTTATCAATTTTCAAATGCTACCGATTTTCTCACTATACTTTTTTTTGGGAGGTAAATCTGTCAGTCTGTCGCTATTCTTATATCTACTTCTTAACGTGAATAGCCCATATTATGTTTTGCAGCCACTCGTAGAGTCGGGCCAAAATTTTAACAAAGCCAGCCTTGGATTTAAAACTAAAAAAGAAGAATCCACTTAAACTTTCTATCTTACAAGATTGGTTTACTAAGACACCAAACTCATATTTGGCTGTGTTGTGTTAGTATTGATTGCAGCAGAAAAATGTATGTTCATTTTAGAAGAAGTGCAAAAATGCAACTCAAATTTTTGGAATTCCACATGTTGAGGTTGAGAAAGTGAGCGAGATATATTTTTTAGAAGTTGGAGATACTTAAAACTTTGCCATCACCTAATCAACAAATCAGGTTCATATCCACTAGGATATGAGCTGCGGGGCTCAAAAATCACTATTAACCTACACTTGTTAATAATACCTGAGGGAAATAAAAATTTGAGAAGGCTGAAAGTGATGTTCATTTATATAACGTGACAATTAGTTAAAAAAAAAGTGATTGTTTTCTCTATCAAGCAACAATGAGTGAATCTCAAAAAAAAATTCTCCACTCCACTTTATCTATATTTTTCCACCTACTCAAATAAGGATAGGCTACAAAGCTCCCCTACGTTCATCCCCCATTCAGCTTCATCCTCCCCATTCGCGCACAAGGTGCTTTCCTATAAAAGAGAGTTAGAAACTGGCATCCACACCAAGGCAAGTTATTGTGGTTGCCAGACCAATTTTCCTCTATCCATTCATTGAAAACCCATGATATGGCCCAGACAACGTCCAGTACCTTCGATCTTTTTCAGGTGCTTAAGGTAAAAGGATAAAATACTGCAAGATTAACAGACCCAGAGCTTCGTTTGTAAAAACGGTGTCTAGTTTGGTAAGATCGTGTGGTTCAATATGCTTAAATCTTCAGTGAGGGCGTTGATCTTGGAAACCTTCAATGCTTAATGCTTTGTTTGGATGTGGAGAGAAAATGAAAAGAGAGAAAATGAGAAGAGAGAAAATAGGAAAGATAGAAAATAAAGAGAAAAATATATTTTCTCTACTATTGTTTGGATGAAGAGAAAAAGGAGAGAAAGAAAATGAGAAATTTTTTTTTCTCTTGTTTGATTGAGAAGAAAAGTGAAAAAAAAGAAAATGAATTTACGTTAAATGACTTTTATATTCTTATTTATAATTATATAATATTTAGGGATTAGAGATATAGGGATATAATGGTCATTTTAAGTCATTATCTCTCATTCTTCTCCATTTTCTTCACACTAGAGGGGAGAAAAATTTTTGTGTGAGTCCCACATGAATTTTTTCTTTCTTCTCTATTTTCTCTCCACATCTAAACAAGAGAAAATGATATATTCTTCTCATTTTCTCTCCTTCCATTTTCTTTTCACTCATTTTCTCTTGAAACAAACAAAGGGTAAATCTTCAGTGAGGGCGGTTGATCTTGGAAACCCAAGCTCAACTATACTTTGTTTAGATGAGGAGAGAAAATAGAAAGAGAGAAAATGGGAAGATAGAAAATAGAGAGGAGAGAAAATAAAGAGAAAATTACATTTTATCTCCTATCGTTTGGATGAAGAGAAAAAGGAGAGAAAGTAAATGAAAACTTTTCTTTCTCTTATTTGGATGAGAAGAAAAGTGAGAAGAAAGAAAATAAAATTATATAAAATAACTAATATACCCTTTATGTAATGTAATAAATGAATTTATTTTTTACTATTTGTTTTACCCTTCTAACGTAATAACTGCACTTCCCTTATTTACTTTGAACCACAAATAAAAGCTTATACGTCTGATATTTTCCTATCCATGTAATCTAATTTATCTAACGTCATTAACTTTAGTTAATTGCAATGAATTGGTGATCTAAATTGTCCAACAAGGCACTGCTCCATTATCAGTGATATATGTACATATAATCCCTACCACAATCCTTTGCTTTGTTACTTAATCGAGCAAAAGATTGAGTTAAAATAGTATATGACCCTGAAAATTAAGTGTGTTTAAATTAGAGTTAATAAACTTAAGTTTAGTTAAAAATATATTTGTAAATGAAAAGTGAATTTAATAAAATAAATATTGTTTGGATAAAAATAATCAAAATTATTTTTAAATGTGTAATTACTAAAAAAATATGAGTTTATATTATAATATTAATATTACCTTTTATTTCATTTTATTATTTTTAAATGTACATAAACAAATTATATAAATATTATCATTTTTTATTATTATTAGTGGTAGACATCAACTGCGTCCAATAATACTTAACACACTACTAATACAATACTCATCAGGTATCACACCTTCCCCTAACATTACCCGAAATAACTCATCTGCCCTTCCAGAATTTTGGTTGAGCATAGGATGACAACATGGCTGCCTATATGCTAATTCAGATAGTTCAACTTCTCCTATTTTTGAATACATGTTGATTAAAGCAGCCCCAACCTTGAACATCCGAACTGAAGCCTAATTTTAATACCAAGGAATGAATTTGGCCCCCTCTTCAATCATCCCTGGTTTAGCACATGTAGAAAGTACACTAGTAACAGTATAACTATTTATCTCTTGCCCAGTTTCTATCATATTTTTGAAAAGCCTTAGTGCAAAATTAATATCATCCTCTTGCACAAATCCAGAAATTATAGCAGTCCAGGAGATCACATTATGGACTGACATCTGTGAGAATTGTCTAAAAGCTTCACTCATACATCCAAATTTGGCATAAAAATCAACAATAGCAGTTTCCACAAAGACATCAGTTGCACCACATTTGATCACACACCCACCCATGAAACAGATTTGACGAAACAGATTCAAAGCAGCCCAGCTTTCTCCATTTTTAACTGCCCCAGATATAATAGCATTCCAACACGCCACTTTATCACATGAAACATCATAAAAAAATCTTAGAGCGTCATCAAAGCTGCAATTTTTGGAAAACATATGCATCATTCGAGTCTGAACATAACCACTGGAAAGGAACCCATTCTTCATTACAAGTGAATAAACTTGCTCACCAAATATTGGTGCTTGCAAAGCAATACAGGCCGAAAGAACACTCCCATAACTAAATTCATCAGGCTCAACACCAAACAAATGCATCCTACATAACATCTCCCATGACTTCTCAAACATTGAATTATGGTCATAACCAGATATCATGATGTTCCAAGAAACAACATTTGGAAAAGCAATTGTATCAAACAACTTGCGGGCAACAACCATGTCAGCAGATTTACAGTACCAATCAAGCAAAGAATTCATGAAGAATATATCAGACCGCAAATCATGAGTTTTAAGCAAATGGGCATGCAAGATTTTAGTGTTCCTGGCACTATGCTGCCCTGAAAACTTGTAATCACGTAAGAACTCAAAAGGGTTGGAGAAATTGGGTTTTTCTTCATCTTTAACACGAACAAATGGATTTTCAACATAAGCGAGGGAAGAGGTGAATCTGCAAGCAAGGTGTGAACTTTTCCTATGGAAGCTTTGATTGATTAGAAAATTCATGAGGATCATACGAAGGGGACAACATGCCACAGCCATATCCACTACTCATCACTCCACAACTGGCAGAAGTTAATTAATATAAGCAAGCAGAACCGAACATTATGAAGAAAAGAGGAAAGGTTAAACTTTGAAATGAATTGGGTGAAGAACCAAGACCATTTTCTTACCAGAATCTGAAACCCGGTGGCTGAGAGACGCGGAGGAGAGAGGCGGCGTTGGGCTCGCACGGCTGGATGTACACAGTGGGCCTGGATCTAAGCTCCGTCGTTGGATCTGAGCGGAGCAACGACAAACAAGCACGGACGCCGCAACGGAGGAGACATGGACGCCGCAACGGAGGAGACACGAGCTCCTGGATCTGAGCGGAGCCTGCACGACGGAGCAAGGACGCCGCACGATCGGGTGAGAGGAGAGACAGAGACGGCGGCCCACGGCTGGACGAAGGAGAGACTGCCCTGGAGTCGCACGACAGGGACAGAGGGAAGACAATGGAGGGGGCAATGGAGGGGGGTATCGGGTAAGAAAACAGAAGAGAAAAAAAAAAGGTAACAAAGTGATGGAACTGAGAATAAGGGTATGATAGTCATTCACACGGCTACCCCTCATTCTCACCCGTTTTCTTCCCATCAGAGGGGAGAAAATATTTTAAGTAGGTCCCACCACATTTTTTTCTATCTTCCCTATTTTCTTTGCACATCCAAACAAGAGAAAAGAGAATATTCTTCTCATTTTCTCTCTCATTTTCTTTCCATCCATTTTCTCTTAAAATAAACACAGTGTAAATGTCTAGAGCAATTAGCAGCCATATGGGCAAGTCAAGTCATCCTCATGGGTTCAGTAGAAGGTTACTGCATTGCTGAGTACCCTTGACTAGGCCATCACCCTCTATCCAAGGGGCAGCTTTGATCCCTTGGGACTTGTGTTGATCCAGAGGCATTTACAAAACTTCATGTCAAAAAAGTTAAGAAAGGACAGGTTGCTATGTTCTCCATTTTTTTGGGATTGTAGCTGATAAAGGTCCCTCAGCGAATCTTTGGGATCACCTTGCTGACCCTGTTAACAATAATATGCTACTTAATGAAAAACAGAAAATTTAACCTGACAACCTACCAATATGCCGTTTTGCGCCTGAGTTATATCTATAAATGCTAAACATGATTATTTTAAACCTGTAATTTGTACAAGTTACACGGAGCAATCACAGACCATTTTGCTGAGACGAGAGATTACCATTTCAATGGAACAAGGTTGGGAAAATTGCACCTCCATAAATTATTCTGATGTAAAAAAATAAAATAAAACAACAATCACTTCATCACCAGTCATCAGTCTCGTCAGGATCCTGAGAAGTCAACTATTTGCATCCCTCTTCCAGCAACAGCAATCTGATAATGGTTCCTGCATAAGACACAAGCAAGAGTAAGAGAAAGAACAATATGATATACCACCCAATCTGGTCATCCTCTCATATATATAACAATGACCTGCCACAAGCTCTAGCAGATAACGCTTCTGGCTCTGGCACACTAACTATTAGATGTGCATGCTCAATTAGTTTACTATCGTGAAGATGCCAGCATCGGACCCTCTGATCAAGTCCCGTTGAAAACACCCAAGATCCATCTGTCCAGACACCTTCATAAAATAAAAGGTGATTGTGACGCGTCACTGGTCAAACTTCTTGAAAACAAATACTAGAAGTTCAGATGTTTCTATGCATTTCTGGTTATTGTCTTCAACTTGAAAAAGTGGTTCAAATGGATATGGTTTGCAAGGACCATAAATATTATAATATTTAGCAAATGAAAAGTGGATGCAAATCTCTTAGCAAATCTGCAACAGACAAGTATTCTCATATACAAGAACAATTATAAAGGGAATTATAGGTTTAAGATTCTCAGTGAGACAAGATGCTAGATGAAGTAACCGAAAAAAATTTAGTCGGGAAGACCAAGTAAGCATTGGATCAAACAAAGAATGCCTGTCATGCTTACTATTCTTTATAAAATGAAAAAAAAGTAGATAGATATTGAGAAGTATAATTATACGGCTTTACCTTTCACAGAAGAGCTGTGGGCCGAGGGAATTTTTTCATGATATAAGAATCTGATCCCATAATTCTTGCTCCAACTTTGAAACTTGACATCCTTTTCATATTCAGGTTCAGAGACCAGATGTGTTATATCAGGAATCATAATCCCATTATCTAAATTTATTGATTTAAGTGATAATTCAACTATAAGATGATGAAGTGCTTGATCATCACCCCCACTAATTATACTGTACACATGACAACTATCAGAATTTTGGCCACCCTTTATCTCTGAAACATGGAGACAGTTGACACCAGATTGGTGAATATTTTGCAAAAGACGTAGAGGCTGTATTTCACATATTTCCACTGATGAATTATCAGTCTTAATTTCTGACTCAGAGGAAGCTGTATGCATGGCTTGAGAACAAACCATCTTGCTGTCTTCAGAATCATTAGGCATTGAAGAGGTCCCACATGTAGCATAACTGATGCTTTTGGTCTTGTCTTTGGCTTTTGAGGTGACCAGACCACTGTTTTGCCTTTTCTTTGACAAGCCACTGCTTAAAGATCTCCACCATCTACCACCCTGACTTCCTCTCCCTGTGCGTGGACGTTTTTGACAATCAAAAAACTTCTCTACATTACAAACTGAAACCCGCTGCATAAAAGCTTCAACGCTGTCAGTTAGGTCCCAAAAAGCAACGCTCCCATCAGTAGACCCACTAATCACAACATAAACATTTCCAGCTTGGATGTTTTCTGCAAAAGAAAGTTAAGAGATAAGATGAATAAAATTAAAGCAGGAAAATAGATCATAGACACACAACATATATGAGGAAGGACCTCTAAAATTATTCTAGCGTGTAGATTAAAAAGTATATGAGAAAGGAACGGTGTAGTGATAGGTACCCACCCATGACAAGGGTGTACTTTAAGAATCATAGGAGAGAAAGCAGGGAATCTGTCCCTTGCAATCACAGAGTTAGAGGGGAGAGCATGAGTCTGCAAGGGAAGGAAGGGAATTCTAATTGTAACTACCTGTCTACATGGCAGGATGTGAATGGGCAAATTGTTAGTGGGAGGACTTTAGGGAAGGATGAGAAAGTGAGGGGGGATTCAGTTTTGGTAAGGAAAGGTTTGGAGTGGGAGGTTGCAGGTCCCTAGGTCCCTTGAAGTACCTGCTGTATCTATCCATTTTCTTTCTTAGTATCTGTAATTCCCGTTTCAGTTTTCTGTATTTCTGGGTTTGATTCCCAATATCTATAACAGAAAAGAGGTTCCTATCAGTGTAGTCATCTTGACAAATAATTTCTATCATTTCATATACTGAGCATGACACAAAATACTTCAAATTACCACTATCTAAATAATTTCATTACATACAACTTTACCATTGTTAGCAGTTTAGTTGGAAGATTCTAAAAAAGACAAAAGCACATCTAAGAACCCAAAAACTGATCATTTTATTGAAAGAAAGCATTGCAAACCTTAATAAGCTTCCTATAACTTATCCTTAAGAGACAGAATAAATCCAAACTCCGAGGATTAAGACTTCCAACTACTACCAAACCCATAAGAAAAACCCACACATTAAAACAAGACCCAGTAACACCTAAGTATCAACCCAATCCCAAATACAGTCAATAACGTGGGAATGAGAATTATTGAAATATTCTTAGCACTAAATATCAAATTAACTAAAGTAATAACTTGTTATCCTAATGAACCTGTATAACTATAATCTAGAAGGGTCTTTGGACTATTAAAAGTAGCCCCATTATCATAAGTAAACCAAAACATTGAGACAATTTCATCTTTGAACTTAGGCCTTCTTGATGCCAGTGCATCATGCATCAAGTCTTTTAACCATTGATTGTGATTAGCAGGCAACAGGTAACGACAGCCAAAACATTTTGAAGAGACAAACTTAGAAATAATATGGGCTAATTACAATGAAACTTCCACATGCATGAGAAAGGAAGGGAACTCTTGCCAGCAATCACTAGAAGGGAATACAAACCTTTATAAGGCCTACATATGGGAAAGATGATATGCTGCAATGACAAAACAGGTGCCAATAAAGGAACCAGTAAAGCAACGTCAAACCTGCCATCAGGTAAAAGAAAAGGAGACATGTAACATGTAACAAGAAAAATAAGAAAGCAGAGAAAAAATTATCATTGAATTCAATAGGAGTAATTGTAAATACCATAAGCGAAAGGGCAAAATTAAAGCCCGTAATATAAGTGTAGCATCTGAACAAGCAACAACAACAAAACAGACAGATATCCTGAAAGATATACAAAACAGAAGGTTAGTTTCAGATTTTTTTTTTTTGTGGAATTAGTTTGAGTTTAACCAAAAACAGAATCAAGAAAGCAAGTATTAGGCATCTTCTCTCACCTGGAACCAGCACATTTAACAAGAAAAGCAGTGACTGCAAGATATCTCCAGTCATCCTCATATTTATCTCTGATCAAGTTCATCATTCCCCTTTCAGAAAACAGCGATCCAGGTCTAGCATTATTAGAAACATTTTCAGCAACACCATTCTCCACACCATTTTCTGGATATTTGTGTGTAATTGAATACTTGGCTGGCATATCAGTGGAAAGCCACTGGAAAGTCATTGACGAGGACAAACTTGAAAAAAATTGATCATCAACTCCTTTTGAATTATACTGATGATCAGTTAGGAAGTTGTTTTTGTTGTCCAGCCTCCTATTTTTTACTAGCCAAGAAGTTAAGACACGCTTTGCACCCACTGATATCAGTAAGGTTGGATTATCTTTGTCCTCAACAGCAGCATTCAGTTCACCCGTCCCATCAGATATATCAGCTGTATCTGATGAAATGGTGTGTAATTTTGACACACAACAAATTGATCTTACAGCTGATCCTCCAACATGTTCACCAAGCAATTTTGACGTGGACCAATTTTCAGTACCTGGAGAATACCTAAATCAAACAGACACATTAAGTGTTAATAAGGTACTCAAGCCAGTTCTACAGACAACAGACAATAATGGTCTTACCAAGTTAACCTCACAGTTCCATCTTCACACCCAGTTGCAATCCAACTTGATTTAGAAAATAAGGTATGCTTATAACTATCTCCAAGAAGCATATCTTCAGAGATAAAGCACAAAGAATGTATCTCTCTCCCATGGAATTGCATATGCAAACTCTGAGGGTATATCTTCCCATCTCTATCATGAATCCAGTGTCTATGTATATGTATCATTTCATCCTGTAATAATTGGCATTATTTGTTAGGGCTATTCAGAAAAATATGATTGTGATAACAAAAATCAATTACCCAGGACACAATAGGTCTAGTTTCTAATAAAGTGGGTGTTGGTAAAGCTTAAAAAAGTGCTAAAATTAGTGCTACAATTTCAACACTAATTTTAAGCTTTACCAACATCCACATTATTGAAGCAATAGAACAAAGAGAAGCTAAACAATAGGACAAAATGTTCCTTTCTGATCCCAATAGATATGGTTTGGAAAATTTTGAAATCTAAGGTGGTTTTTGGTTTGTTTTCTGTTTTTATTTTCAGTTGATATGTTTTCAGTGATAATTACAAAAATGTTACCTTGTTTTCACTTTGTTTCCTGTTTTCAAGATTTTGTGAAGGAAATGATAAAAAAAAGGTGGCATTTTTGTAATTATTACTGAAAATGAAAACAGAAAACAGAAAACAAGCCAAACACCACCTAAAGATTAAGCACAAATCAATAAGGCAATCAGATTCAAAAGGCTTTTTATTTAACTTCACCCGGTCCATCCTACTCATTGTTAGGCTCAACCAATGAAAAAGGTGAGGCCTTGAAGCCGTGAAAGTCTTATGGAGCTCATATTCAAGCCCAATCAACGAGCCAAACCATAAAATGATCTCAAATATAAAGTACTACAGTTACTATAAAGATTTTTTAACAAGGGTATACATAACTTTGAGTTTGAGCAGCAAGATCTAATGAGCAGATGTCATGTACTTTAAGACAGATAAAGCTTAAAGAAATGTAAATTGCTTACAAATTTTTTTAATAGTCAAGAGTTCAAAGCAGAAAGCAAACCTTGACAAAGGCAAAGCAGTTTTTCATCTCTGGTACATCACCTAGATAATAGGAATGAGGACGCCGCCATCCACCACATGGAATTTTCACCACCTGCTAATAGCATATGCACTTAATCATCACAGCTTTAACAGGTGGTAATGGTATGCAGCAACAGATAATGTAAAGATTAACTAAACAGAGTAGAGGAAAGAGAAAAAGTAGTTTAAGTACCTTGTTCTCATTAGCTAAGTTCCATACCATGAAGTCTACTGATGCAAAACCAGCTGCATAGCTGCTTGACAATGAATCAACGGAGTTGTTATTCACAGAAACATATTCAATCAAAGTCAACTCTTTCACTTGTTTCATCCCCGTAAATTGCAAATTCTGCATATCTTTATCATATTCCAGATAGCATATACAACCATCTGCTCCAGTCTGAACATGAATAAAAGTCAACAATTGGAATCAAAGTAGAGCACATCCATATTTGTACTTGTGAGTTTGAATATTAACAGTGCTCTTAATGTAATCGTTTGGAAAATAGTTGAAATCTGGATCACTACAATTAGAAGGATGAATAGTTAGACTTACTGAGCATATCTCAATCTGATTGTAACCAAGCTTAGTCACAGAAACACTGGACACACTTGAAATCCCATGAACTCCTTTGAAATGATTAACTGGAGGTATCTTCACTTCTTGAGTAACATATGTGCCCAGCACCAGATTCTTTAGCAAAGTGAACAGAACCATATTACCACGTAGATCTCCACACGCTAGGACCTGCAGAAAATTTGATATCAGGTTCAAAATGAGTTTCCATTCTTTAATTATAAGCTAGTTATACTTGAATGATAACATCTTAAAAGTCAAAATAAAAAATATTCCATGTCCCTGTTCCTCATAGTTATTGAACAATTCATATCAAGGTCCACTGTCCACCTCTACATAAAAGCAGCTTTTGTAAAACGCTATTTTAATTGCAGCATAAAGTCAGATTCTATCCAGTAGCTTATAGTCTACCACACAACATCAATAACCAATACTGAACACGTCAAAATTACACCAACTCACCCCAAAAAGAATAAAAAGTTAAAAGGCAGAAGATGGATAGATGAATACCTCTTCCTCCATGCATGCATCCAAACACATTATCCGCATTCCATAACTTGATATGAATTCCGCTATATGTGACACACTGTTACTCCTCATGGAGCTCTGAAGATTAGATTGTGAAGGGTCAGGCAACCTCCAGAGTTTCAAAGTACCTCTAGGATCAGCTGTGAAGACATACCTACACAATTTTGTGTCACCAGAGAATGATAATATTTTATTAATTTGAAACAAAGCAAAAGAAATAGAATAAAACAAAAGACTAATTTAAACATAAACATATGCAAAACTGTATGGGGTAATCCATAGAAGAGAATGTACTAGGATCTCCAATTTGATAGCACTACATGATATGCATGGTAAGATGAAACTATAGGAGGATGATTATACAGCATAACTTAGTACGATTTTATGGGCTGTCAACCAAAAAAGAGAAATGATGTGAGCTAAATTAGCAATAACTGTATTTCTTTTCCCTGATTAAAGTTTCATAATGGTGTGGAGTACATCGGTGATGTTTTATGAATCAGACTCATTTTAATAGCGAGCCCAGGACACTTGTCAGGCAGTGAGTACAGAAGGATAGGTTCACACCTCATCAACTTGCATCATGTATCTGTGCACGGTTTAAGGTTGAAGTATCTTGACAATAATTTAGACATTATTATTGAAAGATAAGAGAAGGTCACTACCTACATCCCAGTGATTTGCACCAATAGGTACCCAAGAGCTGTCTCTCCATTTCAGCTGGCCAGGTAAAGCTTAACCTCACTGTAGGAGTACCATCATCGTTAGTAACTCCAATAACTGTCATATTTCCTTTACCATCTCCAATAGCAATCCAAGTCTCAGCACCACAGTCAAGTTCAGATGAGTCCTTAGACAATAATAAATCCATACAGATAATTGGTGCCCCATTGCTGACCTGGAGAAGTTGATTCCAGTGAGCACTTCCAGTACCACAGAATTTAGCATGGTAGAGATAACCATGATTGGTAGCAACATAAAGAGTATCCTGACAGGAAAAACGCAAACAACGAACGTATTCACTCTTGCTGCAGCAAATAAGGAGGCAAAAAGGCTAGTCAACATGAAAATTGGTAAATACAACTGAATGTGGACAAGGGCATCCAGAAATCAGTTCAAAATTCTGTAATGTTAGTGGGCACCCTAAGTGAGCTTATCTCATTTAATAATCCTACCTGTCCATGAGTCCAATATGCTCCAACACATTAGGGATGAAAATGGAAAACATCTCTGTCCCGCCAAGGGAGCCTTGTGCTGCTGCCAAGCCCCTGGACAGAGAAGCATGAGGCCGATGCATTTTAATAGCAGAGTCAAACCCAGCAGTTATGAGAATTGACAAATTTGGGTCGTACAAACATCTCCATATACCCCTTCCTCTGTACATAGCAAAGAACACACACATTTCATTATTCCCCTTATTCCTTTAATTAGTGAGATAGTGAGAATCTGAAAGACATGCAAATAAGGTCGGATTTGGTGTCACAAAGCCAAACAGAGAAGAAAACTTAAGTAGTACACAGGTTATGACTTTTTTGAAGCAGTATCACACTAGAATTGCAAGATATAAGACAAATTGAAAACTTCATTGTTTTTGTCTTGCTTGTATTAGACCATATCACTCTCTCAATCATTTTTACTTTTAGAAAGGACAAAATTGAAACATCTATTTGTAGGAAAATCCAACATTCAGATTATGGAATTCCTTGGTTCATTTAAATGTCATACAGAGATCTAGTTATCTACCACCCAAAAAAAGACAATTTTCAACATTAAAGTGCAGCAAGGACAAACAATAACAATTAACAAGTGATATTTTTTGAGTCAAGTCTTTAAGGGTAAACATAAGATCAACGACTTTTATTGCAAGTCCAGAGGATTCAAGATAACATATTATGGTTGTTTCCTCTAGATACTCAGTTCAAAGAATGTCAAAAGTCCAGATAAAATCAATTATCTTCAATGCTTATTTGATTAGAGCCACATAAATTCCAAAAATCAGCAATTAGTAATTTAATTCTCAATAATCAAGAATTCATGTTTATAATTTACATGTGCTCCTTAATGACTTGCAGCTGTTCACCATCAACTCCCCATATACGACATGTACAATCCTCACTGGCAGTGACAATCAACTGCAGAAACCCATGATAAAAAAAGGGGGGAAGTTTCAATTCCAGAATTCAATATAAATGGATATCTAAGTAGAAAAATACAGTATGAGTACAACATTATCGTTCTCAAATACATTAAAAACAGCGTTGAAGACCATGAATGACGTGTTTAAGAAACTAAACTATAAGACAAGTAAAAAAATAATTGATAATATCAGCAAAAGCTCACTTCTTAGTGGCAAAAAGTCACAATCACAAAAATGACAACTGCATACAAAAATGATACAAAGAGTTTAAGATAGCAGCACATGAATGTCTTTGGAAATATTACCAAACATTTCAAATTTTATGCACTTACCGTTCGACGATAATTACAGGAGCAGGTTACAAGCAATCCAATGCAAGAGAAGTGGCTAAATTACTTATCATGATAAAAGCAGCACCAATAATAGAGAGATAGTAGTAAAAATCTTAAGTCTTGACAATAGGGTCTGTCTATGGAGAGGCTTTTAGCTCAAAGATAAATAGACCCAATAATAATATGAAGCACTGTATTCCATTTTGGTGCGTAATTTGACATGCCCCATATTTTTTTAAAAAAAATTTCCTTTGAACAATCACTCTTAAAAAAATATTGTCATAGTGTTGTCGAGAGTGGTTATTCTGTTAATAATTGTATCACAAAGGTTTTCTAATGAAATAAATTACTTTAAAACAGAATAACGTGGTTTATTTGATTGTATAGAGTGATCATTCAAAAGGGAAAATTTGGAAAACAATAAGATTGGCACAAACTGGAAACAGTCAACGAAATAACACTAAATAATAATTCTCCCTTTTTAGTTGTGGGGTGGAGAGGCACAACATGATATAATGAATAAAAACATAGGAAATTAAACAATATCAGTAAACATATAATTTTTTTTAAGATGAAGTTTTTCATAAGCATGAAAAGAAGCCCATAGTCCTTTCTTTTGTTTCTTTTCTTTTCTTCTTTTTTTTTTTTGCTTTCATATGCTAAAAGATGCTATTTAACTTGAGAAAGAGCAAACACTGAACAGCACTGAATGGCTTACATAATCAGAAATACAGCAGTCCCAAACTCGAGCATTATGTCCAAATAAGACAAGGGCAATGGGATCATCATGGCACAAAGAATCTTCCATTTTAATAGGAACAGCCCAGACACGTGCACTGCATTAATAAAAGAAGAGACTAATCATGACGTGTGTCATTATCTCTCTAACATTGAACATAAATCAGTGGTACAATAGGAATTAAAAACTAACTCACCTACGGTCATCAGAGACAGATACCAGTTTAGATCCACAAGATGACCATGCTATTCGGAAGATTGAACCTTCATGTCCAATAAGTTTACATACATGAACAGCCTCATACAGTTGATCTTTTAGCTGGCAGCAATTGGAGAATGAAACGCTCTGATGACCATGGTCTTCTCCACTGCTTGAAGAAGATTTATCACGATAAGGGGCCACTTTCCAAACAATAATCTGCCCGAACCAAACTCTTTAAAGTAATTAAAAAAAATAGAAATGCGACCACATTAAACAACAGCCCAAAAGGAACTTTTAACAAGATACTGGCAAGTATATTAAGTACAATACTTATTATGAGAGAAAACCAAAGTAATATTTAAGAAAAACATATAGAGATACATCACAGAGAATAGATCCTTCATGCTTGGACTTAAATAAAAATAACTGATTTAGTCATGAAGTGTTGTATTGCGCCTGTAGCGCAGCAGTTATGTTTTTTCTGTGTGTAGCACAGCAATTATGTTATATTTCACAAAGATGATAATTGGGATTAACTTAAACTGTTTTAGTGTTTCTGCAGTTAGATTTTTTGTGCTAGTCTATGGAAATCAAGCAGAATTGTTTCAACAGCTTCTACTTGATCATTGTTATGGAGGCTTTTCCAGTCACCAGCCTGCTGGAGCTGCAGAAGCCAAATTCAGAGTAAGAAAGCAGATGGAGGATCTTCGATCTGTTATTAGGCATCTGGAGTCAATGTCAACCAGTGTTGTCATGAGGTGAAAAGTGGGTTGAGGTGGCCATCCCCAAAACCGCATCACTTTGATGCGGCGAGGTGAAGCGGCCGCATCAGGATATTTAAAAAAAAAACTAAAATTATTCATATATCGACAAATCATAACCTTATTAAGATTTAAATGCAAATTAAGTCATGACAATAATTTTAAAACATAATGTAATCCATATTGACAATGCTAGAAACATAATAATGTAATTGCTCACATGACCAAATGCAAATCAAGAGGCCAAGTGAGACACAATGGCAAGAATAAAGGGAGATTAAGGGGGAAAATCAGTAAGCTCAGTCAAGAATAGATATGAGGCTGTGAATAAGAGCATGGAATCACAGGACAAAGGGAGCTTCAGCTTCTAGACTGTAAGTCACACACATCAGGTAAGTTCAGATCCTGTTTTTAGGGTTTTTTCTTGGATTGCTAGGTAATATTAAGTTCAAATGGAATTAGTAGACTCAAATACCCTTTTAGATTAGATACCCATTGGCTATTGAGCATTTTAAGTGAAGAAAAATAAGTAAGTTGGCTGAAAATGCATGATGTGGCCGCATCAACCGCATCACCCTGATGCTGCAGCATCAAGACCACATCATTAAAGCTGCTTCGCCTCAGACCATCTGAGGCAGCAAGGCTGTTTTCCAGCCCCGCCTCAATGCCTAGGCAGCCGCATCAGCCGCTTTTGACAACACTGACGTCAACTCAAACCAAATAATAGTGAAAATGCTTGCAGGGAAGGGGACAAGGAGGGAATTAACATTATCGATGGTTCAAGCAATGGTCTTGGTTCACCTCTTATGATACATACCAAACCTTTCCATCTTGGGTGTTCCTGTAAAATATTCAGCATTTGAACTATATAAAAAGGAAATGGCTGTATCTTTCCAAAGGTAGATTGATTGTCATCAAGAGCATGATCTCTAGATTTCTTAATTATTTTATGCCTCTCTTCCATATACCATCCTTGTTATGTTTAAGACGATTTCTGCGACTCTTGTCTGGCATTTTCAAGCGCAATTATGAATATTTTTAAAAATCAGTAGATCCCTTACCTCGTTATATATCGTACCAGATGCAATACGGAGAACTTCAAGATTGTGACCCCATAATCGCATTGAGTATAGAAGGCACCGTACTATGATCCAATGACAAATAGTAAGTCATTAGAAAAATTAGTCAATAAAGAACCAATCCACGTCATGAAGTTGAAACTAACCTGGAGATTGAACCTTGAGAACCGTAATAGAGTTGGAGATGTCCCAGATGTGAACGGAATTGTCACTACATCCTACGGCCAGAAAATGGCTGGAATGAGCTAAGCAGCCCTAGGACCAAGTAAAAGGAAGACAAGTTAGAACAGAAAATTACAAGCAGCATTCATTATTCATTATTCTGAAACGAAATACAATAATAATAGAAATCTGGTGCGGTGAGTACCTTGAGGTTGAGGAAGCAAACATCCAAAACCCAGTGACCAAACTTTGGCAAGAAATTAATCAGCGTCAACTGTGAAACGGTATCAAAGGAGAAGCTAAATAGTTTGACTCTAGTTTCCCCAAACACAGCAATTACAGAGGCTTGTGAGGTGATTCCATGCACGCGAATCCCTTGGAACACAGAGAAGGATCTAATAGTCTTTCCTAGTTCTAAGTCATACAGCACAATTTCGGAACCCAAACCTGTTGTTAAGCATTAAGGAGGGTGAATGAAACATATGAAATAGAGAGAGAGAGAAAGAGAGAGTGCAGTGCAATGCAATTGGAAAGTGATGGAAGGAAGCATGCAAAAGAAAAGAATAGAATATAATAGAATACCAGCGAGTAGAAAAGGAAGAGAGTGATTGGGACTGGGAACGTAAAGAAAACAAAGAGCTGAAATGTCTCCGAGGTAAGGGCCACAATGCGCACGCCATTCACTTAAACTTTGCCCTTGCTCTTGCTCCTCCACTACCATTGCTCTATTTGATTCGCTGAATCCCTTGCCTCGTCTCGTCTCGTTTTTCCAGTTTCGACTTCAACTTCAACTTCAACTTCAACAATACAGAACCAAGAAGGTAGGGTTTAAGAACGACTGAATCAAATGAATTGAAGGTTTTAATAAGCTTTTTTTCTTTTCTTTTTTTTCAGGTCTACAGTCTTATCAATTTTTATATTCTTACATCAAATAATATATATATATATATTTTTTTTATATTTTATTTAATATCATTTATTATATATATTTTTTTCTTATCACTTTTTCTCACTCAATCATATCTCTTAAAAAAATATAAATAATATCTACACCCTTTTTAGAAGTATAGGATGATCTTTATTCTACAATGTTTTAAGCAATTCAATTTCCAACTTTTTTATTTTTTGTAAAAAAAGAGAACCGGGCCCAACAATAATGGGCCCTAGTCGCGATTCTTTTGTCCTTTTCTGTGACCAAATGGCCTAATACAAAAGATCATGTAGTAAAAGCAGACCCAAAAAAAATGTAATCAATTATTTTTCTCTTCTCTTCTGGCCATTTAATCTGTATTATGTAATGGGTGTTTATTGTTTGATTTGATTTTTTTTTTGGTAAAAACAATTGCTCACATAGTTTTAGGTTGAAAATAGTGGTTAAATAAAATTCTTATAAAATAGTGACTTTAAAATTTGTATACTTACATTGGAGTTTGATTTAATTTAGTTTCAAAAAAAAGTTATTTTTTCTTAAATTTAAGGAAAAAAAGCATCCGATTCAAATCAAACAAATTTCTTATATTGAAATTTGATAGTTTACTTTTAATCCCATTAGTTTTATATCAAACACTTTTTCCCAAATAAACTCAATTATGATTTCACTTTTTTGTTTTCATGATTAATAGTAACTAATTTGCCTAAAAATCTTAATAAAAGCATAATCGATCAATATATATAACAATAAATTAGCCTAAAATGTTTTTAAAAACAAAAGTAAGCAGAAAATTAATTTCTATAAGTATATACATCATAAAAACATTTGACTATGTAAGTTCACTTTGATTTAAATTCGATTTCACAAATAAAAATAAAATACTAAACCACACTGATCACTTTTTTTTCCAAAAAAAAAAAAGTAAAACCGACATTAATCATAATATTTTTTATTCGCTTTCGGTTTAGTTCGGTGAACACTCCTATGAAGTAGTGTCCGATACTGGAATTTCCAACACAACCGTGATCCGTCTTCCTTTCTTAGTTCTCCCAATTTCGTAAAGCGCTATATAAATAAATACTAAAAAACAGTTAAACTCGTTAATATTTATCATAAACATATAAAGTTATAAACATAAATACAAGTATAAATTTATTAAATGATAATATTAAAAAAATTACACAGTACTGTCCAGTGACTCCACACATATGTTCCATTGCTTATCCATCTTATTATTTTTTTTATTGCTGAAATTTCTCGTAAACACATCTGGACACCCCAAAACCGCTGATGTAGATTACTGTCTAGTAGCAGGAGTACCATTGCGAAAGATAGATGAAACTGCAAATCTTGACCCAAAAAAGAGAAGATGAAAGTGCAAATCACCACCAAGAAAAAGCGCCACTTGCGTACAAAGTAAACAGTGAGCTTGACAACATACTTTCCTATGAACACTAAATCAAAATATACCTCACACCAAACAAAATGAGCCCATTCGAGCAATGGCATTTAACCTTCAACATGTCCACAAAAAAATCACATCCCAGCTTGCTAAACTTCAAATCTAACTCAAATTGGACATATTGAAATCATCACTCCCTAAGCTAAAATTGGATTCTTTCTGTTTATTCCAGTTCAACTATGGTTTCCTTTTTTCGCCAGAAAGTTCAACTATGTTTGATACTTCACATTTCAAACACAGAGAAACAGAATTAGGAAAAGAGTTTATGACCTCCATTTCGCCAAACACCTCGCACAGGCAACCCTCCAGAGTCATTCTTGTTACCTTCTAAACTGTCTGTTGTTCCAGGATCTGATTCGGTCTGTGAATTTTCAAGATCTAGAAGTGCTGAAGCAGAACCATCACCAAGGCGCACCCTGTGGAACTTAGAAGTTTTCTTGCGTTGCTTTCTCCCACCATCCCCATCCTCTTTATTTTGATTAGATAAACTGCCAACTGATGTCTCACTCTGCCCATTTAGCTTCATTATAGGTTGACTACCAGAATTTGTATCATTCTGCTGCTTGATTTTTAATTTGCCCTTGTTGATGCGGTAATCACCCGTTGATAGCACCTCCAACTTCTCTTCTGAAGGTTTATAACTCGACTGTAGTTGATGTACAGTGCTTAAAAAGCTATCTGCTAATCTCTCTGTGGAGTTACTCCCTCTAACATCCACAGACTTACCTTTACCTTTCTTGGAGACATTACTGTCTTTGCCATGGGTGTTAGTGCTACCACGAACCCAGCCACTTTCTTGTAAAGCATTTCTTTGTAAACTAGCGTTGTAAGACTCCACAAGCTCTTTCTGCTTCTGAGCATCCGGGCATAGTCTTGCCAACTCAGGTACAAGATTAGACAAGCCAAACTGCTGCACAAAGTCCAGATATGTACTTGTATGTATCGTGCCTTGGCGATATTGAGCAGATATGTCTTTAAACATATTGTATCTATCTTCATCAAAATCAAGAGCACCACGAATCTTTTCGACCAAGGACTTGTTAGCAGAGTGAACATTCTCCACATTCAACAAAGACTGGCTGCTCGCACGTAACTTAATCACTTGTGCAGCAGAAACTGGAGGAAAATCAGAAATTGAAGCTTCAATAGGGTTGATCTCGATGAGATTTGGAGCAGATGTAGAGTGAACGATTCTACCATTGTCACGTGTGTCCCTCAATGAACCAGAAGATAAATGTCCATGAGCAGTTCTTTGTGTAGACTGAATAGAACTAGCATAAGTTGATGGTGAAGCTCCACTGTTAATTACTGTCTTCATCTGACCAGAATTACGCGACACTCCAGGAGCAATATTTGTTGACAGTCTAGATTGTGTACGAATACTTGATGATTGTACCGGTCCACGACCTGCTGCAGGCCAAGCATTACCAGAATTAATAACAGATACGTTTCTGTTGCCATGCCAGCGCAAATGTGCTGCCATATTGTTACTAGATGAACCTTCCAACTCATGTTTGGAACTTTGCTGGGCATTGCTGGAAGTTATGGGGAGCGGAGGAAAGGAAGAATCTTCCAGAGGTGCATTCCTTGAGTTTTGCCCTAAGGCTTGGAGGTATCTTAAAGATGATTCAGAACCAGATGTAGCTAATGATTCAAATGGCTGAATGATAGAATCAATATCAGTATTCCCATCATCAACAGCAACTTGTCCACCACTTGATGTTGATGGATCATGAAACGTTTGCTCTGCATTAGCTGTCTCCAAACTGGCTTCAATGGCCATAGAAAGTTGACTTTCAGAAAAATCACGACGAAACGTGCGACCTCTTCCACGGCGTTGGTTCTGTTCATTACCATGTCTGTATCGAAAGCTAGTTGGTATCTGTAGGGAAAGAATGAAAAATAATGTAAGGAGTGAGAAGGATATGGGAAGTAAATTATTTGCCATCGAAAACTAGCAATACTGATAGAAATGAGATACATGATTACAAAAAAAAAAAAGGTTTGTCACTGTACATGCCTGAAGAGCGGCATTACGCTTTGACCGTGACATACGCCCTCCATGTTCGATAGCATTATGCCTCTAAGCCATAAACAATGAAATAGAGGTTCAACAACAAAGGAATAACCCCACAACAATAATACATCTTATAATTTTACAATAAAAAAAAAAAATAGTACAGCATCCAGATGCACAAGCATGGGGAATTACCAAGCAGGTGCATGTACTGCGCACAGACACATCCCAAATAAATAAATAAATAAATAAAAAGATACAGAAAAAGATCCATGTGCTATAAGGAATCACCTTCATCTCTGCTTCAGATTGAAAGACAACAAACTTCTTAGCAAGGCAAGCCTCATCTTCACATAAGAAGTGCTCTTGACGGAAGTGGATCTGCACCAGAAGACATTTGCTCATGCAAATACTTTCAGTTCCAACAATAGGAAAGGCATGGCAAAGCCATTTAGTCAAAAAGAGAGTAAAAGGAAAGCATAGTGCAGATATCTTGCCTCTAGGTCATCATAATTCTTATAGTATTCATACTGTCCTGGATGCCGCCTGCATTAAAAAGTATAACTACCATGAACCTTACATTTCTAATAGTTCAGACCAACATAAAGACACCTATTGAGCACATGATTAGCTTACTTGTTACCTTTGGCATATATGACAAGTATAATGTTCTGTAGACATATGCGTGTATAGTTCATTGTCCCCATAAAATGGGGTTCTGCAGAATTCACACATAGGATGCCCCATAAAACCACCTCTCTCACTCTCACTTCCATCCACCTCAGAATCACCTGAGCTAATGTGTTGATTCAACTGTGCTCTAGTATATAGTTTTTGCTCACATATAAATACCTATGTCACAGAAATGATGGTTAAAAATCCTCAACATTAATCTAAAAGGAAAATAAAGATTACAAATTCTGTCATCCAAAACATTCAATATAGAATGCCAATAATATAAATTTCACCTTCCTTCCCTCCAAACATAAACTGCACATAAGCAACTTATGACGGTGGAATAAGTGACCCTTCAACTGATCTATATTCCGAAACCTTACACGTCGCCTTGAAGCATCATGTGGTTGCTCCTCCATCTTGTCACATACACTGCATGAAAGCCTGCACATGGCCTTGATCATCTTGTAATGGTCCATATCATCGAAAAATGCATTTGTATCCTCATGGTACCAGAATGATCCAACCTTGCCCTCCCTTATCTCAGATGGCAGGACTGAAAAGTCATTAATCATCCTTGTATAATCTCCTAGAGCCTGGAAGTATAGCAGCAACAATGAATATCGACAACATCAAAAGATAGCAACAACTAAAATAATATAAAATTAACAAATCAATCCCAACTATCTAGGTTTTAACTAAGCAAACAAGACAAGCTTAAGGCTGCAATTTTGAAATAAAGCTATCAATTCACAAATTAAAAAACATAGCAAGACAATAATGCATTCCTAACCAAGTAAGTTTAACAAGTCATGAATGCATTAGTTCTGTTTTTCTTTTTTTGGTGAATAGTAGTTCAGTTGTTTAGAAACAACTTGAAGTAAATAATTTCAAAGACAGACATGTTACTCTGAATACATTACACCAACAACAAAAATAAAACAAATTAAGAAAAAAAAATAAAGCATAGCAAATATTTAAGTTAAAATAACACATCTACACTTCATTATAATAGTTCAATGACAAAATTCCATGCCATGTTTAAATTTCTCATCAAATGCTCATAAAATTAATATACATATCACAGTGGAATATAACCATACATGTCAATGAGACTCCTCGTTTATCCAACCTATCTATCTCTCCTTTTTCAGAATTACGTATTTAGGGCAACAGATATAATTCATCCAATTGGCATATATATACCTTGGTAACGAAGAGGACGTTGCAATCGGTCTTGCAGATGCAGCAACGGCGATCGTCGCATATGAAACGGAGGCGAGCGACGCAGGTGGAGCACACCTCGCGGTGCAAACAGGGTCCGTACGCAACCCATTCCAAGGGCTCCGCGCAAACGGCACAACAGTCGTCCATGTCCTCTTGGTTTTAGAGATATTGAAGCCCAAAAAACAGGAACCCTAATTCCAGTGCCCAGATCACAACACAATGTTAGGTTAGGTTTGGTTTGAGGCAGAGAGCAATTGATTGTGTTTCTAGGGTTTGAAAGGATTGACTCGGTGATCTTGATTTAAATTTAAATATTCAACTGTTAGTTTGTGAGGTGTGTGGAGCTGAAGCAATTGAAATTGATATCACCGAGAGATTGAAACTTCAGAGAAGGATCAGAAAATTTTGTATGCAAGACTTTGGAATTGGAGATTAAGACCGCAGCCACCGCCACACCAAACAAAACACAACCGCCCAACCCCCACCCAAAGCAAAGAGCCTTTTAAATTTTTATCTATCTTTCTTTAATGAATCTTTTAATATGAGCATGTACAGATTAATTCTCTATCAAAATTGCTTTTTGTTTAAAAATAATTTTTTATTATTATTTAATTATATTTAATAATTTTTATTTTAATTTTTACATTAAATTTAATATATTATAACAATTTTTTCATATTATTTAAATTTAGAATTTTTTATTATAGATTATAAATTATTTTAAAAATTTTAAAATATAAATATTATTTTATCTTTAATTAAATAATTTTTTTAATTATTTTATATTTTTTTAATGATTTAATACATATAAAAATAATTATTTTTATATTATTAAAATAAAATAAATTATTTTAAAATTATTTTTTAATTATTATATTTAAATATAAAATTAATTTTATTATAATCGATTATAATAATAATTAATTATTAAAATAATCAAATTTTTATCACTAATCTAAATACACACGTAAATAATTAAATATTATATTACTAGATTTGTATGGCCCAAGTGAAAAAAAACTGTAAGTCGTGTAAAGCATAAACTTTTATTATTTTTCTTATCCGTTGAGTTGAGGGGTTTTCTTATTCTACACGGAGAGATTTATTTATTTAATATAAGATGTTATGAAATTTTTTTATTTTATTAATTTAAACTCAAATAAATATGTGTTTCACTCTTAATCAAAGTTAAAAAAAGTTCTTAAGATTAATATTATCTTTTAAATAAAAAATATTAATATTATTTTTGTCAACATTTTTTATATTTATTTACTTTACTTTTAAACTCTTATAATTTTGTTATTCTCTTATATTTTTTGTTTTTATTAAGTATTATTATCCTAATTGAACTATAGATTAATACAATCCTAATTGAATTTTAAATTAATACAATCCTTTCAATAACATTATTTTTTTTCTTTAAATTTAAACTCTTGTGGCTAATTTTAATTTTGTTAATATTGACTTTAATTAAGTTTTAATTATATTTTGGATTTATTTCTTAAATATCTCAATCACAATCAAATGCTAAATTTATATGAATCCTAAATTTATCTATATATTTTAGATCTATTATCTTTTAAATAGACATGAAAATTTTGATTTTAAATTTTTTAGATATTCATCATGTAACATCTTATTTTTCATATACTATTTTTGTGAAGAATAAAATTTTAATTTATTTAAGTTGAATATTTTATTTAATTTTATTTTACATTAATTGATAATAATCAAATAAAATTAGATAAAATTTATAAAAATTTAATTAATAATAATTTATAAAATTAGAAATAAAAATTTATTAGAATAAAATTTAGTGTTTAATAAAAATTAAAAGTATTTTAATTGATATATTTAAAAATATTTATAAAAAATATTTATCAATTAATTATTATTTTAATATAAAAATATAAAATTAATCATTATTAAAGATAAAAAAATAATAATGTAACAACGTGAACCAATAGGAGAAAAGAAAAAAGGAAGCAATAGGAAAAAGAGTTGCAACGTGCCACCACTAGAAGCCAATAAATTGACTATAAAAAGGCAAAGAAACAAAGAAAAAGAAAAAGAGAGAAAAAGTGAAGGTGCTGCGTGAAACAGTGAGAAAAGAAAAAAGAAAGAGTGATAAAGTGTGAGAAAGAGAAAAGGAAAAAAAAGAAACAGATAAAGGGTGAGGCGGTGAAATCGTAGGAGAAAAAAAAAAAAAAAAAAGAGGAAAGAATGAGAGGAGAGAATAGGGATGGCAACGGGCGGGGGGCGGGTAGAAATAGGTCCCCGAGTATCCGATATCAAATTATTCTCATGAGAACGGAAGAAATGGATATCTCATGGATTAAATAAATTATAAATAAAATTAATAAATAAAATAAAATAAATGAAAAAAAAAAAAGTATAATATAATAATATTTTAATTTATATAATAAGATTTTTAATAATTTTATATAAAAAAATTATTTTTTTTTTCGGGTATTACGCGTGATCGTGAAATACGTATTAAACGGAGATAAAAACGAATACCAAGAAATTAAATGCGATTACCCGGAATAGAATGAGAAAAAATTGCCATCCCTAGGAGAGAAGGAGAAAAAAGAGAAGAAAAAAATAAGAAGAAATGAGTGTTTATAAGAAGTAGAAACTAAATATTTTATAAAATAAAATAAAATTATAGTTTTAAGTATGTTTATATGTCTTATTAATTAATTTATTATTTTAATATTTTATACATATAATTATTTTTGATAAATTTTTATGTACATATAATATTATAAAATTTGATATTTATTTAATTTTAAAATATTTATGATATTTGATAAAATTTAAAATTATTATAATTTGAATGTTAACTCTTTCAAAATTAATACAATAAATTATTAAAAAAAAAAATATTACTTAAGACTTGAGTTAAATAAAAAATATTTAATTATATATGTGCTTTAATTACATGAACGTTCTTATATTTACATTAGTTTGAGAGCAATTTTATGACATTTACTTAAACTTTTGTAACAAAAGGATTTTTGTGCAATGAATGTATTATCAGAATCAGGACAAATTATGGACCATGATAAGGATTGTACAAACTATGGACCTTGATGAGAAATTGACAAATTATAGATTATGATGAGGATTAGACAACTATAAACTATGATATGGACTTTTAAAAAAATTATTAAATTAATTTTAAATCATAGTTAGTCTCTTGAAGAATTGACATTTAAATTTAATGATTCTGAATTTTGTGAATTTTATTTAGTTGTCATGATTTATTTATAGACTTGTATATGATAAATTTATTTATGATATATTAATGATTTGTATTGCTTATATTTGTGTGTAATGACAAGCAAGTGATTCATGAAAAAGTTTGCACCCAACCGTTGAAAGGCAGAGAGATGAATTTCCTTTTATGTTACCTGTCTGGTTAGTGTGAGTATGTTTAGCTTTGTTGTCACGATGTTAAAGTAACACCAGAAATAGGATGGATTTCCTATGGAAATAAATACTTTCGAGTGAAATGTGAGACAAGCAGATATGGAAAGAAAAAAAAAAGGTAAAGAGTGGATTTCTTGTGATGAGGAACTTGTTTACTAATATTTACCTATGCTTGGAAATTGCTTATTAAGGTTTGAGGAATTTGTTGATGTTTTTAACTTCTTGTTGGCAATATATAAGGTTTTATTGTTTGATTTATTCATCATTCGTCCTATTATGCTAAAATTGTGTTGTTCTTGTCATACTTAGATTGTCATAAGGTTTTATGTGTACTTTACACAGCTAAAATTCATCATACATTTTTTAACATTTTTATAACTGTTTATTTTTTAATGATAATTTTCAATTCTCACTTTATTCATGGTGTTTTCAAATTAGCACAAAATACATTATGGTCATCATCATTTAGATCAACTAAACATAGATTCTTGTTCCAAATGAGGAGGATATAATTATTAGAAATATGTGTATATTTATTATGAGCAAACATTATGACCAATGTGTGATGTTAATTTGAAAAAGTATAAAAGTATATTACAACTTTGGGTTGTCATGTGTCGATGCATATTTCCTTTGATATTTTTTATTTCAATTTTAATTTCTATTTGTAAATTTTTATGGAGTAAATTCACTTATATTATTATTATAACCATGTTTAGAGCTATTATTTTAGTAAGGGGATTACATTTTTAGTATCAGAGCATCAATTTCTGACACTAGATAGTTATATCTATGTCTTGAATTTTTGTCTATGTTGAGTTTCTACATGATGATTGCTCCTGTTATTTTATATATGTCATATAAAATTATAACTACATTAACTTTGCAATATTGAGACTATCACCTCAATATTGAATTGTTCATGACTGTGTATGACTATATGGCATCAGAACACTCGGAAGTACAAAGTTCACAAAGTGATTATCTGATAGAGATATTGGGAGTCATGAAAGAATTGACTAACATTGTCAAGGCCCAGACAGAGTCAACCAACCTAATTTTACAATGCATACAGGAAACCCAAGATAGGAACAATAATCTTAACCATAATAATCCTGGTGAGGGTAGTGGAAATTCTACCGAGGAAGCTCTTGTGACCAACCTAAATTATCAAGGTCTTTCGAAATTTAGGAAAACCAAATCTCCATCTTTCCATGGAGATTATGATCCAGCACTAGCTAAAAAATGGGTCATGCAAGTAGAAAATATTTTTATAGTCATGAGATGCACAAATGCACAAAAGGTAGTCTTTGTCACCTACATGCTATAATGGATGGCAGAACACTAGTAGAAAGGTGCTAGGCACTTATTAGAGTTTAGAAGAACTAAGATCACTGGAGAGGTATTTTTAACCACATTCTTTGATAAGTACTTCCCTGATAATGTAAAAAATAAAAAAGAGGCAAAATTCATATAACTTAGACAATGAAACATGACTATTGGATAGTATGTGGCCAAATTTGAAGAGCTTTCTAAATTTTCTTCCTACATGAAAAACAATTTTGATGATCACTGGAATGTCACAAAATTTGAGTGAGGTTTGAGGCTTGAGATAAGGGAAATGATATCGACCTTGGAAATAAAAGATTATGTCACTCTAGTGAACAAATGTAGGATAGCAGAAAAAAGTTATCTAGAGATGGAATTTGAACGTCAGAACTTTCTAAAAAGAAAAAAAGTAGTAGAAGCTCAAAAGAAAAATAATTTTAAGAATAGAGTAAACCACGAGAAGGGTAAGCAAGTGAAGACTGGCGAATTCCCACCTGTGAGCAACAACTGTGGCAAATCTCATGGTTCTAGACCTTGTTATGTGTGTTTCCGATACGAAAAACCAGGACATATTCTCAAGAATTGTACTACTGATAAGATGGTAAATAACATTGTACTCAAATCACAGATTAAAGGAAGAGTATTTGCTCTAAGTGGAGAAAAGGCAAATCAATCACCCAACATGATTCAAGGTAAATGTTTTCTTAAAAACACTCTCTTAATTGCATTGTTGGATTCATGAGCTATACACTTCTTTATATCTATTGATTGTGTGAATAAGTTGAATTTGCCTATAACTTCATTGTCTTATGATCTATTAGTTTCAACTCTCACAGGAGAAAAAGTTTCTACTTCTCAAACTTGTTTAAAATGTCCTATTATAATTGAAGGGAAAGCTTTCACTTTAACCCTTGTTTGTCTGCCCTTGATTGGTATTGATATCATAATTGGAATGGATTAGTTGTTTACTAATGATATTATCTTAGATTGTTCTAAAAAACTTACCTACTTTCCCAAAGATCCACCCAAGAAACCAAAATATATTAATACCCTATTCCTTAATGCAACTCAGGTAAAGAAGTGTTCCTTAGAAGGAGATCAAGGGTTTCTTATTTTGTTTTCTTCAAATTCATAGGTTAGGCAGGAAATACATAATATACATATAGTGAAAGAATTTCCAAAAGTGTTTCCTAAAGAGATAGTGAACCTACCACCTGAAAAAGAAGTTGAATTTTCCATTCACTTAGTTCCGAGAACAGGACCTCTATCTTTTGCACCTTATAGAATGTTCAATTTAGAGCTAAGTGAACTCAAGAAACAAATAAAAGAACTGTTAGTCAAAGGATTTATCAAGTCTAGTGTATCACCATGGGGTGCACCGGTTCTATTAGTCAAGAAGAAATATGAGAGTATGAGATTGTGTGTATATTACATACAATTAAACAAAGTCACAATTAAAAACAAGTATCTACTTCATAGGATAGATGATTTGTTAGATCAATTTTTAGGAGTCACAATCTTTTCAAAGATAGACTTGAGATCAAGATATCATCATATAAGAGTAAAATCAGAAGATGTACCCAAGACAACCTTTAGGACTAGATATGGGTATTATGAATACCTTGTGATGTACTTTGGACTTACTAATGCTCCTGCAATATTCATGGAATAGATTAATAAGATTTTTAGACCTTACCTTTACCAGTTTGCAGTAGTCTTTACAGATAACATAGTTATCTATTCTAAGGCTAAGAATGACCATGAACAACAACTTAAAACAATGCTATAAATCCTAAAGGATAAACAGTTGTATGTCAAGCTAGAAAAATATGAATTCTGGTTGAGTGAAGAAAAATTCTTAGGTCATGTGATTACTCAGAGAGGAGTAGTTGTGAATCCTAGCAAAGTTGAAGCAGTAGTTTACTAGGAAAGGCCAAAGACAATAAGATTATGAGTTTTATGAGATTAGTTGGATATTGTAGAAGATTTATTAAGGGATTCTCTCAGTTAGTTTTAACTCTAACCAGGTTAACTAGAAAGAATCACTCTTTTGAGAGAGATTCAACTTGTGAAACAAGTTTTCAGGAGTTAAAGAGCAGACTTACTTCTACTTCAGTCTTAATAATTCATAATCCTAAACAAAGTTTTGTAGTGTACTGTGATACATCTAAGAATGGTTTAAGATGTATTTTGATGCAACATGGTAGAGTTATAGCTTATACATCCAGACAACTTAGACCGTATGAAGAAAATTACCCAACTCATGACTTATAATTAGCTGCAGTAGTTTTTGCTTTGAAAATTTGGAGACATTATCTATATGGAGTCAAATTTAAAGTATATAGTGACCATAAGAGTTTAAAATATATATTTTTTACTAAAAAAAGTTAAATATAAGATAACGTAAATGGATTAAGTTCTTAAAAGACTATGGTTTTGAATTAAAATATCATGCTGATAAAGCCAATGTAGTGGCTGATGCATTGAGCAAGAAATCTTTGCACATGTCCTCAATGATGATAAAGGAACAAAAGTTATTAAAAAATTTCAGGGACTTGAAAATTTCAGTATCCTTACAACCTTACTTCTTGTGTGTCAGTGAACTAAGAATAAAATATAATTTAAGATACCAAGTCAGACAAGTCTAATAAAATAATGAGTTTTTGCAGTCTCTCAAAAGAAGAATTCTAGTAGAACAATCTAAACATTTTCGTATTGATGAAAAATGGGCTATGATGTACAAAGGAAGATTATGTGTGCCCAATGATGAAGCATTGAGAAAGAAGATTTTATCTGAGACACATTGCAGTAACTATACTATGTATCCTGGTGCAACTAAAATATATCAGGATATCAAAAAATTGTTTTGGTGAAATGGGATGAAAAGAGATATAACTAGTTTTATGGCTAAATGTCGAGTTTGCCAAAAGGTTAAAATAGAATACTAAAAACCTGCTAGATTGCTGCAACCCTTGAATATCCCTGAATAGAAATAAGATAGCATATCAATGGATTTTGTGTTGGGATTACCTAGGATTCCATCAGGTTATGATGCAGCATGGATAATTGTTGATAGGTTAACTAAATCTGCTTACATTTTGCCTATTAGAATCAGTTACCCATTGTACAAGTTGTCTCAGGATTACATTATGAAATTTACCTAAAAATTTTGGGTAGCCTTACAAGAATATTTAGGTACTAAGCTCCATTTTAGTACATCTTACCACCCTCAGACAGATGGTCAAACTAAAAGAACCATTTAAACCTTGGAAGATATGCTTAAAGCCTGTGTGTTAAAATTTTAAGGAAGTTGTAATACCCATCAATCATTAATAGAGTTTGCCTATAACAATAATCACCATTCTAGCATAGGAATGACACCATTTCAAGCTCTGTATGGTAGAAAGTGTAGATTACCTTTGTGTTAGTTCAAAGCTGGGAAAATAGTTTATTAGGGTCTGATATAGTAAAGCAAACCACAGAAAATATCAAATTTATTAAGGAAATATTACTTGCTGCTCAGAGTAGGCAGAAAAGTTATGCTGGTTAAAGAAAAAGGCCTCTAAAATTTGAAGAAAGATAACATGGGTTCTCTTACTACTGGGATTGACAGAACACTTAGAATCAAAAACTTGAATTTCAGATTCACTGGTCCATTTCAAATCTTTAAAAAAGTAGGACTTGTTGCATATCAAATTGTATTTTTCCCAAATTTTTCAAATTTTCATGATGTCTTTCATGTATCTCAATTCATAAAATTCTGTTTTGATCATTCACACATCATATAACATGATACAATGCAAGTAAGAGATGATTTGACTTATTGAACAAAACTTATATGAATCATAGATAGATATGTCAAACACTTGAGAAAAGACTAAATTCCTTTAGTTAAAGTGATTTGGGAAGGACTGTCACTAGAAGAGACAACATGGAAATTAAAAGATAACATTCAGAAGTCCTATCCAGAGTTATTTCGATCAGGTTAGTGAATTTTGGAGACAAAATTCTTAAAAGATGGAAGAAAAGTTGCATCCTATTTTTTATATAATATTTTTGTGAAGAACAAAATTTTAATTTATTTGACTAGAATATTTTGTTTGGTTTTATTTTACGATAATTGATACTAATCAAAGGAAATTAGATAAAGTTGGTAATAATTTAATTAGTAATAATTTACCAAATTAAAAATAAGAATTTATTGGAATAAAATTTAGTATTTAATAAATATTATAAGTATTTTAATTGATATATTGAAGAAGATATTCATGAAAAGATATTTATAAAAATATACTTATGAATTAATTAGTATTTTAATATAAAAATCTAAAACTAATCATTACTAAAGATAAAAAAAAATGTAGCAACGTGCACTAATAGGAGGAAAGAAAAAAATTTACATGTGATGATGACAAACAAGTAATTTATGAAAATTTTGCACCTAACTGTTGAGATGTAGGGGGATGAATTTCTTTTTATATTACCTGTTTAGCTAGTGTGGGTATATCTAACTTTATTGTCACGATATTAAAGTAACACTAGAGATATGGTGGATTCCCTATAGAAGTAAAGGTCTTCAAGTGAAATGTGAGATAAGCAGACATAAAAAGAAAAAAAAATAAAGAGTGGACTCCCTGTGATGAGAAACTTGCTTGCTAATGTTTGCCGATGCTTGAAAATTGCTTACTGAGGTTTGAGGAATTTGTTGATGTTTGTTGATACTTGTTGATAATTGGTACTTGTTTACTGATGTTTAGAACTTGTTGTTGGTAATATATAAGGTTGTATTGTTTAATTTATTCAGCATTCATACTGTTATGCTAAAAGTGTGTTGTTCTTGTCATATTTGGGTTGTCATGAGATTTTCTGTATACTTTACATAACTGAAATTCATTATGTATTTTTGAATATTTATATAACTGTTCATTTTTTACTGAGAATTTTCAATTCTCACTCTATTTATGATGTTTTCAGACTAGCACAATATGCACTGTGATCATCATCGTTCAGATTAATTAAGCATAGATTCTTATTTCAAAAGATGATGATATAATTATTAAAAATATATATATATCTATTTCTCAACAAACATTATAACTAGTGTATAATGTTGATTTGAAAAGTTGTAAAAGTTTATTAAAACTTTGGATAGTCATATATGATGTTTATTTCATTTGATATTTTTTATTTCAATTTTAATTTTAATTTGTAAATTTTTATGGAATAAATTCATTTATATTATTATTATAACCATTTTTAGAGTTATTCATTTAGTAAGTGAGTTACACATCATGACCTGTTATAGTAGATTTATTTTTTTAGTATAGAGAAGTAATGTATATCCTTTTTCTTCATTAACATGTTATGGTCGATACCAATAGCGAAATATATGACGTCAACATACATTAAATTTTAATATATATATATATATATATATATATGATTTATTTGTGATGTATTATTAGTATAAGTTTTTTTATACTATTAACCAATCATACATTGACATATTATTAAAAATATTTGATTCTCATAATAATTATCTCAAAAATCATACATATAATAATATATGATTCGTTAATAGTGTAAAAAAATTTTACAATCCGACAATATATCAAAATTAAACTCATATATTTATCCACTTATATATAATAAATTAGAATACAATCTCTTGAGAGTGATTTAACCTCTTAAGCTACTCTTCCTTTAAGAATGATACATGTTATTCTTAGCATTCTTTTGTTCTTTTAAATTCTAAATTCAAAATATCTTTTGATTAATTATGCATATCTCTTTTTATAAATTTAAACATTTTTTTTTCTTTTAATCTATATATTTTTAGATTTTATCTGAATAAATTAATTATACGTATGTCTTTTTTTATAATTTCAAATATTTTTCTTGTTTAATCTATAGTTATTTAGATTCCATCAATATTTTAAAAAATTGCACGAAATAATTAGTAATATATATATATATATATATATATATATATATATATATATACACACACACAAAAAACACACACATAGAGTGAGGGAGTTTAAAGTAAATGTCCATTTATGTCTTTCACATAAAACTGTCAAAATTGACTAACTCATCTCAAATAACACAACAAAAAGTGCAAGTTGGGTTAAAAAAATTCAAATCTGAGCTTAATTTAGCCTAACGTGGCCTAATTCAATCTATACTGACCTAAAATTAGGTTGGCTTGCTTCAGGTCGAGCTAACCCATTAGCTGAAATTTTAATTATTTTTTTATTCTAATAAGGTACACCTAAAGGATAATATCATTTTTTTGCTTGAAAATTTAAAACTCAATTAACAATTAGAGTAATTATGTAATTTATTTGTCATTAGCTCAAAACTAAGTAACTTAAATTTCTTATTTTTCACTAATTTATTTTTTTTAAAATTAAATTTATTTATTTTTAAATAAAAGAATTGTCAAGTTGGTTGGACAGTCAACCCAACACATAACTTGAAATGGGTTAGGGTTGATTAGCAAAATGCTAGCAAAAAAAAAAAATACTTGGCATAACCCAAAAAAAGCTCGCCCCAAAGTGGTTTGGTCCGATCGAGCTAGGTTGACCCATTTTATCAACTCTACTTCCAAAGACTTATGTGACATCTCCTTTTAAAAATGTTTGAGTAAACTATCATTTTAGTCTCTGAAAAATGTGGTTGATATCAATTTAGTCTTTGAAAGATTAATGACATCAATTTTGTCTCTCAATAATAAAAAATGACATCAAAATCATCCTTTTGTGCACAAAATGCAAAATTAAGAGACTAAATTTATGGCATTCCCTATTATTAAGGGACTAAATTAATATCAAATTTATGTCAACCTAATTTTTTAGGTATCAAAATGATAGTTTATTCAAAATGTTTATATCAATTTAGTCTTTCAATTGTTAAAAAAGACATTAACTTATTCCTTGAAGAAGTATGCATTATTTTTATCCCTTAATATTAGAAACTAACATTAATTTAGTTGTGAAATCATATAATATAAAGTTAATATTAATTTAGTCTTTTTTCCTTTTTTTTAAGGCCTTGACCCACCCTGTGTCGTGATAGAGCGGTCTCATAATGAAGTTTTTAACTAATTCTAAGAAGTACGGAATAAAATAAGAGAATTTATGATTAAAAGTATTTGTAATGTCGTTATTTTTCTTACATGTCTTCAGTTGTTGCTAATTGAGCTATCAACCTGGGACATCAATTTAGTCTTTTAAATTATATAAAATTGATATTAATTTAATCTCTGAATTATATAAAGTTGACATTAATTTATCTTCTAAATCATGCAATTTATAAATAAAAACATGCTTTTTATGTCATTTTTTATTATTAAGAGATTAAATTGATATCAAAATTTATTAAATAATTAAAGTGATGACATTTGTATATTTAGAGTATTAAAATAGAATTTTTTTCTATTTCTAATTCTAAAGTTTATTACAAAATATTAAAAAAATGTATAATATTTTACAATTAAACAAGAAATATCGAATCTTTTGGAGTTAGTAGAAAGAATTTACCCGAACCATCGTTCTGACGGAAAATGCGTGGGCAATTACTTACTTGTACAAAAAGAGAAAAATAATATTGGTGAAATTTCGATCGAATATAGAGGTGCTATTTGGTAATTTCGACCACCCCACTGAAAACTGTAGACAACCTTAATAAACCCTAATTCCTGTGGCGCCGTTTTCATTTTCGCTAGAAGCCCGAGAGAGAGAGCAGCATCCGAAGATGCAGATCTTCGTGAAAACGCTAACGGGGAAGACCATAACCCTAGAGGTTGAATCGTCTGACACAATCGACAATGTGAAGGCGAAGATCCAGGACAAAGAGGGCATACCTCCCGACCAACAGCGCCTCATCTTCGCCGGGAAACAGCTGGAGGACGGGCGCACCCTCGCCGACTACAACATCCAGAAGGAGTCGACCCTTCACCTGGTGCTCCGCCTCCGCGGCGGCGCCAAGAAGCGGAAGAAGAAGACCTACACCAAGCCTAAGAAGATAAAGCACAAGCACAAGAAGGTGAAACTCGCCCTCCTCCAGTTCTACAAGGTGGACGACTCTGGTAAGGTTCAGAGGCTCAGGAAGGAGTGCCCCAATGCAGAGTGTGGAGCCGGCACCTTCATGGCCAATCACTTTGACAGGCACTACTGTGGCAAGTGTGGCCTCACCTATGTTTATCAGAAAGCCGGTGCTGATTGATGACTTGCTGAAATTGATACCCTATCTATTTCATTAGCTGCTGTTTTCAATTCAGACTTGGTTTTAGATTTTCGTTAATAATTATTATGTTTCACAGTTATGTGGTTTCAGAACTATGTTGAACGTGGTTATAATTTTCATATTATGCAACTTTTATTATTTGTGGTGTTCAACTTTTAGTTATGTTGCTTTCTGTTACTTGTTCAATATTTAAATGATGAATCGGTGATTATATTATAGCATGGGAAACAACATAGAATTCTGTACTTCAATATTTACCTGGTTGATATGCAGTGTGTGTAATGGTGTCTGGAACTTTGTTGCATATATTCTGTTTATTTTTTTTTTTGGGACAATTATATGCTATTTAGAATGTTGATTTCTTAGATATATGCATGGTTGGTATGTCCAAAACTAGGGGGTTAAAAAACCACATACCGAGTTTCAATATTTTGGGAATTGGAATGACGGCCACTAGTACTAGACTTTATTGGTATTTAGGATTGCAGTTTGAATAAAATTTGGCTCCAACCTGGGAGGAGGGATTTGATTTGGATTCTCTCAAATTTTTTTTTTCAAGTAGTTAAGTAGAAGAAAAAGATAAACACAAAAAAAATTATTAGTGAGACTTGGCCTTTGTGCTTATATCTCTCTTCTACTTAACAACTTCAGAGAAAAAAAATTGAGAGGATCTAAATTCCTTAGAAGAGGTAACTCTCTCTAATCCTATTTAATCTGTTGTCATGTGTGTTATTTTCAATCCCATTTAATTTTATTTAATTGAGTTAATAAATATATGACAACAGATTAAATAGAGTTAGAAAGAGTTTCCTCTTCGATAGAGTCAAATTTTATTCTTGCAGCTTTCAAATGTGCTCGAGGGAGCATAGTTTATGGATGTCCACATTTAGTGTTTTGAGTAATTTTTAGGTAGGCACGATTTATCATAGATATTCAAATCATTATTTGATATGTGTAAGGTAGTAGGGACTATCATAATATTACATCAATCATTAACAATATTTTTACATGTGTCGCATAATAATTTGAGTGCTTAAATGATGATATAGTAGACCGTGTCTACTCAATAATTTCTCGTTTTGAGTGTTTTAGGTTATTTCACCGAGTGATGCTATATCTTCTTATAAGTTTTTCATAATACTAAATAAAAAAAATATTAAATAAAAAATTAAATGCACCTAATGTCTTGAAAATACGAAAATCATTTAATATTTTTTTTTATTTAATAATTAAGAGAATTAATAGGAAAATTAAGTAAGAGGATAAAATATTTCTCAATTTCACCTAATAACTCTGATTTGGTGATTGTGAATATTATTTCTTGTGAGTGATTTACTGCATTATTAAGCAAGTTGAGCAGGTCTTGTTGTATAGTGTGTTTTTTCAATGAAAATCTGGTTGAGACTTGAGAAGCAAAATTATTAAATTCTGGCAAAAGAAGTACTGAAATAAATTTCCGATTGTACGAGTCATTATAAATTTTCATGCGGAGCATCGTTTTTGAGATCGGAATTTGTGCATCGTTCTTAATGTATAAGAGGACCATACACCAGGAGCAAACCTATCCTAGTTTTTTGCTATTTCACATGACAACCAAACTAGTATGGCCCCAAAAATGCATGAGGGAACAATCTGGGAAGAATCGTGTTTTTCGCTCTCACTATCAGGGAATATATGCCGTAGCAGGGGATGTGAATTACCGCGAAGCAGAAATACCTGCATCGTAGATCAATCAGTGAAACCATTTTTATGTATGTGAAGGCAAAGTCGAATAAGACATGACACACAATTGTAGGGTTATGGTATATCACCAGATAGGAGTCCACTTGGAATTAAGCTCGAGAAACGGATATGGCCACCTGTTAGAGGAAAAACATATCATTACAACAGATGTAGAAGAAAGCTTATGGCTGATCATGGAAAATAGAGGAAAATACAATTATCGCACCATTCAAAACCACAGGCGTGGATGACCCATTGGAAAATGGTGTAACCACAGCTCCAGAGCACAAAATATGAGATTCTAAACCAAGGAAAGGGCTGAAAAAGAATATGGCAATATCGAAACCATGAGCTGCATAAGTGCCTAAATGCTTTTAAATTAGTGCTTGAATTTATTTCAAGGTGTATCATACTTACAAGATTATTAAGAGCTGTATCCAAAAGGAGGAAAACTGCATTCAGCGTATGCATGCAACCCGTCAACTGTCAAGTGCAGACCAACAGAAATCAATGACGGTATCATTCTTACTAAGATCCATTATCATATAATCGACTGTTCATTCGTATGTTTGTTTATCAAGGTTTTTGTTAGAGTCATATGACGAGAATGAATGAGTGGGATTGAAATATGCAACGACTTGATAAAATGTTTATGTAACTTACTATTCTATCAATCTAGAGTAGAAGGAATTTGTAAATAATCTTCAGCAGCCGGTAATTCTACTACTTGTATGCACAAACACAAATTGAATGAAAGAAAGATATGCTCTTGGAACAAGAACACTCGGTTTATAGTAGGGTTACACTCACCGGGCCTAGTCTTAAATGAGAAGTTGATAAGAATGGGACTATAACAACCCAAAATACAATGTCTGTTAGGATGACAGCCCCTGCACATGTCTGTTAAAGGCAGAATATCAGTTAACCCATAGTACTAAAACAGCCCATCATCAGGTAGCAATTTTCATTGGAATTTTCCGGAGGAAACATAGAATCAGATGTGTTTGATCAACCTGATATGTTGTTTGCATGAGGTAACCCCAGAACCCTGCTCTTTGTTGAAACTCCTCTTCAGCATATCGGCTTTGCAACTTTATCGAAGTGGAACCCTTGGTTTCTTTCTTTTTATAGGCCATAGAGTTTGTGGACATACTTTCTTCTACATCCCTTGTCAGAAACTCAGCCCTTGCCCCATTATCAATGGGAGGTTTCTTAAAGAACTTCCAACATCCATATGCAGATACAATGGTCCCTAGCTTCATTCAAAGTTTCAAACAAGTATTATAAGTGCAAAGTAGAGACAGATGCTAATTAGAAAAACAAGAACTGTTTATACGCCTCCTACTAACTCCTAATTTCTTAGAGAAACGTGATTTCCCAGAGCATCTTAAGATCAATCAATTTAAAACAGATGGGATGGTCGTTCTTGCCATACCGCAAAATATATGGTAACCAATGTGAAAGTCCACCTGCAAATAAATGCAATATGATTAAATGGTCTCCATAGTATAAGACTAACTTAAAAACAGTACTATAATTGGCATGTTATCAATTCCTGTAGGTTCCGTCTTCCAGAGTTTTCCACTCGAGCGAACAGATTGAGTGTTGGGGGCAAACAATAGAAAGAAAGAAAGACAAATTCAAGAAAAATTCATCTTAATGGGCATAAAAAATTGTGACAGGTCCTTGTAATTTGTAAATTGTAAACCATCTTCGTGTCCAAATCTTATATCATCAGCATAACAAAGAGAAAATGATGGCATTCTTATTTTAGAAAGCTAAAATTAAGATTTTGCTCGCAACCCATATAAGGCATGAGGGGAGTGTCAGAAAACTTGACTCCAACTGTTTTCTTTTAACCTTTTCTTCTAATTCCTTTAATTGATCTCCATTTATTACTTCTAATTTCACTTAATTAAATTGACAAACACATGAAAGATAATTAAAAGAGTTGGTTGTAAGAAAATTGTTGAAGCCAAGTTTTATTCTTGAAATTAGCAAATAATTGAAGAACATACTCGGTATAGTAAATAAAGGCGCTAGCATCGTCTTGGAGAACATCCCAGGCTAAGAAGATGGCCATGATGACAAAGGAAAGGAAACGCGTAGACAAGAGCCACAAGGGGTGCACCCCACGCCAACAGCTGGTCCATAACTGGGAGGTGCTCACATGGCCTCTGGGCAACATATTCACCACCACTTCATTGTCAGGTCGAGCCACCAGAAGGCTCTCATACATGGTCTCAAATCCTCTTTGGGAGGCCCCTTCCTTCATCCACAGCACCCACAAGGCACCTACAAAGGCCACGCCAACAATGCCAAAACACACAAAATCATACCATGCTACCTCTAATGCCATGATTACAATAAGAAACGAAAGCTCTGGAACTTGCTTTGGTAATGGTAAGCACTAAGCACACATTTAGGTGATGGGTTCTGAATTTTCAATGGGGACTGGTAGTTTTGAATTTGACTGTCAGGTTTGGGAACTTTCAGGTTGAACATTGACAAGAGGTTAGCTACTAGGATTGAGACACCTCCGTGTTGAATTCCAATTCTGGGTAGTGGAATTTGGAAGTCACAAAGCTTTGATGTGGATGTAAAAGACAAAAAAGAGTTTTAAAAGTGTAAAATACTAAAATATAAAATATATAATAACATAAAAAATTCAAAAATAGGAAGTGAAAACACGGAAGCATTTACAATGCACCACACATTGTTATGTGTAATGTGTGGTGCATCTGTATGCTCCATGCATGTATAACCATTGAATAAATGTTTAAAAAAAAGGAAAGGTTGGGATGCTTCAAGGGGTAATTGTTTAGCAGGTCAATGGAGGTTGGGATGTTCCGGCAATGTTTTTCGGTACAGCAGCGTCAGTATCTAGCTGCATAACCCACCTTGCTTCCCTGCCAACAACCTTCCTGGTACATGCCGGTGACCTCGATTGGTGGCCGGAGTCCCAGCGTAATCTGCTTCAGAGTTTTGTTCCTCATTCCATAGTTTTTTTCCCATCATTATGTGATTCCCTCTGTCTCTCCTCCATATTTATATCAGTCAACAATTTTTTATTTTTCCCACGATTTTCTATGTCAAGTTCCACAATTGTTGTCCATGTTGATTTGTTCCTGTTTTTTTTTTTTTTTAATTAAAAGGAATGATGAGCAAAATCTGAGAGTAAATGTTTCTATGTCAAGTGTGACTGAAACAGAAACCATATGAACTGTGAGCAAAATCTGAGAGCAAATGTTTGATATCTCAAGCCCAGAATTCGAAACCATAATCTAAGAGCAAATGTAAATCTAAATATGAATAATAATTCTTAGATGGTTCTGCTGCTTCTGCAGTTTTTCTTCCATGAACAAATCCCTTTGGAAGCTCCCCTGAGAGCATGTTGTTGTGAAGATCAAAGGTCCCAAGCTGCCCAAGATTCACAACACTATTCGGCAGAGAACCACTGAACATATGTTATCGCTTCCAAAAAGTTTCACAAGGTTCACCAACCATCCAATCTTATCGGGAATCGTTCCGGTGAAGTTGTTCTTCGACAACATCAACAACGAGAGGTTTCGTGCACCGGCAAACCTATGGTGCAGGGATGCACAGTGCATTGTGAAAACACTATTATGGGGGTGTGCACTTGGACATATTATCTTATCTTATTACAATATATTTAAAAAGAAAAATGTAATGCCCAAAAAAACCGTGTTTTGTTTCCTGTTGTCCCTGTAGACGTAAAGGAGTGTAAACTGGCTTTAAGATATGGGTCGCCAATTACTAGTAACTTGGGCTTAAGCATTTTGTGCATGTGATTTTGGGCTCACTAAGTTGTTATGCTTTTTTATACTCTTGTTGCTATTGGTCTCATTAAACATCTAGACAGGCTGTCTTCTTGCTATGATTTTATTTTAAAAATATATCGAAACCAATTAAACCGGTAGCCCATTCTGTAAGTGGATTTTGTGCTCTGCTGGGAAGGAGATTGTGATTCTATGTAAAACAAAGTGGCTGTTATCTTAGTAGGATTATTGCTGTAAGGTCAATAAGTCAATCTAAGAAATATGTGGTTTAATATATTCGTCTGTCACTGTGTGGCTTCATATAATCCTTTATCACTCGGTTGACTTCAATGATATTCCACAGCTGTGATATTCTCTTAAAAAAAAAAAAAAACAGAGAGATTGGACGGTCTCTGGCGAATCACAGTGCAAATGTTCATGAATCATGAATACGGTTTCTCACTAAAAATCATCACTACTTCAACACCATGCATTGCAATCATGGCCGTTACTAATTCTAGCATTTATTAACTTGCTATATTCGTGTTTTTTTGTTAACATTGTATTTGGATGTTTTCTTATTATAATATGATGAACTATTTAGGGTTAATTCTAATTCATCAATAACAACAATAAAAACTAAATTATTTTTTATTAAATAAAATCGATTACATAAATCAAACGATGTTATAATATCTTATGTTGAGTTTTGTTATAAATCCCTATATAACTGGTTTTAAGTTCGAACAAAAAAAAAGAATTATATTAGACAATCAACAGTCAATATAAAATATTATCAAATCTTTATGATATGAATAAGAGTTAACTCAAACTGATGCGAAAGAAAATGTGTACTTACAAATTTCATTCATTAAAAGTTCACGTGTTTCCTCCTAAAGTTGTGGGGTTTACATACGACAAATAATAAATTAGATTATACACAAGGTCTAACCCCCGCAGCTTCAGTGGTATAATATAGTTTTCATCATGTGCCTGTAACGCAAGCATGAAGTCTTGTTCTTTTTCCACCACTCCGGCCAATTAGCCAGTTGTTTCAAATTTGATCTTAAGAGTCAATAAATATATAGATAAACATCCCGCCTCGTATCTTATTCCAATGATGCTTGGTACACACATTTGTATGCAATATTAACTCACATCTTGCATAGCTGGTAGCATCATGAGTGTAGGTATAGTTTAGTTTTGGTGATATTGGTTGCAATCAAACGCTGGAAATTGTACAAATATGATCAGATGTGAGTGCAAGTGATGTGTACCAAACATTATTCATCCTATTTTTTATCCGAGGGAAGAATAATATTCCTTATACATCATGTACTGCTCACAGCTCTTAATATTAGCATAGGTGATAGAAATAGAATGCAAACGTGCATAAATTTTGATACAACCAGCTGTAATTATATATTAAAAATTATATAAATATAAAATAATATGTGTAAATGTATGAATAATATTTATGTGATGAAAAATGAGGACCTGCCAGGGTTAATGAACAAGACAGTGATTATGGCTTAATAATGAAATTTTTTTATATAAATATAAAGTATTTAGTTAAATATATCAAGTTAATTAATATTTAATATTTTTATAAATATTTATATTATATAATTAAAAATATAAAAATTTATAAAAATATTAAATATTGATTAGTATATTTAATTTGAATACTTTATATTTAGGCAAAAAAATTCTCTGAAATAATATATGTAATTTGTCTCCCCTGCAGTGACCGTTTGTAGTTCCCAATGGCTTTGCAATTAATAAATAAACCTGGAACCACATGGCCATGGTTTCCTTCTGGTCTTGGTGCCACATAACAGTATATGAATAATCTGCAGGAGTTGCTGCTTCACGCACTTGTCTTGGTCAATAAAGGAATTTGAGATGGCAGCCAAGCAAGTTGAATATTAAAAATGTTAATATCAATGCTGGAATCAAACCTGTAGAGTGGTCTTTAATGGCCGACAATTTTGGTGCAAATGAGTGAAATGACCGTTTCCTGGAGTAGTTAATGGAAAATATAATTTTAGAGACCCCGTTTTAAGTTAGAATTACGATAACATTTTTTGATAGAGACTTAGAGGTATAATATTTCTCAGCTTACACTTCAGAGGGAACTTGAGGCTCTCGGCAGCATTTCAATATACGCAGTCAAGTTGAAGCATTGTTTAGTCGATAAAATGGCAAAATATAATTGAAATTAAGTAGTACTATTTCTATTTCTGGTTCCAGCGTTGTAATTCATTATTTGTACTTTCCTTACCGAAAATATCAGAAAGGGAACTAATTAACTATCTTTGATTTTAGATGTGGCACATTATATAACAATAGAATTATAAATAAAACTTGCAAAAGAAAGGAAAAGTGTACAAAGCAAATAGTCTTTTGAGTTACAAGCAGACAAGGTTGAAGAATTTATGATTTGGAAAATACAAGAAAAGGAGACACATTGCAGATTATTAGGAGAGTGCAAATGGAAAGTTCCAGTAACAAGGTTTGATGCGCGCATGACATCAAATTCTCAACTTCAAGAAGAAGGGAGAAGGAAATGTCAATCAAGCATAAACTATTGGGTCTACATGTAAACAGGTGCAGCAGAAGAAGTAGTACGATTAACCACGGAGAAGCCACCATCAACCACCAAGTTGTGTCCACTGATGTAAATAGCTTCATCAGAAGCAAGGTATAAAGCTGCTTCTGCTATATGCCGAGTCTTCAACACAATACCCTTCAGATTAGCCTGGGAACAGCTATTAGCTTCAACTTCATTAGGTTCAAGATTGAAAGCTTTACATGCAAGAGGTGTAGCAACTCCAAAAGGGGAGATGCTATTAACTCTAATTCCATAAGCCCCAAGCTCACTACATGCTGATCTTACCAGTCCCAGAAGAGCATGTTTTGATGTGGTATAACCATGAGGACCAGTTCCACCAATGGAAGCTGCCACGCTGGTGGTGCATATGATAGATCCATGGATGCTTTTAGCAACCATGGCACGAGCAGCGTGCTTAATTGTAGCAGCTACACCACGAACATTTGTAGTCATGGTGTTGTCAAATTCATTCAGATCAAGCTCAAGGATGCCAGATAAGGAGCCTAATATTCCAGCATTACTAAACAGGATATCTAGGCGACCATGTTTTTCCAAAGTGAATTTGACTGTTTCCTCAACCTGATTTTCATCTCTCACATCACAATGGTGGTAAGTCACTCTATCTGAGCCTATTGAAGCTGCAACTTGACGACCCAGTTCATCTTGAACATCTGCTGCAACAACAAGTGCTCCATTTTCAGTAAATAGTCTCACTGTCTCTTCTCCAATCCCACTGGCTGCCCCGGTGATAAGAGCTACCTTACCCTCCAACCTGAAAGGTCATTATATATCAAGAAAAAAGTCAACTAATCAGAGTGTATAAATCAGAATGAAGAAACTAAGAATGAAGAAACTAACTACAAAAGACTATGATTTTACAAAAAGGAAAGTGCAGAGACTGAGTCTGAGCCAGATCCAACAACGGGCACCTTTGCTTCGGCATTGACAGTGAGTGTGAGTTCCTTGTCCCCCAAAACCTGCAAATAAAGTTCTTGGATGTGACCTTTATATTTCTCAAGTATCCCCTAATAATAATGACCTATATTTATAAGCTTTGTAAAGTACAAAGCTCCAGATATATGACGGCTAACTAACTCCTGCGGTGTTCATAATAATCATCATCGTTAAGCATTAACAACTTGTATTATTGATCTTATATTTGGAAAATGTCCTTAATCAGGTACTTCTTATAGTTAGCTGTTCAAACTAATTGAGACTACTACTCTTTCATTGTTTTCATTCTTCGGCTTAATGTATTTTTTCTCCCTTAAGTATCCTTAATCAAATATGAACTATGGCTGAAGAAATTTGATTATGCATTCATTATTTAGGTGATTTTCACAATAAATTATTGCATGTTGTGGAAATAATAATAAATGAAAGAGAATCAATTTATATTAGTATAAATTGATTTTTTTTACATTTATTTTTAGTTATTAAATTTATTTTTATTTAATAATTATTTTTAATAAAATAATCTTAATTATTAGATAAAATAAAATTAATAATTAAAAATAAATATAAAAAAAACTTATATTAATATAAATGAATCCCCTCATAATAAATATATGTTTATGATGATTTTTATTATTAATTTTAAATATATTTACTTAAATTTCAAATTATCAACTTAAAATATTAGATAAAATTATTAAAGAACACATATTTATTATTGGTGCATAAACATTCAATAATTTCTCCGTTTCCAACTAGGTGTATAGCATATAAAATTAATTACACTCTGTTTCGAATCACATGGCCTTCGTCACGCTTTTAAAGTACAGTTGAAACTTGAAAGGTCAAGCATTGCAACTCGTGTAAGCTACACCACATTATTCTTTTTTTATGCAATCATATTATTTAATTTATATTATTTTACAGATGTATACTACTTTATTATATAAATATAATAATTTCATGCTGATAAAAAATAATGATTTTTCCTTTTCGTAAAAAAAATAAACGAAGCGTACATTATATATACTGACGTTAAATGCACGAAATATTAATCATATAATCAATTTTTTATTTTTCAAATTTATATATTATTCAAGTGTTAATTGTTAAATTAAATGTCTTTGATAGATATATGACTTATTTTATTAAATTAATAAGTAATAATTATAATAAAATAATAATAATTTTATAATTATAATAACTATTAACTTGATAAAATTAATAATACTTAAAAAATAATTTTTGTATAAAATTTAAAATTTTGTTGTTGATCGTAAAATATTTTTTCTTTCTTCATTGTCATTAAAGTAAAAGTAGAATAAAAGAGTAAAAAAAAAGATAAATAAATAAAAAATAAATTTTAAAATTTTTTTAATATTTTAGAATATATTTTATTTTTATTCATTATTAAATATTAGTGTATTTATATTTTTTTATTTGTAAAAATTATGAATTTAAAGATTTTTATGATTTAATGGTAATTTTTTATATTAATTTTTTTAAAAAAATTGAAAATTAACATCAATCAATCATTATTTTTAAAATATTATGAACTATACGAAGAACAAATAAGTTTATTCAATTTCTTTGTTTAAAGATCACTTTTTTTGTTTTACAAATGTATGTATAAAATACGAAAGCGTCAACAGACAGTAATAGTACTTGTGTAAAATTTAAGCTTCTGTAACGGGTCACAATTTTTTTCTTGTAATTAATTCAATTAAAAATACTATCAAACTATGAAACTAAGATACGCACACATGTAGTTGTGGCTAATTATGAGCTTAATTTTGTGTAAATAACATGGTTTATGTTGATGAATGTGGAGGGCCAATGAAGAACATGATAATAGGATTGGCTTTGTGTGGGAGACACCCCACCCAAAAGAAACAACAATGGCACTTCAATACTATTTTTATTATATCATTATTACATTTCTTTAATTTTAAGTAGATAAGAATATTTTTTAATATATATTCTCTTTTTTTAATTAAACAAGTTTAAATGTAAAATGTAACACCTTAAAAAAATATGTTAGACTTATATATAAATACGGTGGTAACTTAATATTTGTTTAACATGTCTATTAAGTTTTGTGATTATTTAAGTACGTTCAAACACTTTGCTATAATGTTATGTATGAAAAATAATTGTTTTTAATTTCGAAAGTGGCTTAAATTGCTTAGTTAGTAGAAATAAATGTGAAGAGTTTATTTTTAGGTCATAAATGTGTGAATTATGCTACAATTAAAGTTTGAGATTTATCAAGATTAGTTTGATATTTTTAAACATACTGGTTGTGTATTTTAATGTCATAATGATTACCAGCAGATATGGAAAAGTTTTGAAATGGTGAAAACAAATTTTTAATGAATCTTAAGATTTATTTTAAGTCTATTAGAAGTGAGAGAACTGAATTTGATAAAATCTTAGTGTTCTTAACAGATCATAATTATTGGTACAAGTTAATATCCATCTAATAAGTAGCAAAATAAGACTTTGCTACTCATTTCCCACTGCTGGGAGAGCTGAAAACAGAGGAGAAGAGAGAAAAGAGAAAAGGGAAACGAAGAAGGAAGGAGAAGAAAGAGGAAGAAGGAGGAGGAATAAGTGGAGCTTGGATCTTACATGACCATCCTTGACTTCATATTCATCTTGTCTACAAGAGGTACGGGGAAGTTTGTTTTATTTATTAACTTCATCTTCTTCATTTGGTTTATGGGGACTTGATGGAGGATATGAGGTTTTGAAGTGTGAGAATTATATTTATGATAGTAAATGCATGAATTTTGTTAGAAAGATAGAGAATAGCATGTTTTTGGTTTGATGAAAATAATAAATTGGATTTTTAGCCTTGGAATACCTTGGTTCCCATTTTAGGTCATAAATGGGAATTTTTGGTTTAGGGTGATGATGAATGCATGTTTTGAATGATTAAGTGAAATTAAAGTGAAATAAGAGTTACTATGTGTAGTCGAACCTTTGTGGAAGGTTGTAAATTACTTAGATGTGAAGTTTGAGTGATTGAAGGAGATGTAAGTTCTAATGGAATAGTACCCGAATCTGTACATTTCATTCTGGACATTCAGCGCTTGAGCGCTGGGAGATGGGCACCTAAGCGCCCACTGTCCAAAAGGGTATTGCGTGATGCAATGCACCCAATGCTTGGGCGTTGGGATTCGAGCGTCTAAGTGCGTGTGTAGCGCTTAAGTGCCAGGAAGTAAGCGCCTGAGCGCTGAAGCAGGGGAAATCTGGGCTAGTTCTGCCCAGTCAACGCTTGAGTGCTGGATGATTAAGCGCCTAAGCACCCTGATTAAGATTCACCATGAACTTTATTTTGTGATATTGAAGTCTCTAATGAGTGTGATTTCTTCTTTTATGCTTCTTAAGGAGTGTTGAGACTCTAATAGAAATATTTAATGAAGTGATAATATAATAAATCAAGAATGATTTGTAATGTCAATTATGGGAGATAATTAGGCATGGATATGTATACATATATACATTGTGATTTTGAGAACATGAGTCTTCCTAGAAGTAGGAATCACTCATGTTTACTCTTTTGAGAGTGTTAATTATTTTTAGAAGTATTTGGATGAATTATGTTGTAAAATGAATTTGATGTGCAAATAAATTAATTGTGGGGCTAATTATGTGAAGTAATTAGTAATTATTTTGCATGATATGATTGTGAAACATTGTTGAGATAAGTGGTACACTATTTATGTTTGTTGTGTTGATAAGGATGAATTTTCTTATGGTTTTAAGGATAGACTTCCTCTCTGTTTCTAAAAACCGTATAGTTGATGGATTTCACTACTCGGAGTGTTGTTTCCTATATGGACTTCCAGTGCTTGTCTAAGGTTATGGATGTGACTTCCATTACTTTGTTCAGGACTCATGCATTCATGGCATTACCATAGACTTAGTATCATACATTATTCATTTCATAATTAAGTTATTGCATAAGCATACACACTAGACATAATTTTGCATAGCATGACAATTGTATGGACAGTTGTCGTCATTTATTCAAAATCATGACATGCAATTATATGGGCAGTTGCGTACTTGTGAGATGAGAGTGTTATTATGCTTTTGTGATTAAAGTGTTAACTTAATAATTGTGTAATTTGTATGATTATATAAACTGGTGGTTTTGAAATATTTCTATTGAAATGTGATTTCTCACCCTGATTGTATTGTCATATAAATCCAAGTGCGTGTCCTCCAACAAGAGAAGCAGTAATTTGAAGAGCTTAGCTTAGTATAGCTAAGTAATTTATTTTGAAATGATGTACATTTTGTATTTATAAGAAATATAATTGTGGTGCAATATGTATGTATTCATTTGAGACTCATATTTTTTAAATATATATAAATTTATTATATTAAAAATTGCATAACTATAAAATAATACGTTTGAATTTAATGATTGTGATATTATAATATAATTATTAAATTCAAGATGTTACATAAAAATAATGTGCAAAACTCTTTTATAAAAATATAAATCACCGAATTCAAACTATTTTCTTTTTTTGGTAGCTTCAATTAATTATAAATAATACAATATTACTTAATATATTTGTACACATATATTATTTTAAATTTAAATAATTTTTATTATTTAATTATAATTAGTTATATTGAAATTTCTTAACATTAATTTTTATCCTAATTATATCGTATGTTATTGACATGTAAGTGTGCGTAGTTAAATGTGTATAAGAAGTGTTTTTCATTCACATCTTAAAAAGAAGTGCTTTTCATTAATTATTGCCTAGCGTGTTTATCAACCAATCAAATCAATCAAACTGATTAAATTGTACGAAATTAATCAGATTGATTTAAGCTATTGTCTGGCATGTTAATTCATTAATCAATAGAGAACGTAAACAGTATCACTCTTTACTTTGTTTCAACTTTAAACTACAAAAAAAAGCATTTTTTCCAAACTGTTAAAGAGAGGAAAAAGTAGACAGAAAAAATAAAAGAGAGGTAAAAACAAAAGAGAGAGGGTTAAAAAAGACGACAGATATAGAAGAAAACGTTGGGTGACCTGTAAAGATGTTTATAGGAAGAGTTTGACTTGATTTTAATCTGATTTGATATTATAATTGAGTTATTTTCATGAATTTAAATTTGATTTGATGTGTATTTAAGATAATTATGAAAATTTAATTATTTAAATAATTAAATATTTTAATAATTAAGTTATAAAAATATAATTATTTTAATAATTAATTATATTTAAATATATTAGTTAAAAAATAATTTTAAATTAATTTATTTTATTTAAATGATATAAAAAATTATTTTTATACATTAAATTATTAAAATAAATATAAAATAATTTAAAAAATAATTTAATTAATAATAAAATAATATTTATATATTAATATATTAAATAATCTTAATAATTTTTTTATAAAATGTTCAAATAATAATTGAAAGACAAAAATTGTTGTCATACTCTTTTTAATTTATCAACAGTTTTTTGAAATAAAAGCCAAACATATAACATTTCATTGGTGTCAACGAATGTTGGGAAACGGATTATAATCTGTCATGTACTTGATCATGTTTGATAATGAGTAGGTCGAATTGGGCTCATTTGATATATAAATATAATATATAAATTTAAATATTATACATAATTAAATTATAAAATTATAAAAAAATATTAGAATTAAAATATATTTTATAATAAATATTTTAAAATAAATAATATCAACTTAAATATATTATCATATTATGTAAAATTTTATATATTAATTTAAATCAAAAAATTTTATTATCTACAACTAATTGTATAAAAAAAGTAAAAGTTTTAAAATAATATATGATAGCGGGTTGAGTTGAGACGACATGAAATATAACCTAACTCTGACTTAAAAATACATCAAGTCTAATTTCTAGAATCTAAACTCATTTCATTAACTGCGACCGAGGGGGGCTAAAAAGATGAGTTGAGTCTTAAACATTTCTAACTGATACACCCATCACGTAAGTGAGAAAACATCATTGAAAAAAATTCTTGCACATACAAAATCTTACATTATTATTACATTAACCAATGATGATTAAAATTTAATTAATAATATATATTGATTAATTTATAAATTAATAACATGTTTTAAAAAATTAGTAGCTTGACATTAAGAGTGTCAAAACAGATCAACTTGATCCATTTGAGTCTGTTAGCGTGGGCCAAGACAAATTTTTGGACGGGCCAAACTTGTTGTAAACTATCATTTTGCTAGTCTAATTCAATCCTATGCAAGTTATAGGTTGGTCCTAACCTTCCCATTAGTCTAAAATTTCTTTTTTTTTTATATATATTTTTAATACTAAAAGGATTTATTTTTATGTTTCATCAGTATATTTTTTTTGTATACTTCAAATACTAATAAATATCAAATAAAATTATTTTTATGATATAAATATTAATTTATATTAAAAAATAAAAAAAAAATCATATTTATACAAATTTTTCCTAACAAAACTCTCAAAAACTAAAGTGGGTCACTAAAATGGAAATAGGGAGAAAAAACAATCTATATATATATATATATATTAAATAAATATTACATCAAATTTGTGAGTTTTTTAATTTTTTATTTAAATTATTTTTTTAATATTATCATTAAAATATTATTAAAAATATAATTGAAATAAATAATAATAATAACATTCATTTATTGCAGAATAAAAAAAAATGTCTCATTCCACAATTATCAATTCAAGAAATTCTTAAATATAACAAAACATTTCTCTTACTCTACACTACTTATTACTTACCAAATAGGGTATGTGGGACATTCTCGTCTCTTTAAATCTATTTTATTTAATTTATTTATTAAAATACTAACCATAATTAACCAAAACTCCTTCCAAGTCTCTCATCCCGTAGCTCCACCCCTGTCACCCTGCTCTCCAATTTCGGATAGATCTGTACAGCCAAAACTTTCAGATAGATTGAAGTTTCAAGTTTGTTTTGGAACCACGTCAAAAAAATAAAAGTTGTTGTAATACTATCGCCCTCATATTAACCAATGGACTAATACTACCACAAATCGTATTAAACTATTAATTATTAATTAATTGATTTCATTTTCACAGGGAGCAGTGGGATAGTGAGAAAGAGAGTGGCCAAAGAAAGAAGTTGCGTGGAAAAATATGGTGAAGGTTACCTTCACCGTCTCGGTTTCAATGCTAAGGGAAGGGGACGCAGAAAATGAGGTTAGAATTTTCACTGCGCAGCTTGCCTGTCGAAGGCTAGAGAACCAAGCACACTGGAATCCTGTTATGTAGGTATTTTCGAAATTTCGAATCTTCCAGAAAATTCGGTGAGAGTGTAAAGAGAAGTTACATATGAGAGCAGGAAAGGTGAGAGCGGCGGAGGTAAGAAAGGGGTTTGAGGGAATTGGAAGAAATACAGGGTTAAGAAACTTGGAAAGAGTTTTGGTTAACTATGGTTAGTATTTCAGTAAATAAAATAAAAAATTTAATTTAATCAGATAAGAACGTTCCACACAACTCATGTGGTAAATAATAAGTGACATAGAGTGAAAAAGAAAGTCTTTATCAATTTTTTTATATGTATATTATTTTTTAACAAGTTTAATAATTGATTATTAAAATTAGCAATTAATTATTAACATATTAACCACATATATATACTATTAATTAGATATTTATACAGTTAATTTAATGTAGAAATAATGTAAAAAACAGTGTACAAGGGCCGTATATTCCTATGTATTCTTATATTTATTGAACTTATATTATGTTTAAATGATAAATAATGAGAGAGAAAGAGAGAGAATAAAAAAAAAAAAATTTTTTATTTAAAAATTTTAAAATATATAAAAAATAGAATATATAAAAAATTATTTTTTTCTTCAAATGATTAATTTTTATTTCTTTTAAAATTAAAATAAAATAAGAAAACTAAAACTTTTTTAAGTTAAAAATAAATAATTAACATTTTTATTCTCATTATTTTTTCCTCTCTCTTTCATTTTTATCTTCTTTTTCTTCTGTCTTTCTTTTCTCTCACGAGCACTCACGTTGTTAAACTAAAAACTGTTTTCTTTGCATCACAAATATATCGTCAAAAGCTTTTAAACTATTTATCTAAACATGTTGAGATTTAGATTAAAAAAAATTAATTCGTTTAAAAAAATACTGTTTTAAAATTAATTTAACAAAACTAAACATTTACAACTTAGTATAGGTTTAAAAGTATTTAATAATTTTTAACGGTTAACAAAACTAAAATAATAATTTAGTATGTCTTGTAACGAGTACATATCACAAGTGCATATATAATTTTTTTAGATATAAACTTTTTTTTATTACAAATATCTATATTTTGATAGTATTATATAAGTTTAAAGAAATTATGAAGATGCAAAAAATAATTTTAAGAAAAAAAATTTATAAATCCTAATCTATTGATATAAGACAGAGTTATTCGAAAATTAAAAATTATAATTATTTTATTTTATTTTATTTTTTTATAATATAATTCTCAAATAAAATTTAAAAATTTTATTTTATTATTAATTTTTCAAAAATAATAATAATTATTATATTTTATATTTTTTTTTTTATTAATTTATTTTTATTTATTTTATTTTATTTCATAAATAAAAAAATCCAAACACAAAATTAATGACTAACCCAATATGTTCCCCGTGAAATAACGGTACTTTTCCTTTTACAATGCCTATATAGTATAGACTTTTTTTGGGTACAAATGTAGACTATGATTATGAAGGTTGGGATTGAGACAGATCTCTATTATTGGACCTGACCTGATAAGACAAAAGCCTACCTAGAATACGACAGCCCATTAGTTCACTCCAATCCTCAAAGTCCTAGTGTCCTACCTCTCCTTTCCATAGAAAATTAGAAATTATTGCGTAAACTTATGGTTATTTGAGCATTTAAATGACATGTATTAAACTGTCATATTATTAATTATAATATAATATAATATAATAAATAATATTTATTAATTAAAATATGATTAAATTAATACATTTAATTTAAAATATTTCAAGTTTAAATATGAATTTTTCCTCCTTCATAATATTGCTTATTGCACAACCCAGTTTGTCTCACAATTTTTTTTTTTTTTATTAATTGTCTCACAATTTTTACATATGTTAAGATAATAAATTCAAAGTGTAAATATAAAAATAGAATGAAATTAAATGTAATTAAATAAAAAAATTATTTAAATAGAATAATTATATATATATATATATATATAGAGAGAGAGAGAGAGAGAGTCTTGCTAGTCTCCTCGGTCTCCATTCTCCATAGCCGCCTCATTTGAATTTCATAGCTCCTACAGATCCAAATCTTTTGTCCACTTTTTTAGGGATGTACTCAAATCGGTTTGATTTAAATTTTTTTAAAAATAAATTAAAATTAATTAAAATTAATTAATTATTTTTTTATTTTTAATATTTAAATTCAAATAAAATCGAATTAAATATTTATTAATTAATTTAATTTAGGTTATTAAATTAATTATTATTTTTATAAAAAATTAATTAAATAATCAATTTTTTATAAAAAAATAATAATATAATTTATTTTTTTTTTTCAAAATATAATTAAATTTACTTATCACAATAAATACATCACAAATAGTGATTTTAACGTACACGGTACATCTTATTAATCTTGGCTATTGATTGTGTTTAAAAATACATTAATGGTCAGGATTGATGACTTGTAACTTATTTTTTTTTAGTTTTAATTTTTTTTTATCATTGCCACATTTGTCACTGGTAGCCACCATCGGAGACCGATCGGACACCTTCGGCCACCTCTGACGATCGTCTAGCAATCGGTCGGCCACCTTTAACGATCGTTTGACACCTTCGGCCACCTCCGTGATCGTCTGGCCACAACCTTTTTTAGGTTATACTATATTTTTTTAAGTTATAAAATTATATAAATAATATCAGTTAAAATTATACTAATTTTTATATTTTTTCATAAATAATTATGCATACTAAAAATTTACAAATTTTATTGTGTGTAAATATTACCAGCTAAAATATGTAGAGTTTTCAGTATGCAGTTATTTATGAAAAATATAAGAACTAATATACTTTTAATTGTATTATTTTAACTGATATTATTTACACAGTTATGCAATTTAAAAAAATAAACAATATAACCTGAAAAAAAAAGATGATTCTCAATGGACAATTGTCAACCGACAACAACGGTGGTGATGTGTAAAAAAATATAAAATAAAAAAATTAAGTAAAAAAAATTGCTAAAAAAAACCTACAATAGTAGATAAAGTTAATGGTGTATAATACACCTAAAGATAAGAGGGTGCACCATAGCACCTGCCCACTATAAATTACAAACTCTAAAATTATATGATCATCACGTTGTCATAATCTACTGATAATACACACAATCAATGTCTTTGATGTATGGTAATCTATTTATTTTAGAATCTTTAATTGAGTGTTTAATCTCTATATAAATAAAGACATAAGTTGATTAATTTGTATGACTTTATATTATAGTATATGCTTATAGACTTATTGTTTGTAATGTATTATATATTTTTTTTTATGTTAAGTTATTTCACAATAATAACCACTACATGTAACACAACTTTTAGAAGGGTAATTTAAAGTTGAATAGACTTTTTCTTATATTTTGGACTTACTATTTATTATGTATTATAAAATTTTTTTAAATTAAATTATCATATTAATATTTTATGGTCAAAGCTTAAAAGTTCTTGACTTACGGCATAGAATAAATCAGGTTACATTTTTTTTAATTTTTTTATTACTTTTACACTTAATTTAGTAATTATATTTATATAAATTGATTAGTTAAATTAAATGTCATACATCTTGATTTATTGTTCTTATATATTATGTTAAAATTATATATATATAATTTGATTCATATTGATTTTCGTGTTTAAAATTTTTAATTCAAGAATCAAATTAATTAAATTTTATTTAATTCAAATTTTGTTTAAACCAATTATCATACTTAAATCTCTAATTTGATTCAAATTTTAAAAGTTTAAACTAATTTTTTTTTCGGTTGGCTTGGTAACATACTTTTTCTTCTAAAAATGAGTTAGACAAACAACGTTTTTTTTTGTGTTGATTAATTAAAAGCAATCTTTCAAACTCACTTTTTGAAACAAAAATAAACGTAAATTAATTACTGCAAATTCACTTTCAACTAAACTTAAATTTATAAATACACTTTCAACTAAACTTAAGTTTACCAACTATAATCCAAACACACACTTAAAATTGATCGAATGGATCGAGTTATTTCTTTCTGCCTTTCTCTCACTCTCTCCCTTTCCTATCCCTCCCGCCGCAGTTCCAGAGTCTAGACTTCCAGTATTCCACCCCCACGCTAGCTGTACCGCTCCCTTGCTCGGTAGTCGGCAGCTCCCCTACTGACCTGTGCTGAACTTCTGAGTGGCGAGTGGTGACGCAGAACCAGAAGGTTCAGATCAGGCGAGGCGAAACAAGATGAGGCGAGGCGGGCGACCATCGTTTGCGACTAGTCCACTGACCAGGCGCTGGCGACCACTCGGGCGACCACTGACCACTCAATCTCATTGCATTCTTACTGTAACTCGTGATTGGTAATTGCTAATTCTTAGAAAAAGGAATATAAAGCACTGAAGTTTTCAACCGCAATCGATGACTGGTTTTTAGTTTTCAACCGAAAGCACTGTAACTCGTGCACAACTTTGTTTTTTTTTTAGTTTTCTTAACTGTTACAGAATTATTTTCTTGAGTTTAAGTTAGATTCATCATGGATCTTATCATCAAGAAATCAACATTGTGCAGTGTAGAATCAAATGATTATTCATGAGTTTTATGTTTTACCATCTGATTATTCGTGTCTTACGCTTATACATCTGATTGTGACATCAATTTCAGTATTTATTCATTGTAGTATAGCAATTGGTTTAATCATATTACACTCCTCCTAATGTGGGTGGGCGGTTCCTGATGTGCATAATTCACCCGAATAAAAAATGCTTGCTAGTTCTATTTTAGAGAGAAGCCAACTACATAATGGGGGATGAGTATGCATGGACTTTGGTCTATCCCTTGCAATCTTCATTTGTCCTGTTTGCGTGTCTATGTTCTTTTGTGTTGTAGCCTTTTTGATGTTTCTTTCTATTCTTATGTTTGCAATGATAGGGAGCCTTCTTAAAGGTATCTATCAAATTAATGATGCTATATTGATACATGCTTGGTTTTTTTTTCTTTTACTGATGGAATTTTTTTCACTCTACATAATAGTGTTAGAAGCATGAATACCTTAGAGAGTAAGTATACTAGAGAATTAATTTCACTGGGAAGTAGATAAGCGAGGAAAGATATATGACCGTTAAAATTCATTTTTTCTCTTTAATTTGAATGATCAGGCAAGCTTATAGTACTTTTTTTTTTATTGAAGGAGATAAGCTCATGGCATGTGGTGCTAAGAGGATAATGTTATCTTTATTTATCTTGGTAGAGTAACAATTTTAATTTGTTAATAGTATGTTATTTTGTGTGTTATCCTTTTGGCAGAACCGTGAATAGTACGTTAGCGATCAACTTGAGTTTAATCTTTCTATGTAGACATTATGTGAATCTGACTCATGAAGCTAAGAACTTAATATTTTCCCCTATTAATATGGTACTAAAAAATAATTTATACCATTTATAAAGGTACAGAAAAATAGATTCGCATAGCTTGTACTAGTGAAAAAAATATGGTTTGTTTGGTTGACTTAATCTATTGCAATAAATGTCTAAGTGATAGATATATAACGTAATGCATGAAACATTTCCACTTTTGCTCTTAATATATTAAGATTTTAATTTACTCTTAATGGTAATTTTTTATGTTAGTAATTTGAGGTATGAGACTTTTTGATATTATTTTGATGTTAATTTGAGGTTTGAGACTTTTTAAATTTGTCTAATTATATTGTTATATTAGATAATTTGAGTTGTATTTATTATAATTTTATATTGTTGAATAATTAAGTTTGTTAGACTTATGTTATTAAAATAGAATATTAGATTTTTAATATAATATTTTAAAAATATATACTTGTTGATCTATTTAAAAGTTTAAGCTTGTTGACCTATTTCAAGGTTTAAGCTTGTTAACCTATGTAAAGGTCTATAGATTTATTTAAATGCAAGTTTGTTAGTTTATTTAAAGACCTTATTGCAAAGTAAGTCTTTAAATAGACTTTCAGGTCAGGTCAGACTTTTAAAAAGATCAAACCATTCTTTTAAAAATGTCAGACTAAACTTTAAAATTCGGCATATTTTAGACTCATAGGTTAGGCTCAGGCTTTATATTTGGAATACAAGCCATGTCTGTTTAAGGCAAAGCCTGACCTGGCTTAACCTGTTTCCATCCCTAATCCCAAACGACAATACTCTTTGAATGTGAGGCTTGCTTATTTAGGGTTTTGAATCCCTTTGTGAATTTATCTTAATCTTCTTAAGATGAATCACCAATGATAAACAAATTGACTTTTAAGGCATTGGTAGAACTTTAGGAGATATTTTGAAGTTTTCTAATGACATAAACATTGAACAACTGTTTGGAGGAAAAATAATTGTCTTGGGGGAGACATTAGACAAATATTGCCAGTATTGGTAATTCTAAAATCAAGTAGATAAGATATTGTTATGACAATAATTAATTCATCAAAGTTATAGAATCACTGCAATGTCCTAAGATTGACTAAGAATATGAGGTTACAATCTGCATCTATCATATCTAACTTATATAAAACAAACTATTTTGTTGATTGGATTATTAACATTGGTGATGAAAATTTGGAAAATGATAATGATGGTGAAGTTGAAATTAAAATCCCTGAAGATCTTTTGATTTTGAATTCTAACAATTATATTTCAAATATCGTTGATTTTGTATATCCTAATTTAGTTACAAATATGAAAGATTTCAATTTCTTTGAAAATATAACAATTTCTTGCTCCAACCCTTGAAATTGTTAGAAGAAGAAAAATAATTTCTTAGTTCAGATTCAATTTCTATAACAAATGAAAATGTTGGTATTGATCTGAATGGTTTTATAATTGAATATTTACGTGAGATTAAAGGTTCTAGAATTTCAAATCACATATTGATACTAAAAAAGGAGTTCAAATTTTGCTATTTAGAAATACTGATCAAACAATTAAATTGTGTAATGGAACAACATGAATTGTGAATGAATTAGCACCAATGGTGACAATATTTATATTCTTAAATTGAGTTTAATACCTTTAGATCTTAGAATTTTTTTAAAGTTTTAAAGAAGACAATTCTCATTAACTCTATGTTTTGTAATAATTATATAAATAAGAGTCAAGAATAATCTTTCTCTCATGTAGGGTTATTTTTTTTATCAAGACTTGCTTTTACTAGTCAATTTTTTGCTATAATTTCAAGAGTTAAGTCAAGAAGTGATTTGAAAATATTGATTATTGATTTAATTAAATTAAGAAGTGATTTAAAAATATTAAAAATATTGATATTCATTTAGTCTTTATTATTGAATTTTTTATCTTAATATTATTTATATTTTATTTATTGATAATTATATAATTCTTTTTACATATTTATAAGTTTTAATGATTAATAAAGCAACATTATACTTTACTTACGTAGAATTATTATATATAATTAAAATTATATTTTGTACTTATGTAATTTTATTAAAATGTAATAAGAATTTTTAAGTTAAATTATAAGATTTTCATTCTATTTTATTAATAATTATTTTTCTCTTAATTTTCCCGTGCAACTTACGGTTACAAACACTAGTATCTTCTAGACCCTGGCTTCGCCTGCCTTTTACCATCCAGAATGATTTGTGGCACAACTCAGAAATTTCAATGAGTATATACTGCAACTTAATTAACATAAATATCTATAGAGAGACACGATTACTGGATAATTTGGTATGGTTGTTTTGAATACAATTCTATGGAATTTTGCTTTGTGAAAAATAGAGAAAAGTAAAAGTGCCGGCTTTGAGGAAATGCTGATATCAGGATTCAGGAATTGACTCTAAAAAAAACAACCACATATTTTAGATAAACATAAACCATACATGATATGCATAATATTGGCTTATTCAAAAGCAATATATGGGAGCTAGCAACATGATTTTTTCTTTTTTTGGTACATTTCAGATGAGATTATTTTTTATCACTAGGAAGACAGCGATTAACGGCCAAGAAGCCTCCATCCACCACCAAGTTGTGTCCACTAATATAAACCGATTCGTCAGAAGCAAGAAACAGTGCAGCTTCTGCAATATGGGTAGGCTTCAATGTAATTCCTTGCAAATTGGCAATATCATGGGCAGTAGCTTCAATTTCAGCTGGCTCCATATGGAGCGTTCTACATGTAAGAGGTGTGGCAACTAAAAAAGGTGAGATGGAATTGACTCTGATTCCATAAGCTCCAAGCTCACCACATGCAGAGCGGACAAGGCCTACAAGACCATGTTTGGATGCGGTATAATCAAGACCACCATATCCTCCTAAAGAAGCAGACACACTGGCCGTGCAAATTATGGACCCGCGTATGTTTCTAGCCACCATGACACGCGCAGCGTGCTTAATAGTTGCTACTGCACCACGAAGATTCACTGCCATGGTGTTGTCAAATGCATTCAGATCAAAGTCAAGTATGCCAGGAAGAGAGCCTGCAATTCCAGCGTTGCTGAACATGATGTCCAAGGTGCCATATTTCTCCAAGGCAAAAGCTACTGTTTCCTCAACTTGTTTCTCATCTCTCACATCACAGTGGCGGTAACTCACTTTGTCTAATCCAATTGAACTTGCAACCTGGTGACCCAATTCGTCTTCAACATCTGCTATAACTACGGATGCCCCGTTTTCCACGAATATCCTCACTGCCTCTGCTCCTATTCCGCTGGCTGCCCCTGTGACAATGGCCACCTTACCCTGCAACCTGAAAACCATACCCAAAATAAAATAATGGAAGGGCAGAGAGAAATAGGTAGACACTATTATAGAAGGACGTTAAGGAATATTGAAAACCATACCTTTGCTTAGACATTGATAATACGGCTCCTTCTTTACTTGATGTGCTACCTTAGCTTAGAATTCTGAAGATTTTGCTGTCCTGAATATATGCGGTTTTCAGAAATCTCGGATACTGTTGCAAGAAGTTTTTCTAACAATTACTTTTTAGCATTTGAACTTTAATATTCTTTTAGAAATCTTTAGAGCTTTTTTTTTTTTTTTTTAAAGTATTTGATCAATTGTTCATTCAATTTCAAGATATGACGGTGATTAGGTGAAGCTTTTCTCAAGATGTTAACTCTAAGATTCTTAATTTCTTTATATTAATTATATGTTTTTTAATAATAGATTAATTTAAAATATACTAAATATAATTGAAAAAGACATGTTCTAAATATTTGTATATTAAGTAAAAAAAAACTCATATTATAGATATAAAATTTGAAAAACCTGTTCAACTTATAGGAAATATAACTTGTGTTATTCTAAATATCTGTATTTAACATTAGATATCCAAATATTTAATATTAGATTTCATATATTTGGTACCATCGCTGAGACCAAAACTTTCCCGTCTCGAGAATGGGACGTGACTGTTGCACATAGGGGGCGAAAATAGATTACACTCTTTGTGAGGGATCTAAAATTTAACTTGTCTGAGATTTAACTTAATTTGACAAATTTATTAAATAAATTAAGTTAAGATTTTTTTAAAAAATTTATTTAATTAAAAAATCAGATCTTAAATTATTTAATAGATATTTTAAGTTTGTTAGACAGTCTTATATGTTTAATTATATATAATATAATATATATATTATTATTATTATAATAATTATAAATTATTAATTTAGTATAATATATAGATATATTTTTTAATTAAATTTTAATAAAAATCAATAACTAAAACTTAAGTTAATAAGTTAAAATATAAATGACATTTATTAATATATGTAATGTAATATATTTATTAGATTGAAATTAATAAATTAACATTTATCTCTTATTTTTATAGATCTTTCATTCTTTTTTATTTTAATCTTTGATCGATATGAAATTTGTAGATTTATCAATTTACAAAATTATTAGAGGCATATATATAGTTAAAACATAAAAATATAACCTACGTTATTTTTGAATTTCTTATTTATATATTTGTTAATAACATATGTAACGTTATTATTTTAACTTTTTTATGGTTAAATCGTGTAATTATTTTTTTGTAGTTGCAGGAACTTGACAAAAAGTTATCAAAGTTTATAGACTATGTTTTATGTCTAACTCATTTATCTGTTTGTAAAATTCTTGGAGTAATATTCTAACTTTATAAATTATTGATATTATGATATTATATTTCTTGTCAATTTATTATAGAATATATAATTATTATCATCTATACTAATTCATTATAACTCTAGTCTTTTTTATATTCATATTGTAATTAGAGGAGCGTAGGTTTGATCTTCATATTTTACAATTATATACTTATAATAATTTTATAACTTAGTATATCTCTAATTCTCATATCAATTAAAAATTAAAGTAAAAAAATGATGATAATTTATAAAATTAAAAAATAAGCATTAAGTTATAATAAAAACTATTAACCTTGAGTAAATTCATTTGTCTATTTCAAAATTTAAGCTTGTTAATCTATTTCAAAATTTAGACCTATTAATCTATGTAAAACATATTAATTTATTTAAAAGTATATTTATTAACTTATATAAATATATATTAATTTATTTAAAAATAAATTTATTAATCTATATAAAAATTTATTTACTTATTTAAAAATAAATTTATTAATCAAATTAAAAGTTTCGTTACAAAATAAATTTTTAAATAAACTTTAAATCATCACACCACACTTTAAAAATTAGCTTATACAACTACCCTGATAGCACATGTTTCCGTAAACCCAAATTTGCAGTAGATTTTTGACCGAAATAGATGAAGGAAAAAAAGCTGCAATTTTTGGACGGTGCCCCCACAGGCCTTGGCAACTTTCTGCTAGCAGACATTGTTGATGTTTCGTTTGTCGGATCTTGTCTTAATAATTGAAAAAGACCACACAAAAAAATCTTAATAATTGAAAATTTAATATTTTTGATAAATTAATATTAAGTTATATTAAACTTTTTTGTTGAACAATTTAATATAATAATACTATTTTTTTCAGATCAGATAAAAAACTATTTTTTTACTAACGTACAGCTTATGTAAAAATTATTAAAAAAGGCTGATGTAAAAATTAATATTTATCATTAAAATACAAATAATTGTTTCCACAACTAATTTTTTTAAGAAAATGTTTGTGGACAAACCCTTATATAATAAGTAAGTAAGATATATTGATAAATTTTGAACTAGGTAAGGAAATTTTTTTGTAGAAGTAACATCATTCATATTTTAAAATTGATTGGAATCTTTGTACCAGGCCACAGGTCTATATTTAGAAAAATAGCTTACCAAAAGTCTATGTACTTTTGTGGAAAGTTTTCACGAGTCATGACTTTTATGATACTTCATCATGATTTACTTTCAACCGCTGCTGTTGAATGTGGGTGTAATACGGAAAATGGCATGGCTCCTTCTTTCAAATCTCCTATGAAGCACACATAGAGACATGGAACACAGAATATAACATAAATATGAATACAAAAATATATTAATTTTAAAAATTATAAGACACCGGTACAGATATATATATATATATATATATATATATATATATATATATAATTTTAAAATAAAAAAAATTTATAATTTATTAATATCATTTTTATAAGTTTAAAGATTTATAATATTTTAATATATGTCATATATATTAATATTTGTTATCTTGAAGATCTCTTAAAAAATATGAAACATAATTTATTGACATGTCTAAAAAATCTCCTAAATTAACTTCTCCTAATAAATTAATCATGTATAAAGACATATACGTAAAAAAAATAACTAGATAGAATATTGGTGTGAGGCTTTTCAAATGATAACGTAGTAGATGACTTTGTACGAACAGTAGAAATAACAATGATGAAAATAGTATTGTGTGAAAAGATAAAACTTAAAAGTATAATAGTGGCGTGTGAAAAGATAAAACTTAAAATACTTGGTATGTGAAAATAATGGCATTGAGGCGTCGGCTTGAGTTTAGTGAGTTACAAGCTTATTAATTGAACGTTAATCATGGAAATTGAGTTTTTTTTAAGAAAATATTAATGGGTTGTGTTGAAGTCGTGTTTGTCGTGTCAGAAGTGTGGCGTGTCAAAGACGTACATGTGTAATGCGTTCGCATGGCACACGTGACACGCACGACCGACACGCAGACACTCCTCATAATTGACGTATCCGTGCTTTATAGCAAATCTCTTATGTTGCTTTTGATGCCCTTGACAAAATAATGTATAATATTATAAGGTAATAAAATATGACTTGATAATATAAAAGAATTGATAAGTTATTATTATATCATGTATTTAGTAATATTATATAATTAAATTAATTCTATATATAAATATTTCTTATAATAAAATTATGCTTTATGAAAAAAAAATCCTAGCCTTCCTCATCTTGCAGAATCGTTCCCATTCTGCACCAAGCTTTTAGATTTGATTTTTTTATTTTGCCCAAAGTCTAAATACAAATCTAGTCCCTTTCTTCTCTTCAATCTGTTTCAAGTGCCAAGTCCATTTCTTCAACATGAGCCAGTAGACTGGTCGTTTATTTGGGGCCAACAGACACGATTACGAGGATAAACGCTGAGTCGCTAAAGTCATCGGCGGAGTCAATGGTGATAAAGGGAGGGAGGAAGACGGGGTCGTGGAGGGATGGGGATGCAGCGAGACTTTACAATGCAGATAATAACTCTATAAAATATAATTATTTATGTCTTATATCTGTATTATATTAATTGCTTAGTTCTTGTTATTATGCATATATAAAAAATTTTAAGCTTATATTCTTTAAATTCAATTGTAATATTTTTCTATATGATCTTGAACAAATATGTTATAATTCTTCATATGTTTATGTGAATTTGTAATTGTTACTAATTTGGTGATTTCTCTAATACAAGAAGAGCTCAAAATAAGCAGAATTGTTGAAGACATTGGAAGATGAAAGCTAAGGTGAAATTCAACACCTCACGACGTGACACAGACATGTTCATGCCGCGATGTGGTGCATTCAACATGCTACATACTGAAACCTAAGGCTTGAACGCCGCGGCAAAGGAATGAATGCCGCGGCGTGGTGACCTAATTTCAACGCGCGCCGCCACACAAGGTGGTTTCTGCCGCGGTGTGACAGTGAAAAGATTGGTTTATAAATATTGTTTTATTAGATTTCAAGAAAAAAAAAGGCTTTTACACTTTGAACCACAACTGCTAGGGTTTGTTGTTGAAGTTGAAGGGAAGCTAAATAAACCAAAGTTCGAGGTCATCTTCTTCAAGAAAGAGGATTCAAGCATCAAAGATCACTCCTATTGAGTTTTTATCATTTATTCCTTTATATCTCTCTCTCTCTTCTATTGTCATGACAATGATTATTTGTGATAAATTTTTGTTTGTCATGAGTAGTTAAGTTGTGTATAGGGATTTCTTTGGATCATTTTATAAATATTGATGATTTTGTAATCCTTTGAGTTAATATAGATGATTTGGGTTTGTTCAATCATATTTCTGTTAATGCTCTTAGTATTTGGCTAACATTTACTATGTTTTGATTAAATATATTGAATTAGACATAGGAATTTAGGTTTGAGATCATGAATATAGTTAATGCATATATAATTTCATTCTAATGGTGGAATAAGTTATTAGCTAATGAGATAAACACACCTATTGGTCATGCATAACTATTATTGAGAATCATTCTTAATGAGTGAAGTTTACACTGGATCTCATGGAAACATAAAGAACTAGGTAAATGAAGTATGATTAAATGATCTAGACATAGGCTTTTAACTAAGTTAGTTTCTCAAGTTAACAAATCCTATCTCATTTATATTGCTTAAGAGGATTGCATATCATCAATTGAAGTAGAGGGTGAAGAAGGATTCATTATATTCTAATCAATATCTTTTATTCCGTTTTATTGCATTTTAGTCTCTACAGTTAACTTACACAACCCTTTTCAATTTGAATGTTCTTGAATAGTATTAACTAAGCTATTGGTTAATATATAACTTTAGAGATTAACGTACTCCTTATGAGAACGATATCCTACTCTTTACTATATTACTTGTGCAACCTGTATACTTGCAGTAGTAAATCTCAAACAGTAGATGAGGGCGGCCTGGCGAGAGGGGGATGGTGTTGGAGTGGATGACGACGATGCCACCGAGGGAGGCCACGTCGGACTCGGAAACGATGTCCATTGGGGAAGTGACGAGGGAAACAAAGATTGGGAGGTTGTGGGAGAGATGGAATAGAGGGTAGGGTTGGAATGAAAACCTTATCAGGTCTTATTCTATAGTAGGGGAGAGGTTAATTTTTCATATTATAACAGGATAAAAAAAGCTAACCTGATATGACTATACAATCATGTAAGTGCATCAAACATCTTATATAACTTGATAATATAAACTTATACTATTAAGTATTCAATATACGGTGCATCAAACACAACCTTATTTAATTGATTTCAATGGCTGCTGTTGAATGTGGGCATAATATGGAAAATGATGTGGCTTCTCCTTTGAATACTTACAAGATATTTTGGAAGAAGGTTCATGTATCCTTTGAATCCTCGCACCCCAATTTTCTCCTCGTCTTGGGCCCCATTCTTTCTCACAGTAGAATTTTTTCCCTCATCTCAATTCTTCGAATCCCTGCAAATACCTGCGATGATTCCTCGCAATGTCAAAAAAAATAAAATAAATTTAAAATTTTTAAAAATAGAAAAAAGATTAAATAAATTATTTTAATAATTTTAATTTTAAATAAATATAAAATTTAATAAAATATAAAATTATTAAAACACACACACACACACACACATATATATATATATATATATATATATAATAATAATAATAATAAAGGATAATTTAGTAATTTAACGGGGACGGAGTAGTATCGTCCCTGTCCCTAAATATGCTACGGGGGGACTTTTGTCCTCACACCCCATCCCCGCAAAGAGAAAAACCCTGCATTCAAGGCAGTCCTCACTGGGATCCCCGGACTTCGAAAATTTTTGTTATCCCTAATTTGTACAAGGTTGTTTGAGGAAGGCTAGCATCACTGTCTCTCACATTTTTTTTTTGTACACTTTCAATATTAATCTACATCTTACACTCTCTTTGAAATGTAACTTATTTATCGATTTATTAAGTTCACTTAAAAACTTTTTTTTATTAGTGTATTTTATTTTATTTTACCAAAACAATTTTTTTTTAGAAAAGATAAAAATAAGTAGCCAACACCAAGTGAATGAAGAAAAGAAAGAGAAAATACTAAAGAAATAATAAAAAAGGAAAAATTTGCTTATGTAACTAAGTGAAAGAAAAAAAAAAAGATAAGTTATTAAAAGACAAAAAAAAAAAAATAGCCTACTAGTTATTAAGCGAATAAAAAGAAAGTGAATTTAAAAGTTGCACGTTGCAAAAGGAGAGAAAAAAGTAGAGAAAATACGTTAATGATAAAAACAAAAATGAAGAGAACATCTCCAACTTTTTTTATTAATAGGTTTAAATTCACACTTTTTTTTGGGTATTAAACAAGACATACTTTAAAGGAAGTATGAAGTGTTGGCTAATAATAAATACTATGTTGTTATTATTTAGGTACACAAAGCCTCAGGCCCAATAGCCGCAATCCCTCAAGTCCAATCCCAAAAAAAACCACATTCTTCACCATAGTCTCGCAAATGCCGTCAAGTTATATGGCCTACTCACTATGAACCTCAACTAATTGTGCCCTTCACCTATGATCTCAAAATCAGTGATGACCCATAGTCTCTCTTGAGCGTGGCACGATTCAATCGTATATAAAAGAAGAAGACACCCATGAAGGAAGTACCCACTTGTGATCGAAGAACCAGCCTCCAAGAATTTACTGCACCAATGGTAAACTGGTAATACATGGACTAGTGGAAGAGGAGAATGAATGGACAGTCTGAAATTATTTATAATTTGAAATATATAATGAATTTTTTTTGTATAAAGTAAAATTATTCGTATTCTCAAATTGACTGGACTCTTTGCACCAGGCTTGGTGTCTGTATTTAGAAAAATAGCCTACCGAAAATCCAAGTTTGTTAGTAGAAAATTTTCACGAGTCATGACTTTTTTGATACATCACATGAGACATGAGTCATGATTAGCTAAAATAACCTTACAAACGAAATGGAAAATTAAGAGATTTGTTTTTAATACAATTTTAAATCTCATTTATAAATCTTTTATACTCTTATATTTCATTCCTGTTTAAGTTAATTTCAATAGCTGTTTGGAGTATTTTAAAACCGTTCAAATATGATTTTAGAAAGTTTAATTTTTAATTCAACCGCCTATATAGTTATAAATGACGACATGTTATAATCTTATTAAAGCAAAGTAATACTCCAAGAGTTCGAAGAGTCTCTCTGTTGAATGAGGGTGTAAATACAGAAAATGACGTGGCTCATCATTTTTTTTTTGGACTATGAGGCTCATCCTTTGAATGTTTACAACTTATTTTGAAAGAATGTTAATGTGCGATAAAAGGGTTTTTAGGAACAGTTAGCCCCAGGCCCAATAGCCACGACACCTTAAGCCCAATCCCAAGACACCATGGTCTATAGTCTTCGACTAAGGGTGAAATGTTTGTTAAGAATTTATTACTTGACTTGACTTGATTTGTTTACTAAATAAGTTAGATTAATTTTTTTTAAAAATATATTTAATTAAATAAGTTAAGTTTCAAATCATTTAATAAATTTTTTAAATTTGACAGACTGATCTATCCTATTTAATTATATATAATATAATATATATTATTATAATAATTATTATTAATTTATTATATTATATTAATATATTTTTTAATTAAATTTTAATAAAAATTAGAAATTAAAACCTAATTTAGTATGTTAGATTAGAATTAGAAATAACAAGTTAGCATTTAGCGACAATAACTCAGAAAGTCATAAATTAGCTGCACGTTGTGTCGTCCTACCTATCCACCAGACCACTACTCGCCAGTCGCGATGCAAGTTGCCGTTTCCATCCACCACAGTGCCACCACTCCACGTTTAGCCCGTGACGCCACTTCACCGTCTGCGACACTGCTGCTCCACCTCCACAGATATGTCTATTAAATATGGAAGCCAAGGTATTTGAATTGATTGTTGCAGTAAGTTGTCGCAGTAATCTTCCTACCTATCTACTTTTGTATATTTTACATCTAAAATATCTTATTTTATGAAACACATATTTAAAACCACACTCTTTTAGCAACTCAACATAATGATATACGCATATTGATTCCCCTTTCTTTCGATAGGCTTATCTTGTTACAGATATCTACAAGAAGACATTTTTCTTTTAGTTGACAGAGTAATAGAAAATTCTTGCTTGGTTTTTGGTAACTAAAACTGCAATTTCTTTATAAAGTTTTTGTTAAATTATTTTATAGTGAACATTCTATGGAAAATGTTTAGAAGATGAAAAAATTCCATGTTTTCTTTTCCCTTCTTTAGTTAATCAAGAGATAGATCTAAAACCATAAGGCACCAATTTTCTTGGCTAAAAGGATAAAAGGTCCTGCCATTCCCTTTCTCATTTTGTCGAGTAGTTTTTTTTACTTCCATGGATCCTAAAATGCACTTGAATTGATTGAAATTACATAGCAAAGTGGAACTAATATTCCTCTGCTACAACTAATATTCCAACCTATTTCTCTGCCAATTCATACCTTAAGATATGTTATAATTCATAGTTTGTTATTTTCTAATGCTATTTGGCGTCCCATACTCCATCAGCTTTGACCTCTCCTACAGTTCTAGTTGCCAATGTACCTGCACCTTCTCCTACCAATGCTGCCCCGTTGTTTACTCTAAAGGGAGCTTTTGGTATGATGGGTTTGGCCGTGGCAGTTCTTGCACTTGCTGTTTCTAGCTATCCTTAATAAGAAAGTGTTTTGCCTAGTTTGGTTTGTGGGCTTTTATGGTTTTCTTCTTGTGTTGGAATTGGTCAAGGAAATTTCTCTAATTCCTTCGCCTAGATCTTAGGCATGTTTGTAAACGTTTTTGAATGATAAGAAAAAACAGATATTAGATATATTACAATGTATTTTTCCTTTACATGTAGGATTTATAAGAGTTGTGGTTGGGTGAATTTACTAGATTAGCTTGAAATAAATAAAAATGTGAACATCAAAATTTATTCCTTGTAAGTTTTAGCCAAATCTGAAGACCCTGAAAACTTTTATCTTTTCTTTTTGGTCTCACTTGATTCAATTGTCTTTGTGATGGATTGAAATGCCAATATACTTACGGGTTCTATTTTGGTGCCTCTTTGCAAATTTTGACGAAAAAATAGCAATTAGATTGATAGCACTAAATATCAATCAAAATTTGTGCTCTTGCCTTACGAGTTCTTGCACTTGATTTAATATGTTAATATTAATCAAAATGTCAGTATACTTACGGGTTCTAGCAATTGTATGTTTATCGTGGATATTTATTGGATAATTTGAGAACTAAGGCCTTTTAAATTTGTGTCATAATTCTGTTTTAATGTTAATTATTGATATTCAATTTTGTCCATAAAATTTTTATTTTTGATACCTAATCAAGGACTAATATCTATGTGTTAAATGATATTTAACTACAACATTTTGAACACATTTTTATTTTTAAGTTTTATTTGTTTTTATCTTATTTTCATCTTTGCTTTTCCTTTTATTTATTTATTTATTTTATTAAAAAAAAGAAAAGAAAAAGAGAGAAACAAAATTTTTATTACAATCCAAAACAAAAAATAATAAAAAAAAAACAAAAAAAATAAAAAAACGCATGTTGCTTGTTCTTCTATGTTGGGAAGGAAACAAAATTTCTGTTTCGGCTCTATGCTTTTTTTCCTTTTCGGCCATACACTCCACCACACTGCAAAGACACACACATGCCACTACCTACCTACACTGCACACACAACTTTGCAGAGGGGACAAGGTTGCTTTTTTTTCCACTCATCCTCACGTCCCTCACCCGTTGCTGCACTACACTGATTCTAACAAATTCCCTCACCCACGACACACACACTTAAAAAAAAAAGCTAGATCTTGGTTTTTTCTCTGGACTCACGTAGAGGGATAGAAAGATCTTCTATTTTTTTCTCCTCTCCACCTTCAAGCAGGCTGAGACTTCCTCCTCCCTTCATCTCCCACCTTCACCACCTCCACTCATCATTCTCATTTTTTTCATCCCATATTCATCACTCTCCCCTTCAACCCATAACCACAACCTTCACTCCACCACCATATTCATTAAGCCTTCAACCTTCACCACCCCACAACCTCTATCTTCCACCTTCATCACCTTCATCTAAAACTCATCTTCCTCAACCATCTTTCACTCCCCATCATCTCCAACTTCTACCCACGAACCACCAAAAAACCATCACCATCTTCATCACCTACCCCCTCCACTCACCACCTTCACCCATAGCCCCACCGTGAGCAGTCATAAGTTCCGGCAGCCCGAAGTCCAACTGTGAGCCACCCACCAAGCCCGTCGGAACTGCTCCAGGCCGCGCGACCCTACCACGCCGCAGCCGTCGTTCTCGTCGCACGATCCGCAACCTCCGCGCGGCACCCCCACTGCACTGTTGTTCCGAATCAGCCGCACACCCGCACCGTCGCTCCCGACCAGCCTCCACCAGCTTCGCCAGCCTCCACCTGCACGAACCCGCACCGTCCCAACAACCACCACCGAGCAGCAGCACGAAGCCGTCGCCAGACCCACCGTCAAGACCAACCAGCACCGTTGAAGCCACCCACGCTGGCGCCAAACCAGATCTGGGCGAACGACCAGCAGCCAGACTTCGTGCCGCTGCCTCGCCGTGCTCTAGTTTTTTCGTCGCCGCTGAGCCACCATAGCGGCGTGCCGCTCAGCCCACGCACACCCAGTCTCCGTCGAGTGCCGCTCTGCCGATCCATGCACCGTTCCAGACTCGCACTCTTGCCGCACAACGCCGAGCGCACCGCTCCACCCAACGCGCCACCGGAGCTGTTCCTCCCTCCCCCTCTGGTGCTCATCCTGTGACCTTTTTTTTTCTTTTCTCTTGGTTGTTCTCGGTTCTGAAAGAAGAAAAGCTAATTTTGTTTTATTTTATTTATTTTTCTTTTACTTTTTATTTAGTTTAGTTGTAAGTTTGTATTTTGTCTTCTAGGGGCCCTTCCTATGCTTCATCGTTCACGTTTTTTTTCATCAGTTTTTGTGGGTTTGGATTAAAGGGTTTAAAGTCACGTTAGAAAGCAAAAAGGTCAAACTTGGACCGTGTTTGTGCTTTGGATGGTATATCTGGGCCTAGTTGGTTTTAGAGTAAACTTGTTACTTTAGTTTATAAAAAATGTATTTTTCTTAAAATAGAAATGTAAAAGAAAAATAAAATAAGATTAATTTAGCTGCGACAGCTTGTTAATCTTATAATTTTTATAATCATCTAAGTTGTGACAGCTTGATGATTCAAATATTTTTAAAGTTAAAAACAATCAACCAATGAAAATAATAATAATAATGAAAATATAAATAATTAAATATTTGTAACAAAAAATAAAATAGGATTAACTGAGTGGTGACAACTTGTTAATCCTATAATATCTATAATCATTTGAGTTGTGACAACTTAAGGGTTTAATTTTTTAAAAAACATAAAAAATCAATCAATAAAACGGGATTAGCTGAGTTGCGACAACTTGTTAATTCCGTAACTTTTGTAATCATCTGAGTTGTGACAGCTTGATGATTCAAATATTTTCAAAGTTAAAAACAATTAACCAATAAAAATAATAATAATAATAAAAATAATTAAATATTTTTAACGAAAAAACAATGAGATTAGCTGAGTTGCGACAACTTGTTAATTCTGTAACTTTTAAAATCATCTGAGTTGTGACAGCTTGATGATTCGTCTTTATAAAATAAAATAAAACAAAATAGTCTTCTTTATAAAAAATTGAAAATAAAAAAATATAACCAACCCACAATGATTTTCTAAAGAATTACGTGACTTTTAGTTCCTCATTACACATGAGGATACGTAGGAGCAGAATCTCTATTCTGTTAAGCCAAATTTAATTTTCATAATGTTTGTTTTTTTTCTTTTTAAAAAAATAAATAGTTACAAAGTCTTTTCAAAAAAGGGTAAAATAAATAAATTTAAGATTATTAAAATTTGCACAACTAACTTAAAGTCTGTTTTGGAGCACGAAGCGGTGTAAGGCTTGCACCTTCCCTACCCGTAATCGACTCCCGAATCCGAACTTATTTTCTGAAAGACCAGTCTTCCTATTAAAAGGGTTTTTCTAATGTTTTTCCAAATTAAATAAACATTGGTGGCGACTCCATTGATTTTATAAACTTAATCTTTTTCGGTCGTCCCGTCGCGATTTCGTTTGCGACATTAATAATTAAGGCATGAGGCTTAACGCCTTTTAGATTTATCTAATTATATTATTATGTTGTTAGATAATTTGAAGATTGAGATTAGTTATTTTTGTTATAATTTTGTATTGTTGAATAATTAGATTTGTTATACTTATGTTATTAAATTAGAGTATTAAATTTTTATGTAATATTTTAAAAATTATACACTTGTTAAATTTTATTTAAATACTTAGACTTATTGACCTATTTCAAAACTTAGACCTACTAATCTATGTAAAAATCTGTTGATCTATTTAAAGATAAATTTGTTAGCTTATATAAAGATTGATTAACTTATTTAAAGATAAGTCTATTAATTTATTTAATTTTTTTTATAAAATAGACCTTTAAATAAACTTACATATCTAATTAGACTTTTAAAAAAACTAAGTCAAATTTTAAAGATTAACGTATTACATACTAACATATCAAATTTAAGCTTTATATTTAAGATACAAAAGACAAAATCTGACATCAACTTACATATTTCTATTCCTATCTTCAACCGAGTTCCGCAAATGTCGTCAAATAAAAACTCTATGGCTTACCTACTATTACGAACCTCAACTCGCTATACCCTTCACCTATGACCTCAAAATCAGAGATGACCTATGTTGTGATCACTGATCAAAGCGTTTGATAAGACACACAAAGAAAATGGCACCCATGAAGGAAGTACCTACCTTGATCGTGATCGAAGAACCATCCGTCAGGCATTTATTGGACCAATGGTAATACGATAATATAGACTAGTGGAAGAGAAGAACGAATGGAGAGCGGGAAAATATTTATAATTTTATACCTAATGATCTGTATATAATTCCTTTTGCTTTAGATTTTGACAAATCATTTTTTTAAAAGTAATTATCAGCAACTCTCACCTTTTGGAAAACATCTAAATACGAGATAAAAAAAGTAAGGTTCAGATAAATACATGAAAATGTTGGCAATATTAATTTTCTCTTATGTACGGTAATTACGATTATAGTATGGAAAGATAGATATTTATAAAAGATATTTTAATACTTAAATTAGATCATATATAAGATAAGTAGTATTTAAAGTTAAATACATATTTTTATGATATTGTGTAATATTTATAAGAGTATCTTAAATAATAAGAATCATAATTCAATCTGAATTAAATATTGTTAATTAGAATAAAAATCCGTGAGATTGTTATATTTTATCATTAATTTTTTTATTTATGTAAAATATAATTGATGTCTATATCTATATAGGAATTTATGAAAAATTTATTATTTATAAAAAAATATATTTACTTATCTAATAACACATATAAATATTTAAGATACTATTTTAATAGATCGAGATGCATCTAAACTGTTAATTTAAAGCCCAGTTCAAAACAATAATCAAGGAGCATTCACCCATTCCCAGCTAGAACACATTGGTGAGTGAAAAACAAATGATAACAGCCATGCACTCTTCCTAACAAAAATTTCTTATACACTTTGAGAGTATTGCTTTCAACAAATTTTCAATCATTCAGATTTAATTTAATAATAATTTATTTTTCAATCTAATAACTATATAATTATTCAATCCCTACATGTCAATTTTTTATTGAAAGAGAATATTACTCTCACACTACAAAATAATTTCTCTTTCGTAACATATTATGATGAGGCTTCCAAAATACCTATGCGTGGCAGTGGACGGCGTTTGAATTAAAAGTTAAACTCATGCAAGAAAGTATACCCAAAAAATATGTAAAATATAAACTCATGCAACTGCACAAGGCTCTCAAACTCCAAAAGCATCTGTGAGGTTATCATGAGTTACTGACCAGTTTTTTCAAGTTTCAAATATTCAATTACCATACGGCCGAAGGCAGCTGGATCTGGATGTGTTCCCTTATGTATTTGTCTTTCATGGTAAAAATTACAAAAAATAATAATAATTAAAGAGATCAATTTTTGCTTTTTATGGAATATTATGAACTAATGACTAAAATTGAATTTTGATAATTTTAAAACAAGTTTATTATCTTCTCGAAAATTTTGACTATTGTTAAAATCCAAAATAGTTCGTTAGATTACATATTTTTTAAAATGATTAGATTTTCATACTAAAAAACTATAGATAATTAATTTTCTAGGAACTTAAAAGATAATTTCTTCACAAAAACTAAAAATCGACCAAAGAAAAATATACACATGACTAAAAATTAAAAAAACATGTAAGTTGTTGTAAATAGAATAAAAGAAAAGATAAAAATAAATTAAGACAAATAAAATATGAGTACTAAAAGCCTAGTTCTTCATGAACTAGTTATGCGACCAAGTCTTCTTCTTCTTATTTCTTTATGGGAAAAACATGTCCTTAACTATATAAGACTTCAAACATAAATAGAGAGAGGAGGTTACACTTCTTCATAATGTGTAAGAGTTATTACATCATTATTAAGAATAGTAAATGTTATAACTACAATTCATACTAATGACCATTTATCACCCTTAATACCTAATAAATATAGTCATCTACCACATGCGAAATATGCATGTTTTATAATACTTCTTCTTGGATAACTATACTCTTATGAAAATGCCTCATTAAAACCTTGCTAAGAAAAAAATAGTAGGATAAAAACTTAGCAAAAGAAAAAGAATACAATATTCATAGGTAACTTACTTCCCTTAAAAAATATAACCAATCATAAAATGTCTTTAAATCGGTGTATTATAACTCTTGTGGCTCTTGAACATCCATCTTCAATATTATTCATAGTACTCCCCCTTGAATGCCCATCAGGGATATGTCTCATATACTTTGTTCTGTTATCTTTGATATATCTTCCTTTCAGTTGAACTTTGTAAGTGATATTATCTTCAGTTGAAATTTCCTTTTCATAAGACAATCAACAAGATTATTGAATATGATGAATCATAATTCTTAATTAAAAACATTCACGACTTCCTTTATGAATTGTTGTAATTTTTGTATGATATAAAGAAATGACAACTATAGATTATTTTGTAGATCACCATAATATAGCAATACTACCACAGGTAAATAACAGTTTGCTTGAGATCTGACTTTATTTCTATTAGATAAATATCCTAAATTTGTATAATTAATTAGTTTGACATAGATTCATGTGAATAAAATAATCTCATCAGTTGTCCTTCGAAGATATAAAAAAAAATATACTTAATTCTGTTTCAATATTTTCTGGTTGGTGATAAACTATATGTTGCTAATAAATTCATTAAAATAATATTATATCAGGTCATGTAGCATTTAACAATATGCATGTGTGCTTCTAAAACACTAAGGTATGATACTTCAGGACTAAGATCTTCGTTATCTTCTTTAAGTCAAATGTTCTAACAAGCATTAATGTACTCAATATATATAATTTATATATATAAATCACTTAAGAACATGTTCTCTATAAGACTATAACTTGATAGAAAAAATTTAATTTGATATATATAATTCATCTCTTCCCATCATATTTTTAGATTTTAATGAGATCTCATAATTAATTTATTGGTAGAAGAACCAGTTATAGGGTTATTTCCCTAGAAATATGGGGTTGTTAATCTATATTGCTTTTGACTTCTTCTAGAGCGTCATTTTGAAATTTTTTCATTCCCTTCTTTTTGTGACAAACAATGTCCTTTATACCAATAGGTCTATCACGTTTCTGACATATTTTAGATTCATTGGCCGTCATACCTGTAGGATGTCCTGCAGGAACAACTAATCATGCAGGAATATTCGCAGCCAACACATATATGTGATTTTCATGTAGATGACATGTATAGAGTTATAAGATGTAATAACATCCATTAGAAATACTTGACTTCTTATGTACAAATAATATTATCAAATATCAAAATGTAATTGCATCCATTTGTATCAATATATTTTGCACATTATAGGGTTTATACTTCATGTCCATTAAAATATCTTCTGGAGTTTGAACTAGAAATTCAATAATCTCACATTTTTACAAGTGAGTTCAATTCTGCCTACAAGACATTCTTCTATTTTTGGCTAATCATTTCTTCATCAATATTCTTTGACGATTCTAATTTCAAGATTCTCATTATTGTTCATAATATTGCACGTTATATTAAATGCAAATATGATGTTAACAATTATTTCTTTTTTATTGCATTTTAACTTTTTCTGGATTTTGAACTACTTTTGAAGTTCAGACTACTTCAAGAGTCTTATTTATATCTCTAATCTCTTTTTTAATAGTATCTTTTTTAGGACTATTTGTCTTCTTAGCAATACTATTTGCTCTTTCTCTTTTCTAAGCTTTGTCTTTGGAATCAATTGGTTTACCATGCTTCTAACATGTTTTCTGACTCATTTGATAATGAATTCTAAATTGAGCATTTATATATGATATAAGATTTATTTATCTTTTTGTAATACAAAATGTATTTGACAATTCATTTGCTCTTATTTGCAAATGTATTATAATTTCAACTTCCAGTTCAAATTAATTGTTCAAGGATTTAAATGATATAATGATAATACATTTCAAGTAATTTTGTTTTCTAGCTACTTATTCTTTTTCCGTAATGTTGGAAATATCATTTCATATCTAACATATATTTCCAATTTTATTTTAAAGCTCATTTCAGTGCGATGTGGTAGAGCAAAAGTTATTATATCCCACACAAGAAATTTTTTTATATGAGAAATATTTGGCTTTAGGCCAAAATCCAATTGCATAATGGAGAACTTATAATTATTTGTTGGTCTTATACCAACAAGTGCTCTAACATGTAAAAAGCATGCCCCAAGCAAAAACTTGGGATATTGTTCTCACGATCTGTTATTTAGCTATCAATTAGAGACATTTAAATATAAGCAACATGATGTTCAACATTTTACTAATGGTCATATAACAATTACTAAATTATTGAGAAGTAAATTCACTAGCATTATCAAGACAAATTGTCTTAATCTAAAAATTTGTGCTTTTAATCAAATAACTTGTATAATCTCACAAAACACCATGTTATGAGCTGATAATAAGTACACATGTGACCAATTGACTTTTGACCATAAAATATAAATGATACACATGATTTATGATATAATTCACAATATCATCTTAAATTCGCTCTAGAAATTTAACAAATTTAACTCTATTTTTAGTTAGTGATAGTCTTATAATCAATTTGCATTAAAAATACCTTGCACAAAAAAACTCATTATATTGAAGAATCTTCTGATCCTTCAATGATATTCATATGAATTATCAATACTGATCCAAGATAGCCTTACTGGTCATATGCCAAATAACAAAATTGTTTGGACTAGTAAACTTCTAGTTTACAATAATATGTGTTTCAATTGCACTGATCATATCTATTTGATTTGATAATAAATAAAGCATAATTTATAAAATTTTGTTGATTGAGGTAACAAAATATAGTAGCTATTCTAGAAAATTGAATTACTTTTGTACTACCAAATATCAAAATTTATCACTAATTTATATATATAAGGAATTGGGAAAACACATTTTTTTTCTTCAGTCAATAAGAATTTTAAGAAATCATACCATACATATTTTATTTAAAATATTACAAATTAAAAAAATAAGAAAAAATGTGTACGAGATAATTTTAAAACACATTAAAAAATATACATATAAAATGAAAAATATGAATTTCAATAAAATAATTCAACCACTTAAATCATCAATCAAGTAATAAAATTTTCCTCTATATATTTAATGAAAATAGACACATCGAAATGCATATTATTTGTAGGACTATGATCAAATGAATAATTTTAACATACAATATGTACATGACAAATGCCCTTTTATACATCTTACAACAATGATATTTATTTTGAAATTCTTACTTTATTCACTTTTTTTTTTATCTCATCATTGTTTTTCCACTTTATATGATATGTATTCTTAGAAGAGTTTGAACTTGTAACATCCCGGGACTACCTGTAGGATTGACAAGTGTCTCTACAAACTAACACGGGTCTTTTCAGCGTGCTTTGTCTTCACTCACACGCATTCTAGGAAACTTCCCAGGAGGTCACTCATCCCATAATTGCTCCTGGCTAAGCACGCTCAACCATGGAGTTTTTATGTTCTAGGCTCCCGAAAAGAAGTTGCAACTTATTGATATGGTTACGCCTAATCAATTCCTTTAAGTTATCCTCAACTATGCAGTCCCATACCTGTACAGTCTCTGAATCCCTCTCATTCCGGTGCGCATTCAATTCATTCATAGGACCCTTCGCCTAGAAGCCTTTCAGGAGCCGCTTATTAATGCTTTCACTTTAGCACCGACGACCACTTCCCGCCCTCGTCGGCCTAGGGACGTCACATGCCCACCAACTTCCGTTTGGTACGTCCCCGAACCACACCATACTAGGAGAGGTCTCGGTTCTAATACCATCTGTAACATCCCGGGATTGCTTGCAGGATTGACGAGTGTCTCCACAAATCAACACGAGTCTTTTCAGCGTGCTTTGTCCTCACTCACATGCATCCTAGAAAACTTCTCAGGAGGTCACCCATATCACAATTGCTCCTGGTCAAGCACGCTTAATCATGAAGTTTTTATGTTTTAGACTCCCGAAAAGAAGTTGCAACTTATTGATGGCTACGCCTAATCAATTCCTTTAAGTCATCCTTAACTATGCAGTCTCATACCTGCACAGTCTCTGAATCCCTCTCATTCCAGTGCGTATTCAATTTATTCATGGGACCCTTCGCCTAGAAGCCTATGAGGAGCCGCTTATTGATGCTTTTACTTTAGCACCGGCGACCACTCCCTGTCCTCGTCGGCCCTGGGACGCCACAAAACCACTATAGTAATGGTATTTTTCTAATTGTTGTCACATCAATGACCATAACCACAACCTCTGTTATACTCGAAATTATAATATGAAGCATTCACTTCAAAGAATGAAGTTCAACCTAGTGGGTGGAATCAGTGGTTTTTCATTAATAAATAATAACCCATTTTTGTTTTCAATCATAAGAATGTATAAATTTGATTCAAACTATATCTTGAAATAATTCTCATTTTTGGTATTATAGGAGCATATTCAAGAGACATAAAAATATTGATGATGTTTTCTCTTACATTTCTTTGTTTCAAATTATACTAAGATTAAATAAATCTTTTTAGATTCAATCACGATCTAAAGATGTAGTTCTTCAAGAACTATACCATAAATCTTTATATAAAACATGACCATGAAAATAATTAGTTTTGTACAATCCTTCACGGATGCTTGAATAGTAATCACTTTCATAATTTATCAAGAGTAACAAATTCAATATAAAACAAAATACAATAATTGTGTCAGTTAAACAAGAATGATAATAAAATTTCTATAGATGAATCATGAAAATATTTTATACTAAGACTAACATGAAAGAAATTATAAGAAAGAACAAAATAATGAATTAGATTAATCCAAAAAAGGTGATAAGAAGACAAACTCTTTCAACAAAATCTCTAAGTTGTAAATGGAATAAAAGAGAAAACAAAGATAAATCAAGGCAAAAGAAATATGAGCACTAAAATCTAAAAGTCTAGTTTTTCAAGAACTAGTTATGTCACTAAGTCTTCTTCTTCTTATTTCTTTATGGGAAAAACATGTCCTTATATAGGATTCCAAACATAAACAAGGAGATGATGTTACATTTTTTATAATGTGTAAAATTTATTACACTATTAATAGTAAATGTTATAACTATAAATTATACTATTCACTACTCTTTATCACCATTAATACCTAATGAATATAGTTATTGCCACATGTAAAATATGCATGTTTGACCATATAAGTAAACTTCTTTGGTTGAATGATGAATTATATTTTGGGCTGGGTTGCTTTCGCTGGGACTATACTTTATGCTAACAATTGATATCGAAAGAGAAGGAAAAAGATGACAGTGCAGGGGGAAAATGTAGCCTATATTTTTTTAATCTGATTATAAGTTGAGGTTGTTTAACTATACAATTCTTTCTTATAACTACATATGGGAAATGAGCAGATACATTCCAAATTTTTTTTTTACATGAGATATATTCCATCTTTAATAAGGAACAAAAAGACTTGAATTATTTATGTACCAAAAAAAAAAAGACTTGAATTATTTCTAACGTGAAAACTGTACATTATGTCAGCTGATTAGACCAACATGAAAAATGGAGTTATTAATTATTGACAGTCACAATCAATTATATTTATTAGGCACCGGGAAATTGTGATTGAATATGCGCATTAACGAAAGAATTCAAGTAATGTCATATGATATACCTCATAATCCAAATCATCTAAAAAGAAAGATAAACGAAAGAAATTCAAGAAAAAGCTACCGTTACTAATGATATTAATATGTCCAATCCATTCAATTCATAGTCTGGAATGAATAGCGAGTTGAGACCTGTTTACTTGAGATGAGTAACCAAAGCCCTAATTAAACACTTAATTGGCTCTCTTTTCAGTTCTTCTTATTATTCTTCTCCTTTTTTACATTCTTCTTATCGGACTTGAAAGAATCTTCAGCTCCCGTGCCGTGATGAATCATGTCATGCAACTCGGAACTAACCAAGAAGGAAAGATAAGCATCAATGGTAGCAAACTGGACCTTCTCCATGGTCATCTCGCGTTCCCACCACCAAAAGGTCCAAAATTCAACTGAGTAATCATAATACTAATCCACCTTCCACTCAGCCCTCACCACATCCACGTGCTTCCCCAGAACCGTCTTTGCCAGCTTGTCTAGATCGTACTGCATTAGATCCAATTACTCCCCCTTCTTCTTCAGCCCCTCCGCCGCCATCCTCCACAGCTCCACCGCATTCTTGATCTTGATCCTGTGGTCCCGCTCTAGTTTTGGCGACACCGCCTCCATCTCCATCCCCAACGCCACCACCTGAGGATTCTTGAAGAAGGCGCGAAGAGATTTATTCGGTGTGAGGTCGAACTAATTTTAAAAACATTGCTTTGTCACCATACTTAAAAACATGAGCATGAGTGGAGCAACAGGCCAATACTGCGGGTTAGTTCGTGGAAGCAAGAATAAAAAGTAAACAAATTACATTGTTTGCAGAACTGGTTGAATCACTTTGTTGTTGCCTGTTGCTGTAGTGACACAAGTAGTAAAAATTAGGTACGGTCCAAGTGAAATATTTTTCTTGCTCCTTCTCCAACACACACATATTGGCTGTGTGCAACTATGAAATATGACTCAAATCTCAACTCATAAGAAAAATCTGTAATTAATCTCCCTTTTAAAGGGCGTACATCAAAAGACAAAAAATTATAGTGCGCTTGCCTGTGTCTTTGTGCACTAATTTTAATTTAGATTATATTAATTAAATAGTTATAATTTATGTAAAAATTATATATTATGTGTGACAAACCAAAAAAATATATTTGGTGCTTCTTTTTTATTAATAACTGGTAACCTTACAAGGGGAGTTAGACAAAATATTAAGCAAACTGTATTCTTAAAAAATGCTAAATTCTCGAGTCCAGATACACCACTTGTAAGAAAAGACTAATTGCATCACTCTATATACCTAAAACTATTAGTACCATGAGGAGAAATTAAAAAGAAAAAGAAAAACACTAATATCCGATAAGAATCAACTTCTTTTTTTTTGTCACCGAAAAGGATCAACTTGAAGAGCGCAAGACGCAAATCATTACAATGTTGTTTGGGGCTTGGGCAACTCAACTAGAAGAACTTATTTATTTATTCTTTTGGTGAACAAGAAGAAGAACTTCTATTTCACTGAAAATTGTTTATTTATTCTTTTGGTGAACAAGAAGAAGAACTTCTATTTCACTAAAAATTATTCTTTCGTTGGATCAACAAAGCCCTCAGTCCAATAAATATTAGAAGGCCCTATGATGATTGTAACGTCCATACCCTTATTATCATGCTATATTCCAATTCTACAGGTAAACAGTGACAGGTGCGTTTCTTTTAACTTATACACATTAAACTAGATTCATAACAACTATGTTTGTTATTATAAAGAATCGTGAGAAAAAAGAGAACTTATAAATATATAAAACTTTACATTATATATACAAGCTAAGCCTTAAAAGGGTGTAAGTACAATACATAAAGTTATACAACCCAAACGATTATCATAAATACATGCTTTGAACAAAAGCAAATAAAACAAAACTAGTTTATTTACTCTTTTTTCCCCTTAAGAGAATCATGACTTGGATTTATCATAAAAACAACAAACAGGTGAGAATTCACAATTCTCAGTGATACAAAACATATATACAATGAATAAACATACACAAAGCCAAACCATAATCCACAAACATAGCTACCTCTTTTCAATTATAAACAATTGTTCATATAATTGTATAACATCATGTTCCCTGACAAAGTGTTTTTCTCACTCATTTGTCTTTAGTAGAGAGTTTTTCTCACTCTTTTACTATGACAAAGTATTTTTCTCACTCCATTGTCTCACAAATACATCCTTCATAAAGTACTTTTTTTCACTATTTTGCAATATCAAGGTGTACTCATCATCCCTTAACTTTAGGATAGATTGTGTTGTGGCTCAACTTTAACAAGTAAAAAAGTCATTCTTAATAGACATTCATCTCTAGCTCAACTCAATAAAATGAAAGAGCATTTTTCTAAAAACATGTATTTAGTACACCATGTCATCACATTTAAGGTGAGATCAACTGTAACACCATTGCTCATCAATGATCTAGAAGCATATATATGTACATTCTCAACATTTGGATGCACAAAGACTTGATTTGTTACATAAATGCTAGGTGGTTATTCCCTTCTCGAAATATCTCTAATAGTGTCTTAACTTATACTACAAAGCATGCATAGAGGATGCCAACAAATAGGGATCACCATTTTCTCAAAAATAAAATAGGAGACAAATTGTTTTTAGGCGCTTGATCGTTCAGCTTTCCAGTACTTAGACGCTTCATGACAGCAAAACTTTCCTAGTTTTTCTATCATTGGACACTTACGCTCCCAACTTTTGAGTGCTTAGTTGCCCAGCACTTTGGCTCTCTAGCCATGTGCGATTAGGCGCTCACTCTTTAAGCGCCTAACACGCTTCTACTCTCTGGCTTTGGGTGATTAGGGCCCCAACTTCTGGGCGATTAAGCGCCCAACACTAGACTTCTCATGTCTTGTTCCATTAAATATTCAACCAAACTTAGACCCCCAAAACGATTTCTAAGTGGTTCTCAACCTCGTACAAGGTCTCTAAGCATGTTGTAATATTCATACACAAACTCAAACCACTAACTTAGTGAAAAGATGAATCAAATGCAACTCTTTCATACTCGTTTTCCATACCTCAAGCTAATGAAAAAATAAGAATACAAACGTGTTCAAAATCACTACCATGTATAGAATAAGCCATGAACACTCCATTTCAAAGCATTGGATACAAGAACCAAACAAGGAAACCACATATGCCTCTCAAACCCATTTTTATCCCAACAAGCATACATCAAGCATCTAGAAGGTATAGAGAGAAAAAAAGTTATGCAAGAACAAACACCTCAACCTCTAGTGGTGTGATTGATGCTCAAGCTTTGATCCTCTAGGTCTTCCTTGGTTCTTTCTCCTTTTCTTGCTTTTTACCTTCTCTTTTTTCTTTCTTTATTTCCTTTCTCTATTCTCTTTTTGCTGAGCCAGGATGTGAGATGAGAGAAAATGAGTAAGAAAAGTCAAAGATGAAGATAGAGAGATAGGGAGGCAATGAAGAGTAAAAAAGAGGATAAATTGCTTTGACTTTCAAGGTTTCTAGGATCTTTTTTATCTGTCAAGGATATTTTAATCTTTCATTGATGAGTTTACTACTTTCCATAAACATTAGGAAAAAAATTAGGACTTAATCCAATTTTTATACTCATCATTTAAATATTATCATTATACATCGTTAACAGTCGTTAAGCTGTATTAACTTCCGGTATAGGTAAAAATACTAAACTAATTTAGTTGATTCTCAAAATTTTACTACATCTCATTCTAAGTATTTATAACCTAGAAATCAAGTCTCCATATTTATTTCTATCATTTATATAATTTATGTTAGATTCTGAGATTATATGAACTATTTTTCACATTCAGTGTTATAACAACATATGCAAACTAACTTAGAAAGTCACCAAAATTGACTGGTAACTAATACTAGGGTTATTGAACTTTTATAACCATATTAAGACTAATATATTAGGAAGGATATTACAATGATAACACCAGTGGTTTGGCACTGTAAGTTCGCCCATGCCCAGTCCTCACTTTTTTCAAATTTTTGATACTTTGTTGACCCATAGCATTAACAAAAATTAAAATAAGAAACCACGAGTTATGGAAAAATTCTAATATATTCTTTAAATATAATAAATATATGCTTAAAGAAAGATTTTTATCATTAATTTTAAATAAATTTATATAAAATTTAAATTATTAATTTAAAATTAATGGTAGAGATTTATCTCAAAACATGTATTTATTATACTTTAAGAGCATATAATAATTTTTTTGAGTTGTGGTTTAGTAAATAAATTAAGTTTGAGTTTTGTTAAAAATTGCCCTTGTTATGAAAGTTAAAATAGAAAGTTTTATATTGAAACAAAGTAAATAGTAATTTTTTTTTCAATTTTTAATATATTGAATATCTTGTTTTTATCTAAAATTTTATATATTTTTTTTCTTAACAAGTGCCATAAACAAAACGCATTCAGTTTTATGTAAGTGTACTTTTTTTAGTGCCAAAATTCAATATTTATTGAAGATTATATTGTAGTTAAAGTCAAGCCAATGTTTCAATGAGAATTAGTCTCATATTTAAAAAATGTGAAAATACTTCATGATCTTATTAATAAATAAATAAAAAATAAAAGCAAGGAGTAATTTTTTTTCAAAATAAAAGAAAAAATTTGATGTGGCACTCTTATGAGAATTCAATAATAATTTCTTTTCTGCCAAAGCAACACGAGCTTTGAATGGGAAAATTTCTTATGTCTAGAAGGAGGAAGAGCTTTTTCTTCCTCCATGTAAATCTCAATCGTTAATTTTTATAAAGTAAAAGAAAGAAAAAGAGAACATGACAAGAACTAATGATTGAGATGCTCCATGGAGAAAGAATTTTATTCTTCCTTAAGTAGAAAAATAACTTTTCCTTATAGTAATGTGAATTATACTTAGATGAACTTGCTATTGACTCAACTATGATGATAGATCAGTCAGTATACACAAACAACTCCAACTATATCCCTCTAGGATACAATAAGAGGGAAAGAGAAACCTAACTATTGTGGAACATCTATTGTTTAGTCAATTTGTAATCAATTTTATTATTGAATTCTTATAAGTACTTAAATTCATGTGAATAATATTGTTTTGGACTTGTGAGCTTTGTATATGTGTTTTCTATGATGGGTGTGTTAACTCATATTGTAAATATAAGGAGAAACTCTTATTCTCATCCTATATGTAAAACTCTCAAAAACATGTTAGACGTGCATATAGTTACAGAGGTAACCTAATATTTGTTTAACATGCTGGTTTAATTTTGTGACTTTCTGAATTAGTTTAGTCATTTTGTTGTAACATTATACATGAAAAGTAATTGTTATTAGCTTCGAAATTGACTTAAAGTGCTTAATTAATGAAAATAAATTTGGATAAATTGTTTTTAGGTCACAAATGTGTGAAATAAGGTGTAGTTAAATTTTGAGAACTAAGTGAATGCGTTTGTATTTTTAAGCACATTGTGTGGGTATTTTAATATTGGATCGATAAGTTAAATATTTGAAAAAATATGAAAAGTTTGGAGGAAAAATAATTGTCTTAGGGGAGACTTTAAACAAATATTACCAGTAGTAGTAATTCTAAAAGCAAGTAAATAAGATATTGTTATGACAACAATTAATTCATCGAAGTTGTGGAATCACTGCAATGTCTTGAGATTGACAAAGAATATGAGGTCACAATGCATCTACCATATTTAACTTATATGAAACTAAGTCCATTTTGTTTTGATTAGATTATTAACATTGACAATGACAATTTGGGAAATGATAATGATGGTGAAGTTGAAATTGAAATTCCTGAAGATCTTTTGATTTTGAATTCTAACAATCATATTTTAGATATTGTTGATTTTGTATATCCTAATTTAGTTGTAAATATGAAAGATTTCAAGTTCTTTGAGGATATAACAGTTTTTGTTTCAATCCTTGAAATTGTCATAAGAAGAAAAACAATATCTTAATTCAAATTCAATTTTTGTAACAAATGAAAATGTTGGTATTGATCTGAATGGTTTACAACTGAATATTTACATAATATTAAAGATTCTAGAATCTCAAATTACATATTGATACTAAAAAAGGGAGTTCTAATTATGTTCATTAGAAATACTGATCAAATAATAGAATTATGCAATAAAACAAGATTAATTGTGAATGAATTGATACCAATAGTGACAAGATTTATATTCTTAAATTAAGTTTAATACCTTCATATCTTAGAATCCCTTTAAAGTTTTAAAGAAAACAATTTTTATTAATTTTATACTTTGCAATGATTATATAAATAAGAGTCAAAAACAATCTCTCTCTTATATAAGGTTATTCTTTTTACCAAGACTTATTTTTATTGGTCAATTTTATGTTACAATTTCAAGAGTTAAATCAATGAATGATTTGAAAATATTAAAAATATTGATATTCGTTTAATCTTTATTATTGAATTTCTTATATTAATATTATTTATATTTTGTCCACTGATAATTATATAATTCTTTTTACATATTTATAAGTTTTAATGATTGATAAAGCAGCATTATACTTTACATACGTAGAATTATTATATATAATTAAAATTATATTTTTGTACTCTTGTAATTTTATTAAAATGTATTAAGAATTTTTAAAGTTAAATTATAAGATTTTTATTCTATTTTATTAATAATTATTTTTCTCTTAATTTTTCCGTGCAACGTACGGTTACAAACACTAGTATCTTCTAGACCCTGGCTTCGCCTGCCTTTTACCATCCAGAATGATTTGTGGCACAGCTCAGAAATTTCAATGAGTATATACTGCAACTTAATTAACATAAATATCTATAGAGAGACACGATTACTGGATAATTTGGTATGGTTGTTTTGCATACAATTCTAAGGAATTTTGCTTTGTGAAAAATAGAGAAAAGTAGGAGTGCCGGCTTTGAGGAAATACTGATATCAGGATTCAGGTATTGACTCTCAAAAAAACAACCACATATTTTAGATAAACATAAACCATACATGATATGCATAATATTGGCTCATTCAAAAGCAATATATGGGAGATAGCAACATGATTTTTTCTTTTTTTGGTACATTTCAGATGAGATCTATTATTTTTTATCACTAGGAAGACAGCGATTAACGGCCAGGAAGCCTCCATCCACCACCAAGTTGTGTCCACTAATATAAACCGATTCATCAGAAGCAAGAAACAGTGCAGCTTCTGCAATATGGGTAGGGTTCAATGTAATTCCTTGCAAATTGGCAAAATCAAGGGCAGTAGCTTCAATTTCACCTGGCTTCATATGGAGCGCTCTACATGTAAGAGGTGTGGCAATTGCATAAGGTGAGATGGAATTGACTCTGATTCCATAAGCTCCAAGCTCACCACATGCAGAGCGGACAAGGCCTACAAGACCATGTTTGGATGCGGTATAATCATGACCACCACATCCACCTACAGAAGCAGCCACACTGGCCGTGCAAATTATGGACCCGCGTATGTTTCTAGCCACCATGACACGCGCAGCGTGCTTAATAGTTGCTACTGCACCACGAAGATTCACTGCCATGGTGTTGTCAAATGCATTCAGATCAATGTCAAGTATGCCAGGATGAGAGCCTGCAATTCCAGCGTTGCTGAACATGATGTCCAAGGTGCCATATTTCTCCAAGGCAAAAGCTACTGTTTCCTCAACTTGTTTCTCATCTCTCACATCACAGTGGCGGTAACTCACTTTGTCTAATCCAATTGAACTTGCAACCTGGTGACCCAATTCGTCTTCAACATCTGCTATAACTACGGATGCCCCGTTTTCCACGAATATCCTCACTGTCTCTGCTCCTATTCCGCTGGCTGCCCGTGACAATAGCCACCTTACCCTGCAACCTGAAAACCATACCCAAATAAAAATAAAATAAAATAAAAAATGGGAGGGCAGAGAGAAATAGGTAGACACTATTATAGAAAGGAGGTTAAGGAATATTGAAAATGAAAACCATACCTTTGCTTAGACATTGATAATACGGCTCCTTCTTTACTTGATGTGCTACCTTAGCTTATAATTCTGAAGATTTTACTCTGTCCTGGATATATGCGGTTTTTATGTGGAGTCTCCTAAATTTATTTATACGGGACAAGGCAGCAACCAAGTTTCCTAAATTATAAGGTTAGAAAAAACCTCAAATACATATCATTTTAAGGAAATGTTAGTCCCGCCATTTTTTTTGTAAAAGTTCCTCATATTTAATGATCCTATTAATTATTAATTATTATTATATATATAGTATAATATTGCTATTATAAGTAGAATTATCTTGAGATTTGTAAAGATTCTATTTTAATTATTAATTATTATCTATAATACTAAAATTGTCTTGAGATTTGTAAAGTAATTATTCATTCTATTAAGTATGAATTAGAATAAAAGGCAAAAAAAATTAAATATTAAATATTAATTATTTAAAAAAATTAATGATTCTATAATTAATTTATTATTATATAAGTAAGTTTTTTTCCTAAAGTATCCTCGACCGAATAGGTGAGAGATATGAAGCAATTATCAATTCTATTCATTATGAATTATAATAAGTAAAAAAAATATTAATTATTATCAATTGTAAAAGAAAATTACTTTAGAAGAAAATTACTTTAGAAGAAAACTTTCCTTAGCTTACATGAATTTTAGTTCATCAATAAAGTCTTAGCATATTAATTTAAAATGATTCATATATGACTCAAGTGTACCTATAATTTTAATATAATCTTATTTAATATTAAGAGAAAAATATTAAAATATAATTAAGATTAAGTTAGAAAATTATTAATAAAAAATAAAAAAATAAAAAGAGTTTAAATTAGATAAGTTTTTCATGTTATAAAAAAAATCACTTAACATTTTAAAATAAATTAGAGCTACTTTTTTTTTTCTCTATTTATAAACTTATATGTAAGTATCAAATTATGTATATAAATCTAAGTTCACGCAAATACTATCACAAACAAAAAAGAGTAATAATTATTAGATTTTGAATTGAGTCTCTATTACATTTTATAATATTATAAGTATGTTTGAATTCATTTATTTTACACCTAAAACAAATTTTCAATTAAAGATTTTCTTTAGAGTAGTTTTTTTTTTTTAATCTTTGACCAAGGTATTGCTATGAGACTATCATATTAATCTCTCGGGTATTATCACAACTAAGGCTGCATTTGGTACACCTGATAGTATAAGTCAATAAGATAAGGTCTGATAGTATAAATAAACTGATTAATTCTTATAATATCAACTATTTCATGATTTATGTATAATTGAACTTATTGTATAAATAATGATTTGTTATGATAAAATTATCTTTTTATATAAAAAAAATTAAAATAACTCAAAGGAAAATGGAGACATCGATGTTGGAAGTTGAGGAATAGCGCAGGGGATGATGACCCTTGCACGGTGGTGATGGCGTGACCAAGGTTGGCTATTGACGGTGGCTTAGTTGAGGGAGGCTTGTATTCGATGGTTGCTGGCCATGGAGGAACTTGTTAACACCCTTATTCCATTTCAACACGTAGGGCGATACCCTAGACAAAAAAATGGCAACAAAGATCACAATAAGGCATGAAACCTTCAGCGTCAGAGTCGGCGTCATCGTCATCGTGGTGGCCACTGTGGGTTGAAACAGAGAGAACAAGGACGAGGAAGAGTATAGAGAAGAAGAAGATGTAGAGGGAGCGAGACATGGTGAAGAAAAAGGTGGAGAAACAGAAACCCAAAAAGGAATTGGAATGTCATATGTAAAAATAAAGGAGTTATATAGAATCTATTTGATTATCTGAGTTAATGAGGTCTTTGGATTGATTGGGTTTTTTGGATGGGACATTGGTGATTGTCAGGGTGGAGGCAACAACGGTTCTAGTGGTGGATGTTGATGATGGTTCAATAGGGTTGGCTATGGTAGAAATGTGGTGGCAGAGGGTGGTTCACGAGGTTTGGGTCGTTGGGGTTGTGCTTGGAGGGGAGATCAAAGGTTGAAGAGGGAGAGATTGAGGGATAAATTTGTCATAATTTTTTTATCTTGTCTAATTAGGAGATATGAGAGAAGATAAAATTATCAGGTCATAACAAGATAAGAAAAAATTGACCTAATTTAACTATACTATCAAGTTATTACAACAAACACCTGATAAGATTTGATAAAGTCTTCTTTATATGATACACCAAACATAATTTAAGAGATTTTCTTAATAATTACTTTTTTTAGCATTTAAACTTTAATTATCTTCTAGAAATCTTTAGAGGTTTTTTTTTAAAAAAATTTAGCCAATTGTTCATTCAATTTCAAGATAAGATAGTAATTAGGTAAAACTCTTTTTAAAGCGTTAATTCTAAGATTCATAATTTCTTTATATTCATTATATTTTTTTAATAAAAGATTAATTTAAACATGTATTAAATGTAATTGAAAAAAAATGTACATTAAGTGAAAAAAAACTCATTATAGATATAAAATTTGAAATAACCTGTTCAACCTATAGGAAATATAACTTGCTAATAAGTATGCGTTAATTTAATATTAGATTTCATATATTTGGTTGGTACCATCGCTGAGACCAAAACTTTCCCGTCTCGAGAATGGGACGTGACAGTTGCACATGTTCCCGTGAACCCAAATTTGCAGTAGATTTTTTTGGTCGAAATAGAAGTTCAAGTAAAAAAAGCATGCAAGATTTAGATTGTAATTATGATATTTTTATCATAAATAATAATTTTTTTATAATTTATTTAATATTATTTATTATATTTATTTTTTATTATTTTTTTAATAATATATTTTTTATTGTGCTTACACTTCTATAAAGAGGTGTAGTACTATTATTTTTCTTTGGACGGAGCCCCGCAGGCCTGGGCAACTTTCTTCTAGCAGACATTGTTGATGTTTTCGTTTGTCGGATCTTAGTCTTAATAATTGAAAAAGACCAGAAAAAAAGTCTTAATAATTGAAAATTTAATATTTTTGATAAATTAATATTAAATTATATTAAACTTTTTATTGAACAATTTCATATAATAATACTATTTTTTAAGATCAGATAAAAATCTATTTTTTTACTAACGTACAGCTTATGTAAAAATTATTAAAAAAAGCTGATGTAAAAATTAATATTATCATTAAAATACAAATAATTGTTTCCACAACTAATTTTTTTTAGAAAATGTTTGTGAACAAACCCTCATATAATAAGTAAGATTATTGATAAATTCTGAAGTAGGTAAGGAATTTTTTTTGTATAAGTAACATCATTCATATTTTAAAATTGATTGGAATCTTTGTACTAGGTCAGAGGTCTATATTTAGAAAAATAGCTTACCAAAAGTCTAAGTACTTTTGTGAAAAATTTTCACGAGTCATGACTTTTATTTTATGATACATCACTATGTTAGATTTCAACCGCTGCTGTTGAATGTGGGTGTAATACGGAAAATGGCGTGGCTCCTTCTTTTAAATCTTATACTCTTATTTCATTCCAGTTTAAGTTGATTTCAACGGCTGCTGTTGAATGTGGGCATAATGCGGAAAATGACGTGGCTGCTCCTTTGAATACTTACAGTATATTTTGGAAGAAGGTTCGTGTACTATATTTACAAGTTTGTTTGAGGAAGGCCACCATCACTCTCTCACATATTTTTTAAACACATTTTTTATTATTAGTTTACATCTTATACTCTTTTTGAAATGTAACTTATTTACCGATTTATCAAGTTTACTTAAAAATTAATTTTTTAGTATATTTTATTTAATCAAAACAAATTTTTTTTAGAAAAGATAAAAAAATAGCCTGCACCAAGTGAATGAAGAAAAGAAAGAGAAATTACTAAAGAAATAATAAAAATAAGGAAAAAATTACCTATGTAACTAAGTGAATGAAAAAAAAGATAAGTTATTAAAAGACAAAAAAATAGCCTACTAGTTACTAAGAAAATAAAAAAAAAGTGAATTTAAAATTTGCGGGTTGCAAAAAGAGAAAAAAAAGTAAAGAAAATACGTTAAAGACAAAAAAAAATGAACAGAAAATCTCCAACTTTTTTTTATTAATAAGTTAAATACAATTCACACCTTTTTTTTATATTAAACAAAATATACTTTAAGAGTGTGTTTAGAATATAAAAAAATAAGAAATGATTTGATTTATAATTTAATTAAATTTTATATTTGAAATGTTTAAAAATGAGAAATGATTTGATTTAAAATCTCATTGATTTATTCCTTTTTTTTAAAATTATCAATTTGATAAGATTTGTTAGGATTTGATTTGATTTGAATAAATATTCACAACCTTTTTTTATATTAAACAAAATAATAAAATCTTTTCTCAAATGAAATTATGATTTCTAATGTAAAATTTAATTTTTAAATCTTTAATTAATAAATCAAATCAAATCAAATCATTTCTTATTTTTATTCATTCCAAACACAACTTAAAAAAAATATGAAATGTAGCTTAATTAATAATAAAGAATGTGTTATTATTATTTCTCAAAACTGTTTTAGGTACACTAAGCTTCAGGCCCAATAGCCGCAATCCCTCAAGCCCAATTCCAAAACGACCACATTATTTACCATAGTCCCGCAAATGCCGTCAAGTTATATGGCCTACTCCCAATGAACCTCCACTCATTATGCCCTTCACCTAGGACCTCAAAATCAGAGATGACCCATACTGTGATCAGAGAGTTTCACTAGTAAGAAATTCTTAAGTTCAGGGAACGTCTAAGAATTTCTCTTGAGCGTGGCTCGATTCAATCATATATAAAAGAAGAAGACACCCATGAAGGAAGTACCCACTTGTGATCGAAGAACCAGCCTCCGGGAATTTACTGGACCAATGGTAAACTGATAATACATAGACTAGTGGAAGAGGAGAATGAATGGACAGTCTGGAATTATTTATAATTTGAAATATATAATGAAAACTTTCTGTATAAAGTAAAATTTCGTATTCTCAAATTGACTGGATTCTTTGCACCAGGCTAGGTGTCTGCATTTAGAAAAATAGCCTGCCGAAAATCCAAGTTTGTTAGTGGAAAATTTTCGCACGAGTCATGACTTTTTTTATACATCACATGAGACATGAGTCATGATTAGCTAAAATAACCTTACAAACGAAATGGAAAATTAAGAGATGTGTTTTCAATACAATTTTAAATCTCATTTATAAATCTTTTATACTTTTACATTTCATTCCTGTTTAAGTTAATTTCAACAGCTGCTGTTGAATGGGAAAATTATAAAATATTCTTAAAATATTACTCTAAGCAAATTTATAATTGTTCAGATCTGATTTAAAAATGTTTAAATTTTAATCTAACCATTTATATAGTTATGAATGGCGACATGTTATAATATTATTGAAGTAGAGTAATACTTCAAGATTTAGAAGAGTCTTTTCGTTGAATGAGGGTGTAAATACAGAAAATGACGTGGCTCGTCTCTTTTTTTTTTTGGACGATGCGGCTCATCCTTTGAATGCTTACAAGTTATTTTGGAAGAATGTTCATGTGCGATATAAGGGTTTTTAGGAACACTAAGCCTCAGGCCCAATAGCTACATACCTTAAGCCCAATCTCAAGGCACCACTGTCCATAGTCTTCAACCGAGTTCCGAAAACGTCGTCAAATAAAAACTATATTGCTTACCTACTATTACAAACCTCAACTAACCATACCCTTCACCTATAACCTCAAAATTTGAGATGACCTATGTTGTGATCACTGATCAAAGCGTTTGATAAGACATGCAAAGAAAATGGCACCCATGAAGGAAGTGCCTACCTGCTACCTTGCTCGTGATCCAAGAACCATCCTCCAGGAATTTATTGGACCAATGGTAATACGATAATATTGACTAGTGGAAGAGGAGAACGAATGGAGAGCGGGAAAATATTCATAATTTTATACCTGATGACCTGTATATAATTCCTTCTGCTTTAGATTTTGACAAATACATTTTTTTAAAAGTAATTATCAATAACTCTCACCTTTTGGAAAACATCTAAACCTAAAAAACAAAAGGTAAGATTTAGATAAATACCAGAATATATTGATAATGGTGGTTTGTTCTAATGCATGGTGATAGTAGTGTAAATGAATGGATATCTATAAAATGTATTTCGATGTTCAAGTTACACCTTTTACAAAATAGATAATATTTGAAGTTAGATGCATATTTTGTGATTATATATGTTATTTATAGAAGTGTCTTACATGATAAAAATCGTAATTCAATATGAATTGAATGCTGTTAATTATGATAAGAATCCGTGATATTGTTATATCTTATAACTAATTTCTTTATTTTTGTAGGATATAATTGATGTCCATATTTACGAGAAATTCTATGAGAGATTTGCTTCTTATAAAAATATATATTTACTTATCTAATAACGTGTATAAATATCTGAGATATTATTCTAGTAGACCAAATTGTTCCTAAATCGTTAATCTGAAACCTGATTTAGAACAGTAATCAACGAGCATTCCCAGCTATAGAACATTGGTGAGTGAAAAACAACTTCCTAATGAAAAATTCTTATACACTTTGAGAGTATTGCTTTCAACAATGTTCCAATCATTCAAATTTAATTTAATAATATTTTATTTTTCAATCAATTTTTTATTGAAACATAATATTACTCTGACTACAAAATAATTTATCCTTCGTAACAAATTATGAAGAGGCTTCCAAAATACCTATGCGTGGCAGTGGATGGCGCCTGAATTAAAAGTTAAACTCATGCAATAAAGTGTACCCAAGAAAAATATAAAATATAAACTCATACAACTGCACAAGCCTCTTAGGCTACGTTTAGTGTGTCGTATAAGAACAACCTGATAATATAAGTTAATATTATCAAGTTTTATCAAATGTTTAGTATACTTTCTAATAGTATAATAAAATTAAGTCAATCATTTTTATCATACTCTAACCTGATACCAATATCTTCTCCCTTACCCCATGATAAGACCTGATAGGATATATCTTCATATCCTATCTCTCAACTTCATCCTTCTCACTCAATTTACCCCAATTGCCACCCTTTCTTCCCCATTCAATCTCGATCATGAACCTAGGTCACCTGTGCCCCCCTTCCTTGATAATCACATATTTTATTCATTAAGAAACCCTTATGTTTAGTCATTTACACTCTCCATATTCTTAATTGATTGAGTTTGGTATGATTTTGTGAGTTTGAAATTTCAAATTGGTCCTAATTGAATATTTTCAATATTATTGAGATTTGACACTGTTTTTCTGTATTTTGGCCATAACTTGAGTTCCTAATATCTGATGAACATGAATTTTACCTTGTAGGAAAGCTAAGAGGAATCTCTACAACTTTGATGAAGAGCTCGAAGTCCGATTCAGATGTCTAAGGGACCTAAGTTTACATGGAAGTCAGAATACGGGTTCTGTCGGTAGAATCAAAGTGTGCACTCATAAAATCATATCTCAAGATGTAATAATGGAGATGGGCTGAAATTTGGACAGTGGATAGTCAAGATCCAAATAAAAAAACTTTCATGAAGAACACATTTTGAGAAAAAGAAGTCTAGTAGGTCATTTTGAGTTTGCAAGTCGGAACAGAGGTGCTGAAGTTGGGTTTGAGCAACCTACGGTATTTGGGACATATCTTGGGCTTAAGGAAGCCAAATTGGACGAACCAGCTATCCATTTTATAGCCAAGACAAGGATCTACAACTTTCATGAAGAACACTTTTCGTGGTTCTGAAGTATAGTGGGTCGTTTTTGGCTTCCAAGTCAGACACGTCATCAACCACCCACTCATCCATCCACTAATCCACTCATCCATCCACTAATCCACTCATTCACTCATCCACTAACTCACCCATTCATCCACTCATACACTAATCCAACCACTTAACCACTCCACCCACTCATCCACTAATCCATCCACTAATCCATCCACTCACCCATTCATGTCCATAATTTCCCACTCACCAAAAGTCCTTTGACATTTTTCATTAATTCAACCACTCAACCATTCCACTCACTCATCCACTAAACCAACCCACTAAACCAACCCACTAATCCATCCACTCAAACACTCCACTCACTCATCCACTCATCCACCCACTTCCCTTTGTCATTTTGTTACCTTAGACTTCTATAAAAGGCACCATTTATCATGAACAACATGGAATTCTCCTTCATTTCTCTCTAAGTTTCTTCTTGCTTCTTCATAGTTTCTCATAGTTTTGTATATTTTGATGCTCCCCTTCATGGTAATGGAGGGCTAAGCTACTTTGGGTCAATTTAGAACTCTTGAAGAGATTGTGGTTTGGATTCTTGAGACCTTGGTTATGCATTGTATTTGATTTGTAATTGAATTCCTCTTTTCTTCTTCTTTCTTCTTCTTCTTGATCTTGAATGCATGAATGGTGATTCTATTTATGTTGATCTGATTTGATCTTGGTTTAAGATTGAGATTTGTGATGAAACTTAGAAATAATTGATCTAAACTAATCACATAAATGAAGATTGAGATTTGTGATGAAACTTAGAACTGATTGATCTAAATTAATCACGTAATTGAAGAGGTTAGGTTACTGATTTGTGCCTAAGTTAATTGAATTCGGTACTTGAAATTAACATAGATTTTCATGAATGGTGCGATTGCAGATTTGTGTTTATCACTTGTTAATTGAATTCTAGACGATCGTCTAGTATGAATTTTGGATTTGATGCAGAGATCTCGGTTAGATCCAAATTAACAATTCAATTGCGCTTCAAGTGTTTTATGAAGGGTCTATGATTGAATCCACCCAATCTTGGATAGGTTTCTAAATTGACTACTCTTTAATTGTCATTTCTTCCGTTAATTTTGTTAAGTACGATCCTTGAACCATCAAAACCCCCGTTGCTAACTTTCACTTGATTTGATCAAATTGCATTTACGATCCTTGAGGAGACGATCCGGTGTTGTCACTGTGCTACAAGCTTAGGTAATAACTTCGGTTATAATTTTGACTGAGTTCGGCGCTCGTCATTCCTCTCCTTTGTCCACAACTTTAGCACCCCTCTCGTCTCCCCTTGCCGCCAACGACCTCATATCGCAGCCCACTTCATCTGCATACCTGCCCCACCTGCGTCTGCTGCACTCGTTGTGTGTGCTCCTGCCTTCGTCGTCCTCAGCCCACTATCACAACCTATAACCTCGTGACCCACTTGAAGTTAAAGGCACCAACAGTGCATCTTCAACAGATACCTATCAAGCTTTTTTTTTCCGTGTTCTATGTTTCCATTGAAGAAGGGGAAGAGATCTGGTATAGAATATGGGAGGAGATGAAGAAGACAGAACATGCTGGTTTTTTTTTAATATACTAAAGGGTATTATAGTCATATTAAATAATTATTATATTATCATGATTCTTATATTATTGGATACCAAATGTCTGTTGTATAAGAGCTAATCAGGTTATTGATGCTATTAGTTTTTATTCTACTATTTTATACTATCATGTGTGTCAAACGTAACCTTAAACTCCAAAAGCATTTGAGGTTATCATGGGTTACTGACTGGTTTCTTCAAGTTTCAAATGTTCAATTACCGTACGGCCTAAGGCAACTAGATCTGGATGTGTTCTGTTATGTATTTGTTTTTTCATGGTAAAAATTACAAAAAAATAATAATACTTAAGGAGATCAGTTTTTACTTTTTATGGAATATTACTAACTAATGACTAAAATTGAATTTTGATAATTTTAAAACAAGTTGATTATCTTCTTGAAAAGTTTGACTATTGTTAAAATCCAAAACAGTTCGTTAGATTACATATTTTTTAAAATGATTTGATTTTTATACTAAAAAACTATCGATAATTAATTTTCCAAGTACTTAAATGATAATTTCTTCACAAAAGAAAAAAATACACATGACTAAAAATTAAAAAAAAAACATGTTAAGTGAACTTCTTTGGTTGAATGATGAATTATATCTTGGGCTTAGTTGCTTTCGCTGGGAATGTGCTCTATGCTAACAATTAATATTGAAAGAGAAGGAAAGAGATGGTAGTGCAGGGGGAAAATGTAGCCTATATTTTTTGAATCTGTCTACAAGTTGAGGTTGTTTAACTATAGAATTCTTATAACTACATATGGGAAAGGAGCAGATATATTCTTTTTTTTTTTACATGAGATATATTCCATCTTTAATAAGGAACAAAAAGACTTGAATTATTTCTGTACCAAAAAAAAAAAGACTTGAATTATTTCTAACGTGAAAACTGTACATTATGTCAGCTGATTAGACCAACATGAAAAATGGAGTTATTATATTATTGTAGCAATCAATTATATTTATTAGGCACCAGGAAATTGTGATCTAATATGCGCATTAATGAAAGAATTCAGGTAATGTCATATGATATACCTCACAATCCAAATCATCTAAAGAAATTCAAGAAAAAACTACCATTACTAATCGAGTTGAGACCTGTTTACCTGAGATGAGTAAGCAAAGCCCCAATTAAACACTTAATTGGCTCTTTTTTCAGTTCTTATTATTCTTCTCATTTTTCACATTCTTCTTCTTGGACTTGAAAGAATCTTCAGCTTCCGCGCCGTGATGAATCATGTCATGCAACTCGGAACCAACCAGGACGCAAAGATAAGCATCAATGGTATCAAACTGGACCTTCTCCATGGTCATCTCGCGTTCCTACCACCAAAAGGTCCAAAATTCAACTGAGTAATCGTAATTCCACTCAGGCCTCACTACATCCACGTGCTTCCCCAGAACCGTCTTCGCCAGCTTGTCCAGATCGTACCGCATTAGATCCAATTGCTCCCCCTTCTTCTTCAGCCCCTCCGCCGCCATCCCCCTCAGCTTCACCACATTCTTGATCTTGATCCCGTGTTCCCGCTCTAGCTTCGTCACACCGCCTCCATCTCCATCCCCAACGCCACCACCCGAGGGTTCTCGAAGAAGACGCGAAGAGATTTATTCGGTGTGAGGTCGCGTTCGTCGTAGGTGGTTTTGCGCGCGTCGAGGTGGTAGATGAGGCATTGAGAGCCAACACAAAGGGTGAGGATATCGTAGGGTTGGTCCCTGACGCCGCGTTTGATGTACTCCATAGACTCACGCTTCGCGGAGACGCCAATGACGATGGAGCTGTTGTTCTTATTGTTGGTGGACTTGAAGAGGTCGTTGAGCCATTTGGAGAGGGTTTGGCCTGAGCTGGTGACGACGGTGAGGATGCGATGGTCGCTGACATGAATGGTGTAGGCGTAGTAGCGTGAGGTGTTGCCAAATGGAATCTCGATGGCTTCAATGCTGATGTCCAGCACCATGGTTGCTACTTGTTATGCTATACCATGCTGCTTGGTGCAGTAGAGAGACAGAGAGAGAAAGAAGAAAAAACAAAATGATTATAGTGAGAGATGGGAATGGAATGGGATATGGTGGTTACTCTGTTACAACAGAAAGAGAAAGAGTAGGGGGAAGATTTGATTTTTTTATATCACATTTTTTTCACTTCGTTTATTATATTATTTTTTATATCGATAACTATATATATTTATTTTATATCATATTTTATATAATTGATCACATTATTTTTATATCAAATTTTTTATTTAATTATAATTATTAAAAAATAATATAAAAAATAATGTAAAAAAAATAACGCGTAATCATCATTTTTCAATAAAGTGAGTTGTTTCAGTTATAGCTAGGCGCACAGCACAACGGTTGTTGGTTGTTATGTATCACACTACCACATACATGGAGCAAGTCGTTGCCTTTTTTAAAAAAATTAAAATGTATTTATTAAGATTAGGATAACATTAAATTATCCTTTTATGTATTTTTTTGTTGAACTAATTTAAAAAACATTATTTTTTCACCATACTTAAACTTGAATTATTTATTCGTGGATGAGGATTGATGAAGTGCCGCAAAGGAAAATACTACATGAGCGTGAGTTGAGCTACGAGCCAATATTGCGTGTTAGGTTGTGGAAGCAAGAACAAAAGGTATTTTGATTTAGATTTAGAGGGGTATATGAGATAGACATGTCACGATAATTTCTTCTTTGCGTGGTGACAGTAGAGTGTGTTGAACAAAAGGGGTTAGTATCTACAATGGGACTTCAACGCTCAAGTCAAGTTATGTACAAGTAAAATTTATGTAATGAGTAATAAGTTACTTGTAAAGGTGAATAAGTCTGATATTTATAGAGATTAGAGGAATATGCTCTTGTACTAGTAGCAAGAAGAGTTATGTTCATTATTTTGTTACAGATGATCCCTATATTATCATAATATAGATACTGTAATTATGAGCAGTTATGAGTGTTATTATTTTGCAAGATTATGATTGACAATAATAAAAATCATTAGGATTTATCTATTTCGCAAATATCACAGTAACGTCCCTCTTACCCAATGTCGTGATCCGATATATATATATAGAACTTATAACTTGAATCTTATTGTCAAGTGAATCCAGCCGATGACATCAACGTCGGATCCTGTCATACCGAGGGTCGAGTTGATCCACGAGATATGATCTTAGAGTACGATCTAGAACAATTGTCTCCAACTTGACGCTTAGATGAAATAACTAAGTGTCAAGGTACTAAATTTAATAGGAGCACATGGCGCGCAGTGGACAAAGCGATCTGTGTCAGTCAACATCGGATCCTTCAAAGGGTCGAGGTCCGTCGTACATTTGTAGAATACCTCTGTGGTTGACGTGTAAGACTAGCATCCAAGGCAGATCGTTCAGCTTGCGTTGTCATTCTGTCATCCATGGTATATCTTTGGTTGTCCCTATGCATGGTTCATATGGGTACTTGAGATAGACATGTCACGGTAATTTTCTCCTTACGCAGCAACAGTAGAGCGTGTTGAACCAAAAGGGTCGGTACTTGGAAAAGGATTCTAATGCTCAAGTCAGGCTATATACAAGTAGAGTTTATACAATGAGTGATAAGTTACCTGTAGAAATGAATAAGGCTGATATTTATAGAGGTTAGAGAGATATGATTCCGTAATAGTAATAAAAAGAGATATGTTCCTTATTTAGTTGCAGAGGATCCCTATATTATCAAAATATAGATACTGCAATTATGGACAGTTATGAGTGTTATTATTTCGTAAGACTATGATTGACAATAACAGATATCATTAAAATTTATTCATTGTACAAATGTCACGGTAACATCCCTCTTACCCAATGTCGTAGTCCGATATATATATAGAACCGGGATCTCATCGTCAAGCGAATTCAACCGAGGACATTAACGTCAAATCTCGACATGCCGTGAGCGGAGTTGATCTATGATATATGATCCCGAATTACGGTCTACGACAGTTTTCTACTTTCTACTAACCCCACCACTATCGTATGGTGTGAATTCAAGAAATGTAGTGAAATATATAGTGTGGTTGTGATGTTATATTAGCTAGTAATGGTTATGATGTTATATTGTTAGGTGTCTGGGTTGTGTTCAATATAAAATGCGCTACTAGACCAACAATTTGAAAGGAAAGTACCATCTAATAAGTACTTAACATATATTCCATCTTGCCCATTAGTCCTTTTTATTTTTTTAATTTTAATAACACTATAAGGTGTTTTTATTATTTTTCAGATGTGAAATTAATTTCCGCTTAAACGTCAGCTTTCCCGTAGCTATAAATTACTTTCGAAACCCATTAGTTCATTTTATCACTTGCCAAAGGAAATGAAACGAATTGTATACACGGTGATGTTTATAAAATCTTAGTTGTTTCATAAATTATGTAATGAACTTTAAATTTTATTTAATAAATTACAAAAAAAGAAGTAGAAAAGAGTATTTGAAAGATCTCTTTATATAAAAAACACTAATTTTCCGAAAGGAAATAGTAAGTGAATTGTCCAAATGCAAAGTAGGATTTTTGTTTGGAATTAATTCATAGTGTTTAGAATTAATTAAAATTAGAAATAATTTGATTTGAATTGATTTGATTTGATCTAGAAATCAAATTTTGTGTTTGAAATTTATTAAAAAGGGAGGGGATCGGTTCTGTACCGTTAAGTTTTTTGACTTTCATTTTCAACCGAGATTCACTTTCATCTAATGGTTGATTATTTCATTAAAAGTAACTATTAGATGAAAGTAGATCTAAATTGAAAATGAGTAAAGTCAAAAAAACTTACACTTGGTGTAAATTGATCCTCCTACTTATTAAAAAAATAAGATTTAAATTAATTTAAAAATCAAATTTATATTTGGAACTCATTAAAATAGGAATTGATTTGATTTTATTATTTTATATTTTTATCCTTATGAGAGATAATTATAGATAGTTACTAATGATAAAATAATTTATTTATTTTAAATTAAATTAAATCCTAATAAATCCTATCAAATTTGATGAAATTTTTAAAACAAAAAAATAAAATTTGTAAGATTTTAGAAATCAAATCATTTCTTATTTTTTAACATTCTAAATACAAAATTTAATTAAATTTAATTTACAAATCAAATTATTTTTTATTTTTTATATTTCAAACATAAACAAATTCAACTTAATTTTGGGAGATAGAAGAATTAATCAATGAGTTTCCTTTATAAAAATTTTGCACATTTTTTAAGAGAAGTAATTATATTAAAAAAATAAGATGTCAAAAAGTTATTATAATTTTTTTATTGTAAAGCCTAGAACCCACTTTGTGCACTTGGTGGAAAGGTCCCTTAGTGGGCCCCTAAACGACCCTATAATAGAGTCAAGGGGCGGGGTAAAGAATAGTAGAAAGAGAAATTGAGATGAAAAGTATTTGTAAAGATTAAATCTCGCTATTCTTCTTTCACCTATATGTAGGGGTGTCCAATAGTCGAGCCAACTCGCGAACTTGTAGATTTTGACTCAACCCAACCCATAAAATGCAGATTTGGTTGAGTTCGTGGGTTGAATTGAGTTGAAAAATGCTTCAACTCATAATGTGTGGGTCGGGTAGCGAGTTGAAACATGTCAAACCCGCACAAACCCGACCCACCTATGTTTTTTTTTTATAGTAAAAAGTCATTTAGATGATAAAGAGTATATGAAAAAAATAGAGAGTGATGTCAATGATTATGTCAACACATATGACATACGTGATGACACTGACTTCGATTGGTTAGACTAATTTGTTATTTGAGTTATGATTAGTTTATTCTAGATTTAGTAAGACTTATTAGTTGTTAATTTGTTATATACTTATTGACTTACGGTATTTAGTTTATTTGAGATTGAGACCTATTATGTTTGAGTATGGTCAGTTTAGACTTATAGTATTAATTTGTTATATTAAAACATATTATATTTGAAATTGAGAATTATGGTATTAATTTGTTAAATTGAGACCTATTATATTTGAGATTGAGATTCATAGTGTTAATTTATTAGATTTTGTATTTTGACTTTTGTTTTAGGAATTTTTTTTTTTAAGAAAAACATGTTGGACTCATGGGTTTAATATAACCTAACCCACTCTTAAGCGGGTCAGGTTGGGCTGAGTTGAGCAAAAAAATCTCCTCAACCCAACCCAACTCATTGCTCTGGTAAGCGGGTCGAGTCTAAAAACGTTACTGAACTCACCCAACCCATCCAGCTGACACCCTTACCTACATGTCTCTAACTCTTATCAACTGAACTAACAATACGAGACAAAGTTATTATATTTTATAATGAGATTACTAAAAGAGTAATTTAAAAAAGGACAAAAGTTATATAAACATTTTTTAAAAAAAATGTTTTTTTAATAATCACATTTTAAATGAAAATAATCAATCTTAAAATAAAGATGATCTTCCATGTAGCTCTATGAATTAATTGGAAATAGCTTAATTTTATTTAAAGTAATAAAGTAAGGATATATTCATTCTTAGATCATTTAGTAAGTTAAAATTTTAATACATTTTATTAAATTAAAAATAAATATATTCTTACTTATTTACTTTATAAACAAATTTACTTTAAAATGATTTATATCGTCTCCTAATTGAGAGAGAATAGGAAACTTTCCTGTTCACTAAATCTCAACCTTACAATTTTATGAGTCATCCATCTATGACTTATAAGGAAACATGTCACCAAGATCTGTTCCACCTTGAGCTTTTATGTTTTCCTGTTTCGTCTCTAGCATCGTTAAACCTATGTTAAGCTTCGTATTATCTTAGCGTTTTTTCGTGACAGTCTAGAGGTCCACACACTAGTGGGTGATGCCAAATTCTCTATGCCCAACTTCAAATATGTTGTTGCCAAGTGGCCTCTAATTCAAGAGGGGGGTGAATTGAGTTTATGAAATATTTTTGCAAATCTTTCGCAAAGCACTAGTTAATCAAATTTTCGTTGAAGCTATTGTTTAATTGAAGTGAATAGATAAATGAGATCAAATGAATCACTTACAGATAAATAACCCAAGATAGAAAGAGTTCAAGCAAAGCAAGATATCAAACTCAACTCAAGCATATATAATTAAAGCATAAAGTAAAGAGATAGAGTTGAGAAGAACAAACACAAGGATTTATCCTGGTTCAGCCACCCCTTGTGACTTACGTCCAGTCCTCAAGCAAACCACTCGAGATTTTCCACTAAACTTCAAGCTTGAACGGGTGCTTGAAAACCTTTACACAATAGAGCACTCACCACACTTTGAGATATCTCACCCTTTGCGCTTGAGCCTCAAAATAGGGATACCTCACCCTTTTCACTAGAGGGATACCTCACCACCTTTACAACCTTTGAAGAATACCTCACCTTCTTTACAACAAGGGATGCCTCACCCTTTACAATTTGGAGGGGTACCTCACCCTCTCTTACAAAGCAATCAAGGTTGATTGAAAGAAACTCTCACTAGAGTAAATGATACAAATTGAAGCTCTTAGAATGCTCTCAAAAGATGTCTCAAGTTTTTTACAAAAACAGAGCAAGAAATGGATTCAAGGATTGATTCTTATTTTGATGTGATACTAAGGTGTTTCAGGTTCAAGAACAACCATCAATGATGCTCCAACATCTGTATTTAAAGAGATTCATTAAAAGAGCCATTGGAGGGTGGTTGAAGCCAAGCATTTAATGCACCTAATATAGTCATTGGCCATGTCAGAACACTGGTAATCGATTACAGTGTTTTGATAATCGATTACATGGAAGATAGAACGTGTTCTTGGCTTTCTGGGCTTGTGGTAATCGATTACATGACTTGTGTAATTGATTACACGCCCTTTGACTTAATGGTAATTGATTACAATATTTATGTAATCGATTACATGGCCCTTTGAACGTGTTCTTGGCTTTCTGGGCATATGGTAATCGATTACCAGCTTGTGTATAATCGATTACACACCCTCTGACTTTTTGATAATCGATTACATGGATTATGTAATCGATTACAAGGCTTCTGTTTATCTTGTAATTGATTACTAAACATTGGTAATCGATTACACTATACTTTAAACTTATTTTTTAAGCTTGAAAGAGGATTCATGTCATTCCTAACTTTAGAAAACATAGATTTGAACAATATTGAACTTTATTTGGCATGATCCAAGTTTAAAGACAACCTTTTTTTAGAAAGTGATCTTTGAAAAACATATTGATTAAAATCATATTTGAAAAACCATTTGAGATATCTTGAGAGCATTTAACATTGATATACTAAGGCCTATATCTAAACCTCTTGATTTTTTCATTTGATCTTAGTTTTCTCTTTTGCTCTTGATCTTCATCTTTGTTTTTGTTATCATCAAAAACCAATTGACATGCTTCAAGACATATGCATTCACATTCTCTTCCTTTTTGATGATGACAAACTGAACATTGAAAGGAAGAGAAATAATTGCATATATATATATATAAAAGAGATTTAAGCGCAATTCTCCCCGTAATGTATGCACAATATAGGGTTAGTGATATATTCATGTGAAAGTTTAAATTAAACTCCCTTGTGCTTATGCAAGTCACAAATCTCTCCCCCGTTGGCATTATCAAAAACACATTAGCATTAGTCAAAATTTCGGCAGTATTTCCACCGATTTTCATGATTTTCTAAAATTTCAAACAACAGAAAACCAATACAATCCAGGCAATCAGAGTATGAGCAGTTCATAACCAGTCAAATAAGTATCCAAATGCATATTAAAATCAATATATTGAGTAATCACATCAATAGGATTCAATAAAAGCAATAAACATAAAAAAATACTAATTGATTTTATATATATAGTGTTTCAATGTCATATACAGCCAAATATAAAAAAAAAACAAAGAAACTATCATGGCAAAGGTCCATGATCACTATCAGTGGCCTCACTATCACTCTCCATGTCCGCAATAATGTCTCCAAGGTCTACATCATCATCTCCAGTGTCAAGATCGTCCTCGAAACCAAGGAGCTTCTCATCATCAGCAGGAACTCTAGTGGGAGTGGCAGAGGGATTAGCAAACAATAGAGGAGCAGCAGGATGTGGTAGGTGCAGCAGCATCTCTCGGTACAGTGTGTCTGGGGTGCTCCAGAAGTGAATGAATATCAGCAAGCTCCTGATTGGAGTAGTCCATCCTCAACTCAAGGTGATTCACCTTTTGCTAAATTCGGTCTATCCGGGTTTCTACGGTGGTTGCCAAACTTCGCATTTCCTGAAGTAGGAGATCCAAGGTGGCTGAGGCTGGTGGAGCTGGCGCAGGCTGCTGGTCCTCATCCTCATCATCACTCTCCGGACTATGAGAGATATGCTCGTAGCTGCCATGAGCCAGATAGTACCATCTCCCGTTGACCTTGCTCAGCTAAAGCTTCTTCAGAATGTGCAATCCAATAGATTGTGGGCCCTTGGAGCTGGTATCCTTGGATTCCTCAGCCAAGGAGATGTGACAATGCTCCAGGATGGCAGTCACCAACATGGCATAGGGAAGAGCAGAGTTCTTCTTCTTTTTCACATCCAACATGTGCTGAATGATGTAATTGACCCAGATGATTGGTCTGCCAGTGGTCATGGCCCATAAGACCACCACGTCATCTCACAATACTTGAGAATAATTCTTGCCTCTGGGAATCAAGCCTTGAACCACTAGATAATGGAGTACCCTGTTCTCCATTGTCAACCCAGTCGCCATTACGCTTTTGTTATTTCTTGGATGGTCGTAACCAGATCGAATCAGAGTCTTCAGAGCAATCTTGTATTCGAACTCAGCTCCCCAAGCATTTTCATTTCCATATAAGCTTGTCCCAGCATAGGTTAGCTTGGTCAACCTATACCATTCTTCCCTTTAGATTTTAATCTGAGTTTTCTTGACCTCAGAAATTAGGCAGTGATCTTCATACCTCAAATTTGCGTAGAACACACGAACCAAATTGGGATAAATGACCTTTTGGATGCTGAAGAATCCAAGCAAATCCAGCCTCTCAATCAACTGAAAACTCTCCAAGGGTTCACTGGTGTAGAAGGATTGTGTAAGATACCTTGGCAAGATTAATTTCCTTAGTTAGAAGTTCTTTCTGAAGAGCTCAGCCTTCTTGGTGGTAGAGAAGTGCCTCGTGAGGTCCAAGCCAGAGATGTTACGTGGAGGAGCACTGGAGGATTCTCCAATGATGGCCCCTGTTATTGCACGTTTGGCACATTGGGTTTGGTCAGCCATTGATGATTAGAGGTGTATGGGTGAGTGTTTGGAGGTGTGTGGGTGTTTGGAGGTGTGTGGCTCGTGGGGGATGAAGAGGAGAAGAACAAAGGTAGTGAGTGAGAGTTTGGGTGGAGAATGGGGTGGGTTTGGATGAGATTTGATGGTTGGGTTATGATAACTCCACAAAGTGTAGTTATTTGTGCCCAATATCTGTGTGCTCTGATTGCTTAAGTCCTTATATTCATGCATATTTAGATGGTTTTATACTTCTATTTGTTATATCTAATTTTGATACATTTCCTGTATGTAATTGAGCAAACTGTGCGTATTATGCTATTTGATTAAGTGGATTTCGCATTGGTCATTAATTTGGTGATTTCTTTATTACAGGAAGAGCTGCAAAGCTGATTAGAAAGCCCAAGAGGAACCCAAAAGAGTAAAAAACAACAGCAAAAATGTATTTACTGTAGAATTATGCAGACAAACTGATCACGTCGCGGCCCTAAGGAGCTTACGCCGCGGCATTGAGTGTCCCCTGCATCAAAAGTCTGAGGCTACGAAATATTGAACTTCGCAGCACAAGGAAAACAATGTCGCAGCGTGAATGACCTAATTTGATACGCGCCGTGACGTGGAAAGTGAATGTCGCGGTGTGCCTCTGTTTTTGTTGAGTCTATAAATAGATTTTAACAGATTTTTAGAAGGGAGTTTTTGGAGAGCTCCGTAGGTTTTAGAGAGGCTGCGACCTGCACTTCATTTCTGGGCTAATTGGAGGCCTAGGGAGGTTAGGTTGGATGTCATCTTCCTCATGGAAGGAGATTCAAGCTTCAAGGATGTTATCCATGGATTCCTTCCTCTTCTCCCTTTGTTTCTCTTCTTTTCCTTATCTTTTGAGTATAGTTTTTAGTTTATAATTCGTGTTCAATGGATTAGTAGCTGTATTTAGGAAATACTTTGGATCTTTCTATGAGTATTGATGTTTATGTTATCTTTTGAGTTTCTATTGATATTTAGCTTTGTTCTTCCATGCCTATGCTTAATGCTTGCTTCTGTTTGATCGACAATTGCATGATCTTAATTGATGCAAATGAACTAGACATAGGGATTTGTGGAGATGGACATGGTATGGTTGATACATGTTCGACGAGTTCAATTGGCTTGGATGAGTTGATTCGCTAACTGGATAGAAATATACCTTTTAGCCATGTATTAGTGTGTGTTTGAGAATAGATCGTTCATTAGTGGAGTTTATACTAGTCCTCATGTAACCATAAGAACCATAGTGGATTAAGTAAATGACACCAAGGTTGATCGACCTATACATAAGTTTTTGACTAAATCAGATTCTCAAGCTAAACTAACTAATCATTGACATTGCTTATAAGGATTGCATGTCATTAGTATGAAATAGAAAGTGAAGAAGGATTTCCTATATCTCTAAACCATTATCTTTATTGCTTTTGTAGTTTAGATTTAGATTATTTGTATTTTTTTATTTTATATGTTCTTGGATAGAATTTAGCTAAGCTATTGGTTGTTACTTAATAATGGAAACTATATATCCTCGTGGGAACGAACTTTTACTCTGTATCTGTATTACTTGAACAACCCATGCACTTGCGATACACAAATGGTCTAATGAGTTTTTGGTGCCGTTGCTGGGGAATAATGATGTATTTCTAAAGAGTTTAGCCTTATTCTTTAGCAATTGCTGGGGGATAACGGTTTAATTCCATATTGCTAATATCAACAATGAGTTTGGTTAGTTCTAATTCAAGTTGTATATAATCTATGTTAATTAAAGTCTCTTTATGTTATTGCTTTAGGTTCAATAAAGAAGTCGGATGATCCTAATCATATAAGGTCCTTCAAGGAATTCGCGACTCCTTAAAAGGATAAGCATTGGATCAAGTTTAAGAAGACTACTCATCCGCACAATTCCTTTTGGTGACAAAGTTCTGCTGAAACTATAACTCAGGCCTTTCTTGGGAGGGAACCCATGTTTTTATGTTTTTGTAAATTAGTATGTGTTTAATAAGTTTTAAGTCATAAATATGCTAGTATGTTAGTTTTTGTAGCTTTAGTTAGTTTTTAGCCTTTTCTTTAGTTTAAAGTCTTAAATATATTAGTAACTTTGATTTTTGTAGTTTTTGTAATTAGTATGTTTGATTTTAGTATCTTTAGTTAGTTTAGAGTCTTAAATATGTTAGTATGTTAGATTTTAGTAAGTTAGTTGGTTTTCTTGCATTAGTTAGGTTTTTAGTTATATATAGGTTAGTAAGTATGATTTTGAATTTTTATATATTTTAGTTGTCCATTTTATGTTTTAGCCTTTTGGACAAGTTTTAGAGGTGTTGAGGACCTCTTTGGGTAAAATTTTGCAGCAAAACTGAATTTGTTGCAGAATTGTGCAGGCTGATGTCTCACGTTGTGGCGTGACAGTTATTTGTGCGCATTTGAGCCAAATTCCAGAGACCTCAGAGCCGCGGCGTGGAATGTGAATGCCGCGTCGCTCACCTCCTGAACTTCTTAAAAAAAAAAAAAAAAAAAAAGATGCTGGTTTTGGGTGCTACTGAAGGCACCCATTCTGATCAAATATCGTGGCATGGATCTTGTGTGCTGCGGTATGTTGTGCTGATGTATATATATTGTAGATTGTTAGTTAGTTTAAATTTTGTTTTTAAATATATTTAGTATACTCAGCTCTCTTATTTTTAGATGTTTATAGGCTCAAGTACCCTAGACACCATGGAAAGTGAGGACTTTGTCTCACTTAAGTTTGGGGGAGTGTCATTACATGATTTGATTACTATGATGTATTATGTATGCATGTGATGATATTTTAAAAGATGCAGTTGTGATAGCCTCCATGTTTTAATGAGTTTCTATTTGTGTTAGTTATTACTGATGGGTTTGCAAAGCTGTTTCAATGTTTACTATTATACAAATGATGTATGCATGTTAAATTGAAAAGTTTAATCTAATTTAATGCATGCTTTGTTACAAAAGACTGCTGGTATTATTTTGGTTGTTCATGATATGAAAGGTTGCTATTTGCCCCCTTGTGAGTGAAACCTTATGTGATCTTGAAGCATGTGAAACAGTTGAGTTGCTATTGATGCATAATTTACATTCCACTTAGATGCAAGTGTAACTTTGAGTATGATAAGAGTGTATGTTTAGAGAAAGTTTATGGATGTACATGTAGAGTTTCGATTATCGTAGAAGTTGTTTTTAAACTTTCTTAAGGCGAAATCCTAGATTGTGCTTGATTGAGGAAATGATTAGGGCATTCTTTGGATCGATTGAGCTTTTTAAGCCTATCCTAAATGATGATATCTTTAGATCCCATTTTGAAGCCTATTAATTGTTTGGCCTTATATATTTTTCATTCACCCACGTATCCTTACCCTGTTAACCGTTCTAATGCATGTGAAAGTATTGCATTTTCTTCCTACCTTTAATGTCTGTTGAGTACATGATATGTTATTTCTTGAAGTGAGTCCCGTGAGTAGGGGTATGTATGTTTAAGAAGAATGAGCCTGAAGGAATTAAATGCAATCAAAAGAAAAAGAAATTGCTTTGTAAAAGTAAAAAGAAAAAAAATGAAAAGAGAGAAAAGCAAAGCAGACAAAGAAAGAAGAAAAGTTAAAAATGAAAAGCATTGTATAGTTCTGGCAAGTTGTGATCCTTCATTGTTGAATACCCCGTTAACTCTCTTGGGCTCAAGTCTTGAAATCATATGTTTATGTATCTCAATGTTTGTATGTATCTTTTCCTTTCTTTTCTTACACCCATTACCTTGACCTAACATTACAAGCTGTAAAGACTCTCTTGATCCTCAGTTGTGTATGGTTTACATTAGTAGAGAGATAGTTTAAGATCAATTTTATGGATTTTATGATTCATATACATGTATGTTTATAAACTTGTCCGGATGTGTATGATTTGAATAGGAGAAGTTTATCTTGCATGTTCGTGGATAATGTGAATTGCATGGAAAGAAGTTGGATTATTAGCATGTGACAGATTGTATATGTGTGAAGCTGGTTTTGGGGCATTTGTACTTTTTAGGGATTGAAGTAATCATTACATACTAGTGGTTATGCAATTGAAGAATAGAAAGATTGAAACTTGCTAACTTGCTAGTTGCTAAATACATAATGAGTTTAAATTGTTAAGTGAGTTTACTTGATCATCCTTTGTTTTGCTCGAGGACAAGCAAAAGGTTAAGTTTGAGGGTGTGATAACTCTACAAAATGTAGTTATTTGTGCTCCATATCTATGTTTCTCTGATTGCTTAAGTCCTTGTATTCATACATATTTAGAAGGTTTTATGCTTCTATTTGTTATATCCAATTCTGATACATTTCATGTATGTAATTGAGCAAACTGTGTGTATTATGCTGTTGATTAAGTGGATTTTGCATTGATCATTAATTTGGTGATTTCTCTATTGCAGGAATAGCTGCAAAGTTGATTAGAAAGCCCAAGAGGAACCCAAAAGAGCAAAAACAGCAGTAAAACTATGTTTCCTGCATAATTTTACAAACGAACTGATCACGCCGCAGTGCTAAGGAGCTTGCGCTGCGACGTTGAGTGTCCCCTGCATCAAAAGTTAGAGGCTACGAAATATTGAATGTTGCGGTGCAAGGAAAACAATGACGCGGCGTGAGTGACCTAATTTGATACGCGCCACGGTGTGGAAAGTAAATATCGTGGCATGCCTCTGTTTTTGCTGAGTCTATAAATAGATTTTAACAGATTTTTAGAAGGGAGTTTTTGGAAAGCTCCGTAGGTTTTAGAAAGGCTACGACCTGAACTTCATTTATGGGCTGATTGGAGGCCTAGGGAGGTTAGATTGGATGCCGTCTTCCTCATCGAAGGAGATTCAAGCTTCAAGGATGCTATCCATGGATTCCTTCCTCTTCTCCCTTTGTTTCTCTTCTCTTCCTTATCTTTTGAGCATGGTTTTTGGTTTGTAATTCGTGTTCAATGGATTAGTAGCTGTATTTAGGAAATACTTTGGATCTTTCTATGAATATTGATGTTTATGTTATCTTTTGAGTTTCTATTGATGTTTAGATTTGTTCTTCCATGCCTATGTTTAATGCTTGCTTTTGTTTGATCAATAATTGCATGATCTTATTTGATGCAAATAAACTAGACATAGGGATTTGTGGAGATGGATATGGTATGGTTGATGCATGTTCGACGAGTTCAATTGGCTTGGATGAGTTGATTCGCTAACTGGATAGAAATATACCTTTTAGCCATGTATTAGCGTGTGCTTGAGAATAGATGGTTCATTAGTGGAGTTTATACTAGTCCTCATGTAATCATAAGAACCATAGTGGATTAGGTAAATGACACCAGGGTTGATCGACCTAGACATAGGCTTTTGACTAAATCAGATTCTTAAGCTAAACTAACTAATCATTGATATTACTTATAAGGATTACATGTCGTTAGTATAAAATAGAAGGTGAAGAAGGATTTCCTATATATCTAAACCCTTATCTTTATTACTTTTGTAGTTTAGAATTAGATTATTTGCATTTCTTTATTTTATATGTTCTTGGATAGAATTTAGCTAAGGTATTAGTTGTTACTTAATAATGGAAACCATATATCCTCGTAGGAACGGACTTTTACTCTGTATCTATATTACTTGAATGACCTGTGCACTTGTGGTACACAAATGATCTAACAAGTTTTTTGGGTTGTGTTAGGAAAGGGATTTCAAGTGAGAGGGAGGTGAAATGGAAGGATTTGGTGGAGTATGGAGTGAGAATGAGGGTTTTTGGAGGAGAGTGCTTCGTGGTTGTAGAGGAGAAGAAAAGAGAAATTTCAGAATGAGTGACCTTTCACGCGTCAGAAAACCTTTTAAAACCCCTGTGTAATCGATTACATGGGTTATATAATCGATTACACATACCAGCCTTCTGTTTACCCCTGTAATCGATTACAATATCAGTGTAATTGATTACTATGCTTCTGGGAACCTTGTAATCGATTACATTATTTGTGTAATCGATTACTTGAGTTCTGGGCTCATTGTAATCAATTACCAGTGTGGTGTAATCGATTACTTGCTTGACAAAACCTTGTAATCGATTACAAAGGTCTTGTAATCGATTACAAAGGTCTTGTAATCGATTACCAGCTTTCTGAAACTCAGATTTTGCATTTCAAACAGTTAATGATCAATTTTAAACCATTCAAATAAGTTCCAAAGCATCTTAAATCAATTTCAAACATCATGTAGGCATATAATCCAAACAAATTGTGATCCAAAACACATAATCACACAAGATTGCTACTTTTACCAAGAATTACCCCATTTGGATGGATTTTTGAGAGGTTTTTGAGTTTCTTTGAGATCTTTCATGAGGAACCACCTTGTGCTTGCAGCAGCCACATTTGAGATTCCAAAGTTCATTCTTGGCCTTCAAGCACACCTATAACACACTTCAATTTTTGGCTTTTGGTCCCCAAATTATCTAGGGTCCTTGTGTGTTAGAGTTAGGCAAAGTGCCTTTAGGGATCCAAACCATTTTAGTTCTAATCTTGTTATTATTTTCTTCCTCACATTACAAGTTGATGCACTATGTCCTTTCTTACCACAATGAAAACACTTTAAAAAAGGACTTGTTGATGTACTTGAGGGAACAAAGAAATTCTTGTAAAGTTTTTGTTGATTTTTAGGATTGTACCCTAAACCAGCCTTTTGAAACACATATTTTTGTTTCCCAAGCAATATGTTCAAATTATCTTTTCCAAAGGTAAATTTTGAAAGAGTATTTTTCAAGTCTTCAATTTTATTTTCAAAAATTTTGCATGATGAGCAAGAAAAGGATGTAGATGCATTATCAAGTGAAGAACATGTCATGCATAAGAAATTTGCATCAATGAGTCTAAGAGTTTCATTTTCAATTTTAAGTTCCTCAATTTCCTTGTTTAAAATAGAGATTTTGTTTTCAAAAGAGGAAATTGTCTTATTGGATGATGAAACAAGTTTTGCAAGTCTCATAGATTCATTATGCAATTCTTCAAATGCATCTTGTAATTCATCATAGGAAGGGGAAGAATTTGATTCAAAATTCGAGGATGTTACCTCCATGTCATCTTTATTTTCTTCTTCTCCTCTAGCCATGAAACATAGATTGGCTTTCTCATTATCCGATCTATCGGTTGAATCCATGTCATTATCATTCCAAGCTATGTAGGCTCTTTTTTCCTTCCTCTCCTTTGAGGACCTCTTCTCATACTTTTTTACTTTCCTTTGATAGATTGGACACTCCATCTTCATGTGTTCCAATTCTCCACATTCATAACATTTAGGAGTGGATGATGTTCCTTCCCCTTTGTGATAGACATTCCTTTGGGGAAAGAGAGATCTTCTTTGAGCTTCATTCTTCTTAAAGAATCTTCCAAATTTCTTTACTAGTAGGCCAAGATTTTCTTCACTAATTTCCAAGCCATCTCCATCATCTTCATCGTCATCATTGATCAAAGAGGAGGTGGTCTTGAGAGCAATTCCCTTCTTTTCCTTGTCAAGCTCCTCATTTTGGTTGAGTCTATTCAACTCCAATTCATGTTCTTGAAGCTTGCCAAAAAGTGTGACTAGGGTCATGGTTGAGAGATTTCTTGATTCCGCAATAGCCGTCACTTTAGGTTGCCAATGCCTGCTCAAACATCTCAACACTTTGTTAATAAGATTTTCATTAGGAAAAGTCTTTCCCAATGAAGCAATATGATTTGTAATATGTGTGAATCGTTTTTGCATTTCTTGAATGCTTTCACCTTGGTTCATTCTAAAAAGTTCATACTCATGAGTGAGAGTATTTATCCTTGATCTTTTCACTTCACTAGTGCCCTCATGAGTTACTTGTAAGGTGTCCCACATTTCTTGGGCAGATTTACAATTTGAGACTCTAAAGAACTTATCATACCCCAAAGCAGTGGTAATGATATTTTTGGCTCTCAAATTATATTGGACCTTCTTTTTATCATCATTCGTCCATTCACTTCTTGGTGTATTAATTCTCACATCATTTACAACTTGTGTGGGGATAAAAGGACCATTTTCAACAGCATCTCACATGTCTAAGTCAATAGTTTCAATAAAAAATTTCATTATTTCTTTCCAATAAGCATACACATCCCCATTGAAAAAAGGAGGTCTATAAAGAGAAGAACTTTTAGAAAAATCATTTGAAGAGGCCATTACTTTCTCTTAAAGCTGCTAAGCTCTTTACACAAGAGCCTAGCTCTGATACCACTTGTTGCCATGTGGCCTCTAACTCAAGGGGGGTAAATTGAGTTTATGAAATATTTTCGTAAATCTTTCGCAAAGCACTAGTTGATCAAATTTTCGTTGAAGCTATTATTTAATTGAAGTGAATAGATAAATGAGATCAAATGAATCATTTACAGATAAACAACCCAAGATAAAAAGAGTTCAAGTAAAGTAAGATATCAAACTCAACTTAAGCATATATAATTAAAGCACAAAGTAAAAAGATAGAGTTGAGAAGAACAAACACAAGAATTTATCCTGGTTCAGCCACCCCTTGTGACCTACGTTCAGTCCTCAAGCAAACCACTCGAGATTTTCCACTAAACTTCAAGCTTGAATGGGTGCTTGAAAACCTTTACACAATAAAGCACTCACTACACCTCGGGATACCTCACCCTTTGTGCTTGAGTCTCAAAACAGGGATACCTCACCCTTTTCACTAGAGGGATACCTCACTCCCTTTACAACCTTTGAAGGATACCTTACCTTCTTTACAATAAGGGATACCTCACCCTTTATAATTTGGAGGGATACCTCACCTTCTCTTACAAAGTAATCAAGGTTGATTGAAAGAAACTCTCACTAGAGTAAATGATACAAATTGAAGCTCTTAGAATGCTCTCAAAAGATGTCTCAAGTTTTTCACAAAAACAGAGTAAGAAATGGATTCAAAGATTAATTCTCGTTTTGATGTGATACTAAGGTGTTTCAGGTTCAAGAACAACCATCAATGATGCCCCAACATCTATATTTAAAGAGATTCATTAAAAGAGCTGTGGAGGGTGGTTGAAGCCAAGCATTTAATGCACCTAATATAGTCGTTGGCCATGTCAGAACACTAGTAATCGATTACAGTGTTTTGATAATCGATTACATGAAAGATAGAACGTGTTCTTGGCTTTCTGAGCTTGTGGTAATCGATTACATGACTTGTGTAATCGATTACATGCCCTCTGACTTGATGGTAATTGATTACAATATTTATGTAATCGATTACATAGCCCTTTGAATGTATTCTTGGCTTTCTGGACACATGTTAATCGTTTATCAGCTTGTGTGTAATCGATTACACGTCCTCTAACTTTCTGGTAATCGATTACATAGATTATGCAATCGATTACAAGACTTCTGTTTATCTTGTAATCGATTACTAAACATTGGTAATCGATTACACTATACTTTAAACTCATTTTTCAAGCCTGAAAGAAGATTCATGTCATTCCTAACTTTAGAAAACATGGATTTGAACAATATTGAACTTTGTTTGGCATTATCTAAGTTTAAAGACAACCTCTTTTTAGAAAGTGATCTTTGAAAAACATATTGATTAAAATCATATTTAAAAAACCATTTGAGATATCTTGAGAGCATTTAACATTGATATACTAAGGCCTATATCTAAATCTCTTGATTTCTTCCTTTGATCTTGGTTTTCTCTTTTGCTCTTGATCTTCATCTTTGTCATTGTTATCATCAAAAACTAATTGACATGCTTCAAGACACATGCATTCACATATGTTACTCGAAGTGGGGTGGGCGGCAAAAGTTGATGGAGTAGACGGTAACAGTATCAAGCGTGGAGGGCTTGATGAGGTCTTTGGAGTTCTTGTGAGGGAATGTTTTTCCATGCGTTGATATGCGACAGCTTTTCATGGTCGATTAGGTTCAATTCAATCAATTTGAATTCGATGGATTATATTCTCAAAATTACAATTTGAGCTTAGTGTTAGCCCAACCTAATGTCCATGGTTTCAAACAAACAGAGGAAACTAATAAAATGAGAAATCTAAGTTCTGAAATTGTATGAGCATTTTTGGAATTTCAATCATTCATATATGAGAATTAGAAAAATGATGCCAAAATTATATGTGCCTTGCTGCACTACATATATAGGATGAGCAATTTTTAAACATTTATAATGCCACTTTCTTATTTTAAAGTTTGATTTCTCTATTAAGCAAACCTAAGTCTGATCTTGGACAAGTGTTTTGCAGTAACAAATGGAAGGTTGACATTATTATCACTTTTATGAAGCAAACAATAGAATGCACCCAAGCAATTCATTGTTTCAGCTAAAGGCATGAAACATTTGAGTTGGAAAAGGTCTCTGTGTCATAGTTTCTTGATAAAGAAGATGAGGACAAAGAAGATAGGTAATGATGTGTCTCATTATTAACCATAGATGATAAATTAATAAAATTGTAAGGCTGAGATATATTGAACAGAATAGTCTCTTCTTCTCATCTAAAAGGAGAGGATCGTAATTCATTTTAGAGGAGCTATTTTTAAATTAATTATCATAATAGGCTAAAGCAGGTATTATTCCAATGAAATAATTATAAGCTCAACTGCATGGTCCAAACTCCAAAAGTATGCAACTAACGGGACCATAACAACTAACCAAGGAACCTGGTTGCAGCCAACAACCTTCCTCAGTTCCTCCAAAGTCTACAAAAAAAAAAGATTTCACACAAATTGACTGCATTATGGAGCACAAATATAATCAATCATGACATTTTTTATTTGAATAACTACATCCATGTTAAGCATACACAATCTTCAACATTAGCAATTTCATAAATATATATGGACACTGATGTTTAAATGCATAATATATATACTTTTTTTTATAAAATGCATAGATATATATTAACCATGATACTTTTGGATTTATACATACAAAAAAACTAGTAACTAATACTGATTTCAATAGCAATTACTAGTAGTCTTTACAAGAACGCTCTACATTCCTAATACGGTGGAAAAGGTTCCTGTCCCTCATTATTATATCATGATCATAAAACTTTCGACATCACCTTACTTGCTTGGTGACAATCTATACAAACCCTCGGTCTCAGATATGAAGGGTTTCACCTTATTTAGGTCCTTCAATAGCATCCGGTAACCATACATGAAGGGGAAATTGGGCAGATTTAGCAACTGAACCGCAAAATAACAAGAGGGCACACAAAGTAACAAAAAAAATATTAACCTCATTATTAAAAATCAAGTTCTTGAATATTTGAAACAAATCCCGAAATTCCAAACTATCTGTTATCCAATAAAGACCTAAAATTCCTAATAATAAACCAAAATCCCCTATATGATTAGTTACAAATGCTTTTTGACAAGCATTTGCCACAATAGGACGTGTGAACCAAAAACCTATTAATAGATAAGAACACATTCCAACCAATTCCCAAAAAATATAAATTTGTATCAAATTAGAACTAGTAACTAATCCCAACATTGAAGTATTAAAAAAACTTCATATAAGCAAAAAATCTCAAATATCCTTGATCATGAGACATATAATTATCACTATAAATAAGAACCAGAATGCCAACAGTAGTTATTAATATTGACATAATAGAGGTAAGTGAATCGATCAAGTAGCCAAACTCTAAAAAAAGTTCATTATTTATAGTTCATGACCATACATATTGATAGATAGAATTGTTATTGATTTAATGAATAGACAGATCGATCGAAAAAATCATAACTATATTTAAAAAAATACTAAGAAATGCCCCATATACGGCGAAGATTTTTTGTTGCCGTGAGAAAAAGTAGAAGTCTCACTCCTATTAACATAGGAACTGGAAGTAAAATAAAAGGTTTGATTCATGAAGATTGATGTGCATATTCCATAAAATAAATAAATAAAAAATAAAAAAAAGTTGATTCTTAATGAGTTTTTTATAACTTTTTTTCTTATTCGCTAGTTTTATCTTATTTGTAACAGTTACTTAAAAAAAGTGAACATACATATAAATAAAATTATTTATTATTAATTATTTTGAATCTTTACACAATACTTCAAATATTGCAAAGTATAAAGTCAATTTTTTACTTTAAATTATTTTTCTTCTTCTATATATTCTTTTGCTATCAAATACATGAATATGAATGAAAAAAAATGTTTTACGAAAAAGTTTTTCTTCTTCTATAAATTATTTTTATTCATCTATAAATTATTAGAGGTCTCAATTTATTCAACAATTTAGTGATAAGTATTCTTTCATGAGAAGTATAGGCTACCTACTCAAATTTTCCCCATCATTGTGTAGATTCCAATAAAGAAAAATAATACATGCTTAAAAAATTGACAACATAAGTCTCTAGTACAATATCCATTATCCACTAAAATTACACGAATAATAACATATAAAAGAGTATATAATTGTTTTGAACAAAATAATTGAGCATTGCATAGGAAACTTTAAAACAATTTGATCAGCCTAAATAATATTAAATAAAATAATAAGAAATACGAATTTTGCAGTAATTAGTTGTTCTCTAAATCCTTCTTCAATAGTGCAATAACAATCCAAGCCCATCTTTTGGCCATTTGTCAAGTTGGCCCAAAAAGAAATCTTTACACTGAGTTGGTGGGGTGCGCCAGGCCCATGCAGTAGTGCAACACACAGACGACTCTTGAAGATCCCAGTAGCAAGCTACTGTATTGAATCCTCCCCCTTTAAAAATTAATTTAATATCATGTGAACCAATGGCGCACGTATCAGATATTAAACTGATAAGAACAGATACTACACTTGATCTTAGCCAAAAGGCCGAGAAAGGTATGAGTTGTAATGTGTGGGAATGCTTGTTTTATAGCGAAGTCTTGTGGTGCTTGTTCCCTTCCATCAGCAATGTGGGACTTTATTAGTTTTAACAATAGGCACCTGATAGCTACTATCAAAGGTTCGACCAGCAACCATCTAAGTCTAACAAATCTTGTTCAAGCCTTGGATCTTAGATTCATGACCCAGTTCAAACATAATTAATAAAGTCATGATAGTTGATCGAGTCAAGCTTGTCGCTGCACAACACTAGTAATTATGACAAATAAGTGAACGAAAAAGGACAATATATTGAGCTGTTGAGGCTGGAATGTTCTTGCTCTGGATGGAAGAGGGAAACAACAATCCCACTTGTCCAAAGACCAGATACTTGGTCTCTCAATTGTGACAGGATCTGTAGAAATGTAGTTGTTAGGTTTAGTGCCTTGAATCTTCAAATTTTCTAGAGAAAAATCCATGGACCCTTCTGAATCGAAATTTACTCATCATTTCTAGCCCCCCTCTCAAATCCCTACCAAGAGTTCCCTTCCTCGTGGAATACTCCGCCACTTGATGATGCATTATATGGTTGAATTGAACAGCTTGCGTAAATGAAGAATGAGAGACATAAGAGATTAAGAGTTATTTACACACATTTCACGACCCTTTAAGGCTAAGCTAAACCCCATATACTTGATTGATTGATTCCCTAAATACTTAGTTAATGGTGAGATTACTAGGAACCTGGTTGAAGCTAACAACGTTTTTCCAGAGTCTTCAAAGAGGTAAAAGATTTTCACACAAATTCACCACATTATGGAGCATAGATATGATCGAAAATAACAATTTTCATCTGTGTAAGTACATACATGTTAAGCTTACACAATCTTCAACAGTAGCATTTTCATAAATATGGACATTGATGATTAGATACATAGATATATGTTAAGCATGCTACTTTTGGGTTCAGGTGAGCAACAATAGTACGGCAAGCTACGTTTGTTTATGGAAACCAAGCGAGGAAAGAGATGTGGCCAAAGATCAGAGCTTGGAGTAGCAGCAACTTACAACATCCTTATCTGTGTACAGGGGACTTCACTGAGATCCTAAATCAACTTGTAATAAAAGGGCAATGGCTGCATATTTTATATAGAATGTACCTCTTCAGTTTTCAGATATTTTGTTGTATAGTGCAAAATTCAAGGATTTAGAGGATCCAAAATTTCAAATCACTAAAAATTAACTACTTGAGTTACTCAGTGAATCAGTATGTAGGTGAATTAATTATCCTAATATATGTGTGAAGACGATGTAAGAATATATTCTTAAAATCACTTGGGGAAGAGCTTAGTCAATAGTCTCGATTAAGTCACAAGTTAACTTGAAGATACTTTTATTGCATTAAAAGAAATTGTAGATTTCCTTGAACCTGTATCAGGAATATGGGGAGCTGTATGGAAGAAGAGAAAACTGATTGTGCTTTGGCTAATTAGCAATGGACTTAGAAATAACACCCCCCTTGTCTGGTGGAAAAATCAAAGCAGAGGAAGTTACAACTATTTATAAAACTTTTTCTGTTGAATATTATTTTCTACAAAACTAGAAGAGAGGATAGTGTGATTTTATCACATCTAAAAGCATGTTTGCATAATGTATGGAAAAAAATGTCAAAATATGTTTAGAGATTTTTTTGTCTAAAATATTTAGAGTAAAGATGTTTATAATTTAATTTCATCGGGATGTTGGTTCTGATAATAAGAGTTTTGCTCTATTTCTTGTTTTGAGTTTCGATCCTATTTGGAAAATATGACAAGTGAAAATTCTCGCAAATTCATTAAAATTATATCGATCAAAAAAGAAAAAGAAAATCTTAAGGGTACTTTTACTTCATAGTATTTATATAAGGGCAAATCCACCAGAAGTTAACACAAAACATTATTCTTCAATAGATGAAATGAAATTTTGTACTACAAATGATCTGTTGATGATAATTTGGTAGAAAACTGATTGATCCTTGGTCCATCAATGCAAGTAGTTATCCGATTATTGATTGTATTTTAATTTATTTTTTTTTTGGTACATGATTATTGATTGTATTTCTAACTTACCAAGGTGAACAAGTTTTAGCCCATCGGCTTCCAGCTTAGACAATAGACAAACAAAATAAGAGTGAATTGGGTAGACCTTTTTTCTATGTGAAATACAAACTTCAAACTCAGGTAAACAAAAAAACTTACTTTTTTTTTTTACTTAAAAAATAAAATAAAAAACCTACGTTTTACTCCAAGCCTAAAACTACATTAATTTTTTTTTTTAGAATGTAAAAGTACATTACGAATTCAATTATACAAGGTTGCAGCTACAAATGGACAACAGGTGGAGACAGTAGTACCATTTTCTTCTGTGATTAAGCTATTCCACATTCATAAACCCAACGGTAGCTTAACTTTTTGAACACGTTGTTTTGGGTCAGACTCTCAGTTGAAAAGGACAAAATTTCTGTCGGCCCGTTTTTGGTTGCTTGGGCCACCACCGGGCTACGAGAAACCATCTTTTGACAATCGCTTACACTCCATGCCCCTTTTTTCTTAAGACCTTTTTTTTTTTATTCCAATTGCAATTAATTTAATTTTCTTTTTCTCTTTTCTTTTCTCTGCAAGTCCAATTAGTTTGTTGGAAATGAAATGGTATTTCCCACCTGATCGAAATTAGGCTGCTATATAACCGTGTCCTTTTCTATGATATATGCTGCAATTGAAATAAGAATATTATATTATTATCATTATATTATACATATAATAAAAATAAACATCCATAATATTGTAGTAAAAATTAATTAACTGCATAATATGATTATTTAGTTTAATAATAAAATGTAGCATGTAATTCACATACTTAAAATTTACTAATTCTTTCTCGAGAGTTAGTAGCAGGAGTATACTCCACTGCATAGAGTAGCAGAAGAAGAAAATAAAGGCAAGACAGACACCAGACATTCAAACAAGAAGAAGAAAATAAAGGTAGTAGCTAGCGAGTGTAAAGTGCAAACACAATAAATGTATATGTGTTTAAAGAAAGATTTTAACCGTTAATGTTAAAAAATTTATATAAATTTAAAATTAATAGTAGAGATTTATCTTAAAATATATATTTATTATACTTCAAGAATATATAATAATTTTTTCGAGTTGTGGTTTAGTTAATAAATTAAGTTTGGATTTTGTTAACAAATGTATTTGTTAAAGAAATTAAAATAAAAAATTTTAAATAAAAACAAGGTAAATAATAATTTTTTTAATTTTTAATATATTGAATGTCTTATTTTTATTTAAAATTTTCTTAACAAGTATCTTAAACAAAATTCATTAAGTTTTATGTAAGTGTACTTTATTTAGTGCGGAAATTCAATATTTATTGAAAATACATTGTAGTTAAAGTCAAGCTAATATTTTAATGAGAATTAATCTTGTACTTAAAATTGTGGAAATACTTAATAATTTTATTAAAAAATAAAAAAAATTAAAGCAAGGAGTATTTTTTTTCAAAATAAAAAAAAAATTGATGTGACACTCTGATGAGAATTAAATAATAATTTCTTTTTTGCCAAAGCAACATAAGAGCTTAGAATACGAAAATTTCTTATGTCCAGAAGGAGGAAGAACTTTTTCTTCGTCCATGTAAATCTCAACTATTAATTTTTAAAAGTAAAAGAAAGAGAAAGAGAACATGACAAGAACTAATGATATGCTCCATGTAGAAAGAATTTTCTTCTTCTCGGAGTACAAAATAACTTTTCCTTAGAATAGTGTCAATTATACTTAAAATAATTTGTTATTAACTCAACTATGATGATAGATTAGTCAGTGTATACAAACAAGTCCAATTATCCTCTAAAATAAAATAAGAAGAAAAGAGAAGCCTAAATATTGTGAAGTAGTTTAATTCATTTGTGATTAATTTTATTATTAGATTATTATAAGTATTTAAATTCATGTGAATACTATTATTTTAAGTTTGCGAATCTTGTATATGAATTTTATATGATAGATAGATTAACACATATTATAAATACAAAGAGAAACTCATGTTTTTGTTTTATATGTATTGTGGTTGTCCTATTGAGATTACAATAGTTTGTGCGCATATAAGGAATGTGGGTAATTTATCTCCTCTCTACACACACATCGCAAATCGTAATTGTTCTTTCAATATAAATTATGACATACACAAAATATAATAAACAAGAGATTGAGTTATATAATTACCTAGAAATAATGAACATGAGGCAGTCACAATCGATATTAAAAGAGCAATCATGATCGACGACATGTGTGTAGGGAGAAAAGAAACTACCTTAATTCCTTATATGCACACAAACTCTTGTGATCTCAATATGATAACCACAATATATATATGATGAGAATAATGGTACCTGATAATTTTTATAAAGTAAAAGAAAGAGAAAGAGAATATCTCAAAAATTAATGATTTAGATACTACATGAAGAAATAATTTTCTTCTTCCTAAAGTACAGAATAACTTTTCCTTAAAATAGTGTGAATTATGCTTAGAATAACTTGTTATTGACTCAACTATGATTATAGATAAGTCAATATACACAAATAAGCCTAACTGTCTCTCTAAAATAAGATAAGAGGGAAAGAGAAGGTCATAACATCCCATTGTCAAAAATGTTCATCTTCATGAATAGAACTAAGGAAGGTGTATCTGATTTGGTTTAGAGGAGTTGGATATAGTAAATCCTCCTTGTTGAAGAGAATATATGAGATTAAATGTATATTTGAGTGATTAAATCTTATATTTATAATTTAAGATTACTTGGCAGTGAAGTAAAATTTAAGATACAGAATTTCTCTCTAATTAGAAATTTAGATAGTCATGACAAAATTTGATCTCAATTATTCTTATTAAATAAGATATTCTATTTAAAAATAATAATATTTTTAAAAGTGGGATAATAAGCCACTATGGATCGTGACGGGCCAAGATGAGAATTGGGCTGAGCTAGTGACCTGCTCCTGTTGGACCTGAGTTCGGAAACATCGGGTCATAACAAATACAAAGTATTTTTCTCATCGTCAATGCTAACGCATAAATGTGTTTTATTATGAAAATATTTACATATCATAGTTTTACCAACTAAGTCATTGGAGATTAAGGATGGAACAAAATATTGATACGGATGGAGTAAGGAATAAAATTGCCACCTCTACTCTTAGTTGGCGTTGCGTCTCAGGGAATTGATAATAAAGAAATAAATTCACTGTTCAATGATCTGGCATGCTTATCCAACCAAATCGGTAATAACAATGACTGAATAAATAATTTGCTTTGTCTCCTAAATAGGAGAAGGCATGGGACATGGCAACTTCCTCACTGCAACTTTTTATGAGAAACAATTATTGAAGCAAATTATGTACATTAGTATAATGACTACTAACTAACTAATATAACTCGACATCCATAGTCTATATTAGTTTCATCTTGTCTAAAACAGCCAAATTGTACAGTCATTGAGTCAATGAATGAAAGACAAAATAAAAAGAGGAAGAAGAAGGAAAAGACATAGAGAAAACAATCGAATAAACTATAAACTTGGAGCCTTGAGCAATGATTAGCGTTTAAACTTCAAAAGCTGGATGATCTGTTTGGTATACTAATTTTGGGTAGAAAGGAAAGGAAAAAAGGAAAGGATTGGATCCATTTATTTTTTAATATGTAAGAAGAAAAATATTTAGATTCATGTATTTTTATGAGACTTACATATTTTGCATTCTTTAATTGATTGATGAAAAGAAAAAAAAAAAGAAAGAAAAGCGAAATATTTTATGAGTTTCGACATATATTTACATATATTTTTATTTATTTATATATATTTTAATTCTTTTCTTAGTGAAATCAAATAAATGAAGAGTATTCATTCTTTTATGTTAGATAATATCAAATAAGAAAAATGATAATTCTTTTATTTTTCTCTTCCTTTCTAACTTTTCTTTTCTACCATATAATTTTTTTTTTATTTTCCTTTTATGATACCAAACACAACATGAATGTGAGGGGTAATGTTGGGACAAATTGAACTGTGCTAGTACACTGGAAATCGAAATGTTATTTGGTATTATTAAGGATAGAAAGGAAAGCAAAAGATTGAAACAATATACTCTTTCTCTTATTTAATTACACTTTAACAAGAGAAAAGAAAAAATTTGGATAGATATACTTTTCATAAGTCTCACTATTCTTTTATCCTCCCATATTTAGATAGTAAGGGAGGAAAGGGAAAGTAAGAAAAATAATTGTGTAAGTCACACCATATATTTTTATACATATATTTATTTATTTATATACATTTTTATTATTATTTTTAATAAAATCAAACAAAAGAAAAGAAACATTTATGTTTTTCATTAAATGATTAGATGATACAAAATAAGATAAATGATAATTTATTTATTTTTCTTTCTTTTCTTTTCTTTTCTTTTCTTTTTTATTCTATTGTATCCATTCTTTTTTTTTTTTCCTTTTATCATACCAAATAAAGTCTAAATATGTAATTGGATCAAACCGCGAATATCCTTGATTTATTTATTTATTGAAAAGCATGATTTTCATATTACTTTTAAGTTTTTTGTTTCTTTTGAAATTTTTAATTATATAAGACATTGATATAATATTTATTTTTTTTTCTGTTAATTTTAGGTGAATTTAAAAAGTTTATAAAATGCATTGTTATAAAAAAATTATTTTTTATTTATAATTTATTATGCATTATAATATGATGATGGAAGGTCAAGTGTCATTAAAAAAATATATATCTTTTGTTAGTTTTTCAAATAGGTGATAGTTTAATGTTTAATATGGAATGAAAATAATCAAATCACACCACAAATCAATTTCTGCACTGATTTTTGCTAAGAAGGTGCTAATGAGACTGAGAGACTGATGGTTTGGACTTTGGAGCTCCCCACGGCCACCGCGTGGCTTAGGACCTTCGTTAATAGCAGATGCAGTAGGCATCTCCTTCTCTACTAGCAATTTTCTTTATTTGTTTTTCACTGTACCAAAGAAAAAGATCACAAATCAAGTCGTATTCTACAAAGGTGACTCGTTCTAAAAAATTCTCTTATATCTACTCATTTTTTTTCATTTATCGGAGGGAGATGATTTGGGTCATTTTTTTGGCCTGAAATTATTTCTTTACATCATTTTTTTTCTTTTTATCTTTAAGTTTTTTTCTTTTTTTATCTAATTTTTTTCATTCCGATTTTTCTTCCCAGTGTTTTTCGTGTTTTCGTCATATGCGTTCTTTTGTTCAATCTTGATGCGTGTCGTTTGATTTTCCGTGTTGGTGCGGTAGTTTCCCATCTTGTTGCGGTATTCGTTTGATTCAGATTGGTAGATCGGAACGATCTATTACAGTTAATCAATTTAAGCGTCAACGTTAAGATCCTATGAGTTATTTTGTCACATTTGTAAGTATTTTGTCGTATTATCTTTATTAACCCGAAATAGTTTTATTCGCAGATTCATTATTTTTAATTTTTAGCGATGTTGAATTTATGTTATTTTCAGTATATTTTATCAATTTGAGTGAATGAATATCTTTTTTAATAAAAAAAAAAGATCACAAATCAAAAGATGGTTGAGTTTTCGATTTTTTTTTTGTTTGAAAAAAATGGTTAAGCAATTCTTAACAAAACTGAGAAGTGTGGTATTGTAATTTTCAAAAGAAAACATTTTAAAACAAAAATATGAGAGAAAATTATATTATCTAAATAATAATTATTTTATTTACTAAAATTATTAATTTTAATTAATTTAACCCAAAATAAAATAATGTTTTTGGTGCATACTTATAATAAAAGAGTTTGATTTTAATATATTATTATTATTATAATAATAATTTATATGATATGGTATGATGATTTGATTATTAAAGTATATATTATTACATGATTAAAAGAATTTGACCTGTCAAATAATAATTATTGTTGTTAAATTATTTTAATGATATAATAATGTAGATTTAAATAAAAATGTATTTTCACAATGAATGAAAATTAAAATTAAAATAACAATTGTGTGAGTTACGCGAAGTCTGAATGAATGAATAAACGTAAATTATAAAAGGTAGAAAATATTTTTGTAAAAAACTTGAAAATAAAGGATGTGGATATGATTGGAGTAATGAATGAGGTTGGAGGTGGAGGTTGAACGGTCAAAAAGAAAGAGAGATAAGAGAGAGAGAGATTGATTGAAAAGCAGCAACAACAAAGACATAGATGTTTGGGCGCTTGTGTTGACTGACTGTCTTCACAATTCACACACCAAACAAAACAAAACATAACACAAACACATTGTCAATTATTATTTTCCATTTGTCCCCATCCTCTTCCTTTGTCTCTTCTTCTTTCCCATTCCGAATCCAAGGGAGGGATACTCAACCACTTCCTTCCACACCGCAGATCCAATCCACTAACTGCATCGGTGACGGTGACGGTGACGGTGACGGTGAGTTTCTCTTCTTAATATCGCCTTCACCCTTCATTGCTCTCTCCTTTCGTGTTTCCATCTTTCTTTCTTTTCATATACTACTATATAGTATGACGTGTTGGATGGAATCAATCATTGTTGGGCATTTATTTTCCCATACGCGTGGCTTTGATCTGTTGATCCTATCATTTTTGGGTCCTTATTTAATTATTAATAACTTCTATTCTATTACGTGTTGAAAATTCTATCTAATTGTTTTCGCCCTCTGATTACACTGTTATTCCTATTCTACTTTGGTGCTAGTTGGATTAAGGAAGGGGATTTCTTTTTATTTGTTATGAAACTACATTTTGGGTACTACTCAGAGTTCAGAAATGAAGAAACTTTGCGCTTTCAATCTATTTTTCTCTTACTGGAGTTTTCAATTGCAGACATTTGCTGTAATTTTTTTAACCTTTTTTGCAGGCTTGAGGTGTCAAATTTGCTGTTGTATCTCTAGGTTGCTCTTCGGAGTTCTCCTTTCCGCTTTGACGCTCTCTAATCTGTATGACCTGTTCTCTGGGGTAGTTGAACCTGCAAAAAAAGAAAAAAAAATTCCTGATCTCCTTTTTTTGAGGTGATGGCATTAGCGGGTGTAGCACCTGCTTCTGGATTAACAGAAATAAATGCAAGTTCAGTTGGTGTTGAAAGGTTGCCCGATGAGATGAATGACATGAAAATCAGGGATGACAAGGTAAACATAAGCTTTCTACTTTGTCTTCCTCTGTCTGCATCTATGTTTGAAGAAGCACCTGGTTAAATTTGTAGTCCATTTATGTCAAACTTGCTGAATAAATTGCAGGAAATGGAAGCCACTGTGGTAGATGGAAATGGGACCGAAACAGGACATATAATTGTCACCACCATTGGTGGTAAAAATGGCCAGCCCAAGCAGGTCTGTGTCTGATTTCTTCTCTCTGATAATTGGACAGCTATATAGTCTGTGGCTTACATGGTTGTTTTCATGATTGTAGACAATAAGTTACATGGCCGAGCGTGTTGTTGGACATGGTTCTTTTGGTGTAGTTTTCCAGGTTAGTTCTTTCTATATTCCCTAGTTGCCACTTGCCAGCATTTAATTGGGTACGTTTGAAACTTTGCTGTTATACTGATGTTTATTTGTTGTTCTGGTTTTATTGTGCAGGCAAAGTGCTTGGAGACAGGTGAAACTGTGGCTATAAAGAAGGTTCTTCAAGACAAGAGGTACAAGAACCGGGAATTGCAAACCATGCGCCTTCTGGACCACCCTAATGTTGTGTCATTGAAGCATTGTTTCTTTTCAACAACTGAAAAAGATGAGCTTTATCTTAACTTGGTACTTGAGTATGTTCCTGAGACTGTCAATCGAGTGATCAGACACTACAACAAAATGAATCAAAGGATGCCATTGATATATGTGAAACTTTATTCTTACCAGGTATATTTATATGTACTATGTCAAATTTTATTTTATTTATTTTTCTTTTCTTGTAAGCTTTAACTAGAAATTATGAAAGTCACTGTATATATCACTTTGTTGGTTCTCATCATCCCTTCTCTTTCGTAATTTGTAGATATGCAGAGCACTTGCTTATCTTCACAACAGTATTGGAGTATGTCACAGGGACATAAAACCTCAAAATTTGCTGGTATATTCACACGGAGACTTGTTTCTTTTGTTTCTTTTATTTCTTTATACTATTTGAAGTGAATATGAATATATTTTTCATACTATTAAGTTTGTGTTCTGAAAATTTATGAACCTGCCAAATCTACAAAGGAATTCTTGAATATTTTAACTTGAAGCATTTATAAAATGATGCCTGCTTTAACTGAAATCTTTGCAGCAGTTCTAGTTTGCTTCTGTAGATTTTTTTCCTTCATTTATAAGATCAACCTACTTTCCTTATGCGATGGAGTAATTTATGACTATATCTTTTGGATGTTGTCTCATAACAGGTGAATCCTCACACCCACCAGCTGAAGATATGTGACTTTGGAAGTGCTAAAGTCTTGGTTCGTTTAATCTTAACCTGCAATCCTATTTTCTGTTTTCAATGGCTATCTGATGTTTTATCATGACCAAATGCTGCATATATTTGACAGGTAAAAGGAGAACCAAACATATCATACATCTGTTCTAGGTACTATAGAGCTCCTGAGCTTATATTTGGTGCAACTGAGTACACCACGGCCATTGACATCTGGTCAGCTGGTTGTGTACTTGGCGAACTATTGCTTGGCCAGGTATCTAGCTTCTTTAAGTATGTGTGATTCTGGTATATTTAGATTTCATATATGTGTAGAAACTAAGAATGAATTTCTATTGCTGTCAGCCTCTCTTTCCTGGTGAGAGTGGAGTAGACCAGCTTGTGGAAATTATCAAGGTTAGATATGTTCTAAAGAATAGTAGTTTAAACATCCAGACATTCTGATAAGTGCTGTCCTCTGTCTCTGCATAATGGTCCTTCCTTACTTTGAACAATCACCTAGTGAATGTATAGTGATTATGTTTACTTTGTATCTAGCTTGTATATATTAATTAATAATAAAGTGACCTTGCTTCATTCTTTCACCTTGTTTGGTGCCATTTTTTCTTTCATTACTTATGAAGATCCATGGGATTCACTTGCAGGTTTTAGGTACCCCAACAAGGGAAGAAATCAAGTGTATGAATCCTAATTACACAGAGTTCAAGTTTCCTCAAATTAAAGCTCATCCATGGCACAAGGTATTGTAATGTTATTTTGTTTGTCTGTTAACACAGATTAGTGCGTTGTAATATTTATCTATATATGATCCTTCATCATCAGATCTTTTACAAGCGAATGCCACCTGAAGCTGTGGATCTTGTCTCAAGATTACTGCAATACTCTCCAAATCTTCGAAGCACAGCTGTGAGTATATAATTTTATCAAGATATGTGGAAGCTTTTAAGACAGTTTTGTCTGTATGCAACCTTAGACTGTCATGTTATGTGTATGACCATTCTATGGCTGCATTTGTGTTGTTACAGAATGTATGCAGTTTTCTGTTTTATTGTACTTAATTTTAATAAGTTTCCGTGGTATAGCTTTAACATGCCATGCATATGTAATCAATGCAAATGTAGTTGGCCAAATCCTTCTCTTTCATGACTGAACTTATCAATAATATTTCTATAATTATTTCCAATTGAATATTATCTTACACTAAATTGTTTGTGCATTTTGCAATGTAGTTGGAGGCTCTGGTTCATCCATTCTTTGATGAGCTGCGCGATCCAAACACCCGGTTGCCAAATGGGCGTTTCCTTCCTCCACTATTTAACTTCAAAGCCAATGGTAAAGAACTAACTTTCCGATAAATATTATTATATCTCTCGGTATTGGAGTTCTCGGATATTGATGATGTTGCTGGTGATCTGATGCAGAGCTTAAGGGAGTGCCTGCTGAGATGCTGGTGAAGCTGGTTCCACCTTATGCAAGAAAGCAGTGTGCCTTATTTGGATCGTAATGCAGCCTTATGTAGTTAATATTATCTACTCCTTCTGCCTGTAGAAGTGTATCTAGTCTGTTTCAGGTGGTTAATAGGTTGTTTCCTTTCTGTTAATTTGTTCGCCCCCCTCACCCCACCCACCAAAAAAACCCCCACCTTCCAATATATTGTTTTTCTCCCTGCCTGTAAAAAGCTGTTCGAGAAGAAGCTTCATTCCTTTTTAGGATTTGATGGGTTCAATCACCTTAAAAGTTTAGCAGGTTGTATTAACTAGAACCATTATTTATTGAAGTGATATACTTGATCACTACCACACTGTGAACCAGTAGGGGGTGCTTCAAAGCTTGATGGTACTTTTCCCATTATTATGAGAAATTTTGCAGTGTAGGATTCCCTTACTTTCAAGTAACTGTTATTTTCATATTCCCTTCAAATCCTGTTGGTAAACCTGACATGCTCAATATTAGTGGTTGGTGGGAGGAACGGCAAGGAGTTGGGCTAGACTGGCTAGTACCTAGTATGAAGCGAGTACTGCTGCGAAATTATTCTGAAGGCTGGCTTGCACGGTAATGGGTCGGGTTCGCTTCAAAAAGTTGGCAAGCATTACATGCAATTATCTGAGGAGTTTTTTTTTTTCTTTTTCTGTAACTATTGGAGGCTCAAGCCCACAGGAAAAAACAAACTATATTACAGCACCCGTGGGGGTACACACTCCCATAGCGTCAAATAGTATTAAGCCCTTAACTGCAACAGGTGGAACCTCTAGAATTCTAAGCCCAGAATCATGTGCCAAACTCATCTCAGTTAACTTGTCAGCACACACCTGTTCCCTTCTCTCAGTGTATGATTAATTTTGATTTCCCATCCACACTGCATAATGTCCCCTATCTGAGCAAGAAGTCGCTTTGCTGCCTTAGCCTTTACACAAGCATCTGACAGCAATTGTTATTAAAAATATGACAAGGAACTATATTCCATGATGACCTGCAGAATTCCAAGAGGGGTTATACTTGGAAGTAGAAAAGCTTCAGAGAAATTTTCTTTGTGGACTTGACATAGGAACAAGAAAGTGCCATTTAGTGAAATGGAAGGATGTATGTAAACCAAAGGAGGAGGGGGGACTAGCCATCAAGAGGCTGGAAAAGATGAATACAGCCTGCTTGATGAAGCTAAGGCATCATGGAATTCTGCAGGTCATATGACAAGGCGAGTTTTGTTTTAGGCTTTGTAGTGGTACTATGTAATCCCAAAAAGTGCTAATGAGGGTTTGCTAAGGAATTAACTGAAAGGTATTTTGGGTTTAATTCCAGTTAGTGAACTTTTTAGGCTATCTATAAGTATCACTTTAGGTTCGAAAAGCTTGTAGTGGTACTATTATTGACCGTTGAATGAGATGCAAAATAAGAGGAACACAATAAAGAAAAGCCTGAAAGATTGACGAAGTTATGGCGTGTGGATCCTTTTTTCCTTTCTCTTGTAGTTTGCAAGCTCCATGCTGTGTAAGCTGTTGGGACTTGGGAGTGTTTCTTCCGGCAAGGAAAAAAAGAAAAAAAGAAAAAAAGGTTGGCAGTTTTAATTGGAGTTGGAACTGTTCAACAAAAAAAGAAAAGAAGAAAAAAGACTTGGACCAAATACTTTTTGCTAATCGCTTGAGAGTTGAGACTTGCACCGAAATTTGTAAAACGATCTAACTTGTTTGAAAAAAAAAATGATACGACGTTAAAACTGAATAATGTCACTAAAATGTGAGAGTTCGATGCCATGCCACTAATATTGCCGTAAACGTATGCATTTATGATTTATTTTCCACGCAATAAGACCATTATCATTATTAGGCCATAAAATATGATAAATTCTTATATAAACCTATAGTAACCAAGTTGAACGCATTAGGACAATCATATCATTAATTGTGATAGATTATAATAATTAATTAATGATGTGATTGATTTAATACATTTAATTTAAGTATTTCATGTTTAATTAAAAATAATATTTAGTGTACAACATCAAAAAGTACATTACTTTACATTTGTGTGAAATTGCAAAATCAAAATATGTGTATACAGAAAAAGATGTGGAATTAGTCAAAATTAAATGGTAAAAATTGTAAAAATATAAGATAATGTGTATAAAAGTATGTGAGTAACATTATTTAAAATAAGGGTTTTGTTAATAAGAAAGAAGTCAAAGTAAAAAGTTTTAAATAAAAATGTAAAACATTTTTATTTTTCAATGTATTGAATGTTTTGATTAATAAAACTCTTAAAATAAAATGAATTTAAAGTGTATCCCCGACTTAAAAAAGGTTACTTAATACACAAAAAGAAAAGTAAAGGAGAGTTTCTTAGATGCTGAAGAAAAAATTTGTGATATTAAAAGCACATTAATTATAAGAATATTTAAATAATTTTAGTACCAACTTGCATTTTTTTTTAATAAATATATCTCCGACAAGATTTAATACTAACAGGATCTATCATGTATTTAATGATGTTAATTATATATGGATTAAGAATTTTAAATTGGGTCAGTTAAAAAAAAAAGAATTTCAAATTGGGGAAGCGCAGCACAAGGTATCCCTTGACCTGATCCACTTTTCTTTTCTTTTTGGCTTTTAGGTAAAACATTGAACTATTGGATATATTGAGTTTTAATCAGCAACCTTTTGCATGCTAAATGCAGTTTATAGATTATTATTGGTGCGTTGGAGTTTTGATCCACTGAATGTGGTATATCAGGACAACGGAAAATTGGCCATTCCCTAGCCGCAATGTGGGGAGAAAAAAATTGCTGTTACAGCATCTTTGCTACTTAATTCAATTAAAAAAATAAAGGCAAAAAGGCTTAGGCTAGACATTTGAGGAGCCACCAGAAACCATTTCAGACAAATATACTAAACTGCCATCATTGGCTATCAGTAATATAAGGAATTGAGAAACCCTAACCAGAAAGTGGCATCTATTTGGGCAGCGAAAGAAAGTTATAGCAATATACTGACGAGCTCTGCTCGAGTAGAAGCAAAGCAGAAAGATGAATTTTCAACTTCAGAGTGGATGAACGTTTACAGATACTTACTGTATGTTAACTGATCGCCAACGCCTGATTATATTAATTTAGGGAATATTATGGTAAAGTGTAAGGATCGAATAAGTATTAAACAGTAAGTAGAGTATTGTTCTCATGAAAAATTAATTTATTAAGTACTATTTTTTTAATATTAATATTATTTAGACAATTTATAATTAAGAGTGATTTAAAATTATTAAAGACTAAAAATTATAAAAGATAAAAATATACATGAAATGAAAAGAGAGAACAAAACACATCAATGTAAGGCACACTAAGGATGTAAACACACAAAATTAGAATAATAGAGATCTGACTTTATTTAATTCAATAATCTATTAATGATAATATAATAGTTTTAGAACATTTATTTTAATTAATTTATAGTCATTCAATTGATGAGAAAAATATTTTAATTAAATAAAACTCAATTCTTTGACAAGTTAATTTTTTTTAATTATCAAAGCCTAATCAATTCATTCATCTAAACCCTTACTTTTAAAGACATGACTCTCATAGAAATTACCACAATTTTCTTACACAACCTATAACATCTATTCTTAGATGATTATAGAATATGATACTTATTATTTATAGTTTAAGTCATATGCAAACTTTTCGATTCTACATATATCTCACAAAAAGAATTTATGAATGGGACCTAATTTATAAAAGTATTAAGAACCATAATAAGCACTTAAATTGAATAAAGAAATCAATTAAAAATTTAATCTTAATACATATCGATTGAATCAAGTTATATCTTCATCCTAGAAACACTAGAATTTAGCTACTCATAACAAAAAAGAAGAAGAGATAAAAAGAAAAAAAGAGAATTTATCATGATAAAATCGTAGAGAAAAAACTAAAGCGTCTTCAATGGTGATTCGATCTCCAACTTTATGAGAGCTCCATGACAATTCCTCCTCCTCTCATAGGGCTTGTCCCCTTATTACCTTTGAGCCTCCAAAACTCTGTATTTTTCATATATTTTCTGAATCAAAAGAGTGCTCCTTTGCTAATTTTTTTTTTCTTTTTTATAAAAAAATTGACAACTTTTTGTATCTAAGTTGCACAATTATTCTCACCCCAGATGACTGAATTTGCCTTTGAGCTCAATAGAAAAGTTGTAGCATTTTCTGTTAACTTTCTAATGTAGCAAACAACACATTGATCTGATCTCTATAACTCAAAATATGACCCAATTAATAAGGAATAGTCAAGATGACGAGAGAATTCAAATTTTGTTCCAAATCTAATCTCTTTGTGAATCTTTATTCAATCTTCAACCCAACATTTATTTAAGTTTTTGCGTCCAATTAGAATTCTAATTAGCATATAAGAATATGATAAAAATCTTTTGAATATTTATCTTTAAAATTTTTTATTTTTACACAAAATCTCATGATTTATTATAAAAATTCAAATATGATTAAATAATGAGATAATTATTTAAAAATAAATAAAATTAAATAAAAATTTTAATAAGTAAACTCAAAAATTGAGTGTACTTTACACTCATCATTAATAATGGTAAATAAATATTTTAATTAATATGAACTGCATTCATATTTTTCTTTTAAATCCGTCGAGAGACAAAATTGAGTTAGCCCCATGCTTCTTGCTATTATTTACACTATTATAATGCAGAGATTATAATTGGGCAGTCATTCGGCTCTTATGAAGTGTGAACCTCACTTTTCCTGATCTTGATCATATTTGAATTTAGCACCTTATAAAGAGTGGAGGAATCAATATTTAGTATCGTTTGGCACCATTCATTGTTGAGACTGGGACCGATGCAATTATACCGTTCACCAATATCAATACTTGTAGGGTGGATAATAACATGAACATTGTAGGCCTTAAATCATAATTTCTAAAGATTATTATATATATATATATATACTATTCAACAACACAGCTCAATCACGTGAACCTATGATAAGTACAATCAATTGTGAATGATTATCAATAGGACAATGATAATTGCACAAATAAAGAGTCTCACAAGCTCTCACGGAACATAAAACCGTGGCTTTTTTCATTAATTGCTTTAAACTCAATGCAGAAGATATCAACCACTCCTTTATATTATGCGAAACTTTTGTGAGATTCTTTATTCATTGATCATTTATATTTTTAAGCAATAAATTGTTATAAAAATAATAATATTTCAAAAAATTAAAGTTTCACATTAGTTTGAAGTAAAATTTTAGAAGAATTTATATATTAACTTGTAATTTAGATTTAGTAAGAATGAGTATTTTGAATAAGTTTGAAAATAATTTAATCTTATCCATATTTTTTTACTCAGTCTACTTTTCTTCTAACGTACAAAAACAATTTTTGACTTTATCTTCTAACGTGTAGAAACGATTTCTAACGTGAAAATTCTGCAATAGCTTTTCCTTCTATTTTTTTATAAAATCGTCCACAATGCAGTTTTTAAATGTATGTTCTCCTTCTCCATCTTCTTTATCTGCTCTTCTCTCTTCTCTCTTCTCTCTTCTGGGTGTTCTTGAAATCTTGACATTGTCAAGAAGAACTTGTTGTACCATGAATGATTTTTTATTATATCTAAATAATCTTTGGGGGCAGTGTTGCGCATGTCTTAGGCTTTAGTGTTCAATTCATTGCAAGTCACGGGAGACAACGATCTCAAGGATTATGGCCGAACCAGAACACGCCACCCCCTCAGTCAACAACGGATTTGATAGTTCTAACACACAACCCCCTCCTCTAGTTGTTGTCGCAATCACCTATGCCAAGTCCTTCCCTGATGTATCCAAAATTGAGATGTTTAGAGGCCAAAACTTCAAACTGTGGCAGGAGCGCGTCTACTCTGTTCTTGACATGCACGATGTTGCTGATGCTCTCACAAATCCAAAACCAGACTCATCTGCTGGTCCAAAAAAATTGGATGACTGGACTTATGCCAACAAGGTTTGTAGACATATAATTCTTAACACATTATCTAATGAATTGTTTGATGTCTATTGTTTATACAAGGAAACCAACAAAATCAGGGAGTCTATGCTTCTCAAATACACTGCTAAGGATGCTGAGAGGTAGAAGTTCGTCATTGGAAACTATTACAAGTGGGAGATGACTGATGAAAACGACATCAAGACTCAGATCAACGAATACCACAAGCTAGTGGAAGATTTGAAAGCCGAGAAGATCACATTATTGGATGAGTTTGTTGCAGGATTGAGAAATTACCAGAATCTTGGAAGGACTACAAGCAGCAACTCAAACACAAGAACAAAATGTTGTCTCTTGCCGATCTAATCACCCACATCATCATTGAAGACACGAATAGGAAGGAAATCAAAGTTGCAAGAGCAAAAGCATTGACTTCAAGGGCAAACATGGTACAGACCAATAAGAAAAGGTACGACAATAAACCCAACAAAAAGTTTGATTACAATAAACCTCACTATGTGCCAAAAGTGAACAATCTCGCTTTCAAAAATAGTGGAGGAAATTGTTATGTTTGTGGTAAGTCAGGTCATCGAGCGGCTTAATGCAGACATAGGAAGAGAAATGACAATCCTCCTAAGCGAAAGGCAAACTTGGTCGAATGAGATGATATTACTGATGTGGTCATTTCTCAAGCCTTATTGATGGCCAATGTGAATGATTGTGTGGTAAACTTTGGGACTATCAGACATATTTGTGCAAACAAAAATATGTTTATCTCCTACAATTCTATGGGGGATGAAGAAGAACGTGTGTATATTGGTGATTCTCGAACTGCTTAAAAGGAAAAGTTATTCTCAAGCTCACATCTAACAATACCTTATCTCTCAATGAAGTGCTTCATGTACTTAGCATAAGAAAAAGTTTAATTTATGTGGTTTTGCTAGTAAAGGTTAGGGTTAAGGTGTCTTTTGAGTCTGATAAAATTGTGATGACAAAAAATAGTGTACTTGTAGGAAAATGTTATTGTAATCAGGGACTGTTTGTACTCAATGTTACTCAAATAATTAATGAAAATGCATTTTTTTCTGTGTATTTGATTAACTCTATGGATATATGACATGCTAGATTATAACATGTTAGTGCTTCTTATAGTAAGAAAATGTAATATCTTGGATTAATTTCTTATTTTAGTGATACGTGCTTAAATAAATGTGAAATATGTGCGAAATAAAAATAACTAAAAAATCTTGTTTATCCGTAGAAAGAAATACTGAAATACTTGAATTAATTCATTCTGATTTAGGAGACTTAAAACAAACTATGACTAGAAGTGATAAAAAATATTATGTGACTTTTATTGATGATTTTTTTAGGTACACCAAGGTATATTTAATTAGAAATAAAGATGACGCATTTGACATGTTTCTTTTATATAAAGCAGAAGTATAAAATTAATTAAATAAAAGAATTAAAAGAGTTAGATTAGATAGAGGTGGTGAATACACTTTATTTAATGTTTTTTGTGAAAAAGAATGAATAATTCATGAAATTACACTTCCTTACTCTCCTTAATCCAATGGAGTAGTTGAAAGGAAAAATAAGACTTTAAAAGAAATGATGAATACCCTATTAATTAATTCTAATACACCTGATAACCTTTGAGATGAAGCCTTATTAGCTGTATGTTATTTACAAAATATGATTCTCTATAATAAAACAGGTAAAACAACATATGAGTTATGGAACAGTTGTAAACTTAACTTAAAATATTTAAAAGTGTGGGGGGTGTTTAGCTAAAGTAATACTACCTAAACCTAAAAATAGGAAAATAGGTTCTAAAACTTCAGATTGTATGTTTATTGGGCATGCTGATCATAGTGCTGCATATAGATTTTTAATTTTAATAAGTGATGCATTTGATTGCAAGTTTATAATTGATACAAAAAATGTTAAATTTTTTGAACATGTTTTTCCCTTAAAATCAAAAAAATATTTCTGAAGCTCCAGCATAAAATTATCTGATAATTTACATGAGGATTTGAGAAGAAGTAAAAGACAAAGAAATGAAACTTCTTTTGGAAATGATTTTTACACATATCTTGTTTATGATGATCCTTTAACTATTTCTGAATCATTTTCCTCACTTGATGCACCTTTTTGAAAATAAGTCATTAAATCTGAAATTGATTCAATTACAAAATACAATACTTGAGTTTTAGTAGATTTACGTCCTAGAGCAAAACCAATTGGTTGCAAATGGATTTTTAAAAGGAAATATAACTCCGACGAATCAATTGAAAAATATAAGGCTAGATTAGTAGCAACATATTTTACTCAAAAACAAAATGTTGACTTTTTTTATACCTTTGCTTCTATAACTAGAATTTCTTCTATTCAAGTTTTGATTGCTTTAGCCTCTGCATATACATTGGTTATTCACCAAATGGACGTTAAAATAGCTTTTCTACACAGTGATTTAGAAGAAGAAATTTATATGGTATAACTTGAGGGGTGAATAGCTCCTGAACAAGAAAATAAAGTGCATAAACTTCTCAAATCTTTATATAGTCTAAATTAAGCACCTAAACAGTGCCATGAAAAATTTGATCTAACTTTAATTAGTGACGATTTTTCTTCTATTGAACTTGATAAATGTGTGTATACAAAATTAATAAATGGTGAACGTGTGATTATTTGTTTATATGTGGATGATATGCTCATTTTTTGTACTAGCCATGACATAGTGCATCAAACAAAATGTTTTCTTGCATCTAAATTTGACATGAAATACATAGGTGAAACTAGTGTAATTCTGGGTGTTAAAGTCATAAGAAAGTGTGATAATATAATACCGTCATAAGAACATTATGTTGAGAAACTTACAAAGAAGTTTGGACATTTTGATGTCAAACCCATAAGTATCCATTATGATGCTAACACTCAGTTAAAGAAAAACAGAGGTGACCCTATTGCCCCGTCTCAGTATGCACAGATCATTGAGCGTTTGTTGTATTTGATAAATTTCACTTGACCTGACATAACATATGTTGTATGCAAATTGAGTAGATATACACATAATCCCAATAATGATCACTAGGCCCTTTGGCTAGACTAATGAAATATTTGAGAGGTGTCATGGACTATAGTATTGCCTATAGAGGATTTCCCGCTGTATTAGAAGGATATAATGATTCTAACTGGATTTCAGATTTAGATGAGATTAAATTCCCCAGTGGCTATGTGTTCACCTTTGGTGGTGGTGTGGTGACTTGGAGATCAGTCAAACAAACAATAATTGCAAAATCCACCATGAATTAAGAGTTTATTACTCTGGAGAAGGCTGGTAATGAGGCCGAGTAGTTGAGAAATTTCTTAAAAAATATTCCATTGGGAATAAAATCAACCCCTTCTGTGTCTGTGCATTGTGACAATAAGGCAGCAATATTTATTGCAAATAATAAAACTTTTAATGGTAAGAACAGACACATTAGGTTGAGACATAAGGTGATAAAACAATTGCTGAAAGATGGAGTTATATCTATTGATTACGTGAAGCCATAAGTGAACTTGGAAGATCCTCTGACTAAGCCTTTGGGAAGGAACTTAATAAATACCACATCGAGGGGAATAAGACTTAAGCCAATTTGAAATTAACAGTGATGACAACCCAACATTTATGAGTGAAGATCCCATGAAAAATGTTCATATGAGTAATAATAAGTCACTTGTTAGTTCTGCTAGCATTTTGTTTGTCCATTTCTATGGTGTGAGAAGCATGAAAAGTGTTAAGCTGCATTTAATGTGAGGATAAGCTAAATACTTTTAATGAATGTCATATTCCTTATGGGTGGTGTATAAAGTGCAGTATACACTTAATGAAATCACCTATATAAGTGTGGAGTGGAGCTGCTCCTATGAGATAATGACATAGTCTCTAGAGTACTCGTGAACAACCAGACAAGCGCATGGCCGAAAAGTGCAAAATAGCGTTAACAAAAAGAGATAAGTGAGAGTGTAAATGTGATCAAGTGGGATTCTAATTTACACAGAAGATGTTTTAGTTCATAGAAGTTTAAGCTTTACTAATTACACTGTAAGTTGAAATCCTATTTATCTAGGTTTAGTTCATAGTTCAGAAGACACCAGATTTAAAACATTTGCACTCATGATATAACCCAGAATCTGTATTTTAATTGATTTTTTTATTTATTTTATTTCATATTCTTTTGAAATATGTTAGGGATTGTTGTAAAAAAAATAATATTTCAAAGGAATAAAGTCTCACATTAGTTGAAAGTAAGACTTTGAAAGAGTTTATATATTAACTTGTGACTTAGGCTTGGTAAAAAGCAAATTAAGGGTAGTCTCGCTCCCACAAAAATGGGCCGAAGGCTCGTGGTTAGTGCAAATCCTCGATTTGTTCCTCTTGCGCATGATGATATGAGGCCTGAAACTTTTTGTCAAAATTTAATTAATTTTTTGAGCTTACCTGAAAATGAGTATTTTGAAGAGTTTTAAAAATAATTTAGTCTTATCTTACTCAATTTGCTCTTCCATTAACGTGCAAAAATAATTTTTGACTTTATCTTTCAACATGCATAAATATGATTCTTTTATCGAAATAATCTTTGAAGGCAGTGCTGCGCACGCCTCAAGCTTCGGTATTTAATTCATTGCAAGTCACGAGAGACAACATAAACTTGGTTGTTTTGCCATCAGCATAGGAGGCCAGATACAAATGATTGGTACAAGATAAGCACATGGGCATATAGTTCTCTTAAACTGTACTTGATCTTTGTGTTATGCATTGAGGTGTACGTGAAATTCTCGATAAAACCTCACCCTGCAGGGATTATGTTGCTCTTGTAAATCAGTTCGTCGATCTTCATTGGGAATTTAATGTTTGAGTGTCCACCATACATATATATATATATTCTTCAGATATAATAAGCAGGGTCTACTTAAACTTACTGTTCTAGCTTTAATATACACGTCGTGTTATATATATGTTATAATAACAAAATCTGGGACCAAAAGAAAATGGCAGTTATGGGAAGAACATGGGAGGCTTATCGACTGTCCACTAATCTAATTTCTCGTTATTCCGTTTTGCTCTTTTCAGAACAGTCATATGCAGACTCCACATTCTCTAAAGGAAGGCCAATGCTTATGCTGTCGTTTCCCACTCCGAAAGCCATTAAAAAAATTGGTAACGTGAAGATGAAACTTTAGCAGACCTTCCACTATGACTTAATATATATAGTAACTCAGGCTTTCTGATTCTGCATGCACTCCAAGAGCCAAATTCAGTTAAACTTGTTCAACTTGTTGCAACTAGTGCTATAGTGCTCATAGTGGTCACTTGTACTAAGAAGCTAGGGACACTGGTTTCTTTCTACTTCCCAAAACTCAGGGTGCCTAATTAGTCATAATTTGAGAGTCTTATTTCTTTCATCTATTTGTTGGCAGTGACAAAGCCAATTGGTCTCACAGTCTCAGGTTTTCTAAGTTTTAAAGGCCTGGCAGTAATAGATTTATTTTCTTTCTGTTTTTCTTCAACTTGTTTATTCTTTTTCAATCGCTACTAAAAATGTTCAGAATGAAGCATTCTCATATTTTACCACTAGCATTCTGTATATTTTTCCTTACTTTAATTCTTTCCATCCAAGCCAGACATCATTCCCATACAAAACACAAGCACTCACATTCTCATAAATCATCTGAAACTTCACAACCTCCTGTTCCACAGCCTGCACCTCCTAGCCCTCCTGATGATGCTTCTAGCCCCCCTCATAACGAGAACTACTATAATGCATCTGGCATTTTTAATGTACGAAAATTTGGGGCCATCGGAGATGGAATAGCAGATGATACAGAGTCATTCAAGATGGCATGGGACACTGCCTGCCAAAGTGAATCAGCAGTTAATGTTATCCTTGTTCCCCAAGGTTACTACATCATTCAGTCTACTATCTTCACTGGTCCTTGTCAAGGTGGCTTAGTGTTGAAGGTAATGTATACTTACTCTGCACCTTTTGGTCCTTAACTTCTTACATGCTTTAAGGGTAAAGCTGACTAATGGACTTTGCTGGCGCACACATATGGATAAGGTGGATGGCACTCTTTTGCCACCTGATGGGCCTGAATCTTGGCCAAAAAACAACAGCAGGCATCAATGGCTGGTATTTTACAGAATCAATGGAATGTCACTGGAAGGTGGTGGTTTAATTGATGGGAGAGGAGAAAAATGGTGGGACCTTCCCTGTAAGCCTCACAAGGTACTGGAGATTAAAATTACAAGAAAATTTTTTCAAAAAAATTTTGGTGCTTCAAATAGCCACTGACACCTACAACAAATGCCACAGGGACCTAATGGAACAATATTCCCAGGACCTTGTGATAGCCCAATTGTAAGTTTACAAAGCCTTTCTTCTATATAAATCTTCTATTTGTATAACTGCATTATGATTGAGCATAATTCGTCATATATAATTCTACATGATGCAGGCCATAAGGTTTTTCCTGAGTTCCAACTTGACTGTGCAAGGACTTAGGATCAAGAACAGCCCCCAGTTCCATTTCAGATTTGATGGCTGCAAAAATGTCCATATAGAATCAATCTACATTACAGCTCCAAAACTAAGCCCCAATACTGATGGAATTCACATAGAAAATACCAATGACGTGAAAATATATAATTGTGTGATTTCTAATGGTTAGTCATGAGAAATTCTTCTAGTTCTCATCATCTATTGCATCAACAGGCATTAACAACGTATGTTTGCTGAAATGTCTTTTTATAGGTGATGACTGTGTGTCCATTGGATCCGGCTGCTATGATGTTGATATAAAGAACATTACATGTGGACCTGGTCATGGGATTAGGTAACCTATTATTTGCTTTCAAGAGAAGTTTTAATCCTTGTATTGGTTTCTTAGAGGGTGTTCGAAAACATGAAAAACAAAGTGGCATTTTTGTAATTATAAATGAAAAGAAAACATATAAACTGAAAATGAAACCAAATTCTGCCTTAACTTTTGCTAATGAGCCTACTTGTATTTTCTCTAGCTAATGCTGTTATCATGTCAACTTATTCAGCATTGGTAGTCTGGGAAATCACAACTCTCGAGCCTGTGTTTCAAACATTACAGTGAGGGACTCAGTTATAAAAGTGTCAGATAATGGGGTTAGAATCAAGACTTGGCAAGGTGGATCAGGATCTGTATCTGGAGTGACATTCAGTAATATTCATATGGAGAGTGTAAGAAATCCAATCATAATTGACCAGTTCTACTGCCTCACTAGGGATTGCACCAACAAGACCTCTGCAGTCTCTGTATCCGATATACTTTACACAGACATCAAGGGAACATATGATATAAGGAGCCCCCCTATGCGTTTTGCCTGCAGTGACCCTGTCCCTTGCACCGACTTAATGCTCTCAGATATTGAGCTTCTTCCCGCTGAAGGAGATATAGTGCATGATCCTTTCTGTTGGAATGCTTATGGAGATTTGCAGACACTAACCATTCCACCAGTCTCTTGCTTGCTGGAGGGCACTCCTCAGTCCGTGTTAGACAATGACATTAGTCATTGCTGACTCACTAGATTCTGTAAAGCTAAAATTTGTGTGTGTGTATATTTACTAGGGAAGCAATTAAGGAATATAGCATGATGTTGAATCTTATGTTGTGATTGTTGAGGAGTTGTGTTTTTTATGCTCCTTAGTCCTTACCAATTGTAAACAATGTCTCGTGATTATTCAGGTTTGAAATGGACGATTGGACTTGTTTATATCTTAAGAGCTTGAATTTGAGACCACCATAAATCTAATTACTGATGTTTACGATCCACTACTGCTATCAGTGCCGTGGCTATATTTCTGGTGGAATGCTGCCTGATTTGAAACACATTACCTCTTCGATTTTCCGATTAGCACATGGACTTTCAAGTGCGTACTGATAGTTATTCCGAGATAATACAGCAGAACAATGCATCCTCGTAGTCATAAATAATTTCTTACAGTCAGTGAATGAAATACATCATAGTCAATTAGTCATAAATTATTTCTTGGTCATTTCTCCCATATGATCCACTAGTATGTTGATGTAAAAAGTTTTGGGTACATAAGAAAGTATCTGATTTGGTTTAGATTTAAAACTGAAGTTGAATACCGGTGGAGCGTAGAATGCGTTCTCATGCATCACCTGATCAATGGTTATAGGACTCAGACTCTGGTATCATGTCAATAACCAACCTTATGCTCCCTCATGCATCACTTATGTGGAGTCTCCTGAATGGCTTTATATATCTGACAGAACCCCGTATCTCCATTTTTCATTTTCCTATAGGTTCATTAGGACCTCCCTTAAAAATAATACAATAATAAAAAAGAAAGAAAGAAGAAGTTAAATTGTTTATGGATGATACCACACTCGCTATTTTAGCAAACCAAGTCAGATAGTTGATGAATTTGTTGTTTCTTTTTATAGAATTTATGCTTTAACAGAAGCACAGAAATTTGTCTCCCACGGAAAACATTATAATTTGGTCCAAGATGAAGCAGTTCCCTATTTAAATCAGAAACTAGAAGATTCCAATACTCCCTTGGCATTTGTGTCTTCATGGTGAAGACTGATGAGAGTATAAACAAACAAAAACAACCTAAATATATAGGGAGTCCGCAAATCAAAGCAAAAAGAGAATGATAATAACTTAATAGTTAGTGAGCGTGAGTGATTTCAAGAGGATTTGTACCCCTTGACCCTCACTTCTCAAAGTCGGGTGCGGAAGTGGAGGGACAAATTGCCCTTTTCAGTCATGCACGCGCAGTGGCCACTCCAATCATGGGTCAGAGTGTTTATATATCAACAAGGAAGGTAAACATATGTTCACCAAGAAAAAGTCACACTTGCTGCATCGGCTAAATCTAATTACCACCCAACAAACACACCCTTTTTTTACAGTCCTGCTAAAAGTTATCATTGTTAGGAGCACAGAATTCGATGAAATAATAGGATGGGAAGAGACTTAATATGTGTTTGTTAAACTGGGATTCAAGGAAAAAAAAAATTGAGTTCTACATCAATGCCAATGCTAGTGTATCTGCCCTTTTCAAATTAAATGCTTGGTTAAACAATCATTTCAGCTTTTATGCTCATTCTGCCTTCTTTTTCTGCCCCACTTGCTCCTCTTCTAGTCCAGTAATTATTTTGCAGCACAATGGCGGACCATTCTTCCAAGTCAAGTTCTCTTCAAGATTGATCATTCTGCACACCTTTTATACTCCAAGCGTTACAGACTCCATATTCAGATTTCCTTTCAACTTTTGTTTCCTTGTTCTGGACCAGGCGTCCTCACAACTCACAAAGATCACTTACATGGAATGCATCTAGCCCAACAGAGTGTTACCGTATATAACCATAGAGAATGTTACACACCTAGAAAAAAATTAATAAGAATTTTGACAGAATTTAACAAGATTCAATTATGGCTGTTAGGATCAAATAAAAAAGTAGGAACTGCTCAATCTAAAAAAGGTGCATGCCAAATCATTTTATCAAAATTTCTAGTTAAAAAAATTGTTGAAAAATATGGTGAGAAAAAGAGAAAGTTGAGTATTGAGAGAAAATAAAAAACTAAATTTACTGAATGAGAAAAAAATGAGTACAACAAATCTTGAGTGTGACTTATATAGAATGTAATATAATAACTAATACAATGTTACTAAGTAATCACAAATGAGAAATGAATCACAAAATTCAATCATGTCATAATCACATTGACTAACAAAAAAAAAATCTTAGATACAGGCTCTTGTCCCAAGCAAGGATAAAATTGAATTTATACTGAGTCGACTTATCGAAATAACATAAGTCAAAAGTCACTCAAAATCTGAACACTGTAGCCTCCAAAACATCAAGAAATCCCAATTTTGGGAACTATCATCAATCATGCTAATAAAGACAAAAGCTTAACCACTTGCTAGAAGCAAAATCAAAGCCAAACTAGGTAAAGCTTAACCACCAAAGACAGAAACTAATCTTCGTGCTTAACCACTCAAGGCAGAAGCCATTCAAAAACAAAATCTGAATTAAATTGCGAAATCAACTGAACCAATATGAAGCCGGAAACAATAGAATGAGACTGCCAAAATCTTAGCCTCTGATCTCAGTGCAAAGCCAAACGTGAGAGCAAGCCAAATTAAGGCTGACCAAATGCTTGACCAAAAGAGCAAAGTTAGGCCTCTAATGGCCATCAAACTTAGGAGAGTGCACCACTCATTAACGATGCACAACAACACAATAGTAAAAACACAAATAGTCAACAATTTAATCTCCAAAAGAACTAATAGGAATCCAAAAACTGAACCAAATCCAAAATTTGATGAGTGTGCAAGAAGGATAAAGAAAATTCCATGAGACCACCTCCATTACAACACCAATTATCTTGATTCTTTGCAGTAATCTCTGTGTCATCCCGAACACAACAAAGGACGAACGATGCTGGAAATGTGTTGACAAAGCAGTAGCAAGAACAAACAAGGGGGCTCCATCACAGATGCAAAACACCACCGCTGACCACCAAAATTTCAAGCCATATACTAATGAAAATAAAAAAATGAATGAATCACATCGCTTTGATGAGATTCAACTACAAGATCAAGAACCAGAAAATGCAGATCAGGTTCCATAACCGAAGCCAACGCGAACTGAAACGCAATGGCGATGAGTCACCACTGCCACACCTCACCGGAACAGAACCAATCGCTAGTTGTAAGTGAGAAATCAGAACAGATCAGACAGAACCATCGCGCTCATCAGCGGCGTCTCCAAGAACAATCACCGTTGATCGTTCAACAACGGCGACAAGATCGTTGATGCAAGAGCTGCGAACAAATCGAGTACCGTGCAACACCAGAAGCATGAACGAAGCCACCATAGGCTAAAAAATCTAACATCGAAGAGAATGAAAATAGCAGAATCGAAGAAAATGAGCTGAGGTATTTTCCTGGAAAATGAAAGAAAATATCCGAGAGAAAAAAAAAAGAAAAAGAATGTTTTAGGAATTTGAGATCTAAAATTTGAAGAAAAAGAAAAATTGAGTAGTGATTTTAGATTTTCTCGAGAGAGTGATAGAAAATGAAGAAGGGAAATATTGATTTTCTGATAATGTAAAATAGGATCTAGAAACTATGTTTGAAAACTGAGAAAACGAAAAAGAAAATGAAAATGAAAAAAATAAACTACTGCAGCCAGAAAAAGATTTAAAGATAGGTAATATTGATCTGATACTATATTTAAAAACATAATAAGAAAAAAAATTGAAAGAATTGAGAGAAAATAAAAAACTAAATTTATTGAATGAGAAAAAATAAATATAACAAGTTAAAAGTATGACTTATATAAAATATAAAATAGTAAATAACTTGTAATTAATTACTAACCAATCAAAAACTAACCTAATTAACTTTAATATACTGTAACAAAATTCTAATTTCTAACATTTTTCATTCGGAAAAGCCTTTTGCAAAACTAAAATAAAATAAAATAAAATATGGAGGCGAAACATTGGTAATGAGTCTAATGACTTGTGGGTACGTGATGATGTTATGTAGGTATAATAACGATTTCTTTTTTGTTTTGTTATTTGTAGATTCAGAAAAGGTGAAGGCCCAGTAGCTCCTAAATTATTGATGAAAGAATGTCGCATGAATCGCATGAAAAAATGTCTAAAGTTAATGAAAAAAGGAAGAAAAGAATCTAGGCAGTGATGGGCATCTATCTCATCTGCCCACTTTAAGTTTTTCTGTCGGAGATACTAATACTTCATTTCTTATTTTCTTATAAATAACATCTAAAGATAGCAAACAAAAACCAGTTTCTTTATCCATTATGATTCCTGAAGAGACTGTTTGGAAGAGGAGAAAAAGCAAAATTAAAAAAACAAAAAAAGGGGGGAGAGAGAGAGTGCCAAAAAAAAAATCATCAGCTTTAGTATAGTCTATAAACATTGGCTTTTTCGTATGTTGGAAAGAACTATCATTCTGTTATATCTTGTTAATTTCTTTTTGTCAAGGTCTCAAAATGAACATAAAGGAGACCGTGGATGGCCTTTATGCACGCCACTTCTAGGCGTAGTATGTGGATGTGAATTGTGAAGTATGCCGTGTAGTAGTAAAAGCAAAAATAATTAAAAAATAGTCGTTTTGGTCTCTCATTTATATGGAGTTGTTCATTTTTGTCCTTCACCCATAGAAATTGATAAAATCATCTCTCACTTAACAAAACGTAAGTCACATTAATTTTAGTGTTAAACAACTTTAATTAACGTTAATAGTAAAAGTGATGTGACACATTATGTGTCAAAGTGAATGCACACATAACAATCTATTCAACCTAACCTTTTTATACATGTGAAAACGACGTCATTTTCCCTCTTAAAGTGGAATGACGTCGTATAGTGAAGGATTATTTTAGTCTCTCATTAAAATGAAATCGGTCATTTTAGTTCCTAGACTATTCTACCATGGTGGACAAGGTCAGAGAGACTCATCGATCCCCATACCACCATCACGCCACCTCCAAACTCGGTCATAATCACTTGGAAATAGCCACCATCTCGCCTCCATGATTGCCATCAACCTTAGCCAAGCTCAAATAGAAAATACCGAAATCCACTTGAATCAACAAAGAACCATCTTTATCCCTAATAGAGCTAGTCGAACCACCACCATGACTACCCACAACCATCATTGTTCCAAATCAAATCAAACCTCAGTCACTGACCCATGAACCAAAACCATCTCGAACCACGACATGTGCCACTCAGAACAATCAAATTGAATCTCAAAAGATTCATCAAACCCAAGACTTGTTATTGGTTTCTCCTTCGCACGCTGTCAAGCCACACACCTATGCACCTCATCCTCCACCTTGCCACATCTACGACTTGACCGCTGACGACCTATGCTCACAGCCACATTCCATGGCTACATAGCCTCATGGATCGATAGATCACCTGGGTCTAAAATCTGTAAATGAAGGGCTCTCAGGTTTTGAGAATTAAGGTTCATGGTCATCCAATTTAGGAAAAAAAGGTGACACAAACAACGTCAATCCACTTTAGGGAGGGGAAACGACGTCATTTTGTGTGTGTGTGAAAGGGTTGAGTTGAGTGGGTTGTCACGTGTGCATTTACTTTGCCACATAATGTGCCACATCACATTCATCATTAACTTTAATTGGAGTTGTCTAATGCAAGGATTACTGTGACTTACGTTTTGTTGAGTGAATGACGATTTTGTTAATTTCATTGTGTGAGGGACGAAAATGGCTGGCCCCATATGAATGAGGGACCAAAATAACTACTTAGTTCAAAAACAACTGAGAAACAAACTATGGTATGTACCTAAAAATAAAGTAAAAATACATTTTTTGTCCTGAATTTTATTTTAGGTTTTATTTTTATCCTATAATTATGTTTTGTTTTATTTTGTCTCAATTTTTTTTAATTCACCAAATTCATCCTAATTGCTAACATCGTTAAAAATGTTAATGGAATCTGCTGACATGGTATTCTATATGGACACAAGTGCATAGTTGATACTATTTAATTAGGATTTTTTTTAATTAATGGTTTGGAGACAAATATGATGAATTTTGAAAAGATTTAGAACGAAAATAAAATAATATAACTGTGGAACGAAAATTAAACTTATATTAAAATTAAGGGTTGAAATGTTTGTTGATTGACTCAAATTGATACTAAATTAGTAAGTCAATGGTTTAATTAGTGAGTGATTGATTAAATTACATAAAAATAAATAAATATATGAATATTTAATAGAAATTAAAATACACATAAATATAACATAAAAATTATTAAAATTATAATTTAATTTAAAACTAATGAAATTTACAACACAAATAAGATTTGATACTAATACTTCTAATATTTTAATAAAGAGATACAATAAAGTCTTGATTAAGGCAATTTTATGGAAATATTTTTGTAATTTAATGTGATTTTCAATCATTAATCTATACAAAAAAACATAAATTTTTTTAACTCATAAATATAGAATTTCAAAAAAAAAAAATGTATAAAATTTATCATAGGAAAGTTTTAACTTTTCATTTTTTAGCTCTACTTTACGTTCCATTTTCGTCCTCTAACAATATTGTTTTATTTTTATTCTAAATCTTTACAAAATTTATCATATTCATCTCTAATCCACTAATTAAAAGAAAAATGAAATCTTAGTTGGACAATGCCAACTATGCATTTTGTCTGTATATGATGCCATGTCAACAAATTTCATTAATATTTCTAACATTATTAACAATTAAGACAAATTTAGTCGGTTTTAGAAAAAAAAATAGGATAAAAATGAAACAAAACATAGTTGGAGGATAAAAATAAGAGAAAAGAGTACACAGTCACTGTAAATTTTGACTTTTTTATAAATTAATATTATGAATTTTAAAATCTTTTTAATTAGTCCTTGAACTTTGACCTTTTTATAAATTACTATCACAAACTTTAAAATCTTTCTAATTAGTCTTTAAACTTTGATCCTTTTTGCTACAAATTTTAAAACTTTTTCAATTAATCTCTAAACTTTAATTAATATCTCAATAGATCCTTCTGTTTAATTTGAATATGTTAATTCACTAATGATAATATTGTGTAACAATATCTTATCCGTTTTAATATTAATTATGAATTATTTATTAATTTATTTATTAAAATTTGATTATAAATACATTTTATTATTACAAAATAAATAAAAAACAAATTTTGTTTTAAAATAAATTATTTTTATGTACTTTGTAATGAATAAATTATATTTAAAATTAAATTTTAATAAATTAATTAATAAATAGTTTAAAATTAATGTTAAAATCGATAAGATATTGTTACGCAATATCATTATTAGTAAATTAACATATCCAACTTAAACAGAATGATCTATTGAGATATTAATTAAAGTTTAAGGATTAATTGAAAAAAATTTAAAGTTTGTAGTGGTAATTTATAAAAGATACGAAATTCATGGACTAATTGAGAAGATTTTAAAATTCATGGTAGTAATTTGTAAAAAAATCGAAGTTTAAGGACTAATTAAAAAAATTTTAAAGTTCATGATGTTAATTTATAAAATGATCAAAGTTTAAGATGACTATATACTCTTTTCCCTAAAAATAAAAACTAAAGTAAAATTAGGGAACGAAAATTATATTTTCACCTAAAAATTATCATATTCAAGTAGAACTTTGTCGATTTCATTTACACTAGTTCTTTTACCTAAGCAATGCATGAATTTTCTTAAATTTTATATATAATTATAGGTTTTTAATTTAATAAACAAATATTTTGTATATATTTGAATTTGTACGTTTAGAGATTCTAACTTTTACATCAGTCTTTTCACATTTTTTTTTTAAAAAACTTAGTACAAATAATTAAATAGAAAAGTTTTTAAAGTATAAAATAAATTAATTCAATCATACTTATATATAATCTTAAAAAGTGTTAAAAAGAAACTAATACTTAAAATTTAAGAATAATAACTTGGGCATGCTTGTTTTGCTTTTAAAAAAAGCTTACAATTAAAATATCTTAAATAAAATTGTCGAGTGATATTTTTTTAAAATATAAAACAAATTAATTCAAACATATTCCTTTTTTATAAAGTGCAAAAGAGAGACTCAATTTTATTTTGTCTATTTATAACAATATGCAATTGTGTAAATAAAGTTTAAAAAAAAAGCATTTTAATTTATTGTGACATATTAAATAACATTTTTAAAACATACAAAATATTAAATAATTATTTTTTTATTTTTTATTTTTTTTTTATTAAAAAATATAAATCAATATTAACAAAAGAATGTAATTTTATCTATATAATTGATAGTTGATAATATATTTAATTGCTTCTTAAATAATGTTATATACTAATAATTAATAATAGAATTAATTGCCTCAAGACAATTTTACTATATAGGATAAATTTCAATTAGACTTAATTACTTACATCTATAGACGACGAAATCCAATGTCTGTTTTTTGTTTTCTTTGATAAAAAACAATACTTTCTCTTTTTTGATTTGGTCAATTTAGTTTGACTAACGTAATTGCTTGAAGAATTTAGTTTCACTCGATCGTTCAATAGCATTACCCTCTAATTGTTTTTTTTTTTAAGAAAAATGCCTCTCACACAACATTTTATAGCTCACATCACTCATAGATGTTTACATGATAGAATTAGAATACAAATATGTAAAAAAATGAGATAGAATCAATTATAATTAAATAAAAAAAATTATGTAGGTGTGAAATAATACGAATATAAATATGTATGAATAATATTACTCATTTTTGTATTGCAATCAAACGATATCTAAATCAGCTTGTGCTAAGGGTGGACAAGAAATATCATAAATCGAACTGAACCACAGAACCAAACCGAATTGAACCAAAATAAACCAAATCACTTGAACTAGTTTTGTAGCAATCCAATTCTTTTTTGGGGAAAGACGTGCAGTTACTTGTTTCTTAAATCCAATTTGGTTAACAGTTAACCATAAGATCAGAACCATATCTTTAAATATTTAAAAAGAAAAATAAATTTGTCAATTAACCATAAATACTGAACCAGATTTTTAAATATATTAAAAAAAACCTGACTTTTCCTTTTCTTAGATGATCCACGATTTAAATCAAGATTTTCAACATTCAAACCAAAAATAAAAATCCATCTGAAATCAAATTAAAAAAATCACATTTTTTGAAAAAAAAATACAAACAAAAAGATGGAGAAGCAAGATCTACAGAACAACAACACCAATTGAGCTAATTCAAAAAGCTTAAAATTCTCTTCTCACTAAACTGCCATCTTCCATCACCATTATTACTTCCATATTGTTCTTCATCTCCAACACTCATGCCCCGAGCTAGAGCCACGAATCTAACAGCAATAGCAACAACCTAAGTGTTCCATGGAGCAGCTTCAGACTCCAGGGCGTAAGGAAGCTTTCATGGAGCTAGATTGTCGTTGAGACCAAGAAGCATCCATGGAGAAGCTTCATAGGTCTATTTTGACAAAGGAGAGAGAAGCTTCACAAGCTCATTTTTTGTTTAATCTCTACATTTGGCTTTTTCAAAGAGTCACGTGATTCTTTTTTGTTTAGATAATTAGTAAATCGATTAACTGCACCATCATAACAGGTTCTTTTAGTTCGATTTTTATCTTACAAAATAGATACAATTTATTAATTTAAAATTGATAGCCAACATCCAAACTGAACCATATTTTTGCGTAATTCGATTTTCTTAACCAAACCACACCATGCACACCCTTAGCTTGTGCATACCTCAACCATTCTACCTCTCTAGTGTGGTCAAAGATAAGTTATCCATAATAAAATTAAGAAATTTGTAATGATATTCCTTATAACTTGATCTTAAGAAATTGACGTAACTAAAATTTGAACTCATGACTATACACCCACTACAATCAAATACTCGTCTACTAAGTCAACCCTTTCAGATTAAAAACTATGTTACTTGATTGTTAAATGATATAACTTATCTTTTTTTAAAAAAAAAAATACAAGGCATCAAAACTCGACCCCTACTAGCAATTCCCAAAATACTACCTCTTTCTTTTAATTGATTTTTTTTTTACCTATATGTTTAATTAATTAATTGGAATCTCAATAAGTTTTAGTTACAATTTAAACATCTTAACTCAATTTCTTACTTATCTCAACCACATAAATTTAGATGACTTAGATTTTTGTTAATTATTTTAGTCTTTAATTAAGTCTCTTATTTAACTTTTTGCATTAATTTTATCCTTTACATTTAATTGACACCTGAATTAGTTAAGTATTTTTATAACTATTTTAAAAGATGAAAAATACTCCTCTAAAATAATTAAATAAAAGTATATTTACTTTTAATTTGATAAAAAGTATTAAAATCTTAATTCACTAAATAATATCCTCAAAAAGCGTGTCAATTGTGACTGTAGTTAATATGTGCAAAGTACTTAATAATTTAATTTAAACATAAAAATTACAAGCAGAATAGATAGTAGAGACATACACTTGCCAAGTTAAATCTAATACAATACTTAAATATTAACCACACAAACACTTTAATTTGGACGATAACAAATTTGCGGGAGACCACACTAAAAAAAATGATAAATTAAGGAACTGAATTGAGAAAATTTAAAATATAAAGCCTAAAATGAACACAATATAATTTATATAATAAATAAAAATAAATGAGAGAATCCGTATAATTCAAGTTAACACTTAACTGCGAAGGGTGACACAGAAATATTAAAATTTCTTTTTTGTTTTTCAAAATATTTTATAATCAGCTACGACAACGAAAGCTTTCAGGCCCAGTTCGTTTCATTTGCGATTTTTCATTTTTGTTTCAACTTGGACATTTTCTTCACTTTAGTCTGTAGTAAGGAAGATGTGGATTGGGCCGCTCTTTAGTCTTTAAGCTTACATTAAAAATTTAAAATATTACCTACGTTACTTGAGTTACGTAGTAAGTGACTTGTAATTTTTAGAGATAAATGTATGTTTGAACTGTGTTGGAACATAATTTTAGAGAGAGTTTCTCTTAAAGGCGACCCGATCTGCGAGAGTAGGTTTTCTACCTAACCTAAGTATACAAAATATTATATATATAGAGGACAAGCTAGTTTATTTAATTCACAAACTTAATCAAATAAAAATAATCACATCACCAAAAAACATTGCATATTTATTTTTAACAAAAAACAAATATCAATCAGCTTGTAGTCACGTGATATTCAACTCTGATATTTTTCTTTCCAAAATCCTGAATTAACAAAAATAAATATTTAATTTGTTTGGCATATATGAAGCTATTTTCTTAGTGAATTTTTTTTATCTCTCTTAAATCTTATTTATTATAAAGATATTCTTTATTTTGACAATTTATTGAAACCTCTCATCACAGCAAAATTCTGCCAAAAAACGAAAAAAATTGTGTGTAAATTTTTTTAATGCTAAATTTTATAACTCAAAAGAAATTTGTATAAACTTTAAAATAATAATTCAGTTCAAAAAATATTTAAAATAGTATTTTTTATAAAATAGGATTAATTTTTGTACAGTATGACTATGAAGTGATACTATTTTTATACAGATTTCCGAATTTATTTAACTTTCTTGTAGATTCGTTCCATCCTGATATTTTCCATTTTAGATATGTCAATCACCAAAAATGTTAAATATCATGCGTTAATTTGTATTTTTAAATTTAAATATAAATTATTTCTTTTAATTTTTAAATCTAAAATATAAATTATTTCTTTTAATTTTTATTTTTTGACAAATAACCCCTCGTAGTTTTAATTTTGACTATGAATCAATTTTTGTAATTTTAAGTAACTCATGTGATTAATTGAAAAACTGAAAGTACAAGGAATTACTTGTCATATATATTGAAATTTTAAATAATTTAGTCATCAAAATTAAAACTATATAAAACTATTTTTCAAAAATGTAAAGTTAAAAACATAATTTAATTTTTTAAATGCCAACAATTTGTATCTCCAGGAATTTTTCAATGTAGTTTACTCTTCATTGGCTACAGCATTGCGGGTGTTTTTGATTTCTTTTCATCCCCAATGTGAAGTACTTTGTCATCGAGAGTAAAGCTACATGTTGTATATTGTATAATAGTTTAGCAAGTTTTTCTATTTGAATAATGAAATATTTTTGGTTTCTTTTAAAAAAAATGGCACTAACGTTTTTATTAAGTGTAAACTATTATGTTAAATGTAATATCATTGCACTTATGTATTTATTTTTTTAAGTCTTACAAGTTTTTGTCATACCATTTTAATATGAAAGTATTTGATACATAAACTATCTCTCTCTAAATGTGTTTTTTTCGGACTTGAATCCTTGAAATTGCGTAAGTTGCTCAACTATGGCTAAATTCAAGCTTAAATACCACTTGATCCACTTAACCCCACTTAGGTCTTTGTCTTAGTATCCGAGAGTAGCGAATAATATCAACTCCATAACAAAAGGTTGCACAAGTTTTACAAAATAGATTATTATAAGAAATAATAATAAAAATTATCAAATTATATGAATTTATATAAAACCTTTATGTAACATTTTATAAATCTAAATTTAATAATAAATTATTTTTTATATATAAAATATATTTATGCAGTATCACTTTTAGTACAAAAGAATAAACTTTATCTTCCACTTTAGGTTAAATGTGAAATTAATGTATTTTATAGCTCAACTGGAACCACATCCGCTTTCTAAAGCTTCGACGTACAATGTCTAGGTAAGTCAAAAGTTAAATGTGACACACGTTAATGCCTTGGTAGTTGAGTAATTTATGAGAAATCCTAATTCAAAAGAGTTTAGAAAAAAGTTATCATAATGTTTGACTAGCAACAAAAGTTACGCATATGAAGGGCAGATCTGAGAAGGATTTATATTCGAGATCAATCACTCTTTGAAAATTTGGTATAGTTTGAGTAATAAGGGTTGTGCTTTTGTTTCAGTTTCGTCTTTATGCTTGCCGCCATTTAAATTGTTAATGACGAAAGCTGATGTAAATTTTATGTGACCATTTTGCACATAACATGAATTTTATATGTTTGTTTTGGAATCAAATGAAAACTTTTGTAAAATAAAGGAGACATAAAATAAGACAAAATAAATATTTTTGGACCATATCAAAACTTGTGTGAAATATAAGAATATAAATAGGGTTTTAACTTATTTAAAATTATAAACATCAATAATTAATTTTAGAGTTGTAAAACTATCACAATCTACTCCTATAATTTCACTCCCAATACAATTATCAAATAAAACTACTACTATCGACAATCAAATTCTTCTCTTTGTCATCATAAAAATGCACAATCCAATCAGCATTCTTTCACTCAATGGCGGAGCCAAGCTCTGGAGGTTAGGGAAAATACATGTTTTCTTCATATATTAAATCTCTATCATTTGAATGATAAGATTAAATTTTAAGACCTAAACTAAGATTTATTAAAAGATTTTTTAAGTTTGCTTCAATTCTTTGTTACTTTAATTGAGAAAAATTTTGGTGTTTATATTGAAAAATTACTTTTTTTCTAAGAAATTTATTTATATCGACATACCCTATTAAGAAAATTATAATTAACATCATATTGCTCCATTAATAACTAACAAGGTTCAATTCCAAATATCAACAAATCCAAACCATAAAAAACAATAACTAGGAGCATCAAAGACATAAAAAGAATCTAATGAATAAGAGTAGAAAAATTAATAAGTAGAAGAAAGGCTTTGATAAATTACAAAAGAATAGGACATAGAAACAATATTTTTTCTTTAAAAAACACTAAAGTCTTTTAATTTTTGTAATACCTATGTTTTTGTTTAAAATTTATCCCCTTCAAATGTGTGTGGCTACCTCACTACTTCCACCAAGTTAGACGTCTTATGTTCTACACATTTCAAGCCAAAATAGTGACTTTTACAATCTCTCAAAGCTAAACTAAGTCACCTCAGTTACTATCATCTATCGTCCTTATCTCACATTCGATCATCGTAACTTACTGTGCTACCTCAACCCCTGTTTGGCACAAAACTCAACCAAAGTACCTATACAAAATTCATGCAATTTTAATACGTCACAACCATCGATCACATCTGCACCATGGCCAAACCCTTTGTCATTCCTCCATCCAAACCCATAACTGTAACCACTGTCCAACAACAAAGACTCAAATGCCCAACCACTGTCATTGTACCAAGCCTCCAACTGCCACAGTTAAGCAAAGTCTAAATCATTGAGACACCACTAGCAAAATTCTTTGCTTCCACATAGATGTCGTAGCTACATTCTCATGATTTCTTAAAAAGTTGTATTTTTTATTGATTCTAAGTTTTGTTGTTTGTTTAACTTAGGATTTGTGAGTAAATAAAGTTTGTCACATCTTATTATTTGAGTTTGAATCGATTTTAATATGTCACGCCATTGAAACTAATGAATTACATAAAGAGTTTGAGACTAAAAAAATTTAGAACAAATAAAATTAATCTCTACAATTTTAAAATTAATGATTGGTGTTTTTAATTTTAAATAGTATAAAACCCTATTTACGTTCCCACATTTTCTGAAAGTTTTAAGTTGGTCTTAATTTTTTTTTATTCTATTTCGTAATTAAAATAGCAAAATTAATTTAAGAAAAAAATAGCTACCGAAAATTATTTTTGTCGGTAAATGATGCAAAAGCATATCTTAGACTGAGAACACACAATGTTATCAGCTGCACGTCACCCGCAATAAACAAAACCCCTGTACAAATCAATTGTAAAAAGAGGAAATGAATTTTCTCATATAATTTTTTTATATGATAAGATCATATAAAAAATAAAGACATAAAATTTAGAAAAAAAAAAAGATATAAATTTTTAATGGATTTCACAAATAAAATTTATGTACCTATCTTTCTTCTGCACATAAACTTGTCATATAAAATATTATATGAGAGATCTATTCCTTACAAAGCCTAATGATGTGGATCAAGATTCGTTCGTGCATCATCCTACTCCTCACTCACCCAACAATGTCCCCCGAATAAAACCCCACACACCAACCTCTCAAATCACACTACCTGATTTGATTTGATTTGCTTTTCTTTTATTTTATTTTATTTCATGAGAATCATCCTACAAGATTTAATTACGAAAATGCTCCTTTCTTTTTTATATAATGACCGCTATTATAGCCTTCTATGCATTACCTAACACTAATGATCACCACTAAACTATTCCTAATAACTTGAAAATGTACATTTCTAGGCACCCCATAATACGGTCTTAAAAAAACAAAGTAGCGTGGCATTTGATCATTTCACTAATTAACTATAATTAGTACATATAGGTAAAAAGATGATATTTAAAAAAAAATAAAAATGAAAAATTAGTGGACAATTGCGATGCACACACCATTCTCTTGTATTTGTACATGTGTACAAACTCAAATCCCAAATCCCAAACAGCTAAGCTAACACAATTAAATAGCGAAGAAGCAATCTAGAAACCTCTTGCTTCAATAATCCAAATCCCCTCTTGTCTTCTCTCGTGTGTCTGACTGTATGGTTGTTATGTACGTCTAGCATTACAAATACCAGAAATATCAGTAGTTGTGGTTTGAGATCTCAGCCGGTATGGATTCAAATAATGTAAGAAGCAGAAAGAGAAAGCACTGCGGGAATGTTGAAGAAGATGAAGAAACCAAGTTGGAAAAGTTCTTCGGCCTCATTGAAAACCTTCGTGAGGCTCAGGAGAGACTCATCTTGGATCACAAAGGTTGGAACAAGAATGATAATATTATTGTTAAGAACAAAAAGAAGAAACAGGTGTGGGAGCCAGGTTCTGTCAGGTGGGTAACTAAAAGTAGATCTTCCTTGACTTTAATTAAAAAAGATAAAAAAACAAAAGGCTCATTTATTTAGTTTTGGTGTGCCTCGGGTAGAAAAGAAAAAAAGAAGCTGAGAGAGAGTGAGAGAATTCAAAAGAAAAAAGAAGACGCAGAACAGCTCCGACAGTGGAGAAAGAAAAATAAAGAGAAAAAATTTGTGTTCTTCTGTCAGATGTTTTTGATATGTTGATCATGGTATTGTGAGCTTTATTTTTGGTTTTAATATCTCTCTATTTTGGGTTCTCTCTGTTGCCTGGCTAGATACTCATTGGTGGGTTTATTGTGTAGTTATCTATTTTATTGGTGAAGATTAATTTTCTTGTTGATCCTTGGTGGTTCCAGGAAGACTTGTGGTGTACCCATTAATTTATTAGTGGAGGATTTTTACTGGACTAGGTCGTGGGTTTTTCCCTCACATCATTTTCCCAGTTAAAAATTTGGTGCATTGATTTTATTTTTCTGATACATCCTATTATTTGCCTAAAATTATTGTTTGTTGCAGAGAAATTTTCGACTTGTTAATTGCACAGGGAAAAAAGTGATCTTTCTTCGCTTTTGTTAATATTTTGTTATCTTTTCCCAACAACTGTCGAGGGTTGGGGCTCTGTTTGTGCTCTTAAATGGGAGAAGGCGATATTATAATTAAATTGGATTCTACCAATTACTCATATAGAAATCAATGGAAGACTTGCTATTTTGCAAAGACCTATATGATCCCATTGAGGGTGATGGTACTAAACCAACAGAGATAAATCGATGAAGAATGGAAGAGAATAAACAAGACTATTGGCATGATCGGACAATGGATAGACCAAAGCATTTATCACCATGTATCTAGTGAGACTAGTGCCCACAGCTTAAGAAATTGAGCAACTTGTTTGAGTCTAAAAATGCACGAGAAGGCATTCTTGATTCAGAAGTTAGTAAACTTGAAATACCGGGATGGGTCTTCGATGGCTGAGCATATGAGTAGTTTTCAGAATGTTGTGAATCAGTTGAATACTATGGAGGTTGTGTTAGATGATGAACTCTGATCATTACCGGGCAATTGGTATCTCCGAGTAACTCTGCTCCTAATGGAAAGTTGACTTTCAATATGGTGAAAGATAGTCTTTTGAATGAAGAAACTAGGAGGAAGGGACATGGCATGACTAACTCTTCGACTCAGAATGAAGCTTTGGTTGTGGAGTCACGGGGAAGAAGCCAACATAGAAATTTTCAGAGATCTGAAGACCGCAGCAAGTTAAGAGGAAGGTCAAAGAACAGAAAAGACATCAAGTGCTTCCATTGCAATAAAATGGGACACATGATTAAAGAATGCAGGTTCCTTAAGCGGGAAAAATCAAGGACTAGAGGCAATAATAATAAAAGAGAAGACAAAGACAAAGACACTGCTACAGTTGTATCTGATGGTGAAGTTGTCATTGTTTATGATGATGACTCCATTAATCTCACATGCCAAGACTATGAATGGGTTGTTGATTTTGCTGCCTCTTTTCATGTTACACCACACCGTGAGTACTTTACATCCTACACTCCCGGAGATTTTGGGCAAGTGAAGATGGGAAATCAAGGGGTAAGCAAGGTTGCTGGCATTGGAGAAATTTGGTTGGAGACTAATGCCGGATGCAAGTTGCACTTGAAGAACGTCAGACATATTCCTGACATGCGCCTCAGCTTGATCTCAGTACAGGTACTTGATGAAGATGGCTATCATAATTCCTTTGGTGATGGCAAATGGAAATGTACCAAAGGAACTTTGGTGGTAGCAAAGGGAGTGAAGCGGAATACTCTTTATTGGACATCAGCAAAGTTGTCTACACCTCAAGTGAATGCATATGATTGCTCTACAGAGCTATGGCATAAACGCATAGGTCACTTGAGTGAGAAGGGCCTTGACACTTTTGTAACAAAAGTTGCTTCTGTTAGAGGTACATCTTTTAAAACTTGCTCTCATTGTCTTGTTGGTAAGCAACATAGAGTTTCCTTCCGCAATCCTCCACATAGAGACCTCATATCTTGGTTTAGTTCACACCGATGTTTGCACTATAGATGCTAAAACCCTCTCTTATTTTGTTACTTTTATTGATGACCATTCTAGAAAAGTGTGGGCTTTGCTTTGAAATCCAAAGACTTTGATGTGTTCAAACACTTCCATTGTTGAAAGAGAAACAGGCAAATTGTTGAAGTGTGTTAGAGCAGATAATGGTGGTGAATACAGGGGTCCATTTGAGCACTACTGTAAGGACCATGGAATCAAGCTTGAGAAGACAGTTCCAAAGACCCCTAAACACAATGGGGTTACAGAGAGAATGAACCGCACAATTAATGACAGAATCGGATGCATGCTCTCTCATAAATTGCCTAAAGCCTGGGGTGAAGCACCGATACTTGATCAACCTTTCTCCCTCTGTTCCTCTTGATGGTGATGTTCTTGTGTAGAGGGAAAGATGTTTCATATAATCATTTGCGTGTGTTTGGTCATTTGTTCATATTCCCGAGATGAAAGGTCTAAGCTTGATGGTAAGTCTAAACAAGTGATTTTCTTGGGTTATGGTCGTGATGATTTTGGTTACAGGTTTTGGGATCCGATTGATAAGAAAGTTATTAGAAGCCGAGATGTTGTCTTTCTTGAAGACCAGACTATTGATGATATTGATAAGAAGGATAAGCCAAAACAGGTTGTTCATGGGTACATTGATGTTGAGCCATAACCTCCTACCAGGGTCACTGATAACGGGGGTGATGTAAATGCAGATGTGGAGAATACAAGTGATGTGCCTGAGCCTCAAGTCAATGAACCAATTGAGTCAATTCCACAAGAACCACCTTTAGAGCCTCAGGTGAGAAGATCTGCAAGAGAGCATCATCCTTCACAGAGATATCCTCCACATGAGTATGTCTTGTTCACTGATGGGGGAGAGCCAGAGAGCTATGAAGAAGCAATGTCATATAAGGAGAAGGACAAATGGCATAAAGCCATGCAAGAGGAGATGAAATCCTTACATTTTGAGTTAGTGAAGCTGCCCCGGGACAAGAGAGCACTTAGGAATAAATGGGTGTTCAAGCTAAAATCGAGGGAGAATTGCTCACGACCAAGGTACAAGGCAAGGTTGGTTGTGAAAGGCTTCAAATGGTCGGAGAAGAAAGGAGTTGATTTTGAAGAAATATTTTCATCTCGTGGTCAAGATGTCTTCAATACGAGTTGTGTGGCTTAAAATTTGAATTTAGAGGTTGAGCAACTTGATGTGAAGATGCTTTCCTCCATGGTGACCTGGAGGAAGAAATTTACATGGAAACTAAGGTTTTATAGTCAAAGGCAAAGAGAAGCTTGTGCAGATTAAAGAAGAGCTTGTATGGGCTCAAACAAGCTCCAAACAGTGATAAGAAATTTGATTCCTTCATGATGGATCACGGGTATAGTAAAACTTCTTCCGATCACAAGAAATTTCTAATGAAAATTTTATTATTCTCTTGCTTTACGTGGATGACATGCTGATTGTTGGCCATGACATTAAAGAGATTCAAAATCTTAAAAGAGAGTTGAACAAGTCCTTTGCAATGAAGGATTTGGGCTCTGCAAGACAAATCATTGGCATGAAAATTGTTCGTGACAGGAAGAATGGTAAATTGTGGTTATCACAACAAAGGTATACTGAGAAAGTATTGGAGAGATTTAATATGGGCAATTCCAAATATGTTAGTACTCCACTTGCAGGTCACTTCAAGTTGAGCCTTGCACAATGTCCTACAAGTGAGAAAGATAAAGAAGAAATGCAGAAGATTCCGTATGCATCTGCGGTTGGTAGCTTGATGTATGCGATGGTATGTACAAGGCCGAATATTGCTCATGTTGTTGGCGTTGTTAGTTGTTTCCTCTCCAATCCTGGTAAAGAGCACTGACAAGCTGTGAAGTGGATACTCAGGTATCTCGAAGGTACTTACCAATGTTTTGGGAGTGGTGAGCCTGTGTTGAATGGTTACACCTTTTATGGTGATGTGGATTCCAGAAGTCTACTTACAGGTTATATGATGACTTTTATAGGGGGAGCAAAGTGTCAGGCGGTCGAGATTACCTATATCCTCTACTGAGGCGAATATATTGTCATTACGAAAGTCTAAAGAACTCTTGTGGATGCAAAAATTCCTACAAGAGTTAGGTCTTTCACAAGAAAAATATGTTTTGTATTGTGATAGTCAAAGTGCAATCCATCTCAGCAAGAACTCGACATTTCATTCAAGGTCTAAGCATATTGAGGTTCGGTATCACTAGATACACGGTTGGAGATGAAGCAATTATCATTAGAGAAAATCCATATTGACGAGATGATTCACCTTCAAAGACGTTTTTCTCAAACAAAATTTGCCACTTGCAAAGAAAAAGCGGGTTTGGTTGACTATGGCCCACTTGATTGGTGAGGGGGAGAATTGTCAGGTGGGTCACCAAAAGTGGCCCCACCTTGACTTTAATTAAAAAAAAAACAAAAGGTCTATTTATTTGGTTTTGGTGTTCCTCGGGTAGAAAAGAAAAAAAAAAGTCGAGAGAGAGTGAGAGAATTCGAAAGAAAAAGAAGACGAGAATGAAGTGTGCTTTCTATCGGATATTTTTTGATATGTTGATCCTGATATTGTGAGCTTTATTTTTGGTTTTAATATCTCTCTATTTTGAGTTCTCTCTGTTGCCTGACTAGATACCCATTGGTGGATTTATTGTGTAGTTATTCACTTTATTGGTAAAGATTAATTTTCTTGTTGATCCCTGGTGGTTCCAGGAGGACTTGTGGTGTACCCATTAATTTATTAGTGGAGGATTTTTACTGGACTAGGTCCCGTAGGTTTTTCCCTCACATTGAGAGTTTTCTCACGTTAAAAATTTGGTGCCTATTAATTTTATTTTTCTGATTTGTGCATCCTATTATTTACCTAAAATTATTATTTGTTACCTAAAAAATTTTCAAAATTTATTGTTAATTACACAAAAAAAAAGTAATTTAATTTTACTTCTGCTTGTTATTAATATTTTATTATCTTTTCCCAGTAAGTTCCAACTCGAAGATTTCGCTCAAGAGTCTAAGGATCTTGTAGGCGTACGTGGCCTTCCCAATAAGTTCCAACCCGAAGATTTCGCTTTAGTGTCAGGCTGTCAGCCATTCTATACCATCACAGGGATAATTCCATATCTACATATATACACAATAATTAAGTTGTTGCTAGCTAGATCTGGGGAATTGAAGGCAGGGATCAGATTCTCTGATCATTAATTTAGATAAATTGTTGAGTTACTTGTACTACTGGCTTGTTAGCGTACGCATTTTCAAAATGGACGTTAAAACCTTTTATGTATCATTTGGAACTGAATTTACTCTCTTGTTCGTGTAATTCGCATCCCCACCTAATACTCATGTGGAGTGACCTCTAATAGCAGGTGAAATTTGTTGTTTTAAACGTCGCACTCATGATTCATAACTAAAGTAAATACACCGTAAAATTAGCCATGTTTTGAACTACATAAAGTTTTGTGTTAGACCAAGAAATTAGCCACAAGATCAGCTTTTGTGATCTTGTGTTTAAGAGAACTAGAAAGATCATAAAGGCGTGGGGACAAATACGTTATATTAATTATACTCATAAAAAAGTGTGAGGATACTTCCAAATCTTTAAAAATTAAAAAAAAAAGAATATCATAATTTTAAATTTAATCTCAAAATTTATGTGTACAAAAATATTAGATAGGGTCTCCATTTAAGCTTCGTTTGATACACATGATATTATAGAATAAAATAAGATGATAGGATAATATAAAGTATAATAGTATAACTAATATGACAAGACATAATTCTATCTTTTATTTGATAGCAAAATGATAAATTAACTGATTGTATAATATCTATTTTTTAAGATCAAAATGTTCTTTAACATAAAAGTCAAAATAATTAAAAAAAAAACTTATGCATCTCTGCAACTAAAATGAACATCTTAACACAAATTCAAACACCTAACTCCGTGACCCAGACAGAGTCACCCTCTACAACTCGATGCCGCCGCGCCTCACCACGATGAACCACCACCAAGCCACTCGAATTCACCACCGAGGAACCTCTACATTCCAGAATTGAGAAGATCCACTAACTTTTTATTTAAACCTTTTATTTATGCTATTTATTTTTGAGTCCTTACCACCCTCATCCAACTCTTCCCTCACCCATCGCCGCCGGAAATCCCCATCACCACCATCGCTGCCAGAGATCTCACCTTCAAAATGTCAAACAAACTCAAACCTGTCTAATTCTGTTGAGACTTAATTAAGAAAACAACAAATGAAAAGAAGTCCTAGTTTTTGAGGGAGGACGCAAGAACAGGGCTATTCAAAGGGGTTTGGTATGGTGGCGAAGGAAGACTGGTGATCAGACGACGGCGACCAGCAGAGACTCGCGTAGCGGGGCTCGGTGACTCCCGGCTTGACGGCGAGATGGTCCGAGGTTTGATCTTGGTAGATCGACGACGAGGGGGCGCGACGGAGAATCTGTGGGTTTGGGTGTTGTCTATGGCAGATCCTGGTTTGGGGTGGCGGCGGCCTGGGTTCGTGTGGTTCAAACGGCTGAGGCATGGGGGGTTTCGGTAGTTCGAAGTGGGGGTCTGTTTTGGTGTGGTAAAGCTCGATGGTACTGGTGGTAGCAAGTTGCGGGTCGCCAGCCATTGGGTTTGAGGTGGTGGTTGAGGTAACGTCATGGGTTGCTGGTGATAGGGTGCACGACGGTTGCGGCTTCGGTTCGGCAATGACTGTGAGGCAAACGTACGTTGGTTCTGGATCTGTGGCGAGGTGGTCTGGGTGATACCTCAGCTGTGTGGTTCACAGCGACCGCCCATGACAGAGCACGACAGATGATGGTGGTAATGATGAGGTGGTGATGGCGGTGGTGGTGGTGGTGGTGTTGGTGATGGTGGGGTAGGGGTGGTGGTCGGGTAGGGGTAGTGATGGTGTTGAGGATAAAAGGAGAATGATAAAGATGAAATTAAGGATAAGATATGAATAAAAATCCTATCAGGTCTTATCATGTAAGAAGTGAGGGGATAGAATTATCAGCTTAGAATAATATAAAATGATCTGACCTGATTTTATTATATTATCATGTGAATGCACCAAACATTGAATAAGACCTGATAGTATTAACTTATACTATCAAGTTTTTTTTATACGATGCACTAAACGTAGCCTTAGTTGTCGACTACGTTTTAAGAGTTTAATCTTTTAACTATGATTATATGTGAAATAAAAAAAATGTCATAATTTTTTAAAGTGTTATAAAAAAATTTATACACAGTTATTAAAGTAACATTTAACTCACTCTTATAAAAAGGTATTTATATTAGAATAATAAATCTTAATTTCTTTTAAATCTTATAAATAGTTAGAAATACGAATATAGATGCAAACACAAATACATTAATATAAAAAATTAAAAAATATAAAAAATATAAAAAAAAATATTTAAAAATATCAAAGTATTTAATAAAATATATATTAAATATCTGTACAATGATCATTTTAAAATATCAGTGTCACATAAATAAATATCTTGTTAGTATATTATTTTTTAATTATATGCATTAAAATCAGCCCAAAGTAAATTACCAATGTAGCATGAAAGATGCCATCCATCTGTTCTATTATGCGGCTGCAGTTCAAGTTGATAGTGTTACATCAAGTGCTTACAACGTCAAAAATTATAATTATAAGTAAAAGTTTAACTTTATTTCTTTAAAAATTCTTAAAATTGTATTTAGCTTGAAAGGCTACATCTATTTCAGGTACTGTAGGGTGGGATGTTAAGCACTTAAGCCCATCAAATACGCTGAGCCAGTCAACAAGTGGTTCCTTAATTCCGTGTTATCAAGTTATCAGCCGGACAATAATGTTGAGCAAGTCAGCAAGTGGTTCCTTAATTCCGTGTTATCAAGTTATCAGCCGGACAATTATGTTCCAAGTCCGACAACTGATCAAATTGATACTTCCTCCCCTACTTGAATTCATTAAGAAAACTCGTCCCTCGACACAAATGAATTTCACCATCAAGATCAAATCATGCAAGGCAAACAAAAAAAATAATTTAAAGCAAATTACTTTATTACAATATTCATCATACATATAGAGGGAGATAGAGTGGATCAAAATTAAATCCAAAAAAAAAAAAAAGTGAAAAAGCGACCAACATGGTTGGTGAAGTGAGGTAGGAAGAGGAAATATGTTCAATCGTTGGGCAAACCCAATGAAGGAGAGGGCTATCCAGTTTCACTTCCGGTAGAGTTGAGATTCCAGAACAGATTACACTCGCTCATGGCATGAGTCCCCAACTCATTTTTGCTATTTTTTAACAAAAACGAAAAAAGAAAAAGCGAGCTAGAGAGCGAGTTTGAGATCGAGAGCGTCGTCTTGGTGTTGGTCCTTCTTCTTACCTTTGTGAGCATCACGTGGAGTTGGAGATGTAGATGTAGAAGGAGTTGGAGATGGAAAAATCAAAGGTGGCCTTCTGAACTCAACCTCGGTTGTGAAATCCCCCCATTCAAAAGACGGCACCCAACTGGACTGCGCTGTGTTGGTCTTCCTCTTCTTGCTGCTCTCACTCTTCTCCAACTCCTCCTCCTCCAGTTCCTTTCGTCGTCGATCACGGGCGTCTCGGAAGCTCCGTAACAGCGAGTAAAATTTTTCCATCTTCATCTCTTCTTCTAACTCTAACTCTAACTCATCATCCTTATCCACACCATAACCATCGTCTTTTCCCTTTCTCTTCTTATCTTCCATGGATCGAGATGAAACTGATTAATGAATCTGTATTACTTTTCTGTATAATAATACCTAACCCAAATTAACCAAAAGAAAGAAAGACCTGCATAAGGAAGGACGGGGGAAAAGTATATTATAAGAAGAAATAAGATACATACAATGTCTATGTCTTGCTTCAGCTGTGACCTGTGGGATCAACGTGGGCAACTGCAAAGTTGGCGAGTGTTCATATGACGTTTCTTAATTTCCATTCTAATTTATAATCACAGTTTGCTTCAAAATTACGGGATTTTTCAACCACTAATTTAGTACAATGCTATTTTAAAGTAAGATTCTCAATATAGTAAAAGTAAAAATATATTTACTCTATTATCAAAAAACATGTATTTATTTTTGAATTATTTAATATTATGTACCAACAAAATTATTTAATAAGAAAAGCTCAGGTCCTTGCTCAATCTCACTATAGATTTTTTTTCCTTTTTTTTTCAGTCATCATAAGTATTTTTTAATGGTACATGGTCACCATAAATATTTAAATTTAAGTGAAATGTCCATAATTAAGATTTTTAAATTTATAAATGGATCCTTTGACTTATATGTTACAAAATTGTTCATCATATAACATAGAGCATAGAGAACATATAGATGTTCATTAATACACGCAGGAGGTATTATTTATCCACATCATTTTTTAAAGTATTTTAAAAAGTATATTTATTTAATAGAAAATGAAGTATTAAGTAATAAAAAATAGAAAGCAAATTATTAAAAGATTAATAAATAAGAAAGAAAACAATTTTTTTAAAAATAAAATGATAAAAAAATTATAATATATATTAATAAACCTTATATATGTACAAGATAGGGTGTCACTTTAGGACTACCTGCCGTAAGTCGAGTTACATCAGTGTCAAGTATGGTTTGAGTTAGTAAATTGTTAGTTCAATTTGACCTTATGTGAGTTATTTGAGTTGAATCGTTGTTCACATTTTTTTTTACTTATTCATATAATTAAAGTAAAAAATATTAATTTTGAATAATTTATTTAATTAAATTGTATTAAAATATTTAAATTAATTTATATTAAAAGATTTAATATGAATAGTTACTTAAATTAGATGAGTATTTGTTTTAAAATGACATTTAAATAAGTTTAAAAAAGAAAAATTTAATAATTCTAGTGATTGATTTTGACAATTTTTAAATTTATTGGCCAATTCACTTTCTGTTAAACCAGGCCAAATTAGATCAAAATATATTTAAACTTTAATTTTATTAATTCAACCATACATTTTATCGTGTGATTTGAGGAGGCAGTTGGGCTCAACCATAATAAGTTCTAAACTTACAAGACATGATGAATAATTTTTTTAAATATTTTACTAACAAGTGTTGTAAAAATACTTGTTAACGAAATTAAAATAAAAATATTTAAATGATAAAGAAAAGTCATTTTAAGTTCTAATTCATTGAATACGTTGTTTCATCAAAAAAATTTTTATTTTGATTTTTTTAACAAGTGTAAGAAGCAAAATTCATTTTTTTTTAAAGCTTATAAGTTATATGTTTTGAAAAAGTTAAATAACTTTTATTCCAATTTAAATGTTTCTTGTGAATATTTTAAAATAGAATAAAGTTCATGATATATCATTATATTTATTTTTCTAATAATATATTAAATTTAAATTTAATATATTATCAATATAAAAAATTATACTAAAATTTGATGATATATTATATATATTATTTAATTAGTTTGACATATAATATAATTGTTAATATAATCAAATTCATTAAATAAGAGGTAAAAACAAACCATAGATAATAATGTATAAAAAATTTATATACTCACATTACAATAAAATTCAACTATAACTATAATATAATATAATATAATAATACATTTCACTATTTTTTTTACCTTTTGTTTGCCAAAAAATAGATAGGGGCATAACTGTAATTTGGCAATCACGGAGGATAAGAGTCGTTGGGGATTGCCACCATGATGATCACGTAGGTGGACCTGGATGGATGAAATTACACCACGACTTATTAAGACTATCAGAGTGGTTGATGACGTAACACTGTTGGCGTCACAACTTCGTGCTTGCGCTCCATGCTGTGAGCCTTAAGCAGGACCACTTCTCTACTCTTAATTAGTAATTAGTTATGAAGGTGATTTTTATGGTACATTTTTTAAAACACAATGTATCATATATTTATTAAATTATAATTGTTAATTATGTTAAAAAATATATCAACGGTTAAAATTAATGACTTGATATTTTTTGTATTATTTATTAATACTGTTCATCGTCGGAAAAATTATTGTTTACCGTTGAAAAAATCATTGTTTATTATCGGAAAAATTCTTACATTCTTAAAATTATCTTGTTTATTACCGGAAAAGTTACTATTCCTTACCGGAAATCACTGTTCACCGCCGGAAAATTCACAGCTCACCGCCGGATTTACTGTTTAACAGTATTATTTATTTTTTAAAATTACAAAACTGTATAAATAATACCAGCTAAAATAATACTAATTAAAATTATACTAATCCTTATATTTTTTCATAAATAACTGTATATATTAAAAATTTATAATTTTATTGTATGTAAATATTATCGCTTAAAATCAATAAAATTTTTAATATGCAGATTATTTATGAAAAAATATAAATATTAATTTTAATTGATAATTTTTATTTGTATTATTTACAAATGTAACTTAAAAAAAACAGTATAGCCTGAAAAAAATGTGGTGACCGAAATGGCGGTTGGTATTAACGACAATGAATAATTACCTTAAATATTATCGCTAAAATATTTTCATATCATGCTATTTTTATGAAAAAAAGATGATATAATTTCAATAGGTATTATTTACACAAGATTATGTAATTTTAAAAAGTGAATAGTAACCAACCTTGGCCGGCAGCGGCGGTGCCGTGACTGGTACTTGGTGGCTTTGAAAAAAAATAACCTAAAAAAAAAACACAACCCGAAAAAAAGAACCTGTAAAAAAAAAAAAAACTCGCTATTACAGGTAAAAATTTAGGTCATGGATTGCTTACCCAAACTTGGCTGTAAGAGGCGTATAATAGCACCCGCCTAATTACGAATGCTAAACTTAATAAAAAAAGAAAAGGTTTTGCTAAAGTTAAGAATATAAAAATAAAAAATTTTAAATAAAAAAGTAAGATTTTTTAATTTTTAATGTATTAAATGTTTTATTTTTATTTAATATTTTTAAACAAAACTAAAAAAAATGAATAGTAAACACATTTACACTTACATATATTATTTTATATATATACACTATTTTAATTAATTAATTATAATTGATCTCACTTTTGTTGAAGTAATCTGACTTAAAAAGATGTGACATTTTACATGAAAATGTATGCAGTAATAAATGATATCATTCTTTGATGTGAAGCCATGAAAAGCTTTACATAAATTTTGTTATTGGATGTAAGGCTTTCAACTAGACAATTTGTGATCCAAAATAAAATTACCTTCATTAAATTATATTATTGTAATTAGGAATGTAAATGAAGATAAGTATAATATTTGAAGCTCAAGTTTAATTTATGGAAAAAAAATTATTTAAATTTGACTCAATTATTTTAATAAACTAAATTTAAAACTTAGACTTAATTTGTTTAAAAAATATAAAATTTGAATTTGACTTGTTTTAAAAATATAAAATTTAGATTTAATTTGTTTAACTCATTTATATCTAAATACAATACAAAAGTCCACATCTGATAGTATAAAGTATGTCAATATAATAAAATTACATAAGTGCAAAAGTTTCAAATAATTCTATGTCATGTTCCTTAAATAGAAAAAAAAATACAACAAGTAACTTCTTAAAATTTAAATGTGTGATTAGCAAGCTAACAAGCAAAAAATGTTAAAAAGAATTTAAATAATAAATATAAATGATAAAAATGATTGAAATATTTTGAATGAAGTTTAACTATAAAAAAAAATATTTAATTAGAGTTTAACAATAATAAAAAGAACAATTTAGGTAAGGATAATTTAAGAAATTAAAATTATGAGTTATTAGTAAGGAGTTTAGATAGACATTGACAAATTTTTTTAAAGTAATTTATCTTTAAAGTGAATAAGTATAATCATCTATCCACAGTTAAATTTTAATAGGTTAAGATCATGATACATTTTAAATTAAATCAAGAGTGGATACATTATCGATCATTTGCTCACTTTAGAGAAAAAAAATTTCCCAAACATTTAGGAATGCTAATAGTCTCACCTAAAAGTATAAATGAGTCAAGTCAAATCAAGTACTTGAAGCTCAGGCTTAACTTATGAAAAAAATATATTTAAACTTGACTCATTTATTTAAATTAGTCAAATTTAAAGCTTGGGTTTAACTTATTTAAAAATATATAAAATTTTGACTTGTTGAGCTTATTTATATTTTGATTATTTGTTTTCCTTTTATCAAATCTCTTTTGAAATATTTAAATTTATTAATTTAGTATTTAATAAACATCTTTATGCTATAAGATAGAAGAAAAACTAAAACTAAAAATAAAAACTTTTTTTTATTCATAATCTATTACATAAAAAAATCATAACCTTTTTTATAGAAAGTTTTAGTTAGTACTAATAACAAAAAAATTAATTATCTATACAAAGTGAATATATAATAAATATATACACATATACGAGTTATTTATAAGTTTTATGCTAAGTTTATAAAATTTGAATTTGACTCATTTATATAATTAAGTTTAAGTTTAAACTTGAACTTGACTCATTAATATAATCAAACTTAAGTTTAAACTTGAACTTGTTTATTTAGTTAATTAAACAAGTCTTAATGAGTATTTAATTAATCAAGTTAGAATAATTTACAAATAATTCAACTCATTTACACCCTTAATTGTAAGTGTTCGTATCTTTCAAGCTTCAATAATAAAGTGATTTAGAAATTAGTTCAAAATAAATAAATGTAACGAATATGGTTCATTACCTTTCATTTAAACAAAAATGAAGAATTTTTATCAAATGTTTAAGTATGAATTGATTTGTCCTTTGTTATAGTATTAAGAAAAATCATATTATTAAATGAGATAAAAATTATCTACCATTTTAACTGACGAATTTTAAGAAAAAAAAGTTAATAAAAGTAATATTTGATAAAGTTTCCTTTATGATATACCTATTATCAATTTGTTAACTATCAATTTCTATTTATTATTTGAAATTATAATAGTTTGTTAATTGTATTTACGATTTTTTTATTTATAATTATTTAGTTTTCATATTAAATAAATTAATTATAATTTCTCTTAAAATATATATATATATATATAATATCATCATTACAAATGTTACAAAACACCTTTTTTGCACACATCAAAATTAATATATATCAATAAAAAAAAGTATATGAACTTTTTGTTTATTAATTTTATTTTTTTATTGCAATCAAGTAGTGTTTGGGTTAACTTGTGCATACTTAAATTAATCAACTTCTTTGATTCAGTCAGAGACAAGTTATTCACATCAAGACTAAGGGATTTACACGGATATTCCTTATTGCTTAGTCCTAAAAACTATTATCTATTAATTTCTGTTAAGAGTTTCACATCATTTGTCTCAATCTTTCAGATGTATATATATGTTAGGTCACTCTATTTAATACCAATTAATTTTAAGTTATAATCTCACATAATATCAGGGTCAAAATTTTATTTTCATCGCCTACATTGCTAGGCTTCTCCCATTTACTTCACTAGGTTTATGCACGTTTCATGGAGCATATGTGAAGGAGGTGTTAAAAATTTCACATTGTCTGCCTCAATCTTTCAAATTTTTTCTGGTGCAATTTATATATCTGTTAAGCTACTCCGCTTAATACCAATTAATTTTAAGTTAGAATCTCATAATTTCATTTATATTATATTGATGTATTATACTTAAGATATATTTTTATGTTTTCATCTTAAAAATTATTGGTTTTTTTTTTTTTAACTTCCCCGTAAGTTGCACGGGTACACGCAAAGATTACATCTACAAAAGATTTTGTTAGATACAATCTTTACATTACATTCGAATTGATATATCCTTAAAAACAATGGTAAAAAAAAATTAAGGGATAAATTTTTAATTTATTTTTTCATTTATGAAAGTTTGACCATATTTTTAGAATATACCAAAGTAACTATGAATGATGATAGAATTTTGATATTAGAGTTTAGTTTGGTATTCTCTTAAAAATGGGGTAAATACTAAAATAAATTGAAATTTAATTTATTATTTGAAAACCAAATAAATTTATATATATATATATATATATATATATATATATATTGTCTAATAATATTTAAATATTTAAATTATATTAGATGAAAACTTTAAATGAAAATGTATTAATATGTTGAAATATTAGAAAAACACATAATAAAAATAATTTATATAATTTATTAAATATATTTTTACCACGGAATCTTTATTGTAAATGGAATTCAATTATTATGTAAATAATAACCAATTATTTATAATTTATCTTTTTTGTAGAATCTTTTTTATAATCCATTTATTTAATTTATATAATTTATTAAATATATTAATTAAATATATTAATTACTATGGAATTCATTTAACTATATATTCAATTATTATGTAAATAAAAATTCTACTAAGTAATATCTATACACGGGGTGAATTTTTAGATGAATATATGATAAAATTAATTAAAAAATTTAGTAAATATATTTTTACTATGAATTAATTTGTTTTACTATGTCTTGAATATCTCATAAATAATACATACATAGAAATGAAAACTTTGCATGAATGTATAATAATGGATATTGTTATATGTTACATTTTTTATCCTAGATTTAATTGATTAGTCTTTAATGGAGAAATATTTTTTTCGTTATTGTTATATGTTACGTTTGTATTGAGTATTATTATTTCGGAAATTGAACTTAAAGCATCTACTTAGCATGTTAAGGAGTTATAAATTTTATCATGATTACTTTATGGAATAAAGTTTTATTTTACAAGGGACTACACTTCTTTCTTAAGTGTTGAACTAAAAAGGTAGAAAATAAGATAACATATTTCTAATAATTGGTCCTAGATGAAGATAACTGACATAAAAAATATATGGGCCAAGCCCAAAAAAAAAGCCAATCGATAAAATTAATTCTTTCAATCCTAATGATTTATTTTTATTTTAGTTACCATTTTCGGATAAAGGTTGCAATAGTTATGAAAATTTAAAATAAAGTTCACCCTTATAAATAAGGATACAAATGAATTGAGATATTCGTGAACTATTTGAGTTTATTCATTAAATGCTTAATTGGACTTGTTTGTTTAATTAAATAAACAAACTCAAACTTAAATTTATGTTTGATTATATAAATGAATCAAATTTAAATTTTATAAATTTAATATTAAAAATTTGTGAATAATTTGTGTGCGTGTATATATATATATATTATTTATTTTGTATATATAATAAAAATTAAATCACGATGAAATTATAATTTTAATTAAGAAGAAATATAAATAATAATGATTTATTTATTATTATTACTAAGTAAAAGCTTATATAAGAAGGTTATGATTTTTTTATTTAATAGATTATGAATAAAAAATCATTTTTAATTTTAATTTTTTCTTTATCTTTAGCATAAAGATATTTGCTAACTACTAAATTTAAATATTTCAAAGAGAGATTAAATAAAAAAAAAAATAATCAAGCTATATACGAATTAAACAAGTTAAATCTAATTTTTAAAATTTAGTTTGTTTAAATAAATGAGTTAAACTTGAAAATATTTTTTTTTCACAAACCAAATATGAGATTTAAGTGCTCGACTTGAATTGACTTGTTTATATTCTTACTTACAAAAGTATTGGAAGGTGATTTTTTATACACCCTTAACTTTGTAAATGGTTTATTATTTAGATTTCATTATTATTTTATCATAAATCTATTTGGTCAATGATACAAATCTTTTTTTACAATATTTTTGCACTGACTTTATACTAAGCATTCCAATAAAACTAGCTTAAATATAATTCAATATTATCTATTAGTGATTTAAATGTTAACAAGTAATATAATTTAATTTAGTTGTTTTTATAAGTCTAAGAAATGTTTAAGTTATAAAACTTATAATTTTTTTTTTGAAAATGTACGATTTATATTGACGTATGGTATTTTTTAATGATAAGCTTAATTTCAAACCATGCAATTAATATAATTTGAATCTTTTAAAATATAAAAATACAAAAAAGTTATACACGTAACAGTTAAAATAGAAGCTAGATATCATTATACAACAATCAACAATCTTTGTATATCAAGAGATATGATGTATATCAATACTTATAACGCGCGGATAATTAGATTAATAGATTAAGATAATGTTATTTGTATATTTAAAATATGTATATTATATTTATATTATAAATTTATGTAAAAAAATATTAAATTAAATTGTATGTAATTATATTATTTTTATAAAATATAAAATAAATTTATGAATAAATTAAAAAAAATTAAAATATTTTTAATAAAAAATAACACTGTCGAATAGATAATAATGAATAAAAAAAATACTCAAATTACAATAAAATTCAATATACATTTCACTCTTTTTTTAACCTTATGTTTGCCAAAAAACATGTAGGGGCATAACTGTAATTTGGCAATCACGGAGTATAAGAGTCGTTGGGGATTGGCAATTTGGCATCATGATGGTCACGTAGCTAGGTGGACCTGGAAGGTTGAAATTACACCACGACTTAATCAGACTATCAGAGTGGTTGATGACGTAACGCTCTTGGCGTCACAACTTCGTGCTTGCGCTCCATGCGTAATATGACCCTTGTTATTCGTCATAAATTATTTAGGACCACTTTTCTGTTCCTAATTAGTTATTAGTTATGAGAGGAACGCTAATAACATATTTTTTAGATTTTTTATTATTTATTTTATTATTAATTTATTTTATATATTTAAAAAAATTATTAAGACAAAAATATTAATAATATTTATTTTAAAATTAATAATAAAATAAATATTAAAAAAATATTTAAAAAATGTATTATTAACACTTTTCATAAAATGAAATAATTTATAAATTTAATTTTTTAAAATTTTAAATTAAGATGTAACGTAAAGTCTACTCATATAATCTTCACAACCTTTTAAACTCTAATAAATTTAGTAAAATAAGAGAAATTTATGTATAAATTTAAAACACTTAAATTAGTTGTACTAAATTAATCACATAATTAATTATATTAATTAATTATAATTAATTATAATTATTATCTCATAATTAATAATTAATAATATAATTAATCTATTATACTTAATTTAAATGCTTTAAATTTATACAAATATTACTCTTTATATAGATATTCTTAGCATTTTAGACTTCCTTAACTCCAACAAAAGGCTCCTTGGCAATGATGGCACTTTTTAATCAATTAAAGAAAGCAAAAAGTAACATGGTTGTCGAGTCAATAATTAGAGTGATGATCAAGGGATTAATTTTTAGAGCTACTATTATTTACCCATTTTTCTTATAATAATATTTGATTATGAGATTAAATATTGATCAGATCGTTTTATTTTTACTTTATTTTATTATTTTATTATTGATTATTTTATTATCCTTCTTTCGATGTCAACTTTTAGATTTTTTTTATTAATATAGAAAAAATATTCCTTCATTAAAATTAAAGGTTTTTTTTTATATATATAACTATTCATCCCAAATAATATGTGCGATGACTTGTCTGTGTTTAGGCTATCTCAATATGGGCACTCCTCCTGTAATATATATACTAATCCACCTATCTTGTTTTGTTAAACTAAGATTCAAATATATAATTTCTTGATTATCACACATCACATACTTAAACTAATTCCTGAAAATTATATGTTATAAGTACGATATATAATTGTTTATAAAAAAAGTTGATATATAACTCATATCAAGCAGTTCAAAATTCAAAAGAAATAGATATGTTATCTGAATTCTTTCATATTGTTGAGTAATAAGAGAAAATTAGAGAAATAAGGACACAAATAATTTTAAATATAACTACTTCATCTCATAACTTATTGTAATAGATCCATGAAAAAAATTTATTTGTAACTTTTTTTCAATTGAATAGTGTACGATAAAGGATGATAGCAGATAAATCAATCCGATGAATATGTACCAGGTAATGTCTAAAGAAAAGTAGAAATTTGAGTGTTTTGTTTGTTTTTTATTTTTTTAGTTGATATATTTTTATTTATAATTATAAAAAAGTTATATTACTTTTGTTTTGTTTCTTATTTTCAAATTTTTATAAAAGAAATAATGGAAAAACACAAAAGTTTAAAAATAAGAATTTTTTTATAATTATTAATAAAAATATATAAAAAATACAGAAAAGAAATCAAACGCCTGCTAACCATTCTTTACTCTTTTTAAAATAAAAGGGAAAAGAAAAGGACTGACAATGAAAGAAATTGGTTGTCTAGTTGGGAGAATGGCAAACTGATTTTTGGTGGTGTTGGTGGTTACCAAAGCTGTAGGGCCCATTTCCCAGATATTTTTTCTGATTCTTACGCGTTGCTATCAGATATTTGCCACACTTGTGCAGTTGTGCTACGTGCACATCTTCAGGTGATTCAACTAGTTTTTGAAGCCGTGATATGCACGGGATTATATTAAAAGAAAAAAAAGATAAATATAATTTAAAAAATAATTAATTTTTTTATTTTATAATTTAATAATAAAATATTTATAGAGTATAAGTTTTTAACAAAATGTAAGTTATTATCAATATTCAAATAGAATGTAAAAATAAGTTGATATATGTAAAAATTGTTAAATAGTTTTGTATAAATATTTTATGTTTTGGGTTTTGTTTTGCTATAAGTGTTGATTGTCGATATGTCTTTTGTTTACTTAGTTTATGTTAAGATTATATTTGGAGCTTATTTAAATACTCAAACAAAATATTTTGAGAACTTAGAATTTACTAATATGCTAAGATATGCTTTAGTTCAATGAACAAAATTTAAAAAATTGGATAGTGTTTTGCCTTTTTTTTTTCCCCTTTCATATAGTTTCTATATAGCTTCCATATGCTTCTATGCACTAAGAATAAGTTATATAGAGATGCATTTAAATAGCTTTTCAACCTCTTTAACATCACAAACGTATCTTCTCTAGTACATGTTTCTACTGCTCCATTTACTTTTTCATTGATGTTAATGTCCTAAAAAGGTGAAAGATCAGTTTGTACCACAATTTCATCATGGAGGATTACCACCTTGTTAAGACTTAGAAACAACTGTTATGAAAAAATGTATTATGGCAATAAGCAGCACAGGAACTAAAACAAAATAGGCAAATTGATTATAAGCTATCAAGTAAAAGATTTACTTGCTATGCTATCCCTTCTACCTCTGGAAGATGTATCAGGATGTGGTTAATCACTAAATTATACTTGGGACTAAGTACTTGTAGCTTTGCTGCAATAACAGAAGGCCTCTCAGTGGTATTTGCAACCATAGCTGATGAACCCCCTCTAAACTGTGACCGCACCTTTTGATCTTTCTCCATAGCTTCTAGAACTGGCACCTTACCCTTTGTAAACCAATCAAAATAGTGCAATGCCTTGACCTCAATTATATAAGGTGATAAAGGGTGTAGTGATTGTTGGGAAAAAAAAGAGTGTGTATACATTAGAAGTAACAAAATACAAATAGGTAATAAAATTTTTCTCACTTGAAAGAATCTGTGAGGAGCAAAATATATAGTCAACTAAAAATATCCACCAAAAGATATATAAAAAAATGTACAAAAATAAATAAGTAAAGAGAACACACATAATTTTAATGTGAAAAATTCCCTCAATGCGAGAAGTAAAAATCACGGGACCTAGTTCAGAAAAATCTCCACTATAAAATTAATGAGTACAGCAAAGTGTCTCCTAATAAATAAAGATATCACAACGTCCCCTACTCACTACCAACAAAGTGGAAATCAACAAAGCAACAAAGCTCAAAACCCACAAAGGGATATAAACAGCCCAACAAGTGAGAATAGAGAAATAAGAATCTGATCGTCCAAGTAGAAGCTCACAATGCAAAAAACAACATACTAAAAAATCATCTAGATCGGACCACAAATGACCACCCAATTTGAACACGTAAGATCAGCACTGAAATTTTTCTCTTCTCTCTCTCACGCGTCATCGTCCGAAGAAGTAGAAAAACTTGTTATTAAAAGTTTCTGCCTTTTGCCCCTTTTAAAAGCCTATTCTTTTTTTAAAAAAATATTGGCATAGGCCTCACTAGTTGGACCCATCCAACAAACTCTCCCTCCAACTCAAGTGGAAGTAAATGCCAAACCGGCAACCAAACGATAATCTTCAAACTTCCCTCTCGGTAGAGTCTTTGTCAACATGTCTGAACCATTATCATTAGTATGGATCTTCTCAAGTTCTAACAACTTATAGTCCAAAATATCACGTATCCAATGATACTTTACATCAATATGCTTAGATCTACTATGGAATGTAGGGTTCTTGCCGAGATGAATAACACTTTGACTATCACAAAATAAAACATACCTCTCCTGAGTAAAACCAAGTTCATGGACAAAATTCTTCACCCAAAGCAACTCCTTACAAGCCTCGGTAATAGCAATGGACTCAGCCTCGGTAGTAGACAATGCAACACACTTTTGCAACCTAGATTGTCAAGCCACAGCTCCCCCTGCAAAGGTAATCAAATAGCCAGAAGTAGACTTTCTAGAGTCAACATCCCCTGCCAAGTCTGAATCTGTATAACCACAAAGAATAGGTTTCCCAATTCCAAAACAGAGCTGCAAACTAGAAGTGCCCCGGAGATATCTTAATATCCACTTCACAGCTTTCCAATGCTCTTTACCAGGATTGGAAAGAAAACGACTAACCACACCAACTGTATGAGATATATCAGGCCTTGTGCAAACCATTGCATACATCAAACTTCCTACTGCAGATGCAGAAGGAACACGTTGCATGTCTTGTTTCTCTTCATCACTAAAAGGAGTCTGTCTAGTGTTAAGCCTAAAATGTAAAGCAAGAGGTGTGCTTACAACTTTAGCTTTATCCAAGTGAAAACGTTAAAGTACTTTCTCAATGTACTTCTCTTGAGATAACCACAACTTCTTGGTCACTCTATCACGAGTAATCTGCATGCCAAGAATATGTCTTGCTGGTCCTAAGTCTTTCATTGCAAAAGACTTACTAAGCTCTTTTTTCAACCTGTCAATTTTAGAAGAATTATGACCAACAATCAACATATCATCAATATAGAGCAATAAAATGATGAATTCATTATCAAAATTTTTTTGCACAAACACACAATGATCAGAAGTAGTCTTTTTGAATCCCTGCTGAATCATAACAGGCTCAAACTTCTTGTACCATTGTCTCGGGGCTTATTTCAAGCCATACAAACTTTTCTTCAACCTGCAAACATAATTTTCTTTATCCTTCATCACAAAATCCTCAGGTTGCTCCATGTAAATCTCCTCCTCTAAATCGTTATGAAGGAGAGTAGTTCTCACATCCATCTGCTTAACCTCTAAATCAAGACTGACTGGTAAACCAAGAACAATTCGGATAGAAGACATTTTAATAACTGGTGAGAAGATCTTCTCAAAATCAGTCCCTTTTTTCTGATGGTAGCCTTTGACAACTAATCTAACTTTGTATCTTGGAGTGGAAGTATTCTCATCATTCTTCAATCTGTAAACCCACCAATTTTGCAAAGCTTTTCTGTCCTTAGGCAACTTGACTAGCTCAAAAGTATGGTTGTCAATCAAAGATCTCATCTCATCATTCATTGCTGCAACCTATTCTGCCTTCTGCTCATTCTTCATAGCCTCTTCGTAGTACTCAGGTTCTCCCCCGTCAGTAAGGAGCACATATTCATCAGATGAGTAACCAGTAGAGGGAATAAGATGTCTAGAAGACCTCCTAAGTGAAACAACAGGTTCATCAACAACCTCACGAGCAAGAGCATCTACCTCATCAGCAACATTATCAACAACATCCTCAACCTGATCACCCTGAATATAATTATGCACATTATCATGATTGCCAAAGTCAGCTACATCAGACATACGAGGTTCAGGAACTGGATCAATATCAATCAAACCATCAGTACTCAGAGACTCTGACTTTTTTGCCTTATCAATATCTTCAATGGTCTAATCCTCCATGAAAATAACATCACGACTTCTAACAAGCTTCTTCTCAAGTGGATCATACAACCTATAGCCAAACTCATCATGACTATAACCAATGAAGATGCACTGTCTAGTCTTGATATCTAACTTGGATCTCTTATCTTTGGGCACATGTACAAATGCTCTACACCTAAAGACACATAAGTGGTCATAGGAAACATCCTTTCCATACCACATCCTGTTAGGAACATTAGCCTGCAAAGCAATAGTAAGAGATAAATTAATAACATGTGCAGCAGTATATAAAGCCTCACCCCAAAAAGATCCAAGTAACTTTGCTTCAGAAAGCAAACATCTAACTCTCTCCATCAAAGTCCTGTTCATCCTTTCTGCCAGGCCATTAAGCTGAGGAGTCTTAGGGGGCGTCTTCTAGTGTCTAATACCCTGCTGTCTACAGTACTTATCAAATGATCTGCAATATTCACCACTATTATCAGTGCGAACACATTTCAGTTTCTTCCCTGTTTCTCTCTCAACAGAAGCCTGAAACTACTTAAAGACACAAAGCACCTGGTCCTTAGTCTTCAAGGCATAAACCCAAAGTTTCCTTAAATGATCATCAATAAAAGTCACAAAGTAATGTGCACCACCAAATGTTCTAGTCCTCATTGGACCACAAAGATCTGAATGCACCAACTCAAGTACCTCTGATTTCCTAGAAGGAGGATGACTCTTGAAAGAGACTCTATTCTGCTTCCCAGCCAAACAATGAGCACACTTTCCCAAACTTGCACCCTTCAAACCTGAAAGTAGATTCCTTTTGGCCAAAGTATCAAGTCCCTTCTCACTAATGTGGCTAAGTCTCTTGTGCCATAACTTTGACTGGTTATCACACTCAACTATATTAGCAACATCAACAGAAACTGAAGTCTTGGTCTAATACAAACCTGAACACTTCTTTTCATGTGCCACAACTAAAGAACCCTTAGAGAGTTTCTACTGTCCACCACCAAAGGTACTAAAATAGCCATCATCATCAAGAACACTAACAGAAATCAGATGCAAACGGATATCTGGTGCGTGTCTGACATTCTTCAAAAATAACTTTGTCTCATTACTGGTTTCCAAACAAACATTGCCAATGCCAATCACTTTTGACATACCATCATTACCCATCTTCAAAACCCCATAATCACTAGGAGTATAAGATGTGAAGAAATCATTCCTAGATGTCACATGAAAACTGGCACCACTATCAATAATTCAGCTGGTCTCATCACAGACAACATTAATCAAATTTTCATCACAAATAATCATAAGATCTTCTCTAGTAGTGGTGGTAACACGATCATTATTGTCATTATCCTTCTTTTATTGCTTGTCCTTGTTACCCTTGTTCTCCCTTTTCCATCGGTAGCAAAACCTTTGGACATGTCCCTTTTTACCACAATAATCACACTCAAGGTTTTTGTATTTAGACCTTGATTTGCTTCTACTCTTACTTTTTCCTCTATTGCCTTGTTCCCGATCCCTCTCAATGCTTCTCCCCCTATTTTCAGTAACCAAAACCTCTGATTGTGAAGAGGACGCCTGTTGAGTTCGTCGTCTGACTTCTTCATTCAAAACAACAGTCTTTACATAATTCATAGTCACAACACCTCCAGGAGCAGAACTAGTCAAAGTGACTCTGAGATTTTCCCAAGAATCAGGTAGAGTATTAAGCAACCAAAGTTCTAAAATTTCATCTTCAAATTTCACACCCATACTAGACAACTGGTCAAAGCATCCTTGAAAATCACTTAAGTGATCGGAAATAGAACTACCATCCTTGTAACTCAAGTTCATGGCCTGCTTCAACAAAAACAATTTATTGTTCCCAGATTTAGAAGCATACAAGGTCTCAAGCTTATCCCACAAAGTTCTGGCATGTGAATCATTAGCAATATGATTCAAAACATTATCATCTACCCATTGCCGAATAAAACCACAAACCATCTCATGCTCAAAAGCCCAATCTTCATCAGATTTAGCCTCAGGTTTTGTAGTAGCAAACACTGGTAAATGTAATTTTTTCACAAATAATAAATCTTTCATCTTTCCTTTCCACTTGTGGTAATTTGTGTCATTCAAACTAATCATTCTACTGTAATTTGGCTCCATCATTCAATCAAACAAACAAACAAATAAATTTCTCTGATGCCAGCTGTTGGGAAAGAAAGGAGTGTGTACACAGCGGAAGTAACAACACACAAATGAGCAATAAAATATTTTCCACTTAAAAAAACCTGTGAGGAGCAAAATATACAGCCAACCAAAAATATCTACCGAAAAATATATCCAAGAATGCACAAAAATAAATAGGCAAAGAGAACACACACAATTTTAACGTGAAAAAGCTCCTCAATATGGTAAGTAAAAACCACGGGATCTACCCGGAAAAATTTCTACTATAAAATTAATGAAGACAACAAAAAGTGTCTCCCAATAAATAAAAATATCACAACTACTCTACTCACTACCAACAAAGTAGAAATCAATAAAATAACAAATTTCAAAACCCACAAAAGAGTACAAGCAGTCCAATAAGTAGAGATAGAGAAATAAAAATTTGACCGTACAAATAAAAACTCACAATACAAAGAATAATATACTAAAAAATCATCCAAATCAGATCACAAATGATCACCCACTCTAAACACATAATATCCTATTTGAAATTTATCTCTACTCTCTCTTACGCGGCACCGTCCGAAGAAGTAGAAAAACTTATTATTAAAAGTTTCTGCCTTTTGCCCCTTTTAAAAGCTTATTCTTTTTTTAAAAAAAAATTGACATGGGCCCACTAGTTGGACCCATCCAACAGTGAGAACCATGCTGCATGGGATAATAAGTCTTTTTATTTGTAATGATGTCCATAACAACTTTATGAGGTCGCAAATAGTTGTGGACAAGTGATGCTGCAACCACAGAGGAGGCCAGCACATTGTCTGAAGTGAGGATAAAGTGGAAGTAGGAGTTGTCAACTAGGGCAGGGACGAGTTCTGCAGAGGGTAGTTGAAGGCATGCTGCTGCATTGTTGGTGTGCTCATTTGCCAGCCTCAAGGCAAGGCAGTGAAGTTAATCTGGTATGCTGCTTGATGCTACATGACGATATAGATATTGTTGGATTTTGGCCATCCTGGTCCTTTGTTCCATAAGGGTTACCTAAGAAATGTTCACCTTTAATTGATAGAGACTTCAACTCGGAAAAGTGTAAGAAATGCATTAAATTAATTTTTTTAAAAGATTTCCCCTAGTTGAAAAGAGGAAGAGAATGACAACATTTCTCGAAGTTTAACTGCAAATTTCTTGGCATCATATCCACCTTTCTTCTTTTCAGTCATGAACACGTCTAAAGTCTGGAATATCAGACCTTCCCTGTAGTTCATCTTTGCCAAGGAGTTCATTCAACGTTCGGTATATCACTCTTCTGGGACCTATCAGAAGCTAATATCATTTTCAACCACCAATAGAAAATTCAGGTCAAATAATTGCCAAATTGATTCATATGCTGACAAATATAATTAGAAGAGTTCAGGAGATTAGAGTTGATTCAGGCCTTCTTCCCAAAATCCATGAAAACGAAGGTGAATTCAATATATACTCATGCACACACATAAAAGATGCACATATAGACATACTCAGGCACACCCATAAAAAAGTTGCTTTTTCTTATCATATATCTAGAATATACAAATCTGACATCTTACTGGTTTTGCTATCAATCAATGCTAAGTCAACATCATCATATAAGGCTTAGCCAAATAAGACGTACAATGAAGTAATTAGAAAAACCAATGGCATGATAAAAACAGGGACTATCACCATATTAACCATACTCTAAAAATAATGACGCAATGGAATTAGGACAACAGAGATGTCATGTTATTGTCACTTGGGACAGCAGTAGCAGGTAGATAAACCTCTTCCGTTTGATTGCTTAAACCTGCAGCATTCAAATACACTGAAAATCGTAAGGGCATGCAATATAAGAAGCAATACAAATAATTGTAAGACAATCAATTACATAGATGATCGTTACTTCAAACACTATGCTGCTATGACAGCAGCCCCATGTGGCTCATGAAGCTAAGCAAACTCAATGATGCAAGAAATTTATATGACTCTCATGATCATAAGTCACAGCCCGACTATTTCTTTGGAATTTATCACACATTATATAAGAACATAGAATTCAATGCAAATGTGCAATGCAATAACTGAACACAGACCAACAATAACTGAATGCACGCAAGAAAATGTGCAATGCAGTGCAAATGTGCAATGCCAGAAGTTTGAGAGCATAGCCAATCCACGAATTTTGAATGAAAAGAATATACCAGAACATTCATCATATGAAGTGAGAAACGCACAATCAAAATTTACCTTTATTATTATTATTTTTTATGGAAAAGTCTACTGTTCCACCATAGGTGATAGTTACTTGAAACACTGGATAATGTTAAAACCAAGCAGATTTTTTTTTTTTTTTAATAGCAGTAGCCAAGAATGTAAAACAGCATACTCAGAGTTAAAACATTAGTTGTTCATGCTGTTGAAATCTCTTGACACTTTTGACAATCATGTATCTACCTCTTCAACATTAAATTAAATTCTCATTGAAATCTCTCGTCTTGCTAAGAAAACTGATTTAAAGTGGAGGGAAGAACTCATTTTATCTGGATTGGTGGGAAGATATTTATAACAAAATGATAAAGCTGACTTAAATAAAGAAAATCAAATGAGTTTCACCAAGAAATTGTTCAATAAATTTGGACAACCAGTCATAATCAAGTTTATTGGATGAAAGAATTTCTTCTAAGCATTGCTGTAATCAGAAAGTTATTTTCAGAAATTAGACAGCTGAAAAGAACAATAATAGGCTTTTTAGACAAAAGAGAAGGATTGGCCTTCAGGAACTCCAGCAAAAAACATAGTTAAAACCAATTAGTTAGATTCCAAACACACACACACACAAAAAGAAACAGTCCGAAGCTTTACCTATAGAAGATTAGGACATCGGCAAAGAATTTTAGCTGAATAAGCATTGAGTCCATATTATCAAAACAGCTTAAGTTTATTATTAGATAACGTTCTTGATGGCATCATGCCAAAGATGAAGAACATTAACCTGGTTGACCCATCTTCTATTGGAGTTCCTTAAGAAGTTAACCCAAGTGATTTTTCTATATATATGAGACAACACAAAAGACTGAAACACATGAAGCTCCCTGTTGAAGTTATATTCAAGCTTCAAAAGGAACAAAGAAATGTAAAATGTGTGGCCATAAAGTTATGTTCATTGGATATAAATTTATCATGCAAACTGGATGTTTATCGAGCTAAATTTTTTCTCAATGAACTTGATCACAACATGTTGAGTCATATCAAGACAAGCACATTGACAAAGCAATGAGAAATCAAAATTTAGAAAATCTTAGTACCTTTTCACTTAGCAGAGTGCCATTTATACCAGCATTCTTTTCAATTGATACATCGTTGGGAATATCCATGCAAGCAAAAGACCCCACATCATGCATCTGATGAATCATAATTCATCAGTTAACACCTAGTAGGAACAAAAACAGATATAATACATCAAGCACACACAAAAGAAGGTCATTTACTTAGACCCGGGACTCTGATACGATTGAACAGCGGTAATAGGCAAAAGCTGCAATTAGCATTGTCAAGGAATGAAATATATAATGATAATAGGGAAATCAATTAGGAAATGTTTGTGATTTAAAGATAATAGGGAAATCAATGAGGAAACACTAGTGATTGAAAACAAAATTAACGTACCATAATTCTTTCACCCATTTAAAATGACTTGAAAGCTAATAAAATAAATACACTTATCATGCAAAAGTTTCTGAATTTAAGATCCTCGATCAGCTGTGATTTTCAATTGTTTATGGTGAAATCAATTTCAAATATTTGTTTTCCTATTTTACTGTTAGGGAAATGTTTGTGATTGACAACAAAAATAAAATAGGTCAACATTATCATTATTTGCCCAATTTAAAATATATGCTGAATTCAAATTAAAACTCAGAGCAAGTTTTTTACAATCATCAATAATCATGCCCATGTAGGAGTGAGGTCTAGATTCCTTGGAGATAGCTTGAATGCATGTCCTACAATGTCTAAACCACCATGGTAAAAAAGGATAGATCTTTGGCCAGTTGAAGGCCATGGCAGATGGCTAAAGATTCGGCCAGTTCAGCTTCAACATGTTCTCCAAATTTCCATGTACTAGCAGCCATAATTTCACCTTGGTCATCTCTTATAACTGCTCCTAGCCTATAACCAAATATGTGTTTGGTCATCTCAAAGAGAGTTTTTTAAAAATAAACAATTATTTCTCTTAGAATAATATTTTTCAAACATGCATTAAGTATCATCATGAAAGATTGTTGGCTCAGTATTCAGCTTTCAATGTATATATATATATGTGTGGGGGGGGGGGCGGCGGCTAAATTATAAATCACACTCTCTTAATACTTATAATTAAATAATTAACTTTCAAATTTTTGTAACTGGTTTTTTTCAATAAAAGCATTCTCGTGCATGTGCCGGGGGGTGGGGGGTAAATTATAATCACACTCTCTTAATACTTATAATTAAATAATTAACTTTCAAAATTTTGTAACTGGTTTTTTTCATTAAAAGCATTCTCCCTCCCTTTCTATTTCATTGTATATGCTTATATACATGTGTCTGTCAATTTCATTGTTATCCCAAAGCTGATTGTAAGTATTTTTTATTTCATTCCATAAAACCACTGTTTGTTTATAATCAGAATATACAGTTCTATATATTTTTTAAAAAAGAAGAAATTTCTTTTTATGCGATGGTTAATGGACCACTTATTTTTTAGGCTGGGAGAGAACCACTTAACACTGAACAATTGTTTTTTCCGAATCCTGTTCGGAGTCTTCCTGACATATTTGATAATGATAGGTCTTTTTTCGGTCAAAGATAGGTCCTTTTAGTTTTTTTGGTCTGAAGATAGGTCCATTTTAATATATATATATATATATATATATATATATATATATATATATATGACGATACTGATAAGTGCTAACATAAAGTGGATTAGAATCCAGGAGTTGCTACGGAGCCTCACTATGGGCCAATGATACACAACAAATGGGCAAATAATTATGGAAGCTCGCTCTATGGGCCTACTTATAGACAGCTACATAGAGCAACAAACGACCCATATTGATTACACACGAACAATTCGTGTTTATGCCATATTCCCCAATATTTCCTCAATCTTTTTTCGAAATAAAACCAAAGTATTCGGATAATGAATCGCTTTTCCATATGGACAAATTTTAGATAATTTATTTTAAATGTTTGTAATTCTATTTTCGAATGAAGCATAATATTTATATTATTTTGTAAGCACCTCATAAAAAATAGTAAGTACCACAATTCCCAAATAACGTTAGTTGTGTTTTGTCCTTCCCATATATTTACAATTTATGCCATTTGTATAAAATTAAACTTTGTGTATGGTGGTGACTGGTGAGGTAGGAATCAAACAATTCATTTTATCCCTTAAGTAAATTTTGAAGTCAAGGAAAGATTTCTAGCTTGTAATATTATTTTCCGGTAAAAAAAGCATAAAAATATTTCTCCACCAAATATCTCAAAAAAAAATCCAGTGAAACAAACAGAACTTAAGCAGAATACGAGGGGAAAAAAAATGATAGAATGTTCCTTTATCAGCTTGCTCTGGAATTTCCCTTTTTTTTTCTCCTTAAACATATAGCATAAGGAATTTATGACCCTGCTTAAACGATTTAAATCACACGAGGCACGACTTTGAGCAACATTTTATTCTGCTTTTTTTATTCTTTTAAAGTTCAAACTTTAAATGTATGCAGTTTCACTGCATTTTATTTTTTAGAAAAATTGTAAAAACTGAATATATATGTAGTTGCTCATAATAATGGCATGTAGAAGTAAAAGGGAGATGAAAAAAAAAAAAAGATAAAGCACTGGTATTGGTGATAAGAAAATTGATAAAGGACATAAGGATTCTAACAATGATATTTGCATATTATTTTTATTTTATTTTTTAATAATATAATAATAAAAATATACTTTTTAATACACACTTTTTATTTTTTTTCTAAAAAAAATGTAACACATAATATAAAGAAAATATTGTGTGATATTCATTTTTTAAGGAATTACCTTACCTCATTTTCTTTCCAGCAGCTTAGAAATATTCGTACTTTATTATGTTCCGATTCAGACTCTCTCACACTATATTTAGATGATAGATAATGGGAGGAATAGAAAGGAAATAAAGAGAAAGAGAATAACTTCTCTTATTTGAGAATTTTAAAATACATGAAAAGAAAATGAAACATACGAGAAATCATTTTTTCTCTCTTCCTCTTAAATGTTCAACTTTTGTTCTTTTTAAAATTAAGGTAAAATAGGGAGAACACATGTTACGTTCCGTTAATGAAACTTCTAAACAAAGAGAATGGTAATTATATTGCATTCCTTCTCTCTCTTTTTCAATTCATTCTCATTTATTTCGTTCCGTTACATTAATAAAAAAAATCCAAACACAAAATCAGTGTCCAAAATTGGGAACTACCTAACCTATGAGTAGGTCAACATTCATACTGCTAGTAGGACCATCTTGCGACTCACTGTATTTTTGTCTTTTTAATTGATGCCAAAATCAAGTAGCATAAAAATGAAGACAGAGACTTTTCTATAAATTTGGAGAATTCAATTAAGGGTATTAGATTAATTAATATTTAATATTTTTAATATTTTTATAAAAATGTTCTATAATTAAAATTATAAAATTTTATAAAAATATTAAATATTAATTAGTCGATATATTTAATTTAAGTATTCTAAATTTAAAAAAATAATTTACGAATGGTAGTGTAGGTTAATTCAACAATTGGGATGGATAAAAAAGGTTAGTATTTAATTTTTACTGGTGGTTCTTCATTAATAAGTTTTGGATTAGAGAAATGTTTTATCATCTTTTCAATCTTTTTATTAATTCTCTTAATTACTAAATAAAAAAGTATTGAATATTTTTTATGTTTCTAAAATATTAAATATATTTATTTTTTTATTTAAAACTTTTTTCATTTAATATTAAGATGATTATTAAAAAAAACTTGTAAGAAGATACAACATTACTCAATTTATCATGAGATTGATTTGTTGTGTGTGTTGTTCTCTTTAAGTTTCTGACTTCCTGTTTCCATTTATAAGTGAGCATGCATTTATCAACTTTCAATCCGTCATAAAGTTACCGACGGTGGACTTGCTTTGAGCTCTCTATTATTATTAGATATTAGAACCCTTTTTCCTTAACTTCGTTTTTGCGTTATACAACAACCAGTGTTAATGGTTCAGTGCGGTGCTGTTTTGTTCATATACGTAACAAGTTGAAGATGCACTTGGAGTTGGTGACTTGGACAGGTGCGAGTCTTGTGTGGCCATGAATTTTGGCAGTGTTACTTTCAAGTTTCAAATGATTGTGGAAAATTTCACATTCTGCACAAAGCCGCTTGTAGTGGTGCATGGTCAACTGATGTGTCAATTCTTGAATAACATGATTCTGTTTTAATTCCTCACCCAATCGATGATGTAAACCAACCTCTTTTTGTCTTTTTAATCTGATGTTAAGCTATTATTTTGGAGCTTTTCGCTGATTTGAGCTCAAAAGACATAGATCTTGGAATCATTAGACAGAGATGTAAGCTCTTTAAACAAAATGAATGAATGAATGAATGAATCCCACTACGGAATAGTAGAATACCATACAACATTACCACTACTCACTCAGCCACGCTTACTTCCTGTGATTGAGAATGTGGGAGCCACCTCTTCTTTTTATTTGGATATGCGGTGGGAAAGAAATTCTGTTCACCGTTGCTTCTATACTTTTTTTCCCCCTCTCTTTAAAAAGCCACTTTTTCAAGTAAACTCGGTTGCCAAGTGCGCCCTTGTTTTCGTGTTGTAATGATAGCCATTTTGACCACCAATAAGGGGATGAATCTTCTTAATCTGACGACACTATCACCAAAAAGGTTACACCAAAAGTTTCAAGCGAAGATCTTCAATAACCACACGCGCACCAAGAGTTCGTAAACACAAGTGACTTGGTTTCATTGCATGCCATGGTATTAGGGCTTGGAGATAATATTAATTTCATTAGAATAACATATGAATGTACAGCATTTATGAATATATGAATACGTAGTTGGATGTTATCGCAGTTTCACGGAAGAAAAAGACATGTACAAGTAATAATATAGAAATACTAAACATCCAGAATCTTTTTGCTAGAAGTTTTTGTCCGAATGAGTTTACGTTGTTTTTAACTCTTCGATAAATGTGTCACCCTTATTACTTTAATTTATCCAACAATTATTTTTGAATCTGCTCAAATTCTAGTTGAATTATGTCAAATTTTTTCTGGTTATGTAGCATTACTCAAGCAATATTGAACCCCTGGACCGAAAAATTTTCAATATCATATTCCTTAAGGAATCCTGTTATCTTCCTTTCAACTACTGATGTGTATGTGTTGCTGGTGATGATTTTTAGATGCTTCTATGAGTTTGACGGGTGACATCTTACTAAGTGATCGAGGACTATGAACTATCCAGTTGTTGTATAAACCCATCTGAAGCGCTATTTCAAGCTAATACAAGACTCAAATTAATTAATCAGAATTTATTAAAACAAACATGATGATATACACATGCACAAATTGAATAATAACATTCATTAATACAGTTGACATAGGAAAGCGCCACACTTTATTTACATATCTCTTGTATATGGGAGATGGAAAAAAACTTTACAAGTTACAACCATACCAAACAGAATCAAAGAACAAACTAACATGGAAATGAAGCAATAAATAAGCCTCCTAAATCCTTCTAAGGGATATGACAGCAATCTTCTACGTTCAATTATTTGTTGTCATGCTGTTTTGAATCAGGGTTAAGAGGACTTCCTCCCAGATTTGATAATCTCACTTCTCTGGCCTTTGGACTGTGGGGACCTCTGGCGCCAGACCGAGGACTTTGCTCAGTGGTGAACCCACCCGCGCGAGAACTGAACGAGAGACGTGGGCTCTGATGGCTCTTGAGATCATTACCTGGTGTTGGAGTGGAGCTTGTAATCTTTGGACTGCTAGTGTGCCTAAACTCACCACGGCTTCTAGTGATAACTTCATCTAGGATCTCTCCTTCACCAATATGAGAAGCACCAGCTCCAAACTCTGATTGCTGTTAGGACAACAGACACAAAAGTAGTATGAAACTTAAGTGTAACCACAAAAATATAACAAAGATTCAAAAGTGGATTAACATAAATTTAAGTTAAGCCTGTTGGATAAGAGATCTTACTGTTACAAGGTTGAATGGTAAAGCAGTTTGCTCTTCATACGCTGCTGCATCCAAGTCTTGAAGGTGTGCCCCTTTGAAAAATTTGGGGAGAAAGTACTGTCTTACTGGAACTAGGAGCATGATCATCATAGGAAACATGACCCCGGCAATAGGAACCCAAGTTAGTCCAAAACATACAAGAAGATAAAGTGTTTGGAAAATGGTGAATATTGCTATTGTCTTGAAAGGGACTGTTTCCACAAAAGTAGCATGGTAATCCTCAAGCACCCTGCCAGAAGAGGAAATTTGTTGATCATTATAGGCTTGAAGTAGAAGATGAAGCATCAGATGGCTAAAAGAAATAGAATGTTTATTTACTTGTATCTTCTGCTAGGTGCAGTGAAAAGTAATAGGATCCTTTCCCAAAACTGGTTTCCTGGCAAACTTTCAATGGCCATGAAGGCAAAGTAGCCCCAAAGGACTGAGGTTGGGATCTTCTTGAGGAAAGGCATGGCTGCAACGCATCCTCCCACCATTATTGCTTGAAGCAAGTTACTGAGACGCTGTTCCTTCACCTCAACAGGCAGCAGGTCGTCTATTTCTTTCTCAACATCAAATATAGTCTCATCCACTGGGGCGTCCATGTTTCCCATACTGGTAGCTGCTTGAATGGTTGATTCTTTTAATTCTTTTAGTCCCTGTGCCTGATCATAACATTTGACATAATAGCAATATGTCATATGTTGATGGTACAGATAATTGGGTTCACCTTGGCCAAAGCATACTTAATAAGGAAAAATGAAGTAATATTGTGGACTCAGGAGTTATCCTGTGCTCCATATTCAATGTTAATGGTAAACAGTGATGAAACAATGAATTTTTTTTTTCTTTGAGAAATTAAGCGTATATAGTTTTTCATATTACTTGCTTGAAACTCAAATAAAGAATATTTAATGATAAGAAAAAAAATAAGGAAGATTTAGCAGACTTACTCGAGCAGAGGGGTCCTGGTAAATAAGAGGAGTCTGCATTTGATGGTAGGCTTCTTGCATATTGCCGTATAACTGTCCTAAACTAGCATTCTTTCCAATACTTTTTCGTGCGGTTAACACCAGTCTGTTACGAAGCAACTGTACCACAAGTGCTCATTTTTAGTGAGACATGTTCATATTACTAACAAAAAGAAATTAATTAGGTAAAAAAATGATAGAAAGACAGAGTTATATCCTCTTCCTACACCTATAGCATGATTTACCTGATGTTTAAGAGTTGCCAGACTCTTCGTGTGCATTGGTGACTGCGGTATGACTCCATTTGCAGGAGGGATTCCAATAAGGCCACACATTAAGGTCTTCCATCAAGAAGGATGAAGTTTACCATTAGAAAAATAATTTAAGTACTAGAGTACAACAAATTAAAGAAGTTCAATGGTAAAATCTGAAGCTATGAAGGAGCATGAAGAACTAACATACCAAAAACCCCAATAGGAGCAAGTCGTAATGGTAAGAAGATGGCTTTCTCAAATTGAACTCTTTCTGCTGGGCAAGCTGGGATGCCACACTGTGGTCAAAGTAATAAAGCACTGCAATCATGGTTGCTGGGATAAATGCTCCGATTATGTACACAACAGGAACATGGACCATATCCTGTCAGAACAAATCAGGACAATAATGTTTTTTTTTTTTTTTACAAGCCATCATCATGTTAGTAAACTAAGGACAATTAGAGAACTTGTAATTGACATGCCTTAATAACAGTCCAATTCTCGTATGCACCCGGTGACCACGGATTTGGGCTGACGAGGCGCCTTGGGATACCATGTGGAACACTTCCAGATGGTATGTAGGACACACCTGTCCAAACTAGGACCATAAGGGGCACACCATAGTCCGCTATTAAGCTGCGAAGCCAACCTGTAACAAAACCCAGATTATTTTCATTAAACCAAATGATTACGAGGGACTAAAGTTTCCATTGTTAAGGCATATAGTATGGAAAAGGACACCTCTATGTACTTAGATTTTGATCAAAAGACAAATACTTACCACTACCATAACGCCATGACCTAGCCTTTCTGCTTCTTAATGCAGTGAGGAGAAGGCCAAAGGAAAGGACTAGAGCAAACATCCCATTAGAAAACCGCCATGAAGGTATAAACTCAATTGATTTTGGATCTTCTCGCTTTGGTATGCGAAACTCATCCACTAGTCCCTGAACAATGATGCCAGTAGGATGTTAAATAAATTTGGGACAAAACTTGGCTCCAACCAGGGTTGGAGCTATCTCCCTCCGACCCTCTTAATCCATTGTCACATGTTCGTTAATTCAATTAAGTAATACGAGTGAATAATAAAATAATATCATGACAATAGATTAAGGAAGTTGAAGGAAGATAGCTCCAAACTTGGTTGGAGCCAAGTTTTTTCCGTAAATTTGGCCAAAGTGCGTCAGGTCAGAATTCAGGTACTAATATATCACATAAACACGTAGAATTAATTAACATTGCTGATAGAATGGAAAGAATAAATGACAAAGGTCAACTTTGATAAATATTCTTACTTCAATAGCTTGCTGCATGAAGAGCATTGCAATAAGCAGGCCAAACAACTCTCCTGCAATACGGGTAAACCGGTTGATTATGGAACAAGCTCCTAAGATGGCCAGTAAGAATAGCAACAGTGCAGTCCAAACACATACCCTACAAAATCAAAGTCATATAAGAAAACAGGACAATGTTAAGCCACATCATGGTCGACGGTACTGGAAGATAAGAAATTCTTTCCTAAACTTAGAGTACCCACTTAAATGCATTAAGTCAATTAAGACTTAATATTTTCATAAAACTTTGTGTCATACAATTAATTTCGTAAAGATTAATAAAAATATTAAGTCTTGATTGGCCAGATACAACCAATTGTGATGTTCCAAATTTAAGCAAGTATTTCTCTTAGAACATAATTGCATCAGGGTCTGCTTATGAAAATATCAAGAAAAAAAAAAAGTTATTCACCATCCAGTCCATGCCAGAAACAAATTCCGACCCAACTCTGGTCTCTCTTTTGCAAAATTGAACATGAATGTGTACATGATCACCGTAGGCTCTGCCACTCCTAAGATCAGTAAAGGTTGACCACCTATGATAGAGTGTATAATGCCACATATCGAAGTGGATACCAAGGTTTGAACAGCCGTTAGAACACCATCTGCAAACAACAGGTACGCGTTCTCAGGCTTTGATAGTATAGTAGATTAGTAGTAATACTGTCCTCTTTCCAGCACTCTTTCACTTTCATTTTCCTTTTGGAAATAAAGACATATGCCAAAAGAAAAAGGGTTACGATTGTAAAGGCGAATAAAGAGTGTAACACAGGGAGAACTATATCTTTTAGTACTTTTCTCAGGAAAAAGAAGACTATATTGAAGTTAGAATATTCAGTACCAGTATTTCGCTCTAGTTGTTCACCAAATGAAATGACAGGTATTGCGGAGGCAAAAAATATGTATGTGGTGGGGGCCCAAATCCTGTAAAAGAGAAGCCAAAATTGTGAAAATTATATGTCAGCTACCACAGGTTGATGCCTAGAAACATTATAAATTTATGATCTTTATGTATATAGACCACTTATGGCTAAACAATTTGAGCATATACCTTAAGCCTGCTTTGATTCCACCCATCCAATCTTGCTTGTAACACATTAACCTTCCTCTGAGGTCATTCTTGATTCCTTCAAAGGGTACAAATGTTTCTTCCATCTCTTGATTCTTTTGCACACCAAAAAAGGTTCAACTCAAGGGAATAATCAATATCAGATTATCAGCCTGTAATTGTATAGACCTTCTTGAGTTTCTGCAGAAAGTTACTTGGCTGCCATTGGGACTACTACTACTGCAAATCAGAAAGCAACCAAGTATAGCTAGTTTACATGATTTTCTTGTTTTGGTAGATATCTCAACAAGGCTCACTCACAGGCAAACAGTGAAAGGGGGATAGAAGAGTGTGCGGATAAATTAAACAAGAAGAGAGCATGAACGGTGCAGCCTGGCTTCAAGAGACATATTCATATGGGAGAGTGGGAGATTCAATGCTGTAAATAAGCCAAGAAGCCAGCTGTACCAAAATCAGGATTTGTGAACTCGAGATAGATGCTTTTATTGGCTAGCACCTAGCAGCACCACCAATGAGCACTTGTATCTTGTATCCTTCTCGAGTGCTTCCTATGGGGCATGGGCTGAGTATTTATAAGCTTTAAAAAAGCAAGCAAGCACAGCAACAAAGAAAGAAAGGGAGGCAGATTTGGTGTGGAAAGTATATTGTATGTCACTGCAAGAGTGCAAGTCACTGCTTATAAAATGTAAATACAGATCAGTCCAATCTTTTCCAGCTTCATCATCAATAGCACTTCCATTCTTTTCTGCCAAAAGTCAGCATCACCGATAATCCGGACCCACTGAATAATGTGGGATCCTTCAATAAACAATGCTGAGTTTAAAAGAAGAAATAAAAATTGGATCTTTTAGACAAAGTTACTTACGCCTTGTCGTCATTAACGTACAAGATCATGTTTAAAATGCTGTGGTAAAACGAGTTGTAGTCAGCGGCAGTTTATTTGCTTTAAAAACATATATCCTAACTTTCAACTTGTAAAACAACTGAATGCTATCTGCCTATCTGTATATACTGGGAAATCTCCCTGAATGCCTCGTTGAGTAAATGGCAATCCATTTAGTTGACTATCTTATTTAATCTAATTTTCGATCCACCACCTTCGATCCATTTGGATGAGCAAGGAGATGACTATTTGCGTCGTGTTGAAGAATGCACTAGACTAGGCATCATTATTAGAGATATAAAATGAAATGAATATGAGACATTTAAATAACAGTTTAAACTTCCAAAATAATAAATGAATTTCAACTTTTTTTTAAACAGAATTTAAATTTATAGTTAAATGGTAATTTTTGCCATTCTAATTTTTTTTATGTTAAATTGCAAATTACCCGCTTTAAATTAAGACCTTTTTTTTTTCAAATTAGCACCTAAAGTTTTAATTTTAGCAATTTACTAGTTTAAAGTTTAAACATTTAACAATTCACTATTTTTTTTATTTTTCTTTAATATTGTCAACAATAATCATTTCAATATGTTTTATTTTATTTTTTATTTCCGTCTAAACGTTGTACCAAAAAAAATTTCATCTAAACAGGCTATTCACAGGCGAAGAAAAAAAAGATAAAAATGCCTACAACATGTGGTTCGCTCTAATCGAAATAAGCTTAACAGAACAGATGTCTTCTTTTTTTATTTTTTCTTTCTTTTATCAAAATAACCATGTTCATGCCATCTTTCTTATTGGCATTTTTTTTTTAAATCAAAATAACCATGCTTTTTTATCAATTAAATATAATCATTTTGTTATATATATAATTTTTTTTTTAAATATCGGGAAAAAGCCTAAACAAACTACTGAACTATAATGCGACTAAGAAGCATCGCTACAATTTGAAATAAAATCAATAGAAAGGAAGGAAGGTAAACCATGAAAAATATGGAGACCAACAGAACAGCTGTGACCCAATTTAGCCAGAGTACTATCGCACAGTAATTTGCTTCTCTATAAATATGTCTCAGGTCCACATGCCACTCAGCAGCAAGCAAACTAATAATATGTATTAGAGTATACCAAATGATTTGCTATACTCTACTATTATGTCTATTGAATGAAACTGACATGTACCCTAATAATAGAAACCAAGCAAACTGATAATATGTATCCAAGTATGTTACTCCATTTTAATAGTATAAAAAAATTAGACGTAATCTGCAACCGTTAATATTTTAACTTCAAATTCATGAAGAGTGGATTCTTAAGATTTGATATATAAACACCTTGTATATAATTGTATCCTAATATTCTCAAAATCTATGAAATAATATACATTTAATGAAGAATATAATTTGATATAATCCAATTCCAATTTGTAAAACAATTGAAAGAAATCCCAGTCAAAAAAAGAAAAAAATGAAAGAAATCGTTATAAATTAATAACCTATTATAATATAACTTTACTTCGCTGTTGGTTAGGATAATAACATATCAATACATTGACATGTTTGGTATTGGTAATTTAAAGAAATTAAAATGGATAGAAGTAGTTGTAAAACATTTAATCTTCAAGCGGGTAAATTACCAAAATTAAAACTTTAAGTAATAATTTGCTAAAAGTTTAAAGTTAAAGCAGATAATTTGTAATTTTACTATTTTTTATAATTATTATTTTCTTTTGATATTAAGGTCAAGTGGTGTCCATTGTCTCTCTTTTTATAAACTTTCACTCAACAGTTTTACATCCTAGGATGATTGGTTATTGACAATTACCATGATTTGATTTTTAAATTGACCAAAAACGACATTGAATTTCTCTATTGAACAAGAAATTGTTGAGCATAATATTCGAAATTACAACAGATTTTTAAAAAGCTAAATGAAGGCCATATTTATATTTGCTCATGTGCCTTTTGAAGTTTGACAACTCATGTATATTAGAGATTTCTTCCGGGGTATTAGCCTCCCATTGGGAAGTAAACTGTATAATATTCCATTCGTAATTTGTCTGACCTAGAGGCTAGAGCTCCTAGCGTTCCTCACATAATTGGTTTAAAAAAAAGAAAGAAAGAAAAAAAACAGATTTAACATCAATCTGTTTTGGTCATACGATGAAATCATTGACTTCAATAATACAGCTTGCTGATAAAGAAAAATTGGAAAAAGGACAGAAATAAAGGTCAGTTGCATTGCATGGACTTATTATAATGTCTTAGAAAACAAGTCAACGGGGGAATAAAAGCTCAAGCGTTGTTAGTAGGTATAAAATAAATAAAGCATGGAGATTAATGTATGAATAGTAAAGTTGAAATTATAAGAAATACAGGTAATGAATACATATATATTTATGAATTATTATTTGTGTGTTTATATATATCTTATAAAATTTAAATTTAATATGAAAAAATGGAGTGCAGGGAATGCTTTGAAGTTTGGACAAAACAATAGTAACACAACTTGGTCTAAAAAGCAAAAACAAAATGATAATCATATAAACTTCTTTAGTTTATTTATGATATGGAGTATAGGACAAATGCTTAGTGCAAATCACTATTATCCATATCATTTTACATTTGTTTGATATGACACAATTAAAATTAGAATATAAATTTATAAAAAATAAAATGAGATTAATTATAATTATATAATAAAAATTATAAAAATATATAATAATATGTATGTAAATATATATGTATATATATATTTTTTTACGAGAAAAAGATAATTTCATTAATTAGCATCAGACAAATAATCAAGGGATATAAGAGATTTTAAGCAAGGAGGACATTCCTCTAACCAGATTCTCTTATGTGTGTGCGTTTTATTATTCGTATAAAATAGTAAGTCACACATAATTAATGGGATCAAGATTCTCTTTTGTTGATAAAAAATAAAAAAAAGATTTTATTAGTTAAAAATACATGTTTAGGCTTATATATTACATGTAATATGTATAATCTTTTTTTTATAACATATCATATGCAATATCTATAAAATTTAGCCTTTACAAAGAACAGAATTTCTCCTATAACAAGAGAGAATCCCTTTCCTATTTAATGTTTAGAATGTTGCATCATGCTAAGGTATGGGACCAATGACTCTTCTAGGCAAACGATTAAAATGTACCTATAGGAGGTGGGTGGGTGCATGAGATACACCAAACTTTAAAATTGTTGATTTGATATAAAATTAAATTAATGATTGATATTGATGATATGTAATTTGAAGTTATTTATTTATTTTTTATTATAAATAATTGTATATATAAATTATTTTATAAATTTTAATTATAATATTTACTCATTTAAATCCACACACAAAAAATTTAGACTATTATTTTTTTATCATATATAATTGTACATACAAAAAAATCTTATAAACTTTAAAAGATAATATTTACACACTCTTTTTATCATAGATAATTCATTATACATACAATTTTTTTTTCAAATTTTAATGTGTAATATTTACATACATTCAAACTCAATTATAAAAAATTTAAATTTAAAAAATAATTATAACATAATTAAAAAAAAAAAGATAACTGGATAACCGATTATAAGTTATAACAAGTAAATTTACTTGGTGTACGGTACGATAAACGCGCCCCTGTTTTAGACGTATTAATAACGGATTCATGCACGAGCATGACCGATTACCCCCGCCGATTCTCTGTAGCCAACTACACTTCTAATGAGAGATTCGTTGAGCAAATAATTTGCAACTTTCCAATATAAAATCATGTTTATGCTTTTGTTCCTTACATCGCCAAACTCGGTCGTTTTTTATGCAGATGGCGGTGTGCTTTGGGGGCTAATGATACTTTCTCTATTCAGTGCAGATGATGATGTAGTGCTGCCCAGCCTTCATTCTCTGCAAAATGCTTCTATATATATATATAAAATAACTCATCGGTCAACTCCATTAACATTTCAATTTTACAGAAATTGTTATCTCTCTCACTTGAATAATTCTTATTAATTTAAGAATAAAATGCAAGTTCTAATTAATAAACTTCTTTTTTTATCCTTTCTCGCTTTCTCTTGTCTAATTCACTTCTTATTTTCATTTTTTTTTTGTTACAAGGGTTAGGCAAGGAAATTTAATCTCCCGGACCAGATCACATTTAAGTTGCGTTTGGTGCATCGTATAAAGAAAATCTGATAATATAAACTTATACTATCAGGTTATATCATATGTTTGATGCATTTACATGATTGTATAATCATATTAGGTTGACCCTTTTTATCCTGTTATAACCTGATAAAATTATCCTATCACTTACCATAGGATAAGACCTGATAAGGTTTTCATTCCAACCTTATCATCTATCTCTCTGTACATGTTATAATTCTGCAACACTCAACATTGGCACCACCCAACACGTCTCTGATTCGTTCAACACTCAACATTGGCACCACCCACTCAACATTTGGCCACCACCACCTCCTCTAATCTCTCCTCCCCATGGCCATTCCCTCCGCCGCAACAACAACAACCCTTCTTCAACCACACCCTCTAGCAGCGTCTCCAGGCCCTCATCGAGGGCGCCACCCACACCACCACCACCTGGACCTACGCCATCGAGGGTGCCACCCACAAGACCCTCCACCACCAAAACCACCTCCTTTTCCAAACAAGACGACCATTAACCGCGTCCTCTCTGCGCCTCAGTGCTGTTTGGCTGAGATGGGTAGTTCTGGGTGGTGCTGCTCGCGATGGTCGCATCGGCTCTGTAATCGGAACAGGGGGGCGGAGATCTTGGTAGATCTAGGCAGTGGTGCTGCTTGCGTGGGTGGGTGACGCAGATCTGGTCAGAAACCTCATCTTGATGGCTATTTTGAGGCCTAATTGGCAGGAGAAAGGAGCAGAAACGGCCACCTAATTGTGGTGGTGTTGATGGCTTTTGGATGGTGGTGGCCACGGAGGCCACGACCCACGAGGAAGAAGACCATATGAAGGTGGTTGCCTGCCACTATGTAGGAGCCTGTTCAGGATGGAAAAGCCAAGGAACCACCATTTATGGTGGCGGTGGTGAAGGGTCTTGGTGGTGGCAGCCATGGTGGCCACCACCCATAAAGAACCATACTTGGAAAATCATGGGCCAACTGGTGGTTTTGGCCTACTTTGAGGATGTTGAGTTACCACTTTCGAGATTGAGGATGATCAGTGTGGAGGAGGTGGTGAGGAAGATGAAAGGTAGCATAGTCATATTAAATAGTTATATATACTATCAAGTTGTTTATACTATTTATACTAAATGTTTGATAGTATAAGACCTTATCTTATTGTTTATACTATCATACCTTATCATATTGTCTTATATTATCATGTCTAATATTATCATGTATATCAAACGCAGCCTTAAGAAAAACCATGCACAAGATAATGACTAACAGTATGATTCCAACACATATTCACTTTTAGAGTTACAAGCCACTTACTTCTTATTTTCATTTTTTACATAATTATTAAATACATCCTTAATGCCGCGATCCCACTGTCGCTACTAGGTTTGTGGCATACTATTTGAATTGATTGAACTCAAATCTTATTATCTAATCACAAACAATTTGACTCATGTTTTGAAAAGAAATAAATAAACATTTTAATAAAGGCCTATTTTCAATTTTTGCGACGTTAGTTGTTCTTCTTAAAATTAGTCACAACTCAAAAAAAAAAATCCAAGACTGAGGAAATAATTATTGATATATGCTAAAAAAAATTGCTGGAAAAAAAAAACGTAATGTTAGATGTGTGCATTTGTTAGAGTGGCTTGTATTTTGTCAAAAAGGGTGCATTGATGCACGCTTGGTGGAATAAATTTTGCATAGTTTTTCAGTGGATAGGTGATGGTTGGGAGTTGAGAAGATTACATTTATTGTAATTTTTGGTTGAAATCTTTATAAATAGATATCAAGGCTTCATCTGAACAACACAACAAGCAGAAGCAAGAAATACAAGCTTATGTAGTAAGAGTAAAATAGAGAATTTGTGAGAAAATTTTAAGACTGTAGTATGTGAGCAAACATTAGGGTTTTAGGTATACTCTCTAGTATCTGTAATGAGACAAATTGTAGTAGGAGAGAGTCTCACTAGGAAACATTATATTTTGTACCTTTTGTGTGTGAGAGTGTAGATATGATATTGTAATTATCTTTGATATAGTGAAATATTTTTGGAATTTGTCCCATGATTTTTTTCTCAGTATACAAGGAGGTTTTCTACGTTAAAATTTATTTAGTGTGCAGTTCTTGATCTATTTTGCTGGTGCAAATAGTACTAACTAGTGGGTCTCATTGTAAAAGTACTATTCATGTGCTTTACAATTTTATCAGTTATTCTTCACGGATTTGAGTACGCTTCCGCTCACATCCATAAAGTATTCAAGAACACTTGGGTGTATCCAACTCTGATTTCTTAACAAGTGGTATCAGAGCCACTTGATCAAATTTTAGATTGAAGATGTCGGTGCCAAAATTTGATATGGAGAAGTTCGATGGATCCAACGACTTCAGTTTATGAAAGCAAAAGCTGCAGGAATTGTTAGACCAATAAGGCATGTCAAAGGCGTTGGAGGGAAGTTGCCAAAAACATTGTCTTCTGATAAAAAAGGAGGAGATAATGGCTACAACACGTAGCATAATACAACTGAGCCTGATAGACAATGTGCTGCGAGAGGTTATGAATGAGAAGACTACAGATGAACTCTGGAAAGCTTTGGAAGAAAAATACTCTGTAAAAACTTTGTCAAACCAACTTTACCAAAGGAAGAGATTGTACACATTCAAATTTTCAGGAGAAAAATCAATTCGAGATCATATTGACGACTTCAATCGGATGATCTCTGATGTACAAGTGGTTAGAATTATAGTCAAAGATATCGATCAAGCTATGATCGCATTGATACTCTGTAAAAACTTTGTCAAACCAACTTTACCAGAGGAAGAGATTGTACACATTCAAATTTTCAGGAGAAAAATCAATTCGAGATCATATTGACAACTTCACCATGATCTCTCGATGTACAAGTGGTTAGGTTATTGATCAAGCTATGATCTCATCTTCATTACCTTCAAATAATTTTGTGATACCATGATGTATGGTAGGTCCACCATCTCTGTCAAAACCGTCAAGAAGGCATTGATGACAAAGGAGCATTAGAAATTGGCATCCGGATCTAGTGCTGACCATCCTGTAGATGAGTTATTCGTGACGAGAGGGCGTAGTCAAGAAAAAGGATCGAGAAACAAAAGCAAGGGAAGATCAAAGTCCAAAAATCACAAGTTCTTAAAGTGTTTTCATTGTCACCAACTAAGGCATATCTGAAAAAATTGCCCTGAGAGGAATGAGAAACCAAGAAATACTGCCAACATAATAGTTGCAAGTTCTGATGATAGTGATGCTGAATTTGTCCATATAGTTTTTCACTAGTGACTCGGGCAACAAGTGGAACCTGGATTCTGGCACATCTTTGCACATGACACCTAATAGGAACTTTTTCTCTTCGTATCAAAAATGGGAAAGAAATGTCCGATTGGGAAATAACAGGGTAATTATTGTTGTAGACGGAGGACAGGTATGAATCAGGTAGAATGATGGTACTGCAAGGATATTTTAAGCATGATATATACCAGAGCTAGGCAAGAACCTGATCTCTTTGAGTGTTCTAGACAACCAGGGGTACAAGTTCTCTGGGTCATTTTTTGAAAGTGACCAAAGGCTAGATTGTGGTAATGAAAGGAAAGTTGTAGGGTGGGATCTATATATTTCTGGGGAGCACATTTAGTGGCACTACTGTTGTTCTATCCTCTAAAAGATTTTATAATGATGTTACACGACTGTGGCACATACGGTTTGATCATATGAGTAAAAAGGGAATGACAATACTTGCTAGCAGAGGGCTGCTGAAAAGCGTAAAAAATTGTAAACTCTATTTTTGTGAAAATTGTGTATTTGGAAAGCAGAAACGAGTGAAGTTCAGTTCTGCAAAACACACCAGTATGGGCATTCCGGAATATGTCCACTCCGATGTTTGGGGTTCAACCCCTATTAACTCATTGGGTGGTGCTTGTTATTTTCTTACTCTGATAGATGACTATTCCAGGAAGGTATGAGTTTATTTTCTGAAGCAAAATGATGAAGTGTTCAGGAATTCAAGTAGTGGAAGGCCATGGTCAAAAAGTAAACTGGGCAGTTAGTCAAGTGGCTGAGAACAGACAATGGTGGGGAATTCTACAACAAAGAATTTGAGGAGCTCTGTAGGAATGCATGTATAGTGAGGCATCATACTGTACTTGGAACACCATAACAAAATAGAGTTGCAGAACAGATAAATAGAACACTCCTGGAGCGTGCGCGATGCATGCAGATTAATGCTAAACTTCCCAAATCATTTTAAGCTGAGGCGGTTAATACAGTTGTATACTTGGTAAATAGATCTCCATCAACTGCAATTGATTTGAAGATTCCACAAGAGGTATGGTTTGGTCGACCTGTAAACTATTCTGATTTAAAGATATTTGGTTGTCATGCGTATGTCCATGTGAGTGATGATAAACTTGAGGCGAGGGCAAGAAGGTGTATATTTCTAGGGTATGCACGAGGGGTGAAGGGCTACAGATTATGGTGCACAGAAAAGGAAAACTCACCCAAGATTATTGTTAGGAGAGATATCACATTTGACGAGGTGGCAATGGTAAATCAGAAGTGGGAATCTGAAGTAAATCAGGCAGAGACATATCATGATGCTGAGAAATAGGTGGAGTTGGAGATTGACACTAGGAAGATGAAGCAGGAAGAGAATACAAGTCAGCAAAGTACTTCTGGTGTTGCTCAACCTGAAGAATAATAACAAGATGAACCTAGAGACAAAAGTATTGGTGAAGAAACCAGATGAGCAAAGTTATACAGTATTGCTACTAGTAGAGAAAGGTGACAAATTCATAAACCTAGAAGATATCTGAATTCTATTACTTATGCACTTGACTCATCAGATGCAGATCATATAGCTTTTACTTTGGCTATGGCGAATGGTGTAGAAGATGAACCATTTACCTACCATGATGCAGTAAACAACAAGGAGTCAAAGGAATGACTAATAGCAATGAATGAGGAGATTGAATCTCTTCAAAAAAATCAAACTTGGGAGCTAGTACAACTTCCAAAGCCGAAAATAATAGTTAGTTGCAAATGAATCTTCAAAAAGAAAGAGGGAATCTCTAACATTGAACCTCTGAGGTTCAAGGCAAGACTGGTAGCAAAGGGTTATACTCAAAAGGTGGGTATTGACTTTCATGAAGTATTCTCTCATGTGGTGAAGCATAGCTTTATTCGAATCCTATTAGTTATTATAAGTAAGTTTGACTTGGAGCTGGAATAACTTGATGTGAAGACGACATTCTTACATGGTGAGGTAGAGGAGCAGATCTACATGAGTCAATCAGAGGAGTTCGTAGTTCCTGAAAAGAAGGATCATGTTTGCTTGTCAAAAAAGTCATTGTACGACTTGAAGCAGTCTCCAAGGCAATGGTATAAAAGGTTTGATGCATTTATGATTAGTAATGGATTTAACAGAAACCAATATGATAATTGAATCTACTCTAAAGAGCTTCCAGATGGTTCTCACATTTATCTGTTACTGTATGTAGATGACATGCTAATTGCAGCTTGCAACAAGGCTAGAATAAACATATTGAAAACTTAGTTGGGAAAAGAATTTGAGATGAAAAACTTAGGTGCAACAAAGAAGATTCTTGGTATGGAGATTCATAGGGAGAGGCAATGTGGCAGATTGTGCTTATCGCAGCAAAATTACATTATGAAAGTGTTACAACGCTTCAATATGGATCAATCTAAACCAGTTGATACTCCTTTAATTGCGCATTTAAAGCTATCTTCAAAGAAATATGTTAAAACTGAGGAGGAGGTGGAGCAGATGACTCATGTACCTTATTCTACTGCACTTGGCAGTCTCATGTATGACATGATGTGCACAAGACCGGATCTTTCACATGCAGTAAGTGTGGTGAGCTAATTTATGAGCAAACTAGGAAAGGTGCACTGGGAAGCTGTGAAATGGATCATGCGGTACTTAAGAGGTTCTACCGATGTATGTTTGGTGTTTGATGGTTAGCAGACTTGTGAGGTTGTAGGCTATGTAGATTCTGATTATGTAGAAGATTTGGACAAAATGAAGTCATTAACAGGCTATATCTTTACAATCTTTGGATATACTATTAGTTGGAAGGTGACATTGCAATCTACAATTACATTGTCAATTATTGAAGCTGAGTATATGACATTGACTGAGGTTGTGAAAGAGAGCATAAGAGTGCAAGGTCTTTTGGGTAGTTTTGGATTGGGCAAAAAACAACCAATCACACATTGTGATAGCCAAAGCACTATTTATCTAACAAAAAATTCAGTTTACCATGAAAGGACAAAGCATATTGATGTTAGACTTTATTTTGTTAGAGAAAGTATCAATAATAGTACAGTTGCGGTTCAAAAGATAGCCACAGCTGAGAATCATGCAGACATGATGACAAAATCATTACCGATTGATAAGTTCAAGCATTACTTGGACTTGGTCAATATTTGCAGAGGTTGAAGACTCTTACAAAATGCAAGCCAAGGTGGATAATTGTTAAAGTTACTTGTATTTTGTCAAAAAGGGTGTGTTGCTGCACTTTCGGTGGAAGAAATTTTTTAGAGTTTTTAGGTGGATAGGTGGTGGTTGGGAGTTGAGAAGATTACATTTATTGCAATATTTGATTGAAATCTCTATAAATAGAGATCAAGGCTTCATCTGAACAACACAACAAGCAGAAACAAGAAATATAAGCTTCTGTAGTGAGAGTAAAATAGAGAGTTTGCGAGAAAATTCTAAGACTGTAGTGTATGAACATACATTAGAGTTTTGAGTCTACTATCTAGTCTCTGTAATACTACAAATTGTAGTAGAAGTGAGTCACATTGGGAAACATTATATTTTGTACCTCTTGTGTGAGAGAGTGTAGATAGGATATTGTAATTATCATTGATATAGTAAAATATTTTCAGAGTTTGTCCCATGATTTTTCCTTCAGTATATAAGGGGTTTTTTCACGTTAAAATTTAGTATAAATTTCTTGATCTATTTTGTTAGTGCAAATAGTACTAACTAGTAAGTCTCACTGTAAAAGTACTATTCACATGTTTTACAATTTTATCAGTTCTTTTTTACGGATCTAAGTACGTTTCTGCTTACATTCATAAAGTATTCAAGAACACTTGAGATGTATCCAACTCTGATTTCCTAACAACATTTTGAATTATACTTTTCAAGATATTCTTATTTTTTTAACCACTCTTACTAATTTTTATTAGCTGGTGGCCAGCTTTAGCCTTTTGACATATGAGTATATATTTTAAGATTAGAGTTGTACAAAGGCCAGAAGAAAAGTTTACAAAGAAAGAAGCCTTGCTCAGGGTTGGAATATGAAACTTAAAAATTTCACCACAAGTACCATGGCGTAGAAGATGAACTAAAGAATGGTATTTGCTTGGACGACGAGATTTTTATTTTTATTTTTTACACAATAAACTGTAAAAGTTTGACTCAATTGTAAGGCTACATTTAAAATGCAGATGGAGTTTAACTTGCTCACTAAATCTTTTGAGCATTTATGTTCTATGTAGTGAAAATCATAGATTTTGTGTAAAAAATAATTAATGATCGATATTATTTACTTGTAACCTTAACAATATGTAATTACACACTTGGTCCTTGCAAATTTGAAATATATATATATATATAAAGTGTATTAGGTGAGAGGATTATTTATTATGAGAAGGTAAGAGGAGTGAATTTTGACTATTGGATCTTACATGAATGGTCAAGATTAAAACATAAATGCATGTGATTTTTTTAAGTGATCACATGACCTTTAAATAACTTTTAATCTTGACCATCCATGTATAATTGTATGGTCAAGATTTACTCCTATATAATATATATATATATATATATATATATATATATATATATATATATATATATATGAAGTGTATCGGTGAGAGGATTATTTATTATGAGAGGGTAAAATGAGTAAATCTTAACTATTGAATCTTACATGAATGGTCAAGATTAGAACATAAATACATGTGACTTTTTTAAGTGGTCTCATGACCTTTAAATAACTTTTAATCTTGATAATCTATATATGGTTGTATGATCAAGATTCACTCTTTTCACTCTCTCACAATAATCACTCCTCTCACTAGATATGTCATATATATATATATATATATATATATATATATATATATATATATATATATATATATATATATATATATATATTTTTTTGCCACCACGTGAACAACGACATAACTCGCACCAGCAACCACCACCTGATCCCCAAAATCCACGAAAAACCAGACCCGTCAACGAGCCCAGCCGCCACAGCCTCGTCAACCCATATCCAACCCCCATCGCCACCCATGGATCCACCTCCACGTCGAACAAGTGGTGGTACTTAGCCTCTGCAACCAAATCTACCTCTGTGTCGAACCATTGGTGTTACCAGGCACCGCGACTCCTACCACCGTGCAAATTCGACCTCCTCTGTCGCCATTGAGTCTTTTGTTGACGGAGGTCAACCGGATCAATCATCTTTTGGAAAGGTTCGCAGCCAGATCTACATTGATAAGTCATCGTTGGTGGAATTAGAGGAATGATGATGCTGGAAAGTCGCCATCAATGGCTCCCGTCGCTGTTGCCATTAATGGTTTTTTTGGATGAGTTTTTTGTTCTAAAGGGAGAAAGTGAGGAAAAGTAAAAAAGAAAAGTCCAGAGGTGAGGGAGGGATTATTCAGCAAAATAAAATAACTAAATGTTTTAAAAATAAATAAAGCATCCTACAATTGAAAAAAAATTAAAGTCAATACAAAGTTACTTGTAATAACAAGTATTTTTCATAGAATATCCGTGCTCAAAAATATTTCGAGAGCATGTAAAATGGAACCTAAAATGCATCCCATAAATTAGGGAACATTGGTGCTCCTTGTATTTTAAACCATTTAGATGTGTAGACAATAATATAAATGGTAGTGCTACCTACTGAACAGGTTACTTGATCAAGTCACTTGATGAAGTACAACATTGTAATTTAGGCCCTGAAAACTAAGGTAATTAATTATGTGCTAAGATTTTGCCAAAAAAATTTGTTGGAATCTGAGGTTGCCATGGTGAGGCTCCAAGCTTATGCTTTCATGGAAGATTTGTAGATGGAGATGTGGGTTCAATTTGAGGTGAAGTTCGATGGCATAGGAAGGTGGCGATGTGAGACTGAGGTGCAGTTATGCTGGTGAGCGACTCTAATGTCGTCTTCTACATGGTGGCTCAGTACAGTGGTCTTGGTTGTCTAGTTGAGTCACTGACCATTTGATGGCTCCAATTTGAATGTTATCTAGTATGAAATGATAGGCAACATCGACATCGTGGCGTTCCCTTTATCGGGCTGGTCCATCATCCCAACCATCATCAGTAGAAACACAAGGCTCTTGCTGTTTTTGAGAATGAGACTGAATTGTGTTCGTTCATTTTCAAATTTTCAAACTTTTGTTTTCCATATATCATGGGTTGCCACCAAAACCCCAACTTTTATAAATTTACATGATAGCTTGATAGTTTGTTTGATTTTGGATAATACTGTACAGTGGGTTATTGTGTTGTGACTGTTGGACTGATGAGAAAACGTTGGAAATTAAATGAAAATATCCACATTAAAGCACAACACAATGACACACTGACTTGGTCTAATGGAGTTAAACAATGTAGTCACTGCTTCCTTGGTTTGATGGTCAATGGAGATAAATTTGCTAAAGGATGAAAAAATGAAATTACATAATTTGTAGGACTAAAACATAAAAAACCCAAGGAAGATTATAAATTATCAATACATTATACTTGTGATAATAGGTAAAATCAAAGGAACGGGTGCACCTTGTGCACCGAAAAAGGCTCCCAATTGTAAAGCTATATGGTTAGACCATTTTCTTTTTCATATAGGAGACGTATCTTATTCTAAAGTCTATAGACGTCAACGAGATTTTTTAGTGAAATTTATAGATTACTCGTCAATAGAAGAGTATTAACAAGAATCAAAATCAAGATATTTTTATTAATACTATTTAATCTTATTGAGTTAACTTTCACTACCCTTTTAACTGCATATTTAATTATTGTAACAAAATACTTGTTAGCCTTCTGATCAATAGGCTCCCAAAAAGACTTTAAATAAGTCAAACAAGGATGTTTGTTTAACCCGTAAAAAAAAAAGGATGTTTGTTTAAAGTTCAACAATGTTTTTTTTTAAATCATTTTTATTATATATTTTTTATATTACTTTTTTAATAATAAAATAATAAAAACATACATTTTGATGTACACTCTTTTTATTTAAAAAATAATTATTATGAAGGCTAAAAATCATGTAATAATTATAAGTGAAAATGAAAAAATATTGTTTAAAGTTAATAAACTCTCAGAGATTCTCCACAAAAATCAATGGTACTTTGTCCGCTTACAGTTAAAACATCACGACAACTACTTATATAGTTAAGGCAGGATTTCAATTCCTAATATCAAACCATCAACCATGATGAGCTGGTCAAGTCAATCTGACATCCTCGTATTGGTATGGACCCATATTATGTGAATATGCCTGGGCATGCCCCTCTTTCAATAATGGTTGTTTAGTACTTGAAGAACTGTCTCTAATCATCTTCTATTCAATGATCCCTCGCTTTTCTCTATCTTTACTATGTTAGCTTATAAGATCTTGATATTTTCACATCTATAATTGAGTAATGTGTAAGAACTGTCTTCCTTAATTTGGCTATGAGTATGAACTTGCTGCCACAAACTACATCTATACGAGAAAGAAAGAAAAAAAGATAGGGAGAAAGAAAGCAAACAGGAGAGATTCTTTCACCACTTCGTGCCAAGGTGATTGCCATTTTTTCTTTTTTGGTTTTCTTTATAATAAATTAATCTATCACTCATTTTATTGCTCTCTCTCTCTAACATCATTTTCATGATGTTAGCTTTTTTATTTTTTATGATATCAATTTTATTCAGTTGTATTATTATTATTATTATTATTATGTATGCGCAAATATAAAATTTGATTATCACTATATAATACAGTTTAGTAAGAATGCAGATATCATTAAATATTAATATCCGAAAACCTCTTTATTCATATATATGTTGTAAATACACGGGACAACGCATTTTCAGCATGTAGACATCAAAAGATGTTTATGTCACACCCTAGTTTATCAGAAAGTTTAAAACCTCGTATTGCACTATCTAGTAACCTCACTATCATTAAGTCTTGTTTATTGTTTCTTTTGTTTAAAGCGTTGCACATTATGGTTCAGAACCTAAGAATTTTGTTATCAATTATAACAAGTTGACCTAAATTAGACATGTATAGAAGCAATAATGAACCTCAAAGTAAAGTATGGCAGAACAAAACTTATATTATTGTTTATTATGTGCAAGCGCATATATTTTTCCTCCATAATTAGTGTTTGTTAAGTTAATATATTTCATACGCTTTGAAGGTCATCCCGATGATTAAAGAAAATAAATCGCATGTCATTATTGCTCACACCCAACATGTGCAAGCGCATATATTTTTCCTCCATAATTAGTATTTGTTAAATTAATATATTTCATACGCTTTGAAGCTCATCTCGATTATTAAAGAAAATAAATCGCATGTCATTATTGCTCACACCTAACAAAAGAACTCGGGAAAGGTTCATATGAACACAAAACTTGCTCTCCAAAGTAGTTTTCCTCCATTATAACTATTGCTAGCTTTGAAATGATTTTGTCGAGCACAAAACTTTATTCTTACTCATGGTTTGAAGACTTCTGAGGCAAATAAGGAACAACAAAACCTAACAATAAAGGCGATAGCACCATATTCAATCCCAGCCGTTGACAAAGTGGTAGGTCCATTCGAGTGTCTGATGGTTAATTCACTTAATTAATTACTTACATCTTTACTTTTGAGATTGCAATGTGCTATATACTAAGAAGCTTTTCTTCTTTTCCACCTCTTTCTTTTGTTTCCCCGAAGTAGGAAAGCGACTAATTAAACTACGGACAAAACTTAGGTCCATTTCTTTAGGTTCATTACATCTATTCTATCAATCAAATTGTGATATGTGTGCATTTTTATAAAAAAGAAAGTAAGAGAGAGAACATTAATGCATAAGAGAGATAATAAAAATATACACATGTCACAATTTAATTGGTGAAATGGATATAATAGACCTAAAGAAATGGTCATAAGTTTTGTCTTTAAACTAATTGTTAAAGATAGAAATAGGCCAAATGGTCTGTCGGGACCCTATAACTTGACCTGGTCTGACTCATTTAATAAAAATATCTGGTCAAGACTTTTTAAAAAATTTATTTAATTAAACAAGTCAAGCTTCAAACATTTTAAAAAGTCTTTTAAGTTTAATAGGCTGGCCTATTATATTATATATATTATAAAATTTTAATATTTATATAATACAATTAATTTAATAAATAATATATTTTAAAAAAAATTTAAGTCTGTTAGCCTATATAAATGTCTAAACTCATTAGCCTATCTCGTTGGCTTATTTAGATGTCAGTCTGTTAACTTATTTAAAGATCTTATTGCATAGTAGGCTTTTAAATAAGTTTTTAGTTCAGACTAGACATTTAAAAAAGTCAGGTCAGACTTTAAAAAATGATCTATGTCAGATAAATAGTCAAAGACTCAGGCCTTGTATTTGAGAAATAGGCCAAACTCATTTAAAGTAAAACCTAACCTGACCAGGTCCATTTTTACCCTTACTAATTGTGTTGCTATTTTGTTATGATTCATCATAAAATCACTATTTCTACTTCAAATAGTGCTTATAATTTATAAGTAAGGTTTTAAATTGTAAATCGCATCATGTGATGTAGATTGCGAGATAGCCCTCAATGTAACCGTAATCATAATTTAAAACCTTATTTATAAGCACTCTCTATGAGCCTCATGTATAATGCTATCGTCGAGAATTGCCTTATCTGCTCATGTTGGGTAACTGTAATATTCAAAACTCGATAAGAGAAAAAGACCTTCAATAAAAATTCGACTCATTTACCAAATAGGTGTAAATTGAAGTAAAATTTACTAAATAAGTGTAACTCAAAAAATAATTATCAAAATGGTACAAAATCAATAGTATATCGTGGCTGAGAGCCACGACTTACCAATTGTTAATTTTTTATTATTACGGCACAATGAAGTTATGCCTCACAAGCACAACTTTTTTATTTACTGAAGTCATGGTTGGGAGCCGCAACTTTTATTTTTTTAAAAATAAATATTAAAAATTGAAGTATAATTAACATTTTTAATAAATACATATAGTGGAAAGAATTAAACAAGAATGAATTGAATTTGATATAAAGTAGTAGTGACGAAGAGAACTTAAAATTTGTTTAAGGAAGTTGGAATATAAAGTAGTGCAATAGCTTTCAGTCACGACATATTATTATACACTATTCATTTTACTCATTTTTGGTAATTATTTTATGAGTTGCACCTATTTGGTAAATTTTACTTCTATTTACTAGCAAGTGGCTACTACTTGTGGTCTACTAAGTTAGTATTAAGATTTTTAGAGCATAAATGGCCAGCCATTTCCAGGATTCTACTTCCTACAAGCAAACAAGGGCATGCATGGCATGATATTATCTGATATCTGATTGGAGTTGATTTTGATAACTTTTTATTGGTTAACAACCTGTAATTAAGAGTGAGTTCTAGTTGGATCCTTATCAATATCTTCGTTTTTGCAGAATTGAGCGATTTAATACATTTGGATGAAAGGAAGTGAAGATACCGAATTTTCAAGGCAAAAGAGGTCCATTCTGACTTTGGTAGGGTTCCGTGTCAGTTTAGGAGTGATTAAGGACTTAGACATGGTCATGTCTAACTTGGATGAAGCTTCTTACTTGAGACACAGCCGTGTCTCCCACTCACACGGTCGCGTCTTCCCAAAACGTGCAGAAAGCTATTTTTTATAAGAGACAAGACCGTGTCCCCCAAGCTTCTCCAATACGATGATGCTGACATGAGACATGGTTGTGTCTCCCTCAAAACTTGCAACACAAGTTGAAGTTAACCAAAACATGCACGTAATACTGTCAAAATTTGTTGGACATGCTATTGTGACATGAGACACGACTGTGTCTCATGGGCACACGGCCGTGTCTTCCCCTTTTGGCCTCACACGACCATGCCTTAACCTCAAAAAGCTTCTGAGTTAGGAGACACGACCGTGTCCCCTACTGGACCTCAAATTTTCTGTAAATTGTAACTTGAGGCATGGACGAGGATTCTCTTCCCCCTTTCAGTTTTTCTGCTTCTTTTTCATATTTTGTGTATGTTTTGATGAGTTCTTCCATTGTAATGGAGGGCTAAGTTACTTTAAGTCAATTCGGGACTCTTGAAGAGATTGTGGTTCAGATTCTTGAGACTTTGGTTTTGTATTATATTTGGTTTGTAATTGAATTCCTCTCTTCTTCTTCTTCTTCTTCTTCTTCTTGATCTTGAATGCATGAATGGTGATTCTGTTTATATTTGATCTGATTCGATCTTTATTTAAGATTGAGATTTGTGATGAAACTTAGAACTAATTGATCTAAATTAATTAAGTAATTGAAGAGGTTAGGTTACTGATTTGTGCCTAGGTTAATTGAATTCGGTACTTAAATTAACATAGATCTACATGAATGGTGCGATTGCATATTTGTGTTTATCACTTGTTAATTGAATTCTAGGCAATTATCTAGTATGAATTCTGGATTTGATGCAGAGATCTTGGTTAGATCCAAGTTAACCATTCAAATGCGCTTCAAATGTTTGTTGAAAGGTCTATGATTGAATCCACTAAATTTCGGATAGGTTGCTGAATTGACTATTCTTTTAATTGTTGTTTCTTCCTTTAATTTTGTTAAGTGTAACCCTGAACTGTCAAACCCCTTTTTTTAAAACTTTAACTTGATTTGATTAAATTGCATTTACGATTCTTGTGGAGATGATCTAGTGTTGTTTACTATGCTGCAAACTTAGGTATAACTTCAGTTATAATTTTGACTGAGTTCGGCGCTCGTCAATATTAATGATTGCCATTTTTTTCCACTGATGCACCATAACAACTAGAAGCTTCTAGTAAGTGTAGATAGTGTAAAAAGAAGTAAAATTTACCAAATATGTGTAACTCAGAAAATAATTATCAAAATTGTGTAAAATGAACAGTGTATAATAATAAGTCATGGCTGAGAGGTATTGCATTGCTTCATATTCCAACTTTCTTAAACAAATTTTAAATTCTCTTCATCACTATTACTTTATATCAAATTTAATCTATTCTTGTTTAATTCTTTTTACTACAGGTATTTACTAAAAAAGTTAATTATACTTTCATTTTTAATATTTTTTTAAAAAATAAAAGTCGTGACTCTCATTCACAACTTCACTTGAAATTAAAAATAAAAAATAAAAAGTCGTGGCTTTAGTAAAAAAAGTGGTGCTTGTGAGTAGGGATGGAAATAGGTCAAGGCTTTGCGTCAGGTACGTACATGGCTAGTTTGGATAAAATAGTCTGTACAACACGACTGGCAGCTTAGGTCAAATGCCATCCACTGTTTTGGATTAAATAAGTCAGTCGAACATTGTCCTCGCTTTTTTAAATGAGCGGCAAACTTTGGTGACTGAAATAGGTCAAGCGTCAGATTTAAACTAATAAAAATGTTAGAACCTTTGGCCAATTGCAACCAAAAGCTTATTTATTAATTATATTATTATGATAATTATAATTATTAATTTATTATAATATATTAATATTTTTTTAATTAAATTTTAATAAAAATAAAGAACTGCTTTTGTAGACCTGGCTTTGATACCAATTCTTTCTTATTTTGCGCTTTTGTTTATCATATTTTTTGTTTTATATTGTGTTAAATTAATATTAAGTTACTAATTTATTAATTTTATTTTCTTCAATAGTTTTTTCTGATTCATTAAATCTAATGGGTTTTGGTATTTATTTTTCTTTTAAATAATGTTGAATTAAAAGTTCATATTTATTTATTTTTCATTTTTTTTAGTAAGGCATCTTATAGCAAAGTAGTAAATTTTTAAAAAAGTAAATATGGAATATTAGTATCTTTTTTAAATAATATTATGATGTAATTTGTTACAGACTGATAAACTTTAAAAAAATTTTTATCTCTTGATCTCAGGCTTAAAAATTAATCTTGTTAATGAATGTTAATTATTTGGGTACATAGAGATATTTCAATGTTTAGCTTATTTCAAATTTTAATTTTTTAGTTGTATTGATTTCCTTATTACTTTAATATTTTATGGATCTATAATTCTATCATCTTTTAATATTTTTTATCTTCAAGGTAATTATTCTCTTGAAAAGTAGATTTTATTAATACTATTGCAAAATTGCTATCTGCAAAGCTTCTTCTTTACTTTTTAGCTTTTTTTACCCTTATTTACTTTCATGTCTTTTTATTGAGAATCCTGTATATTCTTGCTAATATTTGAATGATCATATTTCATTGTGTTATAGTAATAAAAATAAATAACAATTAGTGAGTCATGATTTTGTATATTGTTGATTTTGTATTATTTTAATAATTATTTTTTAAATTACACCTATATAATAAATTTTATTTATATTTATACCTATTTAGTAAATCAGTCTAGAAATTCATTTTCAAATATATATATATATATATATATAAATAATCTAGTTATTTTTATTTTTTACTTTCAAGATTGCCGGATAGGGTTGACAGTCAAATTGTACCACAAGCACCGATACCCAATTAAGTTTGCAATTAATCTCCCAATAATCAAACAGGCCAAAAGTGTTGAAGGTTTTGCTGATGGCTACGTACATGGTGGCGGGCTAGTAGTGCGTGGATAAAATAGTCTTTGCCTGTACCCCACACGACTGGCAGCTTTGGACAAATGAATTCCATCCTACACTGTGGAGTTTGGACCTTGCTAAGTTCTCGCAGAGCCAGGCTGGCCGCTTGTTGCTTGAACATTGTACTTATGTAGAGGACCCCAAATAGTCATAGCAACAACTGGGAGAATGAGTGGTATCTTTGGAAACTATTGTGCTTTGTTTGTTTGAAGAAAAAATGAAAAGAGAGAAAATAAAGAGAATATATAATTTTTTTTTATTTGGTATAGCAAAGAAAATAAGAAAAATAAAAAATTTTGAGATGAGATTCATTCAAAATATTTTCTCTCCTCAGATAAGAAGAAAATGAAAAGAGTGTATGATATTAATATCAAATTACTTAATTACCCCTATAGTCAGATCTGAAAAATTACTTTTCCCTTTTCCCCATTCGTTCCCCTGCCTGAGCAATAGAAAGTAAGCGTCCAGGAAAATAGAGAGAAATCAAATTAATAAAAATGTTAGAACCTTTGGCCAATTGCAACCAAAAGCTTAATTAGTACGTGGCTTTTTTGGGTGGAATCATGAATGTACTATCATTAATAGATTTAATTTTTATTTTATTTTAATTCTTGTCATTTATTATTTATTTTTTTAAATAATAATTTAATCTTTTTTATTTCTTTCTCTTTTATTTCTTGGCTTATTTTTTTTTTTTTATATAATATTTTAATATTCCATCTAAACCTTTTAACACGTTAATTATATGTTATATTTGTATGTTTTTGGTACTATTCATTTTCTAATTCCTAGACTTTGATACCAATTCTTTCTTGCCTTAATATTGCTTTCGCTTTTTGAATAATGTTATTATATTTTTTATTTTAAATATTATGTTAAATCATTTACGTGAATTGCTAATTTATTAATTTTGTTTTTTTCAATAATTTTTTCTGATTCATTAAATTTAATGAGTTTTGGTATTTGTTTTTCTTTATTTTCTAATAATGTTGAAATAAAAGTTCCTATTTCTGTTATTTTATTTTTTTTAGGATAATAAATTCTTCTTATATCTGTATATAAATATGGAATATCAATTTTATCATTATTTCTAAATGTAATACTATGATGTGAATTTATTAATGCATAACTAACACATTAAGTTACTGAAAAATTTTTATCATCTGGTCTCATTTAAAAAATTATGTTCCAATGTTAATAATTGTTCTATTCTTTGGGTATTTAGAGGTATTTTAATGTTTGGTCATTTCAAATTTTAATTTTCTATAGGCTAGATTTCTTTCTATTACTCTTAATATTTTATCTTTTGGATCTATAATTCTATCATCTTTTAATATTAATTTTACTGGTGAATTAATTTTCTCTTGAAAAGTAGATTTTATTAATACTTGAGTTGCACCTATATGTATATATCTGATTTTCCTTCTATCTTCTTCTCGTTTTATATTTCTTTTTATTTCTCGTTATTTTCTTTTTATTGAGTAATTATATACTAATATTTCCATATGCCTCAGATATGTCTATTGGTGTTTCACTACTTGTTTTGTCATAATAGATAATATTATCTCTTTGATTAAATCTTTTTAATATTCTACTTAATCATTCTCTTTATTTCATATTTGCATTTTTAGTTAGATTTAATTCTTCTTTTTGAATTTTCTTAAATAATGATTTATTTATTGAAATATTTCCTTCATAATTTCCTTTTTCTTCATCAGTTTGTAAGAGTTTTATATCATCTATCTTTTCAATTTCCATCTATTTGTTATTTTTAAGTAGTCTTTTATTGTATGTATGCTTAAATTAATTCTTGGAATTCTTATTTTTTGTTCATTTAGAGATATTAGTATTTCTTCAAATCTGATTTCATATGGTTTTACAGCTTCTAAAAAATCTATTCCTAATAATAATTTAACATTTGTTTCATCTTCTACATATACTTCAATTTGAATTTTTGTGTCTGGAAGAAAGCAACATTCTATAATTGTTTTTTCATTAAAAGTTTTTTCTTTTAATTTATATCCAATTATTGTTCTTGGTTTTATTTCTTTAGAGTTATATATTAATTCGTTACTTACATAACTAAGGTATGATCCAGTATCTATAAGTATAAGCATAATAGTTCAATTAATTAATCCTAATACATGATATTGACAACGATTATTTGGGAGAGGTTGGATAAACATACCTGGTCGGAGTTTCTAAAATCTACTAATTTGTTCTTCTTTTGCTCTTTTTGCCTACTACTGCTTCCGTGGTTGCACAATAAGTTTGTAATGAATTGAATAGCTAGTTGGATGGTTTAAGTGAAGTGAATAATGCTAAGATGTAAGTAGAAGAAATATTTATTTATGAGTGATAATAAGTACAAGATAGATGGACATACTCTCAAATGTCTAACTAGCTCTCTACAAGACTAGCACTGTTTTTCGAAGAAAACACTCTCAACTAAGATTTCAGAATAAGTTCCAAAGTCTGCTCTGCCTCAGCATAAGAGGACTTATTTATAAGCAGAGAGTGAGAAAACAAATTTACAAATTTATCCTTACAAACCTAAGTACTTACATCAGAAACTTAATTATTTACATAGTGACGTAAGGGCTTACATCACTCCTCTATTATTGCTTCATCAGATGCCTCATCTTTAATTTTGTTGGTGTTGGCCATTGCTTTTTTAGCTATGCATCTTTCACATGCGTGGTTCCCATTTGCTTTAATCATTGCACATAAATTATTGAGGACAGCTGGTCGGTACTCCATTTGCAGTCCTTGGAGTGCGTAGAAAGGGAACTCAAAGCTTGTCAGAATATTCATATCTTTTTCTCTGATTACTTTGCCACTTGTTTTGCTTAGAAGCAAAGTATAGGATCCTTTGTAAAGCGTCTTGATGAATGATTCTTTGCTGATGCTTTGGCATTGAGATAAAATGCTTGTCAACTGGTTACCCAATATCTGAGTGATTTGATATTCGTCATAGACAACACCAGTTGGTTCGTCCTTTAATGGAAAATTATTATTACTTATACCAACAAACACTAGATGCTTGGCAAGCTGCTTAGTAATGAAGTCTAGATAGGCTGAGTAGAACTTCAAGAAAATACTTCATTTTTTTGCCACATTTCTTTTGAACATTTGCACTGCTTCCTTAAAACTATGAAGGAACAGATTAATTTCTTCTAAATTCAAGCTTAAATAAAGACAGTCAATAAAATCAAATTAATACATATTGAATGTTAGTATTTGAGGTGCTCCAGGAAGGATAATTGTTTTGATACCGAAGAGTTTTTGATCAACCATATAAAAATAGTTGACCTTTTCTTTGTCACTCCAATTAACAAGTCTTTTAAAATTTTCCCATAAATGTTCTTCTGAGACTTGTACTTGTAATTCATGATCCTTTCTTGAAGTAATTTGATAATTATCAAGAGAAGAATGAATTCTTCCTAGAACTTTAAGTGAGGATTAAGTTACCGGCGGATTTTTGGTTGCGTCTGAAAAAGTTCTTGGTTCGAGATAAATCTCTTTTCCTTTAGATGAATACTCTGAGTGCTTTATCTACCTCTTCTTTAGTTGAGTATGATTTGTGTACAACTCTAGAAATCTTTTGACAGTACGGAGCTGCTTTATACCAATCATCATAGACGCTAGGGAAAGGTCCATTAAAAATTACATACCATTTTTTAATTTTCTTTTCTTCTTGTTGGAGTGTTTTTTCAAGAAATCCTTCTGTTTTGAGTTGTAGATTTAGAACTTTAATGTCGGCTTCAATAAGTTCTAATTCTTTTTAACTTTTGATCCTTTAGTGTCTTTTTAAGCTCCAATTGTCGCTTGACTAAGTCGGTTGTGCTGTGCTCCATTCTTTGGATAACATATCTGCAAGGACATTATTTTCTCTTTTAATATGTGAAATTGAATAATTGTATTTTGCAAGCTTCATTTTCCATCTAATGACTCTTCCTTGCTTATAAGTTCCTTTGTGATTAATGTTCTTAAAACCTGTAACATAAGTAGAATCTGTTCGAACAATAAATTCTTTATCAAGCACATATATCCGATGTTTTTCCAACATTCGAATAAGTTCCAATGTTTCCTTTTCATGAGTAGGATAATTAATTCCACTATCTAAAAAGGTTCCAAACATGTATTGACATAATAATTATTTCTTTTGTCCAGGGGGTTTTGCTTTCATAACACCACCCTCAATGTTCATTTGATGCATCAGTTTCAATAATAATTAAGTCATCATTCGAAGGATGATATAGCTCGGGTAAATCCTGATATAAGTGCTTTAATTTGGTAATAATTTCTTCATCGTCTTTAGTCCAGGACCAAAAGACATCTTTTTTAAGCTTCCGCTGGAGTATTTTCCTTTCAGCTGCAATATTCTTAATAAAACCTTCATTGGAAATATATATTAGTAATCCAAGAAATCTTTGTAATTCCTTTTTATCCTTTATTTTTACTAGAAAATTCTGAAGTTTTTCTAATACATGTTTTTGCATAATTATCTTTCCTTTTTCAATTTCTAATCCAAGATAATTAATTTTGTTTTGGGCTAATACAACTTTCTTCTTGCTTAATACTGCACCATGCTTAAAACATTTATTAAGTACTAATTCAATTTTCTAGAAATGATCATTTAAATATTTATTAGTAAAGACTAATATATCATCAATGTAAATTAGACAAAAATCTTTAAAGTCTTTTAACATTGAATCCATTTTTCGTTGAAAAATACCTGGTGACTGATTCATTCCCATAGGAAGTACATTCCATTCATATTGCCCTTGAGGACAACTAAAAGCTGTTAAAGCCTTAGATTCTTCTGTAAGCCTCATTTGATAAAATCCAGACTTACAATCAAAAGTACAAAACTAATGCATATTTCTTATTCATTCAATAATTAAGTCTTTTCTTGGTAAATAATATACATCTCATTCCATTGCATCATTAATCTGCTTATAATTAATCACCATACGTATTTTCCCTCTCTTTATTTCATTATGATTTTCAACATAAAATGCTAGTGCATAATATTTATTTTTTGATGGTCTTATTAATCCTTTTTCTTTCATTTCCTTAATATCTTTTGCAAATCCATCCCTATCTTGTCTGGTATAAATCATAGGTTTACATTTTATTTCTTTCATTGGATCTTTTAATTTTAATTCAATTAATTCTGTATTTTTATTATTAATTTTTGGATCTAAAAGATTTTCACTACATGTTTTTTTTAGTAATTTTTCAATATGAGCTGGGATCCTTATTCCAGGTTCTAAATTGATTAATGCATAGTGAATTTTTTAACATATAGAATTAACCAATTCACCACGTTTTATCTTGCTAAACTCTGATTGTTTCTTAGAATAAGTACAGTTTGAATAATGAATAATTGAGATATTCACTAAAGTTTTTAATTGTTTTCTTCGTATATAAGGTGTTTTAAGAGAGATATACTCTAAGTAGTGGCACAAAGGTGAATAGAGACGTAGAAAATTATTGCCTAATATCATATCTAAACTTGTTTCTTGTTGATAGATAGTTGGGACAATGAATAATTTTGTTTGAATACTTAGAGTTATACGTTTAACTACTAAATATAAAGGATGTATAGATCCATCTACAATTTGAATCTTTAATGGTTTTTTCAATTTTTCCCATTTATCAAATAATGCTTTGGTTGCAAAACAAATATTTTCTCCAGTATCGATATAAGCTTCAGTTTCTTTATTATCTTTTTCAATACTTATCTTAATATAAGTACTATTCGGATTCTGTTTCTTCTGTAGATAATTCATCTTCCAAATATTCATATAAACTGTTTTCAGTAGTACTTAATTCTTCTTTTAATGGTTCTAATTGATATATTTTATAAACTTGTTTTATTATTTTTTTATTTTTCTTTAAAATCTTTTTCTTTCTTTTGTGGACATTCATTAGCATAATGACCTTCAACATTACATATCTAGCAAACACACTTCTTTTTACCATTTGGACAATATTTTCTTAGTGTATTTCTTTTCTTTCTAAAATATTTTCTTTTAGTATTTTATAAGCTCTTCTTTTAGGATAAGTTTTTCTAAGTCTAGGTTTTTTCTTATAATATTTTTTCTTTTTGAAAGTTTGATTACATCCATATTTTCCAGGATTTTCTATTTCCGGTAAATCACAACAGATTACATTTTTCTCTTATCTAGTTGTCTAATTGTTTCTCTCTGTATACATTGTTCTCTTAATTGATGATAAATGATTTGCATAATTCCACCTAAAGTATTAGCAGTTTCTTTTGGTTGCATTTGTCAAATAGTTCGTATTTTAATATTAAGTGGATATGGAAGTTTGTCAATAAAAATATTCATATATATATGTTTAGCTTCATTGTTTAGCTGATAATAGTATTTTTAATATTTACAAATGAAACTTTCGATTTTACACATGTTACATATTTGCATTTGGTTTAAGTGTGCTTTAGCCTTCTCATGTAAAAATCTATTTACTTTATCTCTATGTTCAAATGTGTTATATCTAACAAATTCTTGATAAATCAATCCTATAATTAATCTAACAAATTATTGATTATTTCTCACAGTTCTTGAATACTGTATCCATGTTTCATCAACAATGCTCATAAGAAATTTTTGTACATTTTCTTCTGTTTTATAAACTAATAAATTTTTAACATCTATTAGACTTAACCGATTAAATCTTTCATCAGTTGCAATAAGTAAAGTAATTTCATTTGTCTATTGTAAGAGTACTTCTTCTTTATTTCTTGCACAATCAATATTTAATATAGTTCCGGTTCTAATATTTTCATAATAATGATTAAATTCTTCTGCTATTTTAGTCTATTTTCCATTTTTTCGAGCATATCATTGATTGTACATAATTTATTTTTCATATTTTTTCCATGTTTCTTTTAGATATCCCCAATAATTTTTCTATTTTCTTTTAGGTTTTTGATTGCTTGTCTCTCTTTTTCTATAAATATTTCGTCATATTCTATTTCAGATTCTGAAGTACTATAGTTTAGAATTACCTCTTCATTTTCATTATTTGCTTCAATCTGTTCTACCTTTTGTATCTGTTTATTTTCTTCTTCAATTATTTTTAATTGTTCTAATAATTATTGTATTTCTTCTATATCATTTGATTTTCTTAGTGATTCTATATATTCATCTTTTATCCCCTTCATGAAGTTACTGGTTTTAAAAATTTTAAAGGTTCTTGTTCCTCTATTTTCATTAACTTATCTTTTGATTTTATATGTATTAGTTCTTCTAAATCTTTTTTTGTAATACATTTATTAACTTGTTCTTCATTTAAAAGACTTTCTAATTGTTGTAAAATTTCTTCAATTCTTTTACGTTTTCATTTTTATCAATTTGTTTACTTTTATTAATATTGTGTAGTGTTTCTTTAATATTATTTATTTCATTTTTTCTATTTTTATTCTATCACATTACAATTTGCAATCTTATTTGTACTATCAATTAGGAGTATTATGTTTTTATTAATTTCTTTTAACATTTCTATTAGATTTTTATTCATAACTTTAATTTTTTTACTATCATTTTTATTTATATATATATTTTACTTTTGATTCATTTTTAATTTTATATTTTTTCTTTTCCGAAACACGGTGCCGGCATCAGAGAATCGTCCTAATTAGTGCTCGCCATATTTTTTAATGATTGGCTTATATGTGGAGGCTGAGTCTATATGTACGTAGACAAGGATATAAGGTTGTAATAGTTTGATTATTTAATATCCGTATTATAAATAAATTTTAAAATTTTTGTCTCTATAAATATTTAGTACTTAATATAAATAATTTAATAGTTATATTATTTAATATAATCGGTCAAAGAAAAAACCAACAAAAACCCATTTATATTTGACGATTCAAATGCACACAGTAAATTGAATTGCAGAGAGTATATGGAGAATATTTTATTGGACAAGGAAAAAAAAAAAAAAGAAGAAGGCAAATAAGTAAGACAGTACCGAAATGAAGCTGATAAAACCAATGTCTCTGTGAAACGGAGATTAAGAAACCCATTAGCAAACAGTGGAGGAAACTCTAGATAGAAACAAAGATCATTGAACAAAATTCACATTTTATCAAACCATGCCACGTTATTGTTTTATCAACCCATTAGCAAATATTTATGCTTTTTCGTTGCGTTCACACTATCAGTCGAAGTCAATGTTTTAGAATGGTCCTACGAGGGGCCAATGAGCACGCGGTTGAGTCGTACTTGATTACTGGATCAGAAGTTTTATTAATAATATAATATAATTATTAGTATGAACAAAAATCATATCTTAAAAATCTAAAATATTATATTGAGAGAGAAGAGACAGAGATTGAAAGAGGGAGACGGGGATTAGAGAGAATATGTAGATTTGATAGAGGTGATTGGAATGGGTTCTTGGTAAAAAATGAAAGTTTGGATTGACAGGAATAAAGTTGATTGGTAAAGTGAGAAAAATATTTTATCCATGCCTAATCAAAGTGATGGAAAATAAATAATTTGTTAGACAGGATAAAAAATTTGATCTGGTTTGATTATGCTATTAGGTTAAAGCACCAAACATTTAAAAGGTAAAAGATTAAATATATTAGGTTTTAAAAAAAAAAAATTTATAAAAACATTTTACTAAAATAAATGAGTCATTTTGTCTTACGTAGTTTAAAAGAAAATGAAATGATCCAACCCATTCGAAATGATAAAAGTTTCAACAGATATTTTAATGAAAATTTTTTCTGGTTCTGCTATTAATCCGATCTATCGAATTGAACCCCCGTTTCGATAAAGTTGAATGCAGGGAGTCTCTATGGTCATTTTATTTTCTATTTATTACTCCTATTTCAGTAATTTTTTATTAAATGAATTATTTTAAATTATTAAATTAAAACAAAATCAAACATTCTCAAGAATGCAATATATGTTGATAATAACTGACAAGTTTTCAATATCCCTTTTTTTAATAAAAAAAATATCAATAAAGAAATGTTACTCCAAGACAACTCATTAGGGTGCCAATGACATGGCTGACATCTTGAAAGACGGGCAGAGATTCATCAAAGCATTGCTTCCAGGTTTACTCAAAAGGGTTTCGCCAAGGAAGCTACTCATCCCTAACCCCTGAGAGTCAAAGATTTCTTTGAGAAGGATAATGAACCAGACTAATGACTAAAAGAATATTCGGATCTGTGCACTTGTTTTACCTTTCCTAGTGTTTGATGATGGTGATTATATTGGCTAACAACATTCGAACCAAAAATCCCAGTCTGATTGGATCGAGTTCCTCCTCAGAATGTGGTAAACCGATTAAGAGTTAATCATTAGGACTTGAACGCATTAGCCATGCTGTGTGTGGCTTAAATTGCACTTGAAAATTAAAACTAAAAGGAAAGGGACCACTTAATTAACAATTCTTATAATTATAAATAAATATATATATTTTTTACACTTCTTTTAATATCATTTATCTTATATTTTTATTTATTTATTTTTTATTTAATTAATACTTTAAAAAATATTAATAATTTTTATATCTTTAAAAAAATATAAAATAATCATTTTTCTTTAATTAAATGATTAAGTTGGCGAAAGCGAACTCACATTTAGAAGTAGCCAACAAATATTCTTTCCTTGGACAAAGGTAATGCCGATAAGGGAGACCTATAACAAGTCCAGTAACAGTACCACTGTCCAATCTTGGGATTTGAATCATCAATGGCAATTGGTTTTGGCCTCGTTCGTGTGTGGATGCACCTCCACTTCGAACAAGCGAACAAAAACAGTACTGGCCTACAAGACCACGAACTCATCAGAGCAGAAATTGCTGTTGACCAAATCCCACTTCTTCCTAACATTAATTGTCCATATCTCTTTGTTGTGCTCCACAACCCGCCAACCTCAACCTCACAAGCAAAGAGTGATTGACTTGATCCAATCACTCATATCCATTCTTGAATTTTTTTTATGTGGATTATAATTAATTGTTATATTTTATTTATAAAAATTAATCTAATTATATATTTTGAGATATAGATAAATATTATAAGTTTAATATTAATATTAATTTATATTATACATTGTATATATTTATTATTAAATTAATGCAATTAGATAAAAAATAATATAAATCTAATTAATCATTGATTTATTAAGATTTATTCTTAACAATATCTCTTGACGATAAAACTTATATGACTTGGCCTCTTCTTTATTATTACTGTATGTTATTTGGTTTGCCCAATCAATAACCGTTACAAGAGATAAATAAAAATAATAACTTAATTAGAGGAACAATCATTATTAATATATCTATCGATTATCGATCAATTCAAATACACTTCATATTAATTATTATTGGTTTCTTAAATTTATATTAACTTATATTTCTTACACTCATATCCTACAATGTTACCATTTGATAGGCAGGGTGATATAGTGTTAGTACGCCAATACATCGACTGTAGCCAATTCCAATATGCTGGCATATATCTGTTATTAGAGATATGCTGCCATATATTGACTTCCTGTATGTGAGGTTACATATGAACTATTTAAGGTCACATGTTTAATATATAAAATATATTATCTCAAGCGTCTGCATATATTTCTTGACCCCATGTGAACTGTTTATGCTTCTTTGTAAAGAAACGTATTTAAATTAATTACTTTCTAGACCCCATTTTTTTGGGGTTGTTCTAGTGTTTATTTTTCCTCATAAATTAAAGGTATTTAAGGTATTTTATATTTAAGTGTTTTTTAATTACTTTAGAATTTTCAACAATATCAAGTAATTTAAATTTCTTAAACAATTACCTTAATTACTTTTGATTTTTAAGCATTACAATTCTTATACAACTCTTTTAATTATATTTTCTACTATATCTTTCAACAATATTAAGTGTTTTAAATTTATTAAGTAACTATCTTAATCACTTTTGATTTTTTCCAATGGTTACAATTCCTATACAACTCTCTTAATTATATTTCTACTATAATTTTCACTCACTTAATATTTAATTTCCATTCACATGATATTTAAGGGCTAATTAAAATAATTGTATGAAAAAAAAATAAAATTATTTATTTATTTGAAGATTGAATTTATACAAAACTAAAATTATATGTAAAAAGTTTGATAATGAAATTCAATAGTTCCTTTATCCAAATAATATACTCACAAATCTTGACATAGTTAGTTAGGTAATAGGTCACCATATCTTTTATTTATTTATATATAAAAGAGGAGTATCTTTGTGTAAATTTAGAGTTACCTTAGGGTTTACTTTCCCTCTTAATTTGAGGTTAATTTTATAATATTTCTTAATTTTTGTTATTTTTTAATTTAATTATTTTCAAAATTTAGTTTCCCATTACTTACATGTTAAGTGTATTATGATTCCTATGAAAATAACTTTTAATTATTTTTAATAGTTTCACTCATCTCACTCAATAGTTTTAAATTTTTTCCAAATTCCTATGAAGCACTTCTTAATTGCTATTCTCTAAGATAACTTTTTCCGTCCAATATGAGGGTGTTTTCCTAATTTTATAATTCTTTATCATTGAATAAAATAAATCTAATTTTGTAGATTTAATTTTTCATAATTAGTCTTTTAGTTTATTATATTTTTTATATGACTTTTAATTGTTTTTGTTTGACTATATATCTCTCCTCTAAATTTGTAACAAAAAAAAAAAAATCCTTCCCTTTTCTCTCTCCTCTTTGACTTTGCTCAAAAGAATATATTATTTTACCTCTAATCCATTTATAAGTATTTCAAATGCTCATTCATTTGATTCTTAGTTTTTTTTGCTTTGTGGTATTTCTAAATTCTCTGTTTAGTGAGCGCAGCATAAAAATAAAAAAAATGTAAAAAAGATGAAGGCTTTAGTTGAATTAGGACTTAGATTCCATGATAGAACTTGGGTTTAAAATCAAATCTTATAAGGTATGTTTGTTTCTTATTAGGTCATCTTGATGTTAAATTAACATACTTTTGTATGTTTTTTTTTTACTCTTTTTTATGCATTGTGTTGGTAGCGACAATGGGTGGTGCAGCGATTGGAGTGTTCTTGGGTGGTGGTGGTTGTTGGTTGGTCATGATGGTTTGGCGAGGAGATGATGGTGCTCTACGGTGGTCGACGACTCTCTGGCATAAGATTTCTGATTTAGTCATTAGGTCATATTGTTGTTAACTTTTTAATTTTCTTAGTTGATTTCATTTTTTTACTTCAATAATTAATACATTTTAAGAATAATTAACTAAGTATAAAAGATAAATTATTATTATGAATTTTATTATAACAATTATTTCTATCAACTTTTGTTATTATTTTCCTATATTTTTCAAAACAACTCAAGAGGAAGTAATGCAACCTAAGGGATGACAAACTTATCCATACTTACTTACGGGATCCGGGGATTATCATGATGGGGCCGAGATGGATGCAATTTAATAAATAGGGCGGGGAGAAGATTATAGTACCTATCCTGTGGGTACATCTACAAACCCGTTAAGTATATTTTTTATTTAATATATATTATATATTATGATTTTTTTCTTTTTAACTTTGAGATGAGATGAAAATACATATATTTTTATTATTTTAAAATGAATTTTTTTATTGAATGAACCTATAATGATAAATAAAACTTGTTGAAAAAATATATATTATTTATGTAATAGTTATTTATGTAAACGATTATTACAAAATATAATTGAATTTAATTTGTTATTTATAATATTCTTTTGATTTTGTAAAAATCTTAAATTGTTGAACAAAGTTGTAATATGTGATATTAAAGTTTATTTTATTTATGTTTTTTTTTTCATAATTTTTAAGATTTTATCTTAAATTATTAACTACCCGCGGATATCTACGAATATCTCATCTACCCGCAGGGATCATAAATGATCTTTTTGACGGAGGAGCGCGGGGAAAGCCTTACCCATCCCCCGCCCCATTGCCATCCCTAATGCCTAATTCAAATTCAGGACGAATATTTAATTTGTAATCAAATGAGATATGCATTTGTGATATTGAGATTATTATTATTTAGACTGATAATTTGATATTGGTTGTTACAGGAGGTCATTCATTTTTTATTATTTTATTTTTTTGAATAAATTATATTTTCATTTTAGTAATTGCAATTTTATTTTATTCATAACAATAATTCACGTGTAATTTATATTATTATAAAATTTAATTAAATAATATTTTGTTACAAAATTTTTAGAAGAAAATGTTGCATTACGAAACTCATGATTTAGTTTCATGATTCTAAACATAAATTCTTTAGGACTTAATTTTCTTTCATTTTGATTTTTTCATCCATAAAATTGATACAATTTAATATGATATTCAGTCATAAAAAAGCTATTGCTCATAAAAAAAGTTAATATGTTATTCAAATTAATATCAACTATGCTCACTAAAAAAATTAACATCAACTATTGATTTATTAATCATTTCTCAAAATCATATAATAATATTCTTTTGTTATTAATAATTTCTCACTATATTTCACTTTGTCAAAGTGATATTTTGACATCTAAATAAATTTCAAAATTTTAAAATTGTGACTATATTTGGATATATTGTAACACGTAATTCTAAACTGATGGTGATGATTAAATAAAATATTTTTCAAAGAACAAAATTTGACTCTAACTCTTTCCTTCTAACATTTCCCTTCAACCCCTTTTAACCACCTTTCATATATCTATTAATTCAATTAAGTGAAGTTGAAAGTAATAAAATAAATAGTGATTAAGGGGTTGAAAGGAAGAGTTGAAAGGAAATAATTGAAGCTAATTTTTTTTCTTTTTCAAAGTAACAATTCTGGGATTCAAATCCATGACATTGTTGGTAAAATTAGTTTTGGATTACAATTTATTTTCACTACAATCAATCATCATGGAGTACAATAGTAATTATATGATACATTAAATATATATGTATATAATCAGTATAAATATAATTAGAGGATAATTTTAAATAAATTCGTAGAACATAATTTAATTTATATTTATAGGATCATCAATAAAAAAATTATATTTATCATACATCGCACGGATAAAATTATTAATTGATTTAGTACTCCAATACATCGACCTTAGCCAATTCCTATATGCTGGCATATATATGTCATTAGATATGTGCTGGCATATATATGTTATTAATTAGATATATGCTGGCAGGTACTGACTTCCTGTATGTGAGGTTACATTTGACCTATTTAAGGTCAATTGTTTAATATATAAAATATATTTTCTAAAGAATCTGCATCTATTTCTCGACCCCATGTAAACTTTTTATGCTTCTTTGTAAAGAAACGTATTTACTGCAAATGATATAACCATCATTTACTGTACAAGATTCCATTGAAATGTATTGAACTGGTCCAGCAGGAAGTGATCACGTTCACATTACCATAACGAGGAGAAACTTAAAAGTGTAAACCTTATAAAAGTTGGATATTTTATTTATTTGTGGCGATGGTTGAATCAATAAAATTCCTGCCTGTAGGGAATAATGCTTTTGGGAATTTTCAAATTCCATGCGGGTAAGTTAATTAATTACTAAAATAAAGAAAGAGATGTTATGAATTGCAACCACAAAAAGGCAGGGAGTGAACAAATTCAATTTTTCTTTATTTCATTTTCTCTCTGTTAAATAGAAAACTTATTGTAATTTGTAGGCAATGTCTAGGTGCTCCATCAATCAAAGCAATGTCAAATCGCATTACCTCTTCACTTCAATAGATCCTTGTTAAGTAAGTTCATTTTGAAAAATTCTTGTATAATTTCTGTAGAGATTTTTTTATTTAATAAATTTATGACCATTAATTTCAAAAAAGAAAAGAAAGAGAAGATGAGAGTGAAAAGAGAAATAAATAGTTGAGATATTTTATGAGAAAAGACAATTCTTCCTCCGGCAATACTGTAATAGTTCTCGTTAATTTCTCATAACCATTAAAGGAAATTCAAATACAATCTACACTCTTTTATTAGGAGTAATTATTTTTTCTTTAGAATATTTTCACCTAATAAGTAAAAGTGAGTCTGCAAGTTAGTCTGGTGTAAAATGGCTCGTATATTAAATGGATAGGTAAAACACACCAATATGCATCATCATCGCTTAAAACTGTGTACTTACAAGCTGGTCTACCAACCACGCTCTTTTTTTATTTTATTTTTTTGTTTACTTTTTAAATGGCTAAAAAAGGGTTGGGCCATCAAACTGTTGGGTTGGAATTGTTCGGCTATCTCCAACTGGACCATTGTCTTACTTAAAAGCCAAATATCCAAAGTCTCAAACCAACTTGCGGACTAATTAGTAAATCTACGGACCAAAACTTGTTTAATCACGAGCTTACATGGATCGGGTCAATAAGCTCGCATTTAAACGAACTTACATTTTGGCTGGTTTTAACTAGTGTGGGCTACGGGTTACGTGAATCACGACTTACATATCTACTTTTTTTTGATAAATGAGAGATTAATTTTTCAAAATACGATCAAATACTTAAGTAAAAATCTCTCACAATAATATTATTTTTATGTATATGAATTTTGAAATTGATCTTAATGCCACATGCTCAAAAGACCTGAGTTTCTTCTTCTCATACCAATACCCGTTGTTGTAGGAGTTGCCGATTATGATCGCTGAAAATTTGCATAATATTTCACCGAGCGGAGGATATCATGCTCCTAACATTCATGCTATGTTACTAGTTCCCAAAATAATCAAACAGGTCAAAATTGCTCAATCTTCAGTGGTGGAGTGGAGTAGGGCGAAGATAGAAATCATAAGGTCCTCTTTGCCACCACGTGATTGGATGCTTCACTGTAATGAAATGAACTCCATCCACTTTGCTACGTTCCAGATCATAGTAACCAGGCCACAACAAGCCATGAATCATGAATGGCTCTTGAAAACCTATTGGTGATAACAAAAACGAGTATACCAGAACACAATGAGAGAGATATCAAACTAATTAAAGCTTTCAAATATACTTGCACATCCAACTTAATACTCACCGTATTTTTCATTATGGTAAAGAGGTTGTGCTTGATGGTATGTATATGCTCACCATATGCAATTCTCGACTCTTCACAGATACTGCGAAGTCCTTTATTAAGCTCTAGCAAAAGAATATCAACGTCATTGTGAGGATGTAATGCAAGTTCTTTGGGAGCACACCCCAAGGGACCAGTGCTGTGTATAGTATATAGAATTGTTTTGCCTCCATATATGTTCTAATAGTTAACAACAGAGTCATTAAATAAATGATTTTCATCATTATAATTAATACTACATCTGACATTTTAAATGGTTTAATTTAATACCAGAGAATTATCACATCATATTAAGTATTAACCCAATGACCACTTATTTATACAAATCATTCAACTTATGTACTTCAATTAATCGTTGCGCAGGCATTAAAACCTTTACAAGAAGTAAAATTCAAACTGTAATTGCTTTTCCTTACTGGTGCACTCTACCCACAACTCAAAAATTGAAAACGGATAAATAGAAGTATTATTGAGAAATTCATCGTTATCCTAATACTAGGGTTCTGTTCTCCATCATGCATTATCTACATAATGCAGCCTATAGCACTCCAGTAATCCCATTGACAACAGGGATTCCGTGAATATATTCTACACAATAAAATTAGGAAAGCATGTGAAGTTGTTCCATTGATACAGCATTACGGCTTGTCGATTACAGAGACAATCAGATAGATCGCAGCCAACAAACATTCATGCTCCACGCACAATAGATGGCAGCTGATCAGGAGAGCAGAATAGTTAATCAAGCAAACTACAACTGAATCGACCATCTGAGAGAGACAGCTTCTCCGCTTTTGTTACAACATCTAGAGGGAGAGGGCTAAAGCTTCGAGATGGCCCATAGAAATGAGGGAAGCTATTTAAACCATCCACAATTTCATACACCAAACCATCGCCAAGCTGCGAGAATTAATTAGTGTGGCAAAATGGGTCAGTTATGTCGAGGGGATATTATAGTGAAAGAGAAAATATTAGCAACACAATAGTAGCCTCATAAGAAGCTGTGCCTTATTTTTAGCTTTCAACTAGTAAGAGTCAAAACATATTTGTGCAAGCTATATGAGAGCTCAACACACAAGTATAAAATTTGTGCCCACATTTCAGCCATCTTGAAGTAATTGACTCCTTGGAAGTTATTATTGCTAAACATAAGTATATATCTGTGAAAGCCTTAATTCAGTTGCATATTTGATTCTATTTCATTGAATTAACGAAAGTAATTTCAGTGCAGACATTTTAGATTCATCCCGCAAGCCATAATGCTCCAAGAATGGCAATCAGATACTAGTAACAACCAAGGCCATTAAATTGAACTGCTATGGAGTTAGTAACAGCTTTCCTCTCAATTATCTCTTCCTGTCAAGAGAGATGCCTTATCTTCATCACTTAAATTACATGTATGAGGTACGCAAGCATGGTTTTTATTTATTTTATATTTATTATAAATTAAATCTCTAACACAAGCAAGTAATCTCCTTAGCGAGGATATGCATAGAGAAGTATGTGCAAACCTTTTTAGCATCAATCTGAAGCAGGTAGAGTTCATCCTTGGTGTTGGAGAAAAAGTTCTCTAGTGTTGGCCCAACCTGCAATATTATATCATAACTCGTATGTCAGCAACAACATTCAAAATTCGGAAATAATTTTCAAAATTCAGAACCTCAAAGAAGCAAGCGAATTCGATAAATCATCAAATCAATTGGCAGGTAACATCCGATTCCCAAAGCATCAGCAAACAACTAACCCCAAACATTACAAAGCATCAAACCTGGTTGAGCTTGCTGAGATGAATGAAAGCAGAAGACTTGTCAAGCTCTCCACCGAAAGTGGATCCATTGGTCTGCAACTCTTCCCACTCCTTCGCTGTGCTGATTCTGTACACGAAATCAGAATCACCCTCCATCTTCTTCAACCACAACAACCCCATCAGTACCACCACTGCGATTTTTCTTTTCCCAATTTGGGCCCGGCCCGTTTTACATCTTTGAAGAATATCAATATTGGGCCTCTGTACGCAACCCAATCTAAGGCCTGGCCCATTTATTTCGTTACGGAATCCACGTGTCTTATCATTTTTCACAGAGTCACAGTGACAGTGATAGTCCCGGTTACTGCGATTCCTTTGCCGGTAGTTGAACTTGAGCAAAAGCGTTAACTCTCGGAAGCTGTGTGAGAGCTGCGGGTGATTCAGAAAGAGGAGAAGCCATGGCTTCGATCGTGAGAACACACCTGTTTAGTCCTGTGAGCTTTCAGCTCAAAGAAGCCGAATTGCCTTTTGCAGGTTGCAGCGTAATCCGTAAGCATCTCGGAGATTCTCAGCGCAATGTGGCTCTCAGACGCAAAGGAAATGCAACGATTTTTCCCAAAATCAGAGCCCAGAATCTTCCTGGTAAGAATGGGGGACTATAGAAATACCTATATTTCGCTAATTCTCAAACTGTGTTTACTAAATTTGTTGGTTGCTCCCTCCCAGTCCCAGACTATGTTCCAGATTCCAAGTTTTACAAAGTGGAAGCCATTCTCAGGTTACAACCCCTTTTTTATTAAATGAGTTTTTGTATCTACCTATTTGTATCTTGGCTGCTTTTATGCTGTTGGATTTCTTATGGAACAGGCCCTGGCGAATCCCTCAGGTTTCTTCGGTAAGGCATCACCTTTTTTAATTAGTATTTGTATGTAAAATTCGAGGTGAATAATCTTGTTACTTCCACTGTATTGGATGCATTATCGCAACATCAGCCCTGCACTTTGATAATGATACCTATGCATTTTAAAGTTTAGCTAAGCAAGCATTAGATATCCAGCATTTGGTAATTGGTGCAAGTTCAACTGTGCTTGTTAGTTGTTGTTACTACTAATAATTTTGTTACATAAGAAGTGAAAAGATTGCTTTGATTTCTCACTGACTGCCTATGGAATGGGGCCATCTTCCTTGGGAGGAGAGCTATGGCTTTTCATTAGTAGTTGATAATTTGCTTATGCCCTAATTACCAGTGTTAGAAAAGAACAACTACCTTCACCCCTCTCAAATAATTGTTTTGGCCAATATTGCTCATATACTTTTCATATGGGTGGCCTTGTGCTATTAGATTTACTAAGCTTAGTGACATGTGCTGGTATTAAGTTCTGTTTTTCTTAATTTGAAGGCTTTGTTGAAAATGGGAATTCGTGGTGTCACTGTATCTGATGCCAGGGGCTTTGGTGCTCAGGGTGGTTCAAAAGAGAGGCAGGGAGGTAAGTCCATGGCTGACTACAAGTAGTTTAAAACTAAAGATATGTCCGCCTACATCTCTGCATTCCATTTTTTCTTACCCAAACTATTCATTAGTGTAATCAGGTTGAAATGGTTAAATTTGTGCCTTTTAATTTTTTTTTTAACTTTCCTCTTAATCACTTTACTTAAACGTGTGCTTACACATTTAGGCCTGTGGTCAACCAACTTTAGTTTGTTGTAAGTTTGTGACTGTTGTTAATTATCTGTAGTTGTATGAATACTTTTTTTTTGGGGGAGGGGTGGGGGGTTTTGAGTTGTATACATACTTTTATACATGTAGGTCACATGCTCACTTACATCAATATCTTTTAGTAATAGTGTATTCTTCACACTTCACAGGCTCTGAATTTTCTGAAGACAATTTTGTTGCCAAAGTTAAAATGGAAATAGTGGTGAGAAAGGACCAGGTATGTAGACATTTGGCATTTATTTCACTGGCATCATGCACTATAATTATGTACTTTTCTTGTTAATGTGGTTTTGTAAGGGGGAAAAAGAAAGAGTTCTCAGTTCCTGTCAGTATGCCCTTAATCTCTAAATAACCATTTTCTTTGCAAAATCAACAAAGTTTGTGGTTTATTGTTAAACGCTTTCCTTCCTGCTTTGCTTTTTGGTGCCTTAGGCTTACTAAAACCTCACTTTCAAATGCTTGACATTATAAATAATGAATATGATAATGCCCATAACCATTGGGTCTGATGCTTCAAAGTCTTCATGGATTCTAAACCCATTGTCTATGGATTTGGTTCTACTCATGTTTCATGACCAGACCTATTGGAGAGAGAAAAGCATGAACTTTTTTTTTTTAATGGATATGATAATTCCATCACCATTGGGTCTGCTTTGTTCTGTCTCTTTTAAACGCCAACAGGACTGGTCATTGTCTGCAAGTAAGATTAAAGAAAAACAGAAAAATTTCTTGCGATAGCAAAGGACATGGTAGGAGAATTTACAATAAGCACTTTCAGTGGTGTTTGAATTCTTTATCACATAAATAATTTTGGAACTTACCTAGAATGAAACTTCGCAATACTTTAAGGATGAACAAAATTGTTCATTTCTGCAGCATCTCTGATTATATATCACACATTTCTATAGGTTGAGGCAGTAATAGACAAAATTATTGAGGAGGCAAGGACTGGGGAGATTGGTGATGGCAAAATTTTCTGTAAGGCTTAAACCTATTTTATCTAGCAGTAAATTATTCATTGAGATCCATTTGCAGCTTTCTTTAATTTATGTGTTTGGATCATTATGTGCAGTTATTCTAGGGATATTAATGTGTCCTTTTTAGTCAGCTATGCTTATTCTCTCGTACAGCTATCACTCTTCGTGGTGTCCTGGGAGAACAGATTATCCAAATATGTGTTGAAATGTAGAGCTCAATAGCTAATTCTTTTGCAATATTGATTTGTAATTTCTTCTTGCAGATAGGCAGGAAAAAAAAAGGTTTTTCAACAGAAAAAGTAAATTAAAATGAATTCTGCAGTCTGAGATTATGAAATCTGTTTTCAAGGTGAACAATTTTAATCTTTTTTTTTTCTGGATTTTGTGAATATTCTTCTCACAATTGGAAAACTCAATCCGATGTGAAGTACAGTTTGGGAGTCTACAATCCAGAAAATGTTCGTTTGCTCATATGATGGACCTTGAGTTACATAGTACATTGACTTAACATATTCTTATCTTTCACTTGTACTCCTCCTGTCTGCTGAATTCATCAAAATCTTTAATTAGACTGCCTAGAAACTTGAAAGGTTGGTCTTATGATTCAAGAACTATCAGATTGTTCAAAATCTAAGCACCCTAATCCTGATACTCATTTCCTATATCATGTCTACTAACTTGCTTAAGTTCTCATAATGGAAGATTTTCAGGAGGGAATAAGAATTAAACTACAATTTCTAGATTCAACAAGTAAATGTAATGGCCTCAATTTGGAGTCATATTTCTAATCTAATTTTGATTGTGCAGTGATCCCTGTCTCAGATGTTATAAGAGTTCGCACAGGTAACCATTTGCTTCCCGGAATTGTCCCCAAAAAAAAATTGTGTAGTCAGCATATCTACTCAAGTTTTGAATATGAATTTTTCAGGTGAGCGTGGGGAACAGGCAGAGAGGATGACTGGTGGGCGAACTGACATATCTTCTCCTGTATGACTGGTTGAAATCAAGATCACCATCTGCCATTTGGTCCTCTTATTACATACTGCTTCATCCCCATTCTCCTTTTCCCTCGCGGGATTGATTACAGTGCTATATGCTTCATATATTTTGCACTTTGATGTTAGATGTATGACAGTATTGACAGGACAGTGTAGTTGTTGTCATGTAGTGAAGAAAATTGTGAAACAATAAGTTACAAATGCTGAGGTTGCTAATTATTATTAATTTTGAATTTTTTTTTGATACATATTAATTTTGAATTTTGAATGTAGGTAATATTAAATTGTTAATATTTGATTGTGAAACCAATTTAGTAAGTTTGTGTTTGGATAATTATTTAAAAAGTGTTTTATTTTTGGTAATGGTGACTTCAAGTAATTTTGTGAGAATGAGTTTTGTTTGTGTAATATTAAGTAGAGATACTTGTAGAAGCATCAAAATGAGGAGGTTACTAACAAGGGATGGTTCCGGTGTGGTAAGTGAGCTATGTTCCCAAGGAGAGAATCCAGATTTAAATTTTGGATAAAGCAACTTTTGGAAGGACTTCTTAGTTGTAATAGACTAACAGTGCCTGATGGAGATATCATAGTCCAAGATTAAAAAAAAAATGAGGTTACGAGTATAGTTATTGTAAAAGTGCATCTTATTAATTCTTGTTATTTAGAATTAAAATTCCTAAAGTCTAGATAAAGATTCTATTTAATTGTTTTTCAATTTTCTTAAGATGTTTATTGGAAAATAAAATTGTAATTTAAAATGGCATATTGAATGTCAATCAATTATCAATTCAACTAAACGAGGTAGACCCAATGGACATGGACCAAACAATTGTCAGCCCATTTCTTATACAACCAGAGCAATAAAAAATGTTCTTTTATTTTTTATTTTTTATTTTACTTGACTTGACTTGAATAGAAATTGTTCTTATTGAACTTTATGATGATAGTAAATTAAATAAATTAATATGTTTATTATTAAAAAAAATGCCAAAATTAATGTAGTATTAAATTATTTAAATAACATTGTCAACTAAGCAAAGAAAATCAGTTTTTTGAAAATTCCATAGAAATCTCTATTTTATATGTAAAAGTAAAATAAAAGTCTAAGACTGCCAAAATTAACGACGTTATGACGGCCAATTGCGAGATTGAATTAGTGTGGTGCGTGGGTCGTATAAATTTAGCGAAACGGTCCTTGACGGTGCCACAAACTGGTCTGGAAGAGCAGATCTCTCTCTCTCTTCTGCAAACACCAAAACCAAAGAGAAGAGGAGACGAGATCTCATCTCCATTTCGCTAAGAGAAACTGCTCTCTTTCTCAAATCTCATTCTCAAGGCATGTCCTTCTCTATTTTCCTTTCCTTTCTTCCTCATCTTCTCTCTATTTCAAATGTTTATATTCTGGATCTCTTTTTCATTTTTATTTATTTTATTTTTTCACTTTTCGTTTCTTCATCCTGATTTCCCTGATCTGAATTATAATTTACGATTTGGTTTTGCCCATGCTCGATCTGTGATGTGACAAACATGATTTTAATGTTTCATTGACCTCCCTCTATTATATTTCGTAAGAGATTTGTTTTTTTTTTTTTCACACCTTAATTCTTTGTTGTTCACGCATAAAGAAGTATCATTCATTGTCGTGCCTCTACTTCAATTACGTATCATATTATGATGCTCCTTTGTTTTCTGTATTTCTCTATTTTGTTTTATTCAATTTGATTTGTCAGCATTGAAATGAATTAATTAGGGTAAGAAATGGACTAATGTTATATTTGTGATGGTGAAATGTGGATGAATTTGATTCAGAATAGTATAGTTGAAGTTGAAAATGGGTCTGTCATTCACGAAGCTATTCAGCCGGCTGTTTGCGAAGAAGGAGATGCGTATACTTATGGTGGGCCTTGATGCTGCTGGTAAGACTACCATTCTCTACAAGCTCAAGCTTGGAGAGATTGTCACCACCATTCCCACCATTGGTAAGTCTCATTCATTATATTTCTTTATTATTCTACTTTTTACAATTGCTTTCCTTTCCATGAATGAAATGGAAAATTGAGTGCCTAATTTAAATGTTGGAGGCTAATATATCATTTGGTGTAGGGTTTAATGTGGAAACTGTGGAATATAAGAACATCAGCTTCACTGTCTGGGATGTTGGTGGCCAGGACAAGGTATGTTAGAAGCGAGGAATACTTATTAACAGTCCAGACTCCAGAATGCTTTTATTGATTTTATAACTTGAACATGATCATTGGCTGAGCTACTATGTACATATTATGGGTTCCTTTCCTAATTTCAGAGAAAGACCTAATTCTTTGGGTGGTGAATGACAATTTAATGCAATTACATATATGTACTCCTCTCCATTACAGTACAGATGTTGTTTGGTGTTGCATGTGATTAACTGTGCAATGATGTTTATGCAAATAGTGCTGGTTATACATTCTGTTTGTACATTTATCATTTTCATAAATTAAAAGAGTTTAAATTTGATTCACTGTAGTAATTATACTATTAATAAACGTCATTGTAATTACTAGGGTTTTCTACTTGAAGTAAAAGTGTTTAGCGGATTTTTTATGCTAGTGTCACATGGCTTATTAAATTGTGAAACTCTTTAGTCTTTACACTAGAAGCACATCAAAATTAAATCCTAAACTAAATAGCCTTGGCATCTTCTACTCCTTTTTTTTTATGTTTTTTGCTTGGATTCAATACTGTAGCTCGACTCAGCCTGTTTCCAATGTGGATTGACTATTCAGTCACATATTCTATCTCTGGCTTAAAATTGTCTTACCTTTAGCCTCATGCTATATATTTTTTTAATCTCTGAATTATTTAAAATAAAAATTTCTCAATACACAGTGACTGTTGATATTTTTTTTCTTACTAGATCCGTCCTTTGTGGAGACATTACTTCCAAAATACACAAGGACTTATTTTTGTGGTTGATAGCAATGACCGAGATCGTGTTGTTGAAGCTAGAGATGAGCTGCACAGGATGTTGAATGAGGTACTAAAATAGGTCCTGAATGAGTGATTATGAGAAATTGGCTTATTTTAAAGGACTTAATTTCCTTGCTTAATTTTGTGATTGTTTTTGTATGGTTATAATCTTGTCAGGATGAGTTGAGAGATGCTGTGCTTCTAGTGTTTGCAAACAAGCAAGATCTTCCAAATGCTATGAATGCTGCTGAAATAACTGATAAGCTTGGTCTTCATTCACTTCGTCAGCGACACTGGTAATCATAAACATTGCTGTCAACAGTTTGCCCCTCTCCTTAATATCCAGTCTCCCTGCTCCCACCCTCTACCCATTGTCATCTACATGTTCTTCACATGCAGGTACATCCAGAGCACCTGTGCCACATCTGGTGAAGGACTTTATGAAGGACTTGACTGGCTCTCAAACAACATAGCAAACAAGGTTAATACACAGCATAACTATTTTTAGGGACTCATCAATTTAGATTACAGGTTGACAGATTTCACATGCAGTCTTTAACTGAATTTTTTTTTTAATCTGTGATTGCAGGCATAGAGATTATTAGTTATGGGTTGAATGAAGTTCAGTTGAGTTTAGCGATTATTACTTCCGATGCTTGATGTGGATACCCTGTTTTGAATTTTATCTGCTCTAGCATGTATTATTTTTCTTCGAAAAAGAACAGACGTCTACTACCTAGTTTCAAAATAATTTCAATTTTTTTTCCTCGTATAACCAAAAGGCATTGGTTTACCCATTGATTTGTTTAGTCAGTTGAATCATTGAAATTTGAAAGCTTTTTACATTTTTACATAATCTATTAATACTAGTGGGTTAGCGCTTGTCAATCTGCATTTTTTATTTTATTACATTTATGTAAATAATTAATAGAGGTTATACTAAATGTAAAAGGAATTTTTGAAGAGAAGTAGTTTTACAGAGTGTGGAATGTGGTAAGCAGCAGCTGGGTATGAAACTAAGGGATTGGACTTTCACATTAAATGTAAAAGAAGTTCCTGAAGAGAAGCGTTTTACAGAGTGTGGAACATGGCAGCAGTTGTAGCTGGGTATGAAACTAAGGGATTGAGATTACTTTTACAATTTTATCCTTATTTTAAGTTGAGTTTTATTAAATTTTAGTTACATTTTAATGTTAAAATGGGCAAATAAAAGTTGGAGACTAAAACAAGGGAATCCCCTTTGTTAGTTGTAATAGATAAACTAGAAAATAAATATTCAACAGAGCGATGATACATTAGATAACCATGAACAGTTGTTATTGTTCCAAACTTCCAATCATGACATTGACCATAGTTGCAACGCACCTTTTCTTTCGAAATGAAAATGTGCAGTAATTTTCAAGAGTAACTCTTGTTTTTACATTAAATAATGCATATATTATTTTTTTATATTTTATTTAATATAATTTATTATATATATTTTATTATTATTTTTTTTATTCAAACACATTTTTTAAAAAGGATGAAAATAATAATATACTCTTAAAAAAGAAGTATAAGGCTATTTTTTTCTTTTCAAGAGCATTGACATCCATAACGACTAGACAATTCAATGATGGACTAATAGTCTTTTGGAAATTGAAAGTCAGGTACTTATTTGCTTATCATATCTTACTAGACAGGAACTGCAAGAAATATCTGTTTTACAAAATTAGCTTAAGCAAATTATGGACATAAAAGTCCAATGGTAACAAGAAAAGAAAGGGAAAAATGATGAATGTGCGGGACACGTTCGTCATCAAAGGTAGAAAATTTACGGAGGTCGAAACGGCTTTTCTATTCTGAATTTATCTGCACTGTGAGGATTGAAGAGGAGGCAAACGCATTATCACTAGAGCAGCATGAATACAGCAATATGAAGTATGAACACAAAGAACAAATGACATTTTTTTCTTCTTTCAATTTTATGCCAGTGTCGTTTGAATTTGTCGCGTGTCCACAAGATAATGCAAATATTCGGAATAAATGTTATACAGATTGGAGATTATAGGCCTAGCCAAGACTTATAGCTAGGGGTAGAATAGCTAGGTGGCCCGTGATGGGCTTACAAACTCACCTGCTTTAGATTTGGCTTCGTTTGACATGTTTAATAAACAATTTAAGTTATGACTTTTAAAAAGTTTATTTAATACACACAACTTGATTTCAATCTTATGAAGAATTATTTTTTTTATTTTTTTAATTTATTATTATGTGTTTATTTTATTATTTATTTATATAATTTAATTGAATTAATAGACACATGATACTAGATTAAAAAAATTAACAAAAATAACTTTTCCAAAGTTAAAACTAAATTTATTCTCATTTAATTAAATAAGACATATCTCATACCTTTAAAATAGTTTTTAAGTTTTGACCGGCTGACCTATTTATATTATGTATTTTATTGTTTTATATATACATCTTATAATTATTAATTTTATGAACAATATAATATCTTTTTTTAAAAAATATTTTGTTACATATTTAAAGGCACGGCTTAAATATATTGGCCTATTAAAGAAAATCGCTTAAACTTGGTAACTTATTTAAATGTTAGTCCAATTGCTTATTTAAAAGTCTCAAGGTAAAGTAAACTTTTAAATAGGATTAAGATAAATTTTTAAAAAAATAAAATCAAAATCTCGAAAAAAAGGCCTATGCCAAATAATAGAGCTGGAGCAAGCTCAGGCTTTATGTTTTAAAAACAATCCTAAATTCCTAATCCATTTATGACATATCCAAACTTGGCCTTACTTTTTTTGTCTCTACTTACAACAGATAGAGCATCAATAATGTACCAAATGGAAAAAAAAAAAAAACCATCAACCTTTAAAATCCAGAATCTTGATTATATAATCATGAAAATGTTCTTGTTATATCCTTGTCTGTTTTTAATTTAGTAAAAAAAATAATGTAAATAAAAAATATTTTAAAGCATTTATGGCAGAATCTTTATATTAAAAGTTGTGTAGAGTATTTCTGGTAAAATAGACAATGAGTTAAATGAAAAATGTAGAGTATTTCTGTTTAAGGCATATCTACTCATTTAACGAAAACACATATTTTAAAGCATTTAATCCCTTCTCTTTTTTTCTCATCTACATATTTACGTCACTTTCATTGCGTTTTCGTTAAATTAACTATTTGTTCCAAACTTCATATTTTAATGATTATTCTATTTTTTATTTTCTCCAATCAAATCTTTCATATTTTTTTTTCTTTAATTCCATGTGATACTTTAGAATCCCTCTTTTTCTATATTTCTTTTTAATGTATTCTATTGTTACTCAGGCATCATAATTGACAAGGAAAAACGATTTTTTTTAGGTACAAGTAAGGCCGATATCCAGAACCATTTAATTATTTCTTTTAGTAATTTACGCTTTTGCAATGAATTTCTTTAGCATATACAATTCTTTAATGAAAACGTTAAACCGTTTCAATATTCATTTACTACAATAATTAGTTAATGAAGTTTCCTGTTTGAACACGAGGAATTATGTCTAATACATCAATTTCTACAAGATAATCTTTATGTACGCGTTAGCTAAGACTATTTCTGTTTTATCTGTGGTTAATTAGGATATTTTATTGCATGTGAAATGTATGCTGTTGTCTAAAATGGCAAGCAAATTATCCCGGAGATATATATATATATCCAAATCTGTAAACATTTGAATATCCCATAATGCATATGGTTTAGCTCTAGGTTGAGCCAAAATCCCCTTTTTTTCATCCTATTACAGGGTTATGTACAAATATATTTAATTAGACTTTAGAGTTATTTTTACCCCGCTGACAAAATTAATTTTATGATCAAATTATAGAGTCCAAATTAAATCTGAGTGCATTTACCCTCTAGACAGTGGAGATGCTTATAAATAGCAGATATTGTCAAGTCATTTTACCTCAACATCATCTTCTTGTCTCGTTTGTTATCTCATCTTGGTGTTCGCCAACCTTGCCTCCATGGAATCCAATCGCCCAATGGTACAAATGATCGATATCCTTTTTTATTTTTTTTTAATTTGAATATTACATATATCTGTGAATCATATTTTGGTTAATAGGTGAGTGTACATACATACTCATGTTTTCTGCACGCAGAGCTGCATGCTGAGAGTGGATACACAATCTCCTGGGTGGGAGAAGTCTCTGACAAAAGTGATTAAGCGCGTCAAAGGTTACAGTTTGATACTCATCAGTTAATTATTTCCATTTTCTGTGATTGGTGATCTTTACTTACTTGTTGAATTTGGAATTGGATTTGTATAGATGTATCTTACAGCATTGATGCAACACATGGGATTATTCGCATTTCTGGAGAAATAGATCCAAACAAGCTACTGACTGATATTAAAAAAGCTGGGAAACACGCAGTACTCATCCAAGCTGATTGTGGCGGTGGACAATCTCATACACACTCACACTCTCGCTCCAACTATGAATACGGGTATGATTATGATGGCGGATATGCAAGACTGGAGCCCCACTCATACCCGTATTATGAAGCCCAAGCCCAAGCCCAACCTGGACTTGGCTACAATATTCAATCTGATCCCTACTGGTTCAATGCTCTTCCACCACCACCAGAGCGAAACTATGCTCCACTACTCCCACCACCAACTGCACCACCACTGCCACTGGACTATGATCCACACAATCCTTCTTGCAACCTTATGTGACGGACTCACCACTCTCCTCTTTAGGTTTTAGATGAATGTTCATTTCAACTTTTGCTCTGTTCATTTTTCATTTCTTTCTTCAAGTTTTAATGAAGAAAGTTCCTTATTTATTTTTTTTTTTTGGGTACGTAAAGTTCGTTTTGTTTTTCCTGCCCTTTTTGGGAAAGTTAACTTCAGTTTCGAACCACTTTATTTTTGGATAACGGGATTTTGGAGCTTGGACGTTAGACTTCTATTTTGTTCTCTAATCTTACTATCTTTAATTTTCCCATGCTGATTTTCCCACACTCCTTGATGAATGGCAACATTTGGTTCTCCGTGCCTCCCCATTATAACTTGTAAATTATTAGGATTATCCGGACTGAGAAATATTTATGTAGACTTTATCTACATAAATTATGTAGATTAAATTAATTAAGAATTGATATATTATTATTTTTAAAATAAAATAATTATATGACATAAAAATTTATATAATTATTAAAATGTTGATTAATTTAATTTACACAAATGTGTAAATGAAGTCTTTTCAAGTATTTTTCCTTTGACAATTATGTTAGAATATTGTAATTGGTGCTCATGGCAAAAGATTCAAGAAATTAAATAATATTGTAAATTTATTCATGAATATCTTGATTATGGAAATTGACAATTTTGGAATAAATTAATTGTCAATTTATTCTGCGGTACTTTTTATTTTGGTAATAATATGATGGATTTTTTCCTTTTGCTGTCGAGATTATAGGAGCATCGATCATGTATAGCAACACAAACGGACAAATTCAAATATATTCACGTAACGTCTATAGTAAACAAATCCTTACCCTTGATTCTCTACAGCTCTATTCTACACCTTTCTTTTAGGGCAATGCTAGCAAAAGCTTACCGTCAAATAAAAAAAATGCTAACAAAAGCTTGATGCCTTGATCGTATAAATAGTCGAGCTTTGTTGCACTGTCTCTCTCCCCCCCCCCCCTGTCATTTTGTTAATACAAAAAAGCCTATAGATTTCAAGAAGTTTTATTATTCCAAAGGTTAGAAATGACGAGGTTTCGAGCATTTAATTTCAAATTCCTTTCTTTTATAGGAAAAAGGGAGAGAGAAAAAAATGAAAATGAATTTCTTTCTCTTTCTTTTTCCATAAAATAGAATTGTATACTAAAAGTGTAAATATAACATTATGGTATAGTAAAAGCATAATTTCCGGCATGATCCAGCCTTTCGTGTGGAAAGGTTGGATGTATGGCAGTACGGGAGAAGCCAAGCTAATTTTTCCTTCATCTGATTTGTACTTTATCTGCAGGCTTATTGAAAGAAGTTGTGCACGAGATTATAGTTTTTGTAGAACATTTTCTTGTGTTGATTTTGTCGTAAACAAGGTCAAATAAAGAGCGTATGTAGCATTTTAGGGGTTTTCTTTGTGTGAGGTGTCAATATGCCTATATTGGTTTAAAGAAAACTTGGAAAAGAAAATTGTGTGTGTGTTCCTGTGAAAAAAACATAGGTGCAAGTACATAACTAACAAGCTTGTGAGTGTTATTTGGTACGTGGTGATAATACAGTAAAGCACAATGAGATGAATAGTCTGAGGCGTGTGAGCAAATACTGTTCTCAAGGATTTTATTGCACGGGTGTGCAAATCCCCCAAGATTCAACAGGCTCGTCTCGGTGGAAGCCGAGGTAACAGAACAACAAAGAAGTTTTTGGTGTAACCCAGGAAGAAGAAGAAGGAGAAGGTGAAGGTAAGTTTGTTTTCGTTTGAAAAACGTATTTAAAATTCAAGACTCCTATATTTTTAAAAAGAGTTAAGAATAACAGATTATGTGAACGTTTGAATGTGTCCACCTCGAGTCCGCCTCACGTCAGAACGTGGCCAACCCACGTAGGAACGTGTCGCCTCACGTCGGAACGTGGCCAACCCACGTAGGAACGTGGGAGGTTAAGGACGTGGAGACCAAGTCAAAAAACAGAATAAGAAAATAGCCGTTTCTGGATAAGGTTCATAAAAACTTAATAATTATAAGCACAAAATAATTATGGTAATTAAAACGGAGCAAAAGCTGTGAGGCCTCATTATCGTGCGCGCAGGGGGGCAAATCGGATGATTTGCACTGACTTGGCCCAAACGAGGCCCAACTTGTGCGCGCGAGCCCATTCCTCTCACAAGCTTATCTAACAAGCCCAAAACATAAGTTACCTTATAAACTCTTTAACACTTTGAAGACCAAGCAATGTGGGACTTTAGACTTTTGAAATATCATAATAAAAGCTATAAAAGCTACAACAATCCCCAACATATTTCAAAATATTTAAAGAATTTTTAAGAAAATTTTAAAACAAGATTTTTCCTGGGTTAACACCATGGGTGTAAATGCATCGAATCTGGTGTCTTTTGGACTATGAACCAGACCTAGACGGATGTGACATAACATACAGTGAGTTGGTGAAGTAAACTTATATGAACCAGAAACACTTTGTGTACGTTAGAGATCTACCACCACATTACACCCCCACTATTCTTCTTGTTTCGTCCGTGTGTTGCGCTAATAGGCCATGCGCACGCTCGTAATTCATGAGTGCTCTAGAGATATGCCATAATCTCATACAAGCGGCCCCACTTGACACTCATATAGGTGATTTCATCAAGTGTATGCTGCAAATCATACACCACTCATAAGGGATATGAAAATCATTAAAAGCTTTTAAGCTTATCCTCTCAATTATGCAGTCTAGCACATCTCACACCATAGGAAGGGACAAAATTATTTGTGCTAGCAGAACTAACAAGTGACTTATTTTTACCCATATGAACCTTCTTCATGGGATCTCCAATCACAAATGTTGGGTTACTATCACTGTTAATTTCAAATTGGCTTAAGTCCCATTCCCCTCGATGTTTCATATATTGGTTTCCTCCCAAGAGGCTTTGTCAGAGGATCGGCCAAGTTCACTTCTAACTTCACATAATTAATTAATATTGTTCCATCTTTTAGCAGCTACTTTACCACATTATGCCTCAAGTGTATATGTCTGTTTTTGTCATTGAAGGTCTTATTCTTTGCAATGGCTATTGCCGCTTGACAATCACAATGTATTGACACTGACGGTGTGAGTTTTATTCCTAAAGGAATATTTGCCAAGAAGTTTTTTAACCACTCAACCTCACTACTAGCCAACTCCAGAGCTACAAACTCTGACTCCATAGTGGATCTTCCAATTATAGTTTGTTTAGCTGATCTCCAAGTAATCGCTCCACTACCAAGTGTGAATACATAACCACTAGTGGATTTTGTCTCATCTGAATCTGAGATCCAGTAAGCATCACTATATCCTTCTAATACAGTTGGAAATCCACTATACACTATACCATAGTTCATAGTACCTCTCAAATATCTCATGAGTCTAACAAGTGCAGCTCAGTGATCCTGATTTGGACTTTGAGTATATCTACTCAATCTCCCCACAACATATGCTATGTCTGGTCTCGAAAAATTCATTAAATGTAATAAACTTCCAATAATTTGGGCATATTCAGACTGGGCAACAGGACCACCTCTATTCTTTTTTAATTGTGAGTTAGAATCATAAGGGGTACTCATTGATTTTGAGTCATAATGACCAAACTTTTTAAGAAGTTTCTCTACATAATGTTCTTGGGACAGTGTTATACTATCACCCTTCCTTATGATCTTTACTCCTAGTATTACACTTGCTTCACCCATGTCTTTCATATCAAACTTAGATGCAAGAAAAGATTTTGTTCTTATCACAATATCATTACAAGTACCAAAAATAAGCATGTCATCCACATATAAACATATGATTACACATTCACCATTCATTAATTTAGTGTAAACACATTTATCAACTTCAATAGAAGTAAAACCATCATCAATCAATATTTGATTAAATTTTTCATGCCATTGTTTTGGTGCTTGTTTCAAACCATATAAGGATTTGAGAAGTTTACATACTTTATTTTCTTGACCACGAATTACACATCCTTCAGGTTGTGTCATATAAATTTCTTCTTCTAAATCACCATTTAAGAAAGCAGTTTTTATATCCATTTGGTGAATAACAAGTTTGTAAATTGAAGCCAATGCTATCAAAATCCGAATTGAAGAAATTCTGGTCACAGGAGCAAAGGTATCAAAATAATCAATATTTTGTTTTGGGTAATACCTTTTGCTACTAATCTAGCTTTGTATTTTTCAATCGAACCATTAGGATTATATTTCCTTTTAAAAATCCATTTGCAACCAATAGGTTTTGTTCCAGGAGGTAAATCAACTAAAATCCAAGTATTGCATTTTGAAATAGAATCAATTTCGGTTTTAATAGCTTCTTTCCAAAATTGAGCATCAGAAGATGAAATAGCTTCAGAAAAAGACAAAAGGTCATTTTCAACAAGATAAGTATAAAAGTCATTTCCATAAGATGTCTCTTTTCTTTGTCTTTTACTCCTTCTCAAATCCTTATATGAGTTTTCACAATTATTTCCTGAAGAAATATTTTCTAAAGAAATATTTTCTAAAGAAATATTTTCTAAAGATTGCTTATTTCCAGTTTTCAAAGGAAATATATGCTCTAAAAATTCAGCATTTTTAGTCTCCATTATTGTATTATGATCAAGCACATCGCTTCGTAAGACAAAGAACCTATAAGCAGCACTACGTTCAGCGTAACCAATAAACATACAATCAGAAGTTTTGGTTCCTATTTTTCTTTTCTTTGGATCAGGAAGCATTACCTTAGCTAGACATCTCCACACTTTTAAATATTTTAAATTAGGCATATAACCTTTCCATAATTCATAGGGTGTTTTACCACTTTTCTTATGAGGTATCCTATTTTGTAAAAAACATGCATTTAATAAGGCTTCTCCCCAAAGGTTATCTGGTGCTAAAGAACTAACTAGCATTGCATTCATCATTTTCTTTAATGTTCTATTTTTTCTTTCAGCTACACCATTAGATTCAGGTGAATAAGAGGGAGTTACTTCATGTATTATATTTTCTTTTTCACAAAATTCATTAAATAAGATATATTCACCACCACTACTAAAAATCACTTAAATAACGACGGAATTTAGAGATGGAATTAATTCCATCGCTAAATATCCGTGACAAATTCCGTAGCTAACCTACTTTATTTGTTTGTTATTTAATGAAATATATAGCGACAGAAAGTTTTTCCGTCGCTAAGTTCTTTATATATAAAGAAATGAAATATATAGCGACGGAAAGTTGTTCCGTCGCTAAGTACTTTATATATAAAGAAATGAAAATTTTGTTACAAAAGTTTGCAAGGCAGGAATCAAACCTACGACTTGTGATTTAACGAGTTCTTCATTTACCACGAAGCCAAGCTTAATTGTCATGTTTATATTTGCATGTTTTTCTATTTATAATTAAACGAATACTTTGATTTCTTTCCCTCCCACGTTTTCCATTCCCTCTCATTCTTGCTCTGCCCTAAATTAAACACCCTATTTCTATTTTCTGTTCCTGCAACATTTCCCATTCCCTCTCGTTCTACGACAACACTTTGCCTCCTTTGAGCCACCGCGGAACCTCCATTGCTGGACCTTGGCACTACCACTCCTCCCTACTACGAGATCATGCCTCCCCATGGCTTCAAGATTTGTGCTTCATTTGTTTCACTTTCTTCTTGAGCAGATCTGCCATTTTGCAGGTGAGGTTCCATTTTATTGTTTTTGCTTGTAGTCTTTTGTAAGAGATCATATATATGATTTAACGGTAGGACTAATAAAATTAGCATTCTATGAAAAATTATTCAACATGAGTTTTTTTTTTCTGAAAAAAAAAATTGTCGAACTAAACATACGTAGATATTAATTTCTAGTTATTGATTAAAATAGATTGAGGGCTATGACATTAATGGATTGCTGTGACAAGCGCGGCTACTGGGCTACATTTCCAATTTTTATTATTCTAAGCGTTTCAATTGTCTTTATTAATATTTATGAAAGATATCTTTCTTCAACTAAATACTACGTATTTAAGTTGTATGATTGTTGCTTTGCGACTGGTTGGCCTGTTCTTTTGTTTTTCTGAAGTGGAGCAACAGGCGGGTACCTATTAAATGGTTGCCATGGTTAGAGGCAATGAGATTGGTTGCTAGTGAAGCCGGTAAAACCACTGTTTCGAGTGGAATAAGGCTTAGAAAAGATGTGTAATTGTTCTATATGTGTACCGAAAGGGAGATATATCCATCTTAGACTGTTCAACATGATGAATAGAGTATACACAATTAACCAAGCAACCTTTCGCACATTTGTTGCAATTTGCAATTGCGAAAGTAAAAGAACCTTTCAAGTTTCATTTTTGCTAGTAACCAAAAAGTATATTGTCAATATAAACCATCTGTTAAATGCTCACTGTACAAACCATGAATCCAATTATCAAATGAGATATTTATGGTTCAACCTTATGTACAATCTCCTACTTTCGTGAGGTTAAATTTGACAGTTGAACAACAATTGTGGCCATTTAATTGCTATTTAATTGATATTTATGGTTCAACCTTCTGTACAATCTCCTACTTTAAATTCATTGCTATTTAATTGTGAAATAAGTTCTACCGTGGCAGAGTTTATTGTAGAAGAAATATGTTGTTTATTCTTGATTTCATACTCATTGTTTAGTTGTCCTTTTAATCATATAAGATAAAATATTTAGAGTTAAGGTATTCATGTTTTTCCTTCACTAATCATAATCTTTTTGAATTATCAAATATTTATTAATTTTTAATTTTTAAAATACATATTTTTTAATATGAATTTTTACAATACATATTTAAAGATCAATCATTACTAGCAATGAATAAATATGCATAACTAATTAAGATATATAAACGATGATAAAAAAAAAGTATACTATATTGTGATGTTTTAGCTAGTGCATATATTTACAATAATAAAAAAATGCACATATATGTACTTAAAAAAAATGCTACATACGTTTAAAAAAATTGGAAATTCCTATTAGACATAAAATATATCCTTTTAAGATTTTTTTTCTCTCTACAAACTCTCTACTCTTAGTTTTGTTTTAGTAGGTCCAACATTGTATTTCTCTTATTTATGTATTTAAGTTTGTATTATTATGTTTGTTTGTGAATTTTTTAAGTTTGTACTTTTGGGCCTACTTGAAATTTTAACATTGGACTTACATATATTCAAGTTTTTGAATTTTAGTCTTTATTTTCAGCAGCTTGTGATAAACCAAGTGCAGTTGCTAGACTTGAAGAGGACATTCATCTTTACTCTGCTCGGTTTTGTGTTAGTGGGTCCAACATTGCATTTTTGGTAATTCCCTAGAATCTATGTTGGTATGCCTGAATGTTAACTCTCTGTTTATAGTTTATATTAATGTTTTAACTAATGTAAAGAAATACTGATGCCATTAATAATAAATGCAATCATGTTGTAAGTTATGGTCCTGTGTGCAGTCCTGTAAGTTACCTTTCTTATCTTGGCACGAGCTTCCTAGATTGTACTTCTAATTTGGTTACTTGATGTTGTTTGATAGGGTTTTCAATACTTCTGAAATGGAAATTCCTGAAAATCGCAATTGGATGGATAAAAGGATAGGTCCTGATAAGGATATTACAAATGAATTTATAGAAGGGGTTTTTGAGTTTGTTGAATTTTCCTGTACCCAAGATCAATATAGGCTAGAAGGGAAGTTGAGGTGTCCTTGTAAAAAATGTAAATGTAGGAAATACCAAGAAGTTGACGAAGTTAAGGTGCATCTATGTAGTAAGAGGTTTATGAGTAACTACTACTATTGGACTAACCATGGAGAATCAATGCCTCCTATTCTTGCTATAGTTTTTGACAATTCATACTATGGAGGTAGTAGGTTGAGGGAAGACTTCAATAGGTATGAGCAGATGGTAATGCATGCCGCTGGACCTTCAATTGGTACTAACATTGAGCAACAAGGATTTGGTTATGTTGAACAAATGAGTGAAGATCCTAACCTGGAAGCCAAAAATTTTTTTGATACGTTAACAGCTGCAAAAGCTCCCTTGTATGATGGTTGTGAAAATTACTCTGAATTATCAGCTGCAGTAGAAGCTCTAAGTATCAAGTCTGACTTCAATAACTCTGGGAATTGCTTTAATCGATGGGTGGATTTCATGGGAAATGCATTGCCGAAAGATAATCGAATGCCCAAAAACTTGTATCGTGCAAAGAAATCAGTAGAACGACTAAGGCTAGGTCGTGTTAAGATTGATTGCTGCCCAAATGGATGCATGATATACTATCCCCCTGAAGAGAATATGGAAAGTTGTAAATTTTGTGGTCAAGAGCGGTGTAAAAGAATAACTAGAAACGATAAGGTTAAAGAAACTCCTTTGAAAAAAATGTGGTACTTCCCACTTGTCCCAAGGTTACAAAGACTTTATTCCTCAATACAAACAACGACTCTAATGAGATGGCATCGTGAGAGTCAGAGGGATTCAGGTTCCTTGTCTCATCCTCGTGATGGAGAAGCTTGGAGATGTTTCAATGAAACATATACAGAATTTGCAGAGGATCCTCGAAATGTGAGATTAGGGTTGTGTGCGGATGGGTTTGCTCCATTTGATAAAACTGGTAGGACTTATTCTTGTTGGCCAGTAATAGTTACCCCGTACAATCTTCCTCCTGAAATGTGCATGCGGAGAGAATTTTTGTTCTTGAGTGCCATAATTCCTGGCCCTGCGAATCCTAAAAGTAGAATTGATGTGTACTTGCGACCATTAATAGAAGATCTTAAAAAGTTATGGAATGAAGGTGTTCTGACATATGATGTGTCACTCAAATAGAACTTTATCATGAAGGCGGCTTTGATGTGGACGATTAATGACTTTCCTGCATATGGGATGTTATCTGGATGGATGACGATGGGAAAACTGGCTTGCCCGATTTGTATGGAGAGATCAAAAGCATTCACACTTCAACATAGCCGCAAAACTTCATTCTTTGATTGTCACCGACAGTTCTTGCCAATTGATCATGCCTATAGAAGGAATAAGAATGCGTTTAAGAAGGGATGTGTTGAGACTGGAGTACCCCCGCCTAGGTTGACTGGTGAGGAAGTATGGGAAAGGGTGAGACATTTTCCTAGCATTGTTGAATCTGCAGGAGAACACCCAATTGGGTACGGGGTTACTCACAACTGGACCAAACGCAGCATATTTTGGGACTTGCCATATTGGAAAGCAAACATTCTCCCTTATAATCTAGATGTCATGCATATTGAGAGAAATGTGTTTCTCAATATTTTGTACACAGTTATGGATACCAAGGGCAAGACAAAAGACACTTTTAAAGCTAGGATGGATTTAACACAATATTGTAGACGAAAGGATCTAGAGTTACAGGATGTTGTAGGTAGAAATCTACGGAAGCCGAAAGCACAATACACATTAACTAAGCAACAAAGGTTAGTTGTTTGTGAATGGGTTAAACAACTTAAGCTACCAGATAGATATGCTTCCAATTTGGGTAGGTGTGTTGACATGAGGGAAGCGAAGTTATTCGGTATGAAAAGTCATGATTGCCATATATTCATGCAACGCTTACTCCCGATGGCATTCAAGGCTTTGCCGAAGTCTATTTGGAATACGCTTACTGAATTCGGCAAATTCTTCACAGAATTAACTTCATCATTGTTGAGAGAAAATAAATTGCGTGAGATGGAGCAGAACATTCCAATTATTATGTGTAAATTGGAGCAAATATTTCCTCCAAGCTTCTTTGACTCCATGGAGCACCTTCCAATCCATTTGCCATACGAAACAAGAGTTAGTGGTCCTGTTCAATATAGATGGATGTATCCTTTTGAAAGGTGAATTCACTTATCTCATTCTTTTAAATGAAATTCTCATAAGAGTATAGAGGAAATTTTTAACTAATCAACTCAATTTTTAATTATTAGGTTTATACATACCTTAAAAGATAAGGTCACAAACCCATCTAAAGTCGAAGGCTCCATTTGTGAAGCTTATCTAGTGGAGGAGACTTCTACCTTCGCATCTTACTACTATCCACCTGAAATTCCTTCTAGGAGAACAAGATTGCCACGAAATGACGATGAAGGTGATGGAAGTTCAACAAATCCACCATTGTCTATTTTTAATTATCCAGGACGCCCTGCTGGAAAACGCAACTGTACTACCTTAGATGAAAAGGAAATGACAGCTACCAAATTATATGTTCTTTTAAATTGTCCTGAGGTGGAGCCTTTTTTGGAATAAGTTATTGAGCATATGCTAATTACTCATATCTTGTAGTGATTAATACAAATCTTATGTGATCCATGATCTGTATACAAAATGTATGCAGATATGTTACGAGAACTTGTCCCTGACATAAATGACTCAAAAGTAGACAAACAAATTTCCACATCGTTCCCCTCATGGTTTAAAGAACATGTATGTTAACTTCTTTTAATCATTTATAATATCACTTATTAAGTTAAACTAACAAACAATTTAATAATATAGGTTCTCGATTCAAGTAACATGATTGAAGACCATCTTTTGAGGAGTTTAGCATGGAGGCCACTTAGAAAAGTCAACAAATTTACAACATATTTTGTAAGTGGTTATAAATTCAACACAAGGTCTCAAAGTCATGGGATGGGCACGACAAATTACGGTGTATGTGTTAGAGGTGGTGGCTATGAGATGATGGAGAATGATTACTATGGGGTGCTGACTGATATTATTGAATTGGAGTATACTGGACGGCCTACCAAAAAGTTAGTTTTATTCAAATGTGATTGGTTTGATCCCACTCTCAATCAAGGGACAAAGATAGATAAAAATTATGGGATTGTTGAAGTTAGAGAGTCTAGGAGATATAAAAATTATGATCCTTTCATATTGGCACAACAAGCAGAGCAAGTGTACTATACAAAGTATCCTGAAGGCCAACAAGGGTGGTTATGTGTGATGAAAACCAAGGCACGGAGTATAATTCAAGCTTCAGAAACTAAGAAGCCCGAAGCTGATGATCCTTACCAAGAAACTGAAGCCCCTGTAATGCCTATGATAGTTTCAAATGATGATCTTCAATAAAGTCTTGTTGATATAACTGGTCCAACAGAGGAAGTTGAAAGAGAGTCTTTAAATCAAATTGATTCAGAAGAAGAATATGAAGAGGTAGAACTTATAACAGAGGAAGAAGAAGAAGAATAAGAAGAAGAAGAAGAAATATTTTTTGATTCATTAGCTTATTTATGTATCTTAATTTGTATTATTATGCTTGTTTGTGAATTTCCTAGGCTTATTTAGATGCATGCTTTGTGAATTTCTTTAGCTTATTTAGATGCATGTCTGTGAATCTCTTTAACTTTAATTACTTTAATACATGTGCTGGTTTTCTTAGTAACTTTAAACAAAATTAATTGTAATATTTCTTTACCACATGTATATAGATGGCAGATAACCATACAGGTAGAGGTAGAGGTAGAGGCAGAGGTAGAGGTCGGGGTACATCTCAAGCATCAAGTTTACCTGTCCCACCTCTACATCTTCCCACAACTGACTTACCTACCCCACCTCCACATCCTCCTGCATCTAGCTCACCTACCCTAGCTCCACTTCCTCTTACATCCACTTCATCGGCCCGATCTCAACATCCCCGCACGTCAATTATTGCACCTAGCTCTTCTTCAGATCCCCATGCATCATCCTCTGTTCTGCCACAGGTTCCACCCCCAGGGACCATAGATCCAGATGGCCTTATATGGATTAGGCCTGGACCAGGAATGACGTAAGTACTTGTGACTTATGCATTTTAATTTCATATAATCAATTTTGTTATACGCACACACTTTATGACTCTTTTTGTTATAGGTTTGAACCTGAAGTTGGACCACCTCATGCAATCTCAAACATTATGAAATCTAAGTTTGAAGGAGCTTGGAAATCTTATCGTGAGGTTGATGACAAAGTTAAAGAGATGTGGTTTATTGAGTTTGGGGTACTGAATTTCTAATTGTAGTTATTACTATGTTGATAGGACTAAAATTTTAAATTATTGTGATAGAATAATTATTATTTTTTAATAATGCAGAAAAAATATAAGTGGTTGCCTGAGGATGATAAACGTATCAAAAAATCCTTTGACCATAAAGGATCTGAATTGCTAAAGAATGCATTATTCAAAGTTCGTCACAATCAAGATAAAGGCAATTGGATTCCAACTCATGTACGGGAAGAGCTGGAGAGACAATGGCGGCAAGATCTGAAATGGTTGGAGAAGAAGAGCAAGAACACTCAGAATAGAAAATCTGAGGAGGGATTGTCAAAACATAGTGGAGGCTCAATTCCGGCAATAGCGCATAAGAAGAAATTGGTGAGTAACTTCCATCAAATTTATGATTCGAGTTAATTAGGTTTGTCTTAACAGAATATTATTTTTCCTTACATATTTCCAGAAACAACAATTAAAAAGAGATCCACGGCATTGGGAACTATTCACATGACTTCACACACGCAAGGGGAAGTGGATATCTACAAAAGCAAAAAATATTGCTGTAAGTATAAATGTTGCAATTAAATTTTAATATATGGTTAAGTCAATTTGCAAGCATAAATATTTATTGACAATTGTATTTGTCAGGATGAGTACCAGAAACATATCAATGAGAGAGACTCACAGAGGCCTCCGGGAGATGAGACTATTGACATCCACTCTAACAACAACATCTACTTGGATGTTGTTGGAGGCATTAGCAGCAAGAAACACATCTTTGGCTTAGGATCTGATGCTGCTTATCATGCATCATCTTCCTCTGCATCTGCTGAAGGTTGTTCAAAGTCAGAGATGGAAGTGATGAGGAGTCTGGTTGCAAGTCTCAGTATGCAGGTGGTGGAGTAGAGAAACTTAATTGCGAAACTGGAAAACTTAATCAACACAATCTTACAGCGCTTGAATGCATCTACTAGTGGCTCACAAGCTACAAACAATGGTCAGGAGGATGAGTTACGTGCTGATGGGGATGAAGATGAAGATGACATAGAAGAGGATGACTATGATCTTTTTCCTCCTGATATTTGATACATTGTCTTTATGTTTGTTTTGATAAAGAATCTGTATAACTTAATTTATATTTATATTGATCTTTTGAAATATTTTTATTTTGACTTTTTAAAATACTGTAGTATGACATGATAATGATATTTTTAAATTTTGAAAATTTGTTGCTTGATTTTGGATTAGATTGTTGTATTGTGTTGCATACAGGTTTAAATTGTATAATTGGACTGTTTAAAAATATAAAAAAAATTATTTAAAATATTTAGGTCATCAGCGACGGAAATATTTCCGTCGCTAAAAGAAATAGATTTATACTTCCTCATTAGCGACGAAATAATTTCTGTCGCTAAAATAATAATATTTTAATTGTTAAGAAACTTTGGTCACGGATGTTAGCGACGGAATTTTATTAACTAGCGACGGAAAAATCCGTCGCTATTTAGTCACGGAATTATATTTCCGTCTCTAAGAAATTAGCCACCAAAGATTACGCGATGAAAATTTTTCCGTGACAGATTCCGTCGCTAATAGTTATAGCGACGAAATTTAATGGATTAGCGACGGAATTTTTTCATCGCTATATAATTAATTTTTAGTAGTGCACCTCTATCAGATCTAACCCTTTTAATTTTTCTATTTAATTGATTTTCTACTTCTGCCTTATAGGAAATAAACATTTCTAAAGCTTCATCTTTATTTCTAATTAAATAAATCTTAGTGTATCTAGAAAAGTCATCTCACTACCAAAAAAACGGTGTTTAGCCACGGTTATTTTGCTATGGTTTCAACAATCGTGGCTAAACCATTAACATAGCGCCAAACCTTTAAGCACTCGCGCTTAACCCATTTTTTATCTCCCTCGTTTTTTTCCATTTCTCATCTTCCTCTCTCTCACTCATTGCTTTACCATTTCTCATTTTTCTCTCTCACCCTACGACATTTCTCTCCCACGTTGCTTTACCATTTCTCATCTTTCTCTCTCCCCTACGACGTCTCTCTCTCCCCTGTTACCTCTCTCTCGAGCCATCGCGCCATTGCCATAATCCCCGCCCGAGACCTCGCTCGGCCAGGCGCTGCGTCACCCATGAGCCAACACGTCCTTGCTCGAAACCCAAACCAGATCGGCTACACAGGCGTAAACGAGTCACCTGCGCACAAATCAAGTGCACACATTCTCCGTCACCCTTTTCAGGTACGACTCCGTCACACCTGTGCGCAAACCAGAATCTAACTTTCATTTCCGCATTCACGATATATAGATCTCTGCAATTCTATTTACTTAAACACCTTTTGATTCTTGTTCTTTCAGTTCAGCTATTTCTGGTGCTTTTTGTAATTTTTGATTCTGCCAATTGTTGGTTTTATCTACCAATTGCGATTCTAATAAATAACAAGTTCACGATATTTCTTGCTTTCCTCCTGAGTCCAGCAATAAATGGCCAGAGACTACAAATAACACTTAAATATATAGGACATCGTTGAATGTTATACAATTGAATTTTTGAACACATACTGGATAGTTCTATTCGATGAGGTAGGTATTAGAGTGCCTACCTCTTATCAGTTTTTATAAAAGCTGCATTAATAGGTTTCTAACTCAAAAGTACTCCCTTAGATTTTCAACCTTTAAAGTTTACTCATTAAAGGCTGAACACAGGGCCTCTTTAATTGTTTAGGTAGGAACATATATACTTCTAGATTTTCTCTACAAAGCAAATATAACTTTAGTATAGAATTGCTCCTACCAGCCCCTAATATAATAAACAAGCACACAAGTGGGGATACCACAACAACTGTGTGTATTGCATTAGTGGTCTATCTACAGAATGTGAAATTTTTTCCTTTTTGGTTATCATAACTTCTTAGTGTGTTCTTATATCTTACGGTGCATTTCTTCCTAGGTGCTCATAGACCGTATGACATTTTTCACCAGATAAATATGTTATGGCAAGTATATTTGTGTTGAACATCTTCTATATTTGAAATTGCCTTCTACTAAGCCCGTGAATTCAGTTTTTTGGACAATGCTTCTATTTTACAGGCCTGGTTTATTGGGGAAGACTAAATACGAGTTTGCAAAAACTTATTGTGATTTCAAATTATCAAAGGCGTCCAAGGAAAATATTTTGCGGTAATCCTGTTAGAAGAGCTCTTCATATCCTGTGTGCGTATGTGTGTGATGTATGTATGTATATATTTGGCTAATTATTATGAGTATCTTCTAGCTGTTAAGTTGTTATTTCTTGACGACGAAAGAGCATTACCTTTTGCATGCTTTATATCAGGAAGATGACAAATGTTACTCCCATACCTTGTTTGATATAAATATAACGAATAAGATATGGTTGTGGTTGGCTAGTCGAAATGTTGTTTTAAAATAAAATATGTTAAGAGACTTTTCAAAGGTCTTTGATTTTCTAGATTCTGTGATTGGAGCATTCAATTACTTCTTTTTCTCTTTAGGCCTCTCGGGTGGTGTAGTTTTGTACCCATCTTTGACATCAAGATTATCATCTTTCTAGTCATTAGTTACTTGTGATGATGGAAGAAATGATGAAATTTATATCTTATCCACTAACTCCTCATGCTTTTTTAGTTGTCCTGCCTTCCTCAGCTGCTCTAGAACCATTTCATAAACTGATAGATTTGGTTTTAGGCATTTTTCTTCAACCATATCCTTCATTAACTTGTAGCCATTGTTCCAGTGCCCCATTTCACAATACATTGTAATCAAAACTCGGTAAGTATTCACATTAGGTTCAACTTGATTCTCATCCATTTCCTTCTTCATTTTCAGAACCATATCAGTAGATTTTGAGTCAACAAATATTCTCATCAATATATTATAAGTCAATGTACCTTTAGATTATGACTTCATTCCCGTGTTGCAATCGCTGTCTAATATGAAATTATTGATGAAGTCAATATCAATAACAATCAAAAGATTTGGAAGCTTAGAGTAATGATTATTTATCTTTGTCACCGTGAATGTATAAAACTTGCTAGGATTTTGTCAATATGCTATTTATCTATATCAATATGCTGAGTTTGGACTTATATATATATATATATATATATATATATATATATATATATATATATATATATATATATATATATATATATATAACTCTGCAACTCACGCATCTTTCTTTGAGTTTGGACTTTTATATATATATAACTCTGCAACACATCTTTTTAATCAAATATATAGATGAAGCACAACTAATATTAAAAATTGATAGTATCATTTTTCATTGTTATTGTTAGTATAAGTATCATTATCACGACTCATGATCATAATGATTATTCTAAATTAGTATAATATTTGATGCTCAGAAGCGAGGTAGATAACAATGTTACATTTCTTGATAAAGCACTTACTCGAGACTTTCTAGTTTGACGTTTGAGGAGTTCAAAGGCTTTGGATTTTAGCTACCAATTGAGTTTACAACAAGTTCGACTTCTTTTAGAGCAAGTTCAAATAATCTCTCTCAGGTATTTTAAACTTTTCAATTGTGATTTTTCATATTTTGGTCTTATTATTCTTGTCATGATCTTAATGTTAAAGCCTATTTAAAATGTAGGATAATAGTAGTCCAATAGATTAGAAAAGTTTTTCTAAAGAAACATTGCTTCTTTATTTATGTAAATGCATATATGAGTTTGTACAGTAAATAGTATATTAAATATGATTTTAAATACTCTTATCTTAATATATATGATTTAATAGTTTGCTTTAAATATGAAATCAGATATATCAAATCATGATTGACAAGAGTTGGATTGAGAAGTCAAATACATCAAGAGAATTTTCAGATGGATTAGTACAGTTTTTGGACTTTGCTTTTTCACATGCATCTGTGAATGGGAAAATCATATGTCCTTGTACTTCTTGCAAATTTTGTGTTAGGGGAAATAGAACTGATGTGTTCTCTCATTTACTTGAGAGAGGGTTTCCTAGAAGATACACTACTTGGTATATGCATGGCGAGAATTTTGATGAATCCAATAAGGAACCAGTAGCCCAAATACAAGCAGAACCAGTTAGACAATATCCAATGCAGGAATTATTAAATGATGCATTTGGTGGCTTTGAGGATCATGGGTTTCAAGATCCTATTCCAACATCTCAACTTGGCGATAATGATACTAGTGGTGTAGGTGCTGTAAATAACGAAGAATATGAAAAAATTAAAGAGTTACTCAAAGATGGAAATCAAGAACTATATGATGGCTGCTCAAAATATAGCAAGTTATCTTTCATTGTCCATTTGTATCACATAAAAGTGTTGTGTGGTGCTAGTGACAAAACATTTTCAATGATTATTGATCTTTTGAAAGATGCATTTGAGCATGCTAGACTACCAGCATCTTTGTATGAGGCCAAAAAGATTATTAAGAAGCAAGGTCTTGATTATGAGAAAATTCCTGCGTGTCCAAATCATTGCATATTGTATTGGGTGTTGGTCATGGCAACCATCACCCAAGAGGGGGGGTGAATTGGGTGATTACAAATTTTAATGCACCTTTGAGAAATTAAGTATTTTGAATCACTCAAGTAATAAAAGCAGCGGAACATGCACGATAAAGGTACAACTATTATAGATTACTCAAATACAACTTAGGATATATAATGAATTAAGCAAATAAGCTAGATATCAAGTTCATAGAATCAAATCACCAAGATGACAAGATATGCAATAGATAAATATAATACACTAAATATTAAAATTAAAGAGTGTAGGGAAGAGGGAATCAAACTCAAGAATTTATCCTGATTCAGCCACCAACCACTTGTGGCTTACATCCAGTCCCCAAGCTTAACTTGAGATTTTCTTCACTATCTCCTAGACTTCACGGGTGCTAGGAAAACCTTTGTACAAACAAGAGCACTCCTCACACTTTGGGATACCTCACCCTTGTGCTAGAGCCTCCAATTCTTCAAGCTTCACAGGTGCTTGATGACCTTTACAAACTTGAGCACTCAACTCCTTGGGATGCCTCACCCTTGAGCTTGAGTCTCTTCAAACAAAGGGATGCCTCACCCTTTACAATTTGGAGGGATACCTCACCCTCTCTTACAAAGTAATCAAGGTTGATAGAATGAAACTCTCACAAGAGTAGATATACAACTTGAAGAACAAAGTATAGATGATAGAAAACTCTCTCAAGAGTGGATAATACAAATTGAAGAACAAAGGAATAGAAGGATTTTGCAATAAAGAGCTCAAAATATGATTTTGGTGATTCAAGGATCAAATCAAGTGTTCAAGAGGTGTATAAGCTTCATACAACACTTATATATAGAGCCCAAGTGATAAAATAGCCGTTGGTAGTGTTTAGAAATGATTTTTTATGAAAACTAGCCGTTTATACCCGTTAGAAACGTTTCTGGACACTTGGTAATCGATTACACACTTCTGGTAATCGATTACATGGCTTCTGACATTGTTGTAATCGATTACAGGACTTGTGTAATCGATTACAGTTTTTCTGGTTTTGAAATCTGACTTTAAAATGTCATAACTTCTTCATTTCTTATCCGATTAAAGCAAATGACCAGTCATTGGAAAGATCTTTGAGTCTATTTTCATATGAAATATGTTTTATAACAAAACTAAAAGTATTTTGAAAGTTATGATCAAAATAGTAACTGAATGTCAGTTTTGCAAAACACAAACTTGGCTATTTTTTAAATGTGTGAACTACCACCAAGATTAACTTTCCAAAAACAGTTTGTTGGGCATTTAAACATGTAAGAACCATTTTTAAATACTTAAAAATATATTTGAGCTCTTTTCTTGTAAAACCTCTATCTTTACATAGGAGAAAACCTAAAAGGAAAATATACCAATTCTAGTCCTTAGGCTTCTTGATGTGATCCAAGCTTCCACAAATTTCTTCTCTTCAAATCTTGTAAATTGCTTGGAACATCTTTATCATTCTTATTCTTCTTGAGTTGAGCATAGTTGTGATCTTTTGCTTTATTGTTGCAATGCTCACTCTTGATACTTGGACTATCCTACAAAGTATTGCTCACTTAAAACAAGCATAGTTAGTCCAAATTCATAACTTAATATCTTAATATGCATGATTCATAAATGTATAACTCTAGTTAGTCTAACATGCATATAAAAATGTTGCATATATCTCATTACATGATTATTAAGTGAAGTATAACTAAATAAAGTACATAATCATGCATGATCCAATATATCTCTTTTAAGCACATATATGAAACATGATCAATATTCTTTTGTGATGCATTTGTCATCTATCAAGCACATCTATTAAGCATAAGCATCATTCTTTTTGTCTTATATTTGTCATCATCAAAACTTAACATATTAAACCATTGAGGCAAACCTATTTCCACATTGGGGAAATGAAGAAGACAAGTCTAGGGATGAATACAAGATTTGCCATACTTCTAAGTGGAAAGAAGAATGTATAGGTAATCAAAAGAAAAAAAAACCTGCAAAAATTTTGCGTTACTTCCCACTTATACCTAGATTGCAAAGGTTGTACATGTCATCTAAAACTGCTGAACTTATGAAATGGCATGCTAATGATGTGAACCCAGATGGGTTGTTAAGGCACCCTAGAGATAGCAAAGCTTGGAAGGAGTTTGATTTGTTGCATGGGGAGTTTGCTTCCGATCCTTGAAATGTAAGACTAGCTTTAGCTACTGATGGTTTTAACCCGTTTGGACTTATGAGTTCTAGCAATAGTATCTGGTCAGTCATGTTATATACTTATAACTTGCCTCCATGGATGTGTGATAATCACATATTTTATTCATTAAGAAACCCTTATGTTTAGTCATTTACACTCTCCATATTCTTAATTGATTGAGTTTGGTATGATTTTGTGAGTTTGAGCTCAAATTGGTCCTAATTGAATATTTCCAGCATTATTGAGATTTGACACTGTTTCTGTATTTTGGCCATAACTTGAGTTTCTAATATCTGATGAACATGAATTTTACCTTGTAGGAAAGCTAAGAGGAAGCTCTACAACTTTGATGAAGAGCTCGAAGTCTGATTCAGATGTCTAAGGGACCTAAGTTGACATGGAAGTCAGAATACGGGTTCTGTCAATAGAATCCGAACAGTGTGCACTCAAAAAAATCATATCTCAAGATGTAATAATGGAGATGGGCTGAAATTTGGACAGTGGATAGTCAAGATCCAAATAAACAACTTTAATGAAGAACACATTTTGAGAAAAAGAAGTCTAGTAGGTCATTTTGAGCTTGCAAGTCGGAACAGAGGTGCTGAAGTTGGGTTTGAGAAACCTACGGTATTTGGGACATATCTTGGGCTTAAGGAAGCCAAATTGGACAAACCATCTATCCATTTTATAGCCAAGACAAGGATCTACAACTTTCATGAAGAACACTTTTCGTGATTCTGAAGTATAGTGGGTCGTTTTTGGCTTCCAAGTCAGATACGAAATTTTCGTCCTCAACCATCCACTCATCCATCCACTAATCCACTCATCCACTCATCCACTCATCCACTAACTCACCCACTCATCCACTCATACACTAATCCAACCACTTAACCACTCCACCCACTCATCCACTAATCCATCCACTCATCCATCCACTCACCCATTCATGTCCATAATTTCCCACTCACCAAAAGTCCTTTGGCATTTTTCACTAATTCAACCACTCAACCATTCCACTCACTCATCCACTAAACCAATCCACTAAACCAACCCACTAATCCATCCACTCAAACACTCCACTCATTCACCCACTCATCCACCCACTTCCCTTTGTCATTTTGTTACCTTAGACTTCTATAAAAGGCACCATTTATCATGAACAAGATGTAATTCTCCTTCATTTCTCTCTAAGTTTCTTCTTGCTTCTTCATTGTTTCTCATAGTTTGTATATTTTGATGCTCCCCTTCATGGTAATGGAGGGCTAAGCTACTTTGGGTCAATTTAGAACTCTTGAAGAGATTGTGGTTTGGATTCTTGAGACCTTGGTTATGCATTGTATTTGATTTGTAATTGAATTCCTCTTTTCTTCTTCCTTCTTCTTCTTTCTTCTTCTTCTTGATCTTGAATGCATGAATCGTGATTCTATTTATGTTGATCTGATTTGATCTTGATTTAAGATTGAGATTTGTGATGAAACTTAGAACTAATTGATCTAAACTAATCACATAAATGAAGATTGAGATTTGTGATGAAACTTAGAACTGATTGATCTAAATTAATCACAGAATTGAAGAGGTTAGGTTACTAATTTGTGCCTAAGTTAATTGAATTCGGTACTTGAAATTAACATAGATTTTCATGAATGGTACGATTGCGGATTTGTGTTTATCACTTGTTAATTGAATTCTAGACGATCGTCTAGTATGAATTCTGGATTTGATGCAGAGATCTCGGTTAGATCCAAATTAACAATTCAATTGCGCTTCAAGTGTTTTATGAAGGGTCTATGATTGAATCCACCCAATCTTGGATAGGTTTCTAAATTGACTACTCTTTATTTATCATTTCTTCCTTTAATTTTGTTAAGTACGATCTTAAACTATCAAACCCCCCTTTGCTAACTTTCACTTGATTTGATTAAATTGCATCTACAATCCTTGAGGAGACGATCCGGTGTTGTCACTGTGCTACAAGTTTAGGTAATAACTTCGGTTATAATTTTGACTGAGTTCGGCGCTCGTCAATGTGTATGAAACAAACCTCTCTTATCATGTCAATGATAATTCCTGGTCCTAAAATGCCTGGAAATAGCATTGATGTTTATATGCAGCCCCTTGTTGCTGAATTATTACAGTTATGGAATAATGGTATAGATGCTTATGATGCCTCTTTGAATGAAATGTTTCGAATGCGTGCAGCATTAATGTGGACTATTAGTGACTTTCCAGGACTTGACAATTTGTCTGGTTGGAATACACACACATTGCTTGCATGTCCAACTTGTAATTTTGACACAGACTCTAAAAGGCTGAAGTTTGGCAAGAAAAATTGTTTTTTAGGACATCGTCGATATCTAGCACCTAATCATAGGTTTAGGTATAACAAGCAATCGTTTGATGGTTCTGTTGACCTTAGATCAGCTCCTGCTCCAAAAACCGATTTTGCTATTTTAAAACAAATTGAAGAAAGTCGTAAAAGGCCTCGCCATGAAGGCACAAGTGAAGATGGTCCCATACAATGGAAGAAAAAGAGTATTTTTTGGGAACTACCTTATTGGCAGCATAATTCTATTCGTCATTGCCTTGACATGATGCACATAGAAAAGAATGTATGTGACAATGTATTATTCACTGTCTTGGATGATAAGAGTAAGACAAAAGATAATCTTCAAGCTCGTAAAGATTTAGAAGCCATGAGATTAAGGAATGAACTTCACCCTTATCCTAACTCTTCCAAATTTCCTCCTGCATGCTTTACAATGAACAATCAAGAAAAAGACATATTTCTCAAGGTTCTTAAAAGCGTTGTAGTTCTTGATAGCTACTCATCAAATATTTCAAGATGTGTTGATTGCAAGAAACGTAAGATCTTTGGATTAAAAAGTCACGATTCACATATTCTTATGGAGCACCTTTTTCCAATTGCTTTTAGAAAAGCTCTTCCTCGTGAAGTGACTTCAGTGTTGATTGAGTTGTCTAACTACTTTAGAGAATTGTCAAGCAAAGTCTTAAATGTTAACCATTTGGAAAAGTTGCGTGATCGAATTGCATTAACACTTTGTCACATGGAAATGATATTTCCTCCGTCCTTTTTCACTATTATGGTTCATTTGGTTATCCATCTTGTTGAGGAAGTGATGCTTGCTGGTCCAGTGCATTTCAGATGGATGTACCCAGTTGAAAGGTACGATCAGATAATATTTTATTTATTTTCTACTTAATTCATAACATTATTTATGTGTTTCATTGTGGAATTCATATGATGATGTATTATTATAGGACTCTTGGCCATTTGAAATCATATGTTCGTAATAAGGCAGCACCAGAAGGTTGTATATCAGAAGGATTTATCTTGGAAGAGTGTTTAACATTCTGCTCTAGATACATGGAAGACATTGAAACAAGGTTTAATCGACCTAGACGTAATGATGATGACAATGGACAAAATTTTACTAGTGATTCTTCTGTTTTGTCATCTGAATTTCCAGCATTGGGTAAGCCTATTGGTGCAGTGAAGACAGTTACTTTGCAACCATTAGAAAAGATACAAGCACATCGCTATGTATTATTTAATTGTAAAATACTTGAAAAGTTTGTTGAGTAAGTAGACAATCTTGTTCCTAAAACTTTCTTTATTATAAATTACTTAAATATGCATTTAATAGATAATGTTTGATTAATTAGGAAGTTCAAAACAGAAGTCAAGAGAATGAATCGACATATGTTGATACTCAATTTTGTCCATAAAATTTTTATTTGTGAATTAATAATTGTATTAAATGATGCTTTAGTACAATACACTAAATTCTTTTTTTAAAGGTTTTATTTACCTATATCTTATTTTGAATTATAAATATATATAAATAATAAAAATAAAAAATATTTATAATAATAAAAAAGGACCTAACTCACTCATCCATCCACCCACTAATCCACTCACTCATCCACTAATCCACCCACTAACCCACTAATCCACTCACTCATCCACTAATACACCCACTAACCCACTAATCCATCCACTCATCCACTAATACACCCACTAACCCACTAATCCACCTACTAACCCACTCATCCACTCACTCATCCACTAATCCATTCACTAACCCACTCACCCACTCACATTCCACTCACCTTCCACATTCCACTTCCACTCACCTTCCACTCACCTTCCACTATCATTCCACTCACCTTCCACTATCACCCACTCACCTTCCACTCACCTTCCACTATCACCCACTCACCTTCCACTCACCTTCCACTATCACACCTTCCACTATCACACCTTCCACTCACCTTCCACTATCACCCACTCACATTCCACTCACCTTCTACTATCACACACTCCTACTCACATTCCACTCACATTCCACTCACCTTCCACTCACCTTCCACTATCACACATTCCACACACTCCCACTCACATTCCACTCACCTTCCACTATCACACATTCCACTCACCTCCCACTCACATTCCACTCACCTTCCACTATCACACATTCCACTCACCTTCCAACTAACCCACTAATCCACTCACCTTCCACTATCACACACTCCTACTCACATTCCACTCATCATCCACTAATCCACCCACTACTCCTCTATATAATCCTCACTCATCTTAAACTTCAAGCTCCCCCACATTCTCATCATCTTTTCTATCCACCACCATCTCCACACTCAACTCATCATCATCTCCTTCAAACTCACCACCTTCCATCATCAACATACACACATTCACTTCATTTCCCCCACATTCTCATCATCTCCACCCTCATCCACCACCATCTCCACACTCAACTCATCATCTTCTCCTTCAAACTCACCACCTTCCATCATTAACACACACACACATTCACTTCATTTCTCCACTCCAAGCTCTCCAACCTCTACTTCCATCTTCCATAACCTTTACCTCTCATCTTCACTTTCCATTAACAATCCCACACTGCAAACCACCACAACTACTACCCTCACCATCTTCCTTACCGTACCTTCCACTAGCAACATTACAACCCGAATCATCAACCTCAAACAACCACCATTTTTCATCTTCACCTCCACCACCATATGCCACCATCCATAACTAACAACCATTAAACTTCCATCTTCACCTCTACCGCCATCATTACCTTACTCCATAATCTTCATAATAATCATCAACTCACCATACTTACCTTCATTTCTACCACCCTCACTCACTTTCAACCCATCACTCTACCACCATCACCACTTTACTCCATAATCTTCATAATCATTTTTAACTTTTAACTCACCATACTCATTTTCAATAACATTATCCACAAACCTTTAACCACCATAACACCAAATAATCACAAAATACCACCTTACACCACCGACATCGTCGAGTTTTGTGTCGCCCAGATCTGCTCTGCCAACTACCACAGGTTTTTCCGTTCTTGTGAGCATCTTTTCTTTTGGTAAGTTAGAGTTAATCCATTGCTGACAAATTTGATTTTAAAAGTTTTAAGTTTCTCTCTTAATTAAAATCAATCAACCCACACTTATTTTCTAAAGAACTACGTGACTTTGAGTTCCTCATTGCACCTGAGGATACGTAGGAGCGAGAATTCCAATCTGTCAAGTCAAAAAAAAATAAATTTTCGTAATTTAGTTGTTTCTTTTCTTTCTTTCCTTAAAAAATAAAAAATAAAAATAAAAATAATAGTTATAAAATCTTTTCAAAAAGGATAAAATAAAATAAATACATTTGAGATTATTAAAATTTGCACAACTAACTTAAGGTACCGTTCTTGTAACGGGCAGTGTAGGGTGCTAATACCTTCCCTACCTGTAATCGACTCCCGAACTCAAACTCATTTTTCAAAAGATCAGTTTTGCCCATTTTAAGGGTTTTTCTAATGTTTTCCTAAATTAAATAAACATTGGTGGCGACTCCATTGATTTTCAAAATGCGCTAATCCTTTTTCGGTCGTCCCGTCGCGATTTCGGTTGCAACAACTGGCGACTCCACTGGGGACATTTAGAGAGTCAAGTCTGTTGTTGTTAGTTGTGCAAATTATTAATAATTTTTATTTATTTACTTTACCCCTTTTTGTCTTTATTTCTGTTTTCTTACTTGTTTGTGAATAAATTTTATATGATATTTTTATGTAAATATTTGCTAGCATTATTTTGTGTCCATTTTGACATGACTTACTTGTATATATATTTTTTGTGCTTAATTGTTGAAACCTTAGGGTAGATGATTGTTGCTTGGTTGTTGTATATATGCTTTTACATGTTGGGGGGTAATTTGGTCTTTTTAAATTTTTGGTACAGGTTTGTATGTTCCCTCACATACGTCACTATCACTTACCTCACACATAAGCTCTATACCCGGGCTCAGTACCTTGTAGGATTAGATAGAGGGCGAAGTAGTGTTGCTTTGAGAGACCTTTGGTCTCCGAATAGGTACATGAAAATCCCTCACTCAGATTGAACTCTTTCCGCTTGTAGCCTATCATGGGTGAGGATGGAGGACTCTTGCTAGCCAAAGTGTTGGTGACGATGTAGGGACAATCTGGGACCATTCTTTTTAGAAGTTTAGATCTGTCATGAAAATCTTGCACTGATAGATTGAACATAGTGACTTCCAAAATTAGAGTCATGACATTAAGGAAATCTAACTTCTAAGGTTCCACCTGATTAGGGCACAAAGGGAGCATCTTTTTTTATTTATCTTTTTCTTATGACATTCATTCATACATCCTTTTTTATGACTTGCATTTTTCTGTCATTCATAGCATTCTTAGAAATAAAAAATAAATAAAAATAATCATTTTGCATTTTCATTCATTCTTGCATTTTTTTAAAAAAAAAATAGTTCTAAAACAAGAATCATCATCTTGCATTACATGACATTCATAACTTTTTTTTTAAAAAAAATCATATCATGGCATTCATGACATTCATAACTTTTTTTTAAAAAAAAATCATATCATGGCATTCATGACATTCATAACATTTTTTTAAAAAAAATTAAAAAATTAAAAAAATTAAAAAAAAAAAAATCAGCTGCATCAGTAGTCAATGCTTCGCATACATGCATGTTGTTCAGTCCATATTGATAATTACATACTCATATCATGTTTCCCCCAAGCAGAATGGTAGACACTGGTAGAAAGGTAGCTTCTGCGACACCCTTACAAGACTTGTTCCCAAGTTAGGATCATGGACGAAAGAGAACAAACTCAAGAGCTAGTTAAGGGTGGACTTCAAGCCGAATGGATCAATGGGTTTTCAAGAAAACTCATGGATGACAACGGCTACCTAAGCAGTAGTCCAGCAAGCAGTGTCAGATGTTTCTAGGTATGCTCATCTGTGATAGGAGCGAATGTTTGGAGTGGTCAATCAGGGGCAACCTTAGAAAGTTCATCTTAGTGGTGATTCATTCTGATTTTGAACTTATGTAAACTTTCTTGAAGCATTAATGTAATGGATTTGCATGGTTCTCTCAGCATACCTTGTTTCATTTTCCTATGTTCTTAGCACTCGTGTTCTTGTCATGTCTTTCTTGTCTTTCTTTCCTTTGCTTGCTTTCTTTTGGTTTGAATCCTATGAGACTTTTGTGCTAGCAAAAATTTGGTAGTCATGAAAACCTCATATGCAGGTGTTCTTTACAAAAACAAAAAAAAAACAACAAAAAATAAAGGAGAGGTGAAAAAAAGGAGAGAGAAAAATAAAAAGAGCAAATAAGTAATCACTTGGTGTGTGTTATCCTTTTGTCTCTAAATTAGATTTTTTGAAAATGAGCATTCAAGATTTGAAATAAAGATTGACCATCTTTCACTATCCTTCATAAGAATTCATCGTTTCTTTTCATTATCTCTCGTTGTCCCATTTTGAGCTTGTAAGTTTTTTCAATAAACCCTGGACAAGGATCACCCTTACATTAGGGGATGGCACAAGACAAAGGTTGATTGTCATGGTTACTATTTTGAAGCATAATGAAAAAGAGAAAGTGAAGAAAAATTGAAAGGAACAGAAAGTAAAATGGAGAACAGTAGGAGAAAAAAATATATTTGAAAGCGCAAAGGCAAGTGACAAAGCTTAAAGTTTGAACAAGGATCCTTGGTCCCATTTAACCTTTAAACACTTGTTTGAGCCTGATATCTTTCATTTCATAACCACTAGCCTTGGCCACATTACAATCCTTAAAAAGTCCATTCTGATCAATGAATGATTGCCTTCATTTTCACAAGTTTTAATTTCGAGACAAAATGATTATACTCATACAAGTATCTAGTGCTTTGCTCCTAAAAAAAAATCTTGGTAGACTGAAAACTCGCAAGGGCGGTCTTAAAAAAAAGAAAGAGAAAGGAAGATGAAAAAAGAAAAAAAGATTTACACTAGTGCAAGTTTTCACCTTGTTCAAGCTGACCCTACACTGGAGCATTTTCTCTAGCTCGATTTTACCTATATTGAGGCAAATCTTTTGGTTCAATCTGACCCTACATTGGGGCATTTTTTTTCTCTACCTCAATTTGGCCTATGTTGGGACAAGTCTCTACTCTTTTCAATTCAACTCTAAACTGGAGCATTTTTTCTAGTTTGATTTGGCTTCACACTGGGGCAAAACAAAAAAAAAATCTCAAGTTCCCCCACTTTGGGATAATTTTTGTTGTCAAGTGGCCTACACTTTGGGGCAGTTTTGTTCTCAAATGGTTAATTTTTTTTTTTTGATACCTTACACTGGGGCAGATCTTTATAGATACCTGATAAAAGAATGGTTGTGATGTCCAGTTGTCAAGTAAAGATCAATCACATCCAAACTGGGGCAAAAATCCTTCTGGCATTTGTACTATTCCATTTCGTGTGTCTTTTTGTGTAGTCATACTCCCAAAGTCAGTCAATAAATTACTCAGTTAGTAAATTTCTTTCCTATTCCACTTTTGAATCCATGCATATCTAGTACATGATGCTTCAAGTTCGGTGAACATGAGTGCAATAGTACAACTTAACCATCAGATGGTAGTCTCTTGTTGAACAACTCAAGCCAAAAGAGCTCCAAAATTTCAATCAATGAAGGAAATGACATCCTCAATGGATAATTCAGATTAAAGTATGTCTAGTGGCATAGGAATCTTTGAAGGAAGAAAGTCAGAAACTTTTATGAAGAGAAATTTGAAGAAGATGAGACTAACAATGATCCCATTTTCCAAGAAGCATTTGGCTTATGGCTTATTGCACAAAGTTCTAAGGCTCAAGGCCCACTGCATAAAGTTTTCTGGCTCAAGGCCTTTTAAGAGCATTGATGAGAAAATGAAGAATAACCAGGCAAATCATAAAGCAAATTTCGCTATTGTTCAACCTTGATCCTGCTATGGGAAAAAGTTCTTAAGGGTGTTGTGGAACTAAGAAGCGATCCAGCTAAAGCTCTGATGTATCAATTTATGTTTACCTAATTTGTTCATGAGAATTTCTACCATAGGGCATCATGCATCATCTCAGGCATTATATGCACTGTCCTCAAGCTCAACATCCATTGCATCATCATGCATCCGCTGCATCATGCCTCATCTCAAGTATCACATGCATTTACAAGCAAAAACACAATTTCTTTTTGGTTCCCAGGGCCTTATGCCCATTACTTTTAATTTCTGGGTCCCAAAACCCGTTGTTTTTAGCTTTCACAACAAGTCAGGGCCTTATGCTCATTACATTTTCCTTTGTGGGTCCTTGCACCCATTGTCTTTAAGTTTCTGTCAAGCTTCGGCGGATACCCGACTCGTATGCTTTTATCTCTTTCCCAAGTTTTTCCAAGCTTCAGCGGATACCCGACTCATTTTTTTATCTTTCTGCTTTAAGTTTCTGTCAAGCTTCAGCGGATATCCGACTCCGCAAGCTTTTTTATCCTTCCTGCTTTAAGTTTTGGTCAAGCTTCGGCGGATACCCGACTCCGCAAGCTTTTTTTTTCCTTTCCTACTTTAAGTTTTTGCCAAGCTTCGACGGATACCCGACTCATAGCTTTTTCTTTTCTAGTTTTAAGTTTTTCCAAGCTTCAGGCGGATATCCGACTCATGAGCTTTTTCCCTTTCTTTTAAGCTTTAAGCTTCGGCGGATAATCGACCATGAGCTTTTTCCCTTTCTTGCTTTAAGTTTTGCCAAGCTTTAGCGGATACCCCTCATGAGCTTTTTCCCTTTCTGCTTTAAGTTTTTTTCTAAGCTTCGGCGGATAACTGACTCATAGCTTTCTCCTTCCTACTTTAAGTTTTTTCCAAGCTTCGGCGGATAACCCGACTCACAAGTTTTTTTCCTTTCCCGCTTTAAGCTTTTGTCAAGCTTCGGCGGATAACTGACTCATGGCTTTTTTATCCTTCTGCTTTAAGTTTTGGTCAAGCTTCGGCGGATATAACTGACTCATAAGTTTTTTTCCTTTTCTTGCTTTAAGCTTCGGCGGATACCCGACTCATAGCTTTTTCCTTTCTAGTTTTAAGTTTTTGCCAAGCTTCATGGATAACTGACTCATGAGCTTTTTCCTTTCTTTGCTTTAAGCTTCGACGGATAACTGACTCATGGCTTTCTCCTTTCCGCTTTAAGTTTTGTTAAGCTTCAGCAAGCTTCGACGGATGCAACTGACCATGCTTTTTTTTCCTTCTTGCTTTAAGTTTTGGTCAAGCTTCGGCGGATACCCGACTCAGCAAGCTTTTTTCCTTTTCTTACTTTAAGCTTCGGCGGATACCCGGCTCCGCAGTTTTTCCCTTTCCTTTAAGTTTTTCCAAGCTTCGGCGGATAACTGACCATAGTTTTTTTCCCTTTCTTTGTTTTAAGCTTCATGAACTGACCAAACTCGGCAGTTTTTTTCCTCTCCCATTTAAGTTTTTGTTAAGCTTCATATACTGACTCATAGCTTTTTTCCTTTGCTTTAAGTTTTGTTAAGCTTCGGTGATAACTGACTCAAAGCTTTTTCCTTTCTTGCTTTAAGCTTCGGCGGATCTCACCAAGTGAGCTTTTTCCTTTCCCCGCTTTAAGTTTTTCTAAGCTTCGGCGGATAACTGACTCATAAGCTTTTTTCCTTTCTTGCTTTAACCTTCGGCGGATAACTGACTCATGAGCTTTTTTCCTTTCTGCTTTAAGTTTTGTTAAGCTTCAGGCGGATAACTGACTCATAGCTTTTTTCCCTTTCTTGCTTTAAGCTTCGCGGATAACCGACTCATGAGCTTTCTCCCTTTCCTACTTTAAGTTTTTGCCAAGTTTCGGCGGATAACTGACTCATGTTTTTTCCTTTCTGCTTTAAGTTTTGTTAAGCTTCAGCGGATAACTGACTCATAGCTTCTTCCCTTTCTTGCTTTAAGCTTCGGTGGATACCCGACTCATAGTTTTTTCCTTCTGCTTTAAGTTTTTCTAAGCTTCAGGCGGATAACTGACTCATGAAGCTTTTTCCCTTTCTTGCTTTAAGCTTCGGCGGATAACGACTCATAGTTTTTTCCTTTCTGCTTTAAGTTTTTCCAAGCTTCGGCGGATACCTGACTCATAGCTTTTTTTCTTTTCTTGATTTAAGCTTCGGCGGATACCGACTCATGTTTTTTTCCTTTTCCCGCTTTAAGTTTTTTCCAAGCTTTAGCGGATACTGACTCATGAAGTTTTTTCCTTTCTTGCTTTAAGCTTCGGCGGAAACCCGACTCATAAGCTTTTTTCCTTTCTTGCTTTAAGTTTTTTCCAAGCGTCGGATAACTGACTCATAGCTTTTTCCTTTCTTGCTTTAAGTTTTTGCCAAGCTTCGGCGGATGCAACTGACTCATGCTTTTTTCCTTCCCGCTTTAAGTTTTGGTTAAGCTTCGGCGGATAACTGACTCATGGCTTTTTTTCCTTTCTAGTTTTAAGTTTTTACCAAGCTTCGGCGAATACCCGACTCCGCAAGCTTTTTCCCTTTCTTGCTTTAAGCTTCGACTTCGCAAGCTTTTTCCCTTTCTTGCTTTAAGCTTCGGCGGATACCCGATTCCGCAAGTTTTTTTCCTTTCTAGTTTTAAGTTTTTCCAAGCTTCGGTGGATGCCCGACTCATGCTTTTTCCTTTTTTTCTTTTTGTAAGCTTCGGCGGAAACCCGACTCCATGACTTTTTCCTTTCTGCTTTAAGTTTTGTTAAGCTTCGGCGGATACCCGACTCATGAAGTTTTTCCCTTTCTTGCTTTAAGCTTCGGCGGATACCCGACTCCATGTTTTTTTTCCTTTCTTGCTTTAAGTTTTTCCAAGCTTCGGCGGATAACTGACTCATGCAAGCTTTTTCTCTTTCTTGCTTTAAGCTTCGGCGGATACCGACACCGCATTTTTTTCCTTTCTTGCTTTAAGTTTTTCCAAGCTTCAATGATACTGACTCATGAGTTTTTCCTTTCTTGCTTTAAGCTTCGGCGGATACCAGGCTCTCATGAGCTTTTTCCCTTTCTGCTTTAAGTTTTTCCAAGCTTCGGCGGATAACGACTCATGAGCTTTTCCTTTCTTGTTTTAAGCTTCGGCGGAAACTTGACTCATGAGCTTTTTCCCTTTCTGCTTTAAGTTTTGTTAAGCTTCAGGATAACCCGACTCATAGCTTTTTTCCTTTTGCTTTAAGTTTTTGCCAAGCTTCGGCGGATAACAGACTCATGAAGCTTTTTCCCTTTCTTGCTTTAAGCTTCGGCGGAACCCGACTCATGGCTTTTTTCCTTTCCTTTAAGTTTTGTTAAGCTTCAATGGATACAGGACTCATAGCTTTTTCCCTTTCTTGCTTTAAGCTTCGGCGATGGAACCCGACTCATGAGTTTTTTCCTTTCTGCTTTAAGTTTTGTTAAGCTTCAATGGATAACTGACTCATGCTTTTTTCCTTTCTTGCTTTAAGCTTCGGCGGATACCGGCTCCATGTTTTTTCCTTTCTGCTTTAAGTTTTGTTAAGCTTCAATGGATAACTGACTCATAGCTTTTTTCCTTTCTTTGCTTTAAGCCGGCGATACCCACTCATGTAGCTTTTTTCCTTTCTGCTTTAGTTTTTTCCAAGCGTCGTGGATACTGACTCATGCAAGCTTTTTCCCTTTCTTACTTTAAGCTTCGTGAACTGACTCATGAGCTTTTTCCTTTCTGCTTTAAGTTTTTGTTAAGCTTCAGGCGGATAACTGACTCATGGCTTTTTCCTTTCTTGCTTTAAGTTTTTGCCAAGCTTCGGCGGATAACCCGACTCATGAGTTTTTTATCCTTCCCGCTTTAAGTTTTGGTCAAGCTTCGGCGGATAACTGACTCATAGCTTTTTTCCTTTCTTGCTTTAAGCTTCGGCGGATACCTGACTCCATGTTTTTTTCCTTCTCTAGTTTTAAGTTTTTGCCAAGCTTCGGCGGATAACTGACCACTCTAGCTTTTTTCCCTTTCTTGCTTTAAGCTTCGGCGGATACTGACTCATGTTTTTCTCCCTTTCTGCTTTAAATTTTTGCCAAGCTTCAAATAGATAACTGACTCACGCAAGCTTTTTTTATCTTTCTGCTTTAAGTTTTGGTCAAGCTTCGACGGGCACCCTACCCATAAGCTTTTTAAGTTTTTCAAGCTTCGACGGGCACCCTACCTTTCATACAAGCTTTTAAGTTTTGTCAAGCTTCGACGGGCACCCTACCCCGCAAGTTTTTTAAGTTTTCTGTCAAGCTTCGACGGGCACCATACCCCGCAAGTTTTTTTTTATCTTTATATCAAGCTTCGACGGGCACCCTACCCCTCAAGCTTTTTACACTTTTGTCCAGCTTCGACGGATACCCGACTCCGCAAGCTTTTTACTTCGTTTTAATGACATTTGTTTTTGCGTTAATCTGCTTTCTTAAAAAAAAAAAGAAAAAGAAAAAAAAAGAAAAGAAAATGAAAATTTTCATGGACAAAATTGAATCAATTCATTTGCTTCCCATTTATTCTAAATGTAAAGCAAAGGGGCAAAATGTTGATACTCAATTTTGTCCATAAAATTTTTATTTGTGAATTAATAATTGTATTAAATGATGCTTTAGTACAATACACTAAATTCTTTTTTAAAGGTTTTATTTACCTATATCTTATTTTGAATTATAAATATATATAAATAATAAAAATAAAAAATATTTATAATAATAAAAAAAGGACTTAACCCACTCATCCATCCACCCACTAACCCACTCATCCACTCACTCATCCACTAATCCACCCACTAACCCACTAATCCACTCACTCATCCACTAATCCACCCACTAACCCACTAATCCATCCACTCATCCACTAATACACTCACTAACCCACTAATCCATCCACTCATCCACTAATACACTCACTAATCCATCCACTAATCCACCTACTAACCCACTCATCCACTCACTCATCCACTAATCCATCCACTAACTCACTCACCCACTCACATTCCACTCACCTTCCACATTCCACTCACCTTCCACTATCATTCCACTCATCTTCCACTCACCTTCCACTATCACCCACTCACCTTCCACTCACCTTCCACTATCACACCTTCCACTCACCTTCCACTCATCACACCTTTCACTCACCTTCCACTATCACACCTTCCACTATCACACCTTCCACTCACCTTCCACTATCACCCACTCACATTCCACTCACCTTCCACTATCACACACTCCTACTCACATTCCACTCACATTCCACTCACCTTCCACTCACCTTCCACTATCACACATTCCACACACTCCCACTCACATTCTACTCACCTTCCACTATCACACATTCCACTCACCTCCCACTCACATTCCATTCACCTTCCACTATCACACATTCCACTCACCTTCCAACTAACCCACTAATCCACTCACCTTCCACTATCACACACTCCTACTCACATTCCACTCATCATCCACTAATCCACCCACTACTCCTCTATATAATCCTCACTCATCTTAAACTTCAAGCTCCCCCACATTCTCATCATCTTTTCTATCCACCACCATTTCCACACTCAACTCATCATCTTCTCCTTCAAACTCACCACCTTCCATCATCAACATACACACATTCACTTCATTTCCCCACATTCTCATCATCTCCACCCTCATCCACCACCATCTCCACACTCAACTCATCATCTTCTCCTTCAAACTCACCACCTTCCATCATTAACACACACACACACATTCACTTCATTTCTCCACTCCAAGCTCTCCAACCTCTACTTCCATCTTCCATAACCTTTACCTCTCATCTTCACTTTCCATTAACAATCCCACACCGCAAACCACCACAACTACTACCCTCACCATCTTCCTTACCGTACCTTCCACTAGCAACATTACAACCCGAATCATCAACCTCAAACAACCACCATTTTTCATCTTCACCTCCACCACCATATGCCACCATCCATAACTAACAACCATTAAACTTCCATCTTCACCTCTACCACCATCATTACCTTACTCCATAATCTTCATAATAATCATCAACTCACCATACTTACCTTCATTTCTACCACCCTCACTCACTTTCAACCCATCACTCTACCACCATCATCACCACTTTACTCCATAATCTTCATAATCATTTTTAACTTTTAACTCACCATACTCATTTTCAATAACATTATCCACAAACCTTTAACCACCATAACACCAAATAATCACAAAATACCACCTTACACCACCGACATCGTCGAGTTCTGTGCCGCCCAGATCTGCTCCGCCAACTACCACAGGTTTTTCCGTTCTTGTGAGCATCTTTTCTTTTGGTAAGTTAGAGTTAATCCATTGCTGACAAATTTGATTTTAAAAGTTTTAAGTTTCTCTCTTAATTAAAATCAATCAACCCACACTTATTTTCTACAGAACTACGTGACTTTGAGTTCCTCATTGCACCCGAGGATACGTAGGAGCAGAATTCCAATTCTGTCAAGTCAAAAAAAATAAATTTTCGTAATTTAGTTGTTTCTTTTCTTTCTTTCCTTAAAAAAATAAAAAATAAAAATAAAAATAATAGTTATAAAATCTTTTCAAAAAGGATAAAATAAAATAAATACATTTGAGATTATTAAAATTTGCACAACTAACTTAAGGTACCGTTCTTGTAACGGGCGGTGCAAAGTGTAGGGTGCTAATACCTTCCCTACCTGTAATCGACTCCCGAACTCAAACTCATTTTTCAAAAGATCAGTTTTGCCTATTTTAAGGGTTTTTCTAATGTTTTCCTAAATTAAATAAACATTGGTGGCGACTCCATTGATTTTCAAAATGCACTAATCATTTTCGGTCGTCCCGTCGCGATCTCGGTTGCAACAACATAGAAGAATGCTATCCAAGGAGGTGGAACAATATGTACACAAAAATTTTCATGAGTGGCTTAGAGATCATGTAAAGGTATAATCCTGAGTTCATTTTTCTAATTTGTTGAGCAGTATATCCTAATTCATTTTAAAATGTATTAGGTTATAGAAAAAGATGACATGGATATCACACCTGAAATTGAGATACTTGCCCAAGGGCCAAATTCTATTACAAGAAGATTTGATGGGTATAACATACATGGGTTTAAGTTTCGTACAAAGGGGAGAGAGCAAGGAATGAAAACACAAAATAGTGGTGTCGCTGTCTCTGCAAGTATTATGAGTTATTCAAGCCATAAAGATGGAAGTCCAACTTTGGGTGAAGTAATGTATTATGGGAGATTGATTGATATATTAGAGTTAGATTACTATGGTCAATTAAGGATTGTGTTATTCAAATGTGATTGGGTTGATACCACACCAAATAGGGGAATCAAGATAGATGAATTTGGAATCACAAATGTAAACTTTTCCCGTCTAATACATACAGGTGAACAAGAAACAGATGAACCATTTGTCCTTGCAACTGATGCTCGAATGGTATTTTATGTGGATGATCCAGTTGAAGAAGGATGGAGTTCTGTTTGTCATACGACACCAAGAGACTTATATGATATGGGAGATTTGAACATGGTGAATTCAGAAGAGTCTATTCAGGACATACCATTTCCTGTACAACATTTAGAAAACATTGATCAAATACTATTAGTGAGGGATGATGTTAATGAACAAGAACCAAATCAGTCTTTATTTGATTATCATCATAATCTTAGTAGAGATGATGATGATATTATGTCTGATTAGTTTAAAATTTTGAATGCTTGTTGTTAAGTTTGAACATATGTATATAACTATTAAATTTCCTTGGTTTTCCTTAGCATGCATGGTATAGATGTTCATTTACTCTTTTTTTTTTATATTTTTGTTTGTCAATATTTCTATACTTGTTCAATGTTTATATTCAGGTTTCCTATTTAAAATGGGTCAGAAAAAAAATAGTTCAAATCAAGCATTATTGGTAGAACTACGAGAAGATGAAGATCATGCAATTAACTTAGATTCCCCACAGCAAAACCATAATAGCCAGGATGATTTACAACCTGTTGAAGCTAGTCTTGAGGATTCAATCTCTGAATCTAATGATGGTAGTTCAATGTTGCATGATGGATCAACTTCTTTCTCTACCACCACTCAAACCCAACCACAACAGAAGGAAGGGCCTTTACTTGTGAAAATAATAGGTGAGAGTAATATGTTTGATTAGTTAATAATATAATATTATCATTATCATATTTATTTTTCTTTAATTAGAGTTAAGGTTTGTTAATTGTTCTTTATATATACATGGATAGATACTACTACTAATGAGATCACAATCCGAAAAATGGTTGCAAATCAAGTTTGGCATATGGAAAAAAATTCAAAGGTGATTGTGGAGCTCAACTGTCATGGCCAAGGAAATGACAATGGTTCGAATTTGTTTATTAGATTTTTAGGTTTACTTACTCAAAACCCATCACTTTGTCCTATACACATTGTTGATTGGCGTTGGATGCCCAAAGACAAAAGACGCCAACTATAGAAAATGATAGAGGTAACATTGTCTATACACATTGTCTATTCATATTGCATCTATTACTTGTTTGGAACTAATCGCATTTCATTTTTTTCAAGGGTAATTTCTTATTTGATTATCTTGCCGCATGCAAATGGGTTATGGAAAAGTTGGGTGATAGATGGAAGGCCAACAAACAAAAGTTAAGATGTAAGTACTTCTACTTGTATAAAACTAAGGAAGAGTTACTTACTAATCCTCCTCCTGGAGTGGATAGTGGTGAGTGGTCAACTTTTGTGCATCATTATAATGAAGATAAGATTAAGGTAAATTTTTTTTTGTAATTAATCACTAAGTTTATATATGCAATTAAGTTTTATATACATTGACAACTATTAACAAATGTAGAAGATATGCTCACAAAATGCAAAGAATCGGAAGAAGCTTAAAGTCTCTCATGCTGGTGGGAGTAAAAGTAATGCTAGGAAAGCTTGTGAAATGGTATGTTACTACTAGTAGGGAAAAAGTTTTAGATAAATGAATTATTTTTCAAAGATTATGACCATGCACTTACCTTGGTTGAACTTATGATATTTAGTACATGCTACTATTATTTCATTGACTTAGTTATACTAATGTAGGAGAAAAAATTAGGAAGGCCTGTGTGTCGAGGTGAGGTTGTCATTTCAAATTTATTGAAAAAGGATGGAAGCTATGCGAATGAAGAAACAAAGATAATAGTTGTAAGTTTCTGTTTATAAGTTATGATATTGCACATTGTTATCTTGTATGGTTGTTATTGATTGTAGGCTTTACATCTTGATGCATATGTTACATATTGCATATATGTATACTTAACAAATGAATATCTACTTAGAAGCAATGAGTATATTAAATTGGAACTACCCACAACCTTCTAAGTCAACATTCAAGATTTATTGTTTTGGTCAATCAATTGTGGTGGAGAATCATATGTGCCTTAAATTGTTTTGGTCAATCACTGGCCTTATTGTGATTTGGTTACATAATCATACTAAACTCAAAAATTTGAAAAAAATCTTTATTCTTTTGATTGTTTCCCCTCCCCTGCTTATGCTCCATGCAGTGAAGAGGTAGCTAAGCTAAGTCAAAATTTTCTGGGTCCTGATATTTCCTTGTAAGCATGATTATCTCTACTCTTCTGACTTCTGTTGGGATAAACACTGCTCTGTGTGTGTTGTTCTTCACTTGCTATTCTGTGTGCATTTCAATAAGTAATGCATATTATGAAAAATATAATGATATTTGGAAATTCTGCAAGGAAGTGAATATTCATTGTGTGCTTTGTTGCTGAGGTTGTTTGTTATTATGATATTTCAGAGAAAAATATAATGATGGGTTTCTCTTTACTTTTAGGATAAGATTTCAGAGAACCTACCTCAAGATCAAGAATATGCTGCTTCTTCAGGTGTTCCTTCAATGATTTTAGCTCACCCAAATGATGCAATTGGAAAAGTCTTTGGAGTTGAACACTCTAGTCGTGTGCGTGGCTTAGGACATGGTGTTTGCCCTACTAATATTTTTGATATGCCCACATAGCGCAATATAAGAGCATCAAGCAACAATGCATCTCAACAACGTATTGAAGACTTAGAGAAACAAGTAGAGACCTTGCAAGATAAGTTAAGTGGATATGATGAGACCAAAACACAATTGAGTAACATCTTAAATTTCTTGCAAGATAGATTTGGTTCTGACTTACCTTTCAACAATGTTTCAAGTTCTTAAGTTTATGTAATTAAATGTAGTGATGATAATAGTCTACTTTTTGAGTAAGATTTGTAGTTAAGTGAAATTGTGAACATGAAGTGTATGGTTTAAAATAGTGATGATGCTAACTAGGATATGCATTTTGAGTAGGATTGGTTAGTGAAGTTGTGAACATGAAGGATATCATTTAGTTTTGACAAATATTCAAAACTTTTGTCTAATCCTCTTTATTAACTAGTGATTTGAATGCTCTACTTGATTGAGATTTTGTATATGATTAAACAGTATTCATTTGTGATATGATTGGGAAGTAACTAGTATTTTAAAATATATATATATATATATATATATATATATATATATATATATATATATATATTTAGCCACGCTTAACTGGCAAACTCGATTTCATGAATATAAAACTCCCGTTGTATTAGTCACGGTTTAAGTGTGGTTAATCCTTTACTTAATTACGTTTTAAGTGTGGTTGATCCATAAATTAGCTACGGTTTAAGTGTGGCTAACCTATCACTTAGTCACGGTTTAAGTGTGGCTAACTTATTACTTAGCCACGGTTTAAGTGTAGCTAAGTATTCTGTAGAATATATTTTTAATAAATTTAGCTACGATTATAACTTATTTAACCACGGTTATAACCGTGGGTAACAAAATGTTGCCACAGTCCCTAAAACCGTGGCTAATTTATTTGCCACGCCTTATTTAGCCACGGTTGAGATAACCGTGGCTAAAAGTTATTAGCTACGGTTTTTAATATTTTTGCCACGGTTAAAACCGTGGCTAAATGCCGTTTTTTTTGTAGTGTCTATAAAAGTCACATAATATTTTTTACCACCTCTGGTCATTGTATTTTTTAAATCTCCTAGATCGGTATGAATTAAACTAAGTAATTCAGATTCACGTTGATGTACTAAAGGACAAGATTTTTTAGTTAGTTTAGATTCAATACATATATCACATTTATTTAAGCATACATCACTAGTCGCGAAAATTAAACTAAGACATCGCATTTTCTTAATATAAGAAATATTAACATGTCCTAATCTAGCATGCCACATATCAACAGAATCAATCAAGTAAGCAGAAGAAGATGCAACTTTATTAATAATTTCAGAAATACTGAGTACAAAAAGTCCTTGATCATTATAGCCCTTTCCCACAAAGACATTATTTTTTGTCATTGCTATCTTGTCAGATTCGAATGACACTTTAATCCCAGCTTTTCCCAATAATGATACAGAAATCAAATTGGCCATAATATTAGGCACATGGAGTACATCATTCAAAGCCAAGGTCTTCCCAGATGTGAGCTTTAGAAGAACTTTCCCTTTTCCCGAAACTGCAGCAGTTCGAGAATCTCCAAGATACACAAGTTCTTCATCATCCCCTACAGAAGTGTAGGAGGTAAAAGCATCTTTGTTTGCACAAATATGCCTGGTAGCACCAAAGTCTACCACCCATTTGTTCACACTGGTCACAATGTTAACTTGAGAAACGACTGCAACCACAATATCATCTCCTTCGGCCAAATTTACATTCGGCTTAGGAGGATTATCGCTTCTCACTCTATGCCTGCATTGAGGAGCATGATGACCTGGCTTTCCATAAACATAGCAAGCTTCTTTCTTTTTGAAAGTGAGATTAGTAATTTTAGGAAAGTGATCAGAAGATTTTTTGTTATTGACATACCTTTTTTTTATGGTTTATTCTGAACCAGATTTGCTCGAGAAGCCAAAGCCTTCGCCCTTGCAGCCTGACACTCTCTTCGGTTGGTGTCTTCAATGATAATATGCGTTATCAGTTCTGAGGGTGACAGTTGCTTGTGCTTGTGCTTCAGCTGTTGCCTGTGGTCCTTCCACGATGGAGGCAGCTTCTCGATAAGGAGTCCAGCAACAAATTCGTTTGGGAGGGTGATGTTTTCGGCCTTGAGATCCTCCAACAATTTATGATATTCATTGATCTGAACCTTGATATCCTTGTCGTCAGTCATTTCCCAGTGATAGTAGTTGCCGATGACGAATTTCTGTTTCTCGGCATCTTCAGCGGTGTACTTGATGGTCATGGAGTCCCATATCTCCTTCGCATCCTTGTAAGAACAGTACACATCGAACAAGTCATTAGAAAGTGTGCTAATAATTGTGTGACGACATACCTTATTTGCATGTGTCCAATCCTGAATCAGTTTCGGATTGGCTGTCGATGCCGGCCTGGGTTCGGTAAGCGCGGATGCGACTCCGTGCATGTCGAGGATTGTGTGAACACGTTCCTGCCATCTTCTAAAGTTTTGGCCACCGAAAAGCTCAATTTTTGAGATATCCGGAAATGGCTTTGCTTAGGTGACCGGAGGTGGAGGCAGTGGAAGAACGGCCTCGCCGTTGGTGGGAGCGAGAGGCTAGTTGTCCGCATTGTTGTCAGTCATGGTATAATAAAATCCTTGAGATTGTTATTTGGTACGTGGTGATAACACAGTAAAGCACAATGAGATGAATAGCCTGAGGCGTGTGAGCAGACATTGTCCTCAAGGATTTTATCGCACGGGTGTGCGAATCCCCTAGGATTCAACAGGCTCGTCTCGGTGGAAGCCGAGGTAACAGAACAACAAAGAAGTTTTTGGTGTAACCCAGGAAGAAGAAGAAGAAGAGGAGAGAAGGAGAAGGTGAAGATGAAGGTAAGTCTGTTTTCGTTTGAAAAACGTATTTAAAATTCAAGACTCCTGTATTTTTAAAAAGAGTTAAGAATAACAGATTATGTGAACGTTTGAACGTGTCCACCTCGAGTCCGCCTCACGTCAGAACGTGGCCAACCCACGTAGGAACGTGCCGCCTCACGTCAGAACGTGGCCAACCCACGTAGGAACGTGGGAGGTTAAGGACGTGGAGACCAAGTCAAAAAACAGAATAACAAAATAACCGTTTCTGGATAAGGTTCATAAAAACTTAATAATTATAAGCACAAAATAATTATGGTAATTAAAATGGAACAAAAGCTGTGAGGCCTCATTATCGTGCGCGCAGGAGGGGCAAATCGGATGATTCGCACTGACTTGTCCCAAACGAGACCCAACTTGTGCACGCAAGCCCATTCCTCTCACAAGCTTATCTAACAAGCTTAAAACATAATTTACCTTATAAACTCTTTAACACTTTGATGACCAAGCAATGTGGGACTTTAGACTTTTGAAATATCATAATAAAAGCTATAAAAACTACAACAGTGAGAACTTAATTAGGTTAATTTGTGATCGAAAGTTTCAAACAAGAATGTGAAGAAATTCCTAATAGTGAGTTGGGCTTTGTACTTCTTTATTGTTTGTAGTTGATTTTGATTAATCATATTTAATTTTGAGCTCGATCGTTGTTCTATTTCTATTAGGTACTGCAAAAGTATTTTGCTCTATTATATCATTTTTGTTGCACTGCACTTGTTTGTTTCAATCAAGATGAGTTTCGGCACCAGAAAACAAGAGTTAGTTCATTGCGCAATTACACCATTAATTTTAGTCTTATAAGAGAGGAGATGATCCTACCTCAACGAGAAATTCTTACTTAAACATAATACATATAATTAGATACAATAAGTCAATTACCTAACCATTAATTTCTCCGACCTCCATATCCCCTTTTTCTCAGGGTCTCATAGCATCCTATATTTATTAAGATTAAATGAGGCCAAATGTAAACTTCATTAATATAAAATTGTAGTGCGCGGTGCTAGGCATATAGAGAAGTAATTTTCATCACATAATTAATGGATCAATCGTCAATGTCTGAAAAGTTGGTAAGAAAAACATGGGAAGGCAAAATGAAATAATTGATTGCCGAATGTGGAATCAAGTTAACAAAATGATTGGGAAAATCTATAAGCATAAATTAGGAATGAAGAAATAATTCCAAAGACACATGATTGCTACAGATAATCTGTACGCACATCATATTACTTGCGAAAAGCTAATTATCCAGCTTCTTGTTTAATCAAACCTTTACTTTAATATGGAGGACGGATGGAGCGTAATGTCATTTGTCCATTTCATTTCACCATTTCAGGAAACTAGTTAAACCAAAAACACAGATTGTATAACAAATTAAAGAGACATTGCTTTGCCAAGCAATCCATACAAAAAACAACCTTTTACTTCACAGGCGACAGACAAGAGACCCTTTACACCATAAAATGATATTTCATTTCGTTCATCATTTCCCTTTTTCATTAATTAACCACATTGCCTTACAATGGCAAAGTCCAACGAAGGAAAGGCCACGACAGAAACATATTAATATATATACGTCGAAAGAAAAACCAGAGCCATACTCATATGAACAGACCCATCAACCTTAATACAGACGCTAAACCAGAGGAAAAAGAATAAGAAAAATAAAAGAAATAGAAAAAAAAAACCCATAAAAGAAAGCAAATATAATAAAAGCTGGAGAGCTCTCTTCTATCTGACTATGAGCACCGACCGTTCCACATGTCAACAGGAAAAAGAGCCTTCCTTCTTTTGACCGCAAAGTCTTACACCTACTCGTCCGTGTTTCTAACTTTTTTTTTTATGATTTTTATTTTGTGGCCTTTAATTCATCACACACATGACATGAGTGTTGGCCACACCAGCTCAATATCTAAGCTGCTGAGGGCGCTGTAACATATTGAACTTGGCCAACCTCTGATAGAGCATGTACGAATGGTTCAATGTCAACAACACCATCCGCTGGCCCTTGGGCCCCACTCAAGGGCTTATTGTAATCAAGGGAAGCATCATTGTAGATGTCCCACCATTTCTGCACCAACATCTTTATATCCTCTCTTTGCATATTCTCTTCCTTCCCGGTATACCTCCATGGCTTAGATCCCTGAAGAAGAACAAAAAAAAAATAGAGCCAACTCAATTCAACTGCTCACAAACACAATCAATATATTAAAATTGACTAATTAATTAGTAAATGAGTTTGACTGTTTTGAGTTTCATACCGCTGCGCAGTAGTGAACAACATTGACTTTATCAAGTTCCACATTCTCCGGGTGACGCCACAACATGGCAAGGACAAGGTTGTAGACCAAGGGGATTGGCTTGTAAATGTCCTTGAAGTACATGTTCAAGAAGTCCTGCTCCGCGAATGGGGTAGGAGGGGTGACCTGCAGGGTCCTAAGCAGGTCGTGGTAAGTTTCCATGCTGGGCTCGAACACAAACATGCCAGCATTGAAGTATAGGGACGGGGGTTGACCCAATTCTGTGGGCCACTGCAACTTGTCCGGGCATTGCTGGCAGTACCCTATCTTATACTGTGGGGTGTGACTCCATGTCTTCTCGCAGAAGCAGTCCATCACAGCGTACAATTGGCCATCAGGCAGATCAAACAGGTGATCTATGTTTTCATAAACTTGGATGTCTCCATCCAAGTAGATCATCTTGCTGTACTCCACAAACTGCACCCAATCCAATTCCAATTAGAAAGAATGCTAGATACTAGTTATTATCTCTCGCATCTCTTATGAAAGATGATGATGAAAACTGTCTATGAACTGATGTGTGTAATTTTTCCAATTACCATTCTTTTTTATTTGAATATAATATAAACAAATTAATCTAACAATACCCTCCCTGGGCTTCCATGTACACAAAGATGATAAGTGCATGGGTATTTCCGTCAATGAAAGGATAAATAAGAAAAGAGCAAAAATAAGAAGATATACATGAGATGAGATGAGAGTAAAATTTCAGACACGGTGCAGAAATAGAAGAAAAGAAACCACGTCATATACTACTACAGTTGAGGGTACACGTGTAAGAAAGAAACCGACTCCAGAATCTACGTGTAAAAAGAAAAGATAGGAGAGAGGAAAAAGAAGGACGTAACGTACCTCCCATATACGGAGCTTGGAATAGTTGATGACGTAATAGGCCATAGCAAACTGGGTCTGATTCTTTGGCGGATAAACGGGTTCGATCTCACGGACGATGCAGCCCTGAGACTCCAAGATCTGACGGTGCTCCTCCGGCACGTCAGAGAGCACAGCCACCACCAAGGGGTACGCTGTCTTCACCTTCCGCAACCCTTTGGCCAGGCCAACCACCCCTTTCACGTAGTCACCGTTACCAGCAAGAAATGTAACGTAGGCACGACGCGGCAGGGTTGCAGTTTTGGTGAACCCACCAGCAGATTTAGCCACGGTTGGGACGAGTTCAGGGGCCATGTCTTTGTGTCAGAGAGGGTTTGTGTTTGTGAGTGAAACTTGAACAAGAATGAGTGAATGAGAACAAAACAAGTATGAGAAAAGAAAGAGAATGCTTGAGATTGAGAGAGAGGCTTCTTGAATGTTGGTGACTCGGTTCTTGGTTGAGAGGTAGAGAGAAGGGTGGGTATGGTGTATATAAAGTGGTGGTGATATTGTGATTTGACGAAATTGTGGCTACGTTTGATCATACAAGTTGGGACGATGTTGGATTGTGTGTCAACCACGTGTCCCTTTGCATTGATCCAACGGTGAGGGACACCTCATGTGAAGGTTCTGGAAAGGGTGGCCCGTGGGAATCCTTGCATCTTGTGGAAGACACTAGAGCCGGCTGGGGCTCCCAATTTTCCTTTGCTAAACTAAAGATTCTTGTGATCTCTGCGATTCACCGCAAACCAAGCAATCTAGAAAGGGAAAGAATAATAATAATAATAATAAATCACGATACCATTAACCAAAAAATAAATAGATGAATAAACCACGATACTTTCTAAGAATGCAGTGGTTGCTGAAATCTACCAACAATGGAAGAAAAATGGATGGATTGGCTCTGTTACCCTAAGAAAAAAAAAATGATAAAATTGGATTCGGCTGCTTAATTATTGGCTAATTCGGATTTAATTATTTCGTGGAGAATCTCCAAATCGAAACAAATCTTAATTAAGAAGCCAACAATAATTTTCACAAATTAAAACACATGAAATGAAATTATGAAAAGAAACAAATTAAAAAACGTTAACACCACAGGCCACACAGTTGACTTTAATTATGATGACGAGAAATTTTCGTGGAATTAGTTCATATATCTATCATAAACACTACAGAATCTTATGTGACAAATACTTGTTTATTTTTGTAAAGTTTCACGTAATTATCAAAACTGAAGCAAATGGAAGAATATAGAACATGGAAGAGGCAGCAGACAAACATAAAATTAAAAAATGGTAACACCTGGACTCTCGAGTCTTTCACGCTCTCTTTCTCATTCTTGTAATGCAAATTATGCAGTGGAGTTTCTCCGGTTCAAAAGCTCTCTCTATGTGGGGCACTAGTAATTGCTCATCTATTATTAATCTATTAATATATGCTACATTCGGATGATAATAACCTTCTACAAAATTGAGACCATTCATTTCCAATACTATATATGTATCATTGTATATGTATTCTCAGTTTCTCACTCTTTGCGTCATACTCGTTGCTTTTGAATTAAAAAATAAAATAAAAATGATAATGACACCTCTCTCTCTCTCTCTCTCTCTCTCTCTCTCTCTATATATATATATATATATATATATATATATCTTGCCTTGGCCTCCATGAGCTTCGAGTTTGTTCTTCAGTCTCTCTACATCCGTCTAATATTTGAATTTAACATTAACATTTAATATCGGTTTGGCGCCAGAAAAAAGTAATAGAAAGGGCAAAATTCTGTGGTATTCTTTATTTTACACCCATATTAAGATTACATTACAACGTTAACAAGAGATAAATTATAAAAAACTTCCAGAAATAAAAAAATTAATTCCTTTTCGTCTTCCTAATAATAATGCTGCGCTGTGATCGCAAGGTTTTTCTTAAAAACCTGGAATCAAATTCCTTTTTTTTTTTCATTTAAAATTGATTGTGTATTATCTTCCATAGATGAATTTGTTCATAATTCGTAGGTTGTTACAAAAAAGTGTTTTGACTCCCAACTCTTGTTCCATTGATATAGAAATGTTGATCCTCCTTTAAATTTTGCAAAGATATGAGTATTGGTGTTGAGGGGGATGATTAGAGAGAGTAACTTTTGCAGGGTCCGTTGCCTTAAAAAATGAACCATGATTTCAGTTATGGACTCATCATTAGTAAATTGAAAATTGGTGATGTTGTTATCATTCATTGTTTATGCTGCATTTGAAAAAAATTAATTATTGTTCTGTTATTGGCTAATTGCATTTATTAATGATCAAATTCTTCATTTCTTTTTTGGATGATTTGATCAAATTCCTTAAGTTTTTTTTAGGCGATTTGATCAAATTCTTTGCTATTCATTTATTTTTTTGGATGAGTAGTGATATATAGCATGAATGGTTTTTGTACTGAAACTGTTATGAAAAGACATGCCATAAACTTGTTTCGCTTTTCCGTCAACAACTGTTAATTAAAAAAACTAAATGATTGGACGGAAATCAGCCTGTAATTTGCGAACAGTTTTGGCAGAATAACTTTCATAACATTTATCGTTATTTTTTGCAATACACGATTAAATACTAACGTAAATAATTCTCACTAACACCATATGAAAATTAATTACAACTTTCACTTAATTTACAACCCTGATACCTCTTTGTAGGAGTTAGAGAGAGTTGGTAGAAACTTAATATATGTTTGAATCAGTTTAATTTATATTCAAAATACTTTATAATAATAAAAAATTTAAAAACTAAACAATGATTTTCTTTAAAATAATCTTTTTCAAAAACACGTAGTCGTTTTATAATTACAATGCTTCCATTCTATTGTGTTGGACTGCAGACTGCAGATCACGGATAGAGAAACTCGGCCCATGGTAAACTCCCTTAAATTGATGATTAAGGTCTATGGAGTGGTACAACGAAACTTGGCCCAACTTTATCTCCTTGGCTTTTGGGAGCCCAAAAACATTTGATTGTGGGTTTTTGATCCGTGGGTAGCAAGACTTGCGGACCATTCTTAGGGAGGAGGCCTTGAGTTCTAAACATATTGGGCCAAATGTCTGTTTAAAATAACATTTGAACTTTTCATGTCATTATTTTCAATTGATTTTAAAATTTAAGATATTCTTGTTTTTTTAATGTATTATTAACTTTTTATTTAAAATATTTTTCACTCTTTTCTTATGTACATACATATGTATGCCATTTTTTTTTTGTTCAAAGTGACATGAATTATATAACTCGTCTATTCAATTAAGTTATTCGGGGTCGTAATTATGCTACTCACCTTTAGGTTGAAACGGAACTAAAAATATAACACAGATGTTGAAGTCAATAGTGGGAATATATTTTCATGCTTCAATAATATACTAATAGAGAATAGAATTTATTATTGGCTTTGTTTTTAAGCTCTGGTAGGCTACTTAAGATGCAGTCAAACATCAAGTAAAATAATTGGTAGTGGTCGAAGGTTCCATTCTGAGTGGAACGCGACATACAGATCAGAGAGCGCAACAGATTAACTTCATGCATGAGATCAAGGTGCTTACGCACAGATGCATGCTTGCCGCTTTGCGTGCTTCTTCTGCATTTGCTTTGCTCGAGTCGGTGAGAGCATTGAATAATGAATTAATGATATATATGCATGTGCGATTGTGTAGGTGTTTAAAATTTTTACATTATATAATACATGAAAAGTGGGGAATTCCTTCTATACCCTTATTTTAAAAAGGGTATCATCGGTCCTTTCTTAATTTTGTATAATATTATTAGTTAATTTTATAAAATATTTTATTAATAATAACTTATAATTTGATAAATTTATTTGTACATATGTTTTTTATCATGTGACTTATTCTTATTTCTCTTACTAAGTTAGGTAACAATTAATGAGTATTTTAAAAATAAAAAAATTTGTAATATTTAAAATTTAAAGTCAAACTTATATTAAAGAAAATTAAAATAAAAGTCAATCGAAGTAAAAATTTATCAGATAAATGAATGCAAATCACATATTTTGATTGAAAGGGAATCGTAGTATCGATATCATTAAAAAATTAAGGGTACCAGAGAAAGGCTCAATAGAAATTTGAGGTAATTTTGAATAAATATTAAGATAAATTTTAAGTTTCAATTTTTGGAAAATAAAATCACAACATTTCTGGACGCCAACCTCTTAGTATAGTAATTTACTCTCTCTATTTTTTTTATCTGCTGTTTTAATTTTTTTTATATTTTATATTAGATGTCACTTTAGAATTTTAATACAAAATAAATTATTTTATATCAATTTTACCTTTATTTTGTTTACTCTATTAATTATTTAATTTTTAAAAACACTTAATATTTATTCATCTCATTTTTATCTCTTTTATTAGATTTTTTATCAATCAATCACATTCTATCTTTTTTAAAAGATAATACTGTTTTTTATATTTTAAAAAAAATTAAGATTATTAAATTATTTCTTAATATTAATGTCATTTCATTAAATAAAAAAAAAACGAAATGAATGAAATACCTCTCTATATTTATAGAATTCGTGAATAATTAATCTACCATTACCGGTTGAAGTTTATTATGATAATCGTTATTTACAGAGCTGTTGTCATTTTAATAGCCTAGTCTAGGCCACAAAAGCTGTGGACTTCATAGATTATTTGAGCCGCCATCACCATTAACATCGCAACATCAACATCAACATCAACATCATCCTGGTCTGGACCATGGAGAATGAAACACTGTTCAATAGGCTTGCTAAGGTTTGAATCAATCTCTCCCCTTACTTTTGGAAAAAGTTCTTTTTGAGTGAAATTTTTTAAAGTGTATAAGTAAGGTTAAATTTATTATTAAGTTAATATAAAATATATTATAATATTATTTTATTAAATAATTTAATATATATATATTATTAACTATAAAGATAAGTTTACTTTAAAAAATATTATTTTTATTTATAAATTATTAAAATGTGATATTCTAATATAAAATTAATTGATATTAAATAAAGTGATTTTATGTGAAATATTAACTTAAAATTAATTGATATTAAGTAGAAACAACTCAATAAATATATAAATCGTATTCAAAATATTGGATAAACGATATGAAACTCTTAACACAAAGAATGAAAAACAAAACGTAATGGGCTCAAAAAAACTGGAAAAGGGAATGTGTTTACTATGATTGTAATTTAACATTTACATTATTATGATTTATATATAAAGGTACATTTTTGCACCATATTTACGGAATACTTTATAAACAAATGTTATATATTCACATTTCCTCATAACTTTATTGAGTATTTAAATTTAGACGGCCCCATTTTTTATTATAACTCATGCGAGTTTTTTTTATATATTACCTACGTAAGTAGTATTATTCTTAAAAAAATAAGTCTTTGAATTATATCTTAATCTAAAATTTTAAGATATTAAGCATGAATAAATCCACTTAGAATTGAGTAGGGATATATGTCTCCATTCAGTTTTGAAATTTTCCTATTCCTTATGATAGTTATTTGTCTTTCTCACCCTTTTATATTCTTAGTTTTGTCTCCATATTATAATAAATGAGTAAATTTACAATAAGATAAGTTAAAATTTATCTAACATTATGCATTTCATGTTATTAGCTCTCAACATGATTCATACATACAGAAAAAGCTAGCTCCTCTAAGGTGAGAAAAGAAGGGTATAACTATCCTTTATTTGATAAAATGATAAATGTGCATATATCATTACTTATTCAATTTAGAGACAAACTTACTTTTGAAGAGTTTTATCCCTTAGTGAGGGAAATATTTAATAGAATAAATATTGAAAAGATCATTCAATGTAAATGAAACAATTATAAATCGATCTTTCATTAATTTTTGTTTATTTTTTCTTTTGATTTTTTTATGCTTGTGTTAGCCTTTGTTCCTACTATCTAAAATTTTTGAGTTCATCACTGACATTAAGTTTATAAGTCCATCTCATACTTGAATTTCCAAAATCTCTCCTTAAGTACAAGTTCACACACAATGAACCCACACAAACAGTCACTACCTATCGAGTAGAGTAATGGATCAACGGTCTTATCAAGAGCGGCTTCTTTCTTCTTCTTTTTTTCTCTAATAACAATATCAAACTATAAAAACATCAACATTCGTGACAAAATAATTGCTCAAACTAACCACTGACTCTAATATTACTTGTTAACAACCATGACAAAGAAGAGGAAAGCCTAAAATCCTAAAATACTAAGGAAATTTGAAATAATAGATTTAAAGAGGAACATTAAAGTGAGTCTGACACTAAATCTTAATTCAAAATCTAAAGATATTAAGTTTATAGGTCTATATACTTATAAAGTTTTTATTTTGTTTATTTTTTAACAGTATAATTTTTTTTTAACCCACATACATTTAAAATTCATGTTTAAATTCTTAACAATTAAAAACTCTAAAAAAAAAAGTGACAAAATTAAAGTAAAAAATATCAGGATTCCAATTTGATGCCATTAATTAATAATTTAATATATTTTAAAAACAAGCAAACAAACAATCCTACCAGTGACCACCAAATGGACGGAATTTTGGGCCAATTAGGCAATGAGATTTTCTCTCAACTTTTAAGGAGTGTTGCTGCATATCTATACTCTAATGTCATACTCATAACCCATAAGAATTTTTCCTCTTACTAACCTAAATCTGTAGATCATGTGACCCTCGTGACTAACCGGCTAGCCCTACGATTAACACCCAAAAGGCCTATACGTATAGCCCATCAAATTTCTAATAAATACATGAACGATGAACAATTCGCTAATGTCAGTGAATACAAATTCTCACAATAATATTGTTTCACTTTTATTATATAAGTTGATTTTATGGATACTTTTCGCATTTTCGTTCAAAGGTCCTACCCTAAATCACTGATTCAACTGCTGGGGAGCTCACATCCCGACACGCAGCGCTCAAGCTCCATATCCACATACTTAAAACTGTCAATTTGTACATGGAAAACATGTTATTTTTGTATTTTAAAAAACATAATTTATCTTCTTATCTAATCCTTTTAAAAATATTAAATATTTTTAATTATTAAATAAAAAAATATTAAATATTTTTTATATTCTTAAAATATTAAATATTTTTTTATTTAATAATTTTTTATTTAATATTAAAATAATTTATTAAGAAGATATAGCATTACTTAAAAAAAAAAAAAAATGAGTTATTCACTTGCATTAAGTGGCTCGCTTTAATTGACGTGCGCAAGCACTTCCATTGAACATTCAAATCAGCATGATATTCAAGGGATCTTTCTACTCCTTTCTTTTTTCCATCATGACCTTTGCTGAGCACAAACAATGGATATTGCAATTCATCCAATTTAAAGTAATCATATGTTCGTATGATGGGAAGTACGTCTTAACCACAAGAAGACAGCAAAACCTACACAGGCCACTTATTGGAATATGACGTACGGTGAATCTTTTGCAATGGTTCGTTTTGTCTAAGATGACCCCAACAACAAACTGTTTTTATTCCAGTATGGAATTCTGCCTGTCTTCAACCTAATAACGAAACATCAATAATATTTAATTATTTATACATTATTTTCATTACATCACTCTTATATTATTTTTTTAAGTAATAAAATATAAAAAACACATTCTCAATACATACTTTTTTTTCTTTTTTCTTAAACAAAAAAAGTATCACATATTGTTGAAAGATATGATGAGAAGAAGGAAAAATTAAGAGAAAATGAGAAATTGAAATTATTAAATGAAAAAAAATTAGTACAATAAACTTAAAATATGGTTTATATATTATATAAAATAGTAACTAATTGTGTAAAATAGTAAATAAGTGATAACTAATTAGTAACTAAGTAAATTATCCTAATTAATATCAATATATTATAACACCCCCCCGTAAGCTGGAGGATGTATAGCATTCTCAACTTGGGATCAATAGTACAATGTTACTAAGTAAGCAAAATATAAAGAAAACTAATTATAAAATACAAGTATGCCGTAATTACATCGGCTAACAAAAGAAAATTTGAAAAATTTCAAATGTTGGTAACGGTCGAGATGCAAAGCTTTATTGTTGACATCTCCACATCACTCATCCCAAGTAAAGATGAAATTGTATCTCATGAAAAAAGTCGACTAGCCAGAATAACATTAGTTAAAAGTCACTCAAAATCTATACACTATGAGCCTCCAAACATCAAGAAATCTCAATTTTGAAATCCATCATCAATAATGCCAATCAAAGGCAAAAAAACTTAACCACTCAAGCAGAAGCTAATTCCAATGCTTAACCACTTATTAGAAGCAAAATCAAAGTCATATTAGGCGTAGCTTAAACACCAAGGTCAGAAACTCATCTTCATGCTTAACCACCCAAGGCAGAAGCAAATCAAAGCCACTTCAAGGCTAAATTAATCTTCAACAACAAGCTGAACCAAAGAGTAATTGGATTAACTATAGTTGAACCATAAACTTGGCAACAAAGAACTATCTGAAACTTGATGAAACCAATTGAACTAATCACAACTATCTTCCAAACAATATGAATTAGGACCCAACCACCAATCGAAATTAAAAGGGTTGCAATGCTTCAACCAACTTCAAACAAAAATTGAAGAAAACTAAGTTTTTCTCAATGAGACATATCAATAAATAGTTTGTGCATTAACTAAGAACAGATTTGGAATCTCCATCAACAGAGCTCAAGGACTCAAGTCCAAAACAAAGCTAAATCCACATCTTAGAATGAGAAAAATTGAATTTATAAAATCTCCACATCATGCGGCTTGCGAAAAATTAATCAAAACAGTTAAAAAAATGAACAAGCACAGATCACCAGACCAAAAAATTGGAGAAGATGACTGCTCAAATCTTGCACTAGTAAAGACGATGAATAACAACGAAACAATCTCATATATCATCGAAAACATGTCGGAAAAATGAGATCTGAAATGCGGCCTCCGAAATGCACACTACAAGAACTAGTTCAGCAAACCACCACCAGATGTCACTGGAGAAGTGCCGCTCCAGCGAGGACAAATGGCATTGAAAATAGATTGACCTTGATTAGTCAAAAACAGAAGTGGATTAGATACGAGCAGACGAGTTGCACACCACCACAAGGTTCCCCATCAACTATGAGATGCGCTAAGCATCATTAGTGCCACCGGAAACAACCACCTCTGAAACAAGATCTGAAAATCAAAACATAATCGATTGCCAGTTGTAGGTGAGAAACCATAACATATCGGACAGAACCACCGCGCTCATTAGCGACATCTCCAAGAACCAACACCGCTTATCGTTCAACAGCGACAAAGATACATTTTAAGAATTTTAGATCTAGAATTTGGGAAAAAATGATAATCGGGAGAAATTGAAAAAAAAAAACATAATCAAGAATATCTGATAAAATGTTGAAAGAGTTGGAGAAATTCTTCAAAGTCATGAATTAGGTATCTCTGTACCCAAGATTTTAGCAATTGAAAGTCAAGAAATCATTAAGAAAGAAATTGATGAGATGAAGGGTTCCCACTTGGAAGATTTATCCGAGCCTGAGGAGGAGCAGAACTCAAAGGATTTGGAGAACAAAGAGGGAGGGCAAGAACTCGATGAAGGAGGCCAAGAAACATATGAGAGTGAAAGGGTTATTGAAAAGTGTTTGGAAACTAAGAAAATAAAAAAGAAAATGAAAAGGAAAAAAAAACTATAAGCAATAGTGGAAGGAAGAACTTCTAGGTGGGTGATATCTCTCTGATATCATGTTAAAAAATATGATGGGAAGAAGAAAAAGTTAAGAGAAAATAAAAAACTGAATTTATTGAATGAAGAAAAATTAGTACAATAAATCTAAAATGTGACTTATATATTATATAAAATAGTAACTAATTGGGTAAAATAATAACTAATTGATAATTAATTAGTAACTAAGTAAGTTATCTTAATTAACATCAATATACTATAACACATATAGTATAAAAAAAAAAAAAGAGAAATGCACGTTATCATGAAGACTTTTTTGTGAAAATTTCACGAATAGTTGGTTATTGTAGTGAGTTGTATAATTTTTTTAATTTAAATATTTAATTATTACATTTTAAATAATAAACAACCAATTGTTAATAGTCACATGTGTCGTGAATCCGTTTCGTAGAAATTCTTTGGAGGAAATAGCACTTCTCATATAAAAAAATAGTATGTAATATTCATTTTCTATATCGAAACCACCGTTTTCTGTCTCCGCTGTTCACCAAAGCCACAGTTCAGATCATAGTAACTTTGACGAGTGATCATCTAATATAAAGGTTATTGTCGCTAAGCGAGCCAGCCATGGCCCATGGGGCAGATCCCTTGCGTAGAAGGAAAAGGTTCACTAAATACAACTTTTTTTTTATACCATTTTATACTTTACTTATTTCAATAAAAAAATTATATTAAGAAATGTGTTTTTTTTTTTAATTTTATTATTTAAAAAATAATATAAAAAAGTATATTAAAAATAATGTGTAAAAATAGGAACTGGGCATAGAATATCCGTTTGGGTTTATTCTCATCAGTCTTCAGAATACAAAGACGTGGTCAACAATCGCAAATGCTCCGAAAGAATCCAAGGGACATATGCGATTTGCACCGAATAGAGTTACACGATAATGGGATATCAGAATAATGACATTATTGACATATCAAGAGTGGGGGAAATAGGAAAATATTAGATACGTTTTTCCCTCATTTTTTATAAAATTAGTTAGCATGCTTATTAACTCAAAAAATGAGTAATCTTATTATTTTATCTTATTCATGTTCTAATAATCATTCTTGCATTTAGGTGAATTCTTTCAAAATTCTAGTTTTATTTTTATTACTGTGTAACATCATTGGATAAATTAAGTCTGAGCATCAAAAGCAACATGGAGGGAGAGGACTAAAAGAAGAAGAAAAAACAGTAATGTTGGGCTCAGGCTCTTTCATACAAATTTCATAAATAATTCAGTTTGGTAGTTTCACGGTTTATACAAACTACCAACAGAATTAAGGCTGTTTAATGAGTCAGATTTACTTAATAAATCCATAAAACTAATCTGAATCAATTAAATTGATTCAAATTAATTCAGAATTTATTGGATAAAATTCGTTCAAAACTAACCATAAATGATTTGGTTCTCGAGTTCTAAATTATAGAATATGAGATCCGAACACCCTACCGTTGACTCAATAACTTAAATGACTGTGTTTATATAAATAAAAGATATTTAGCTATTTAAGCATAAAAACAATAGACAACTGGCTATAGACATACTTAAAAACTTTTTATGAATTGATTAATGATGAGTTTACTTTTCTCATAATTTTTATATAGTAAATAACTTAATTTGCTATTAAATCTCCAAATAAAAGGAGAAAAAACAGTAAGTGCGAGACAAGGAAAGGAATAACTTAAATGAGTTACATATATCTATTTGTAATTTTGGATATATATATATATATCTTCTTTGGTGAGAGGAGTATTTATTATAAGAGGTGAGAGGAGTAAATATTGACCATTGGATCTTACATGAATAGTCAAAATTAGAGCATAAATACATGTAATTTTTTTAAGTGATCACATGACCTCTAAGTAACTTTTAATCTTGACCATCCATGTATGATTGTATGGTCAAGATTTACTCCTCTCACTCTCTCATAATAAAAACTCCTCTCATTAAATATATCTCATATATATATATATATATATATATATATATATATATATATATATATATATATATATATATATATATATATATATATATATATATATATATATATATATATATATATATATATGAGATTGTTAAACTTCACACCTTCATGTGGAGATTAACAATTTTCATATTTCGTTTTAGACAATAAAATTAAATTTATTTTTATAAAATAACTTAATTTCAAGAGTATACTAGTAACTTTGCATTAGCAAATTTAATGAAAAAAGAGAATATTAACACATACTTTAATGATAAGAGAGAATTTGACTTACATAATTATAGAAAAATAAAAAGAAGAAAAAATAACAAATTTAATTATTTTATAAAAATAAAAATATATAATAACGTAATAGCATAAAAATAACATTTTTAATTATTTATAAAAAATAGAAATTACTTAATTATGTTATTTATTTTTATAAAATAATTAAATTTGTATATGTATTTCATTCATTTACGTAATTAAGAGGTTATGTAAGTTTTCCTTTCCTGTAAAAAAAAAAGGTTTCTTAAGAAAAAATTTTGAATGAATAAATTTGTATATTAATTATTTAACATTCTTAACAAATTACGTGATTTTTTAATGAATAAATTGACATATATTAATTATTTAACACATTTTTTAAGGAATTGTTTTAATACATGCATTAATTATTTTAAAAAAATTTATATGATTTTCAATAATTAAAATTTAATTAGTAATGTTAATAATAAAATCTGATTCTCTTTCTTTATTAAATTTAGAATTAAGTATTATCTTTCTTCACTAAATCAACTTTCACTACTCTCTTGATTCATTAAAGTATGCGTTAGTATTCAATTTTTTCATTAAATTTGCTAATATAAAGTTACTAGCATACCTTGAGACTAAGTTATTTCATTAAAAAAAATAGTTTTATTGTTAAAAAAAATGTATAGATTATTAACCTTCACATGAAGATTTAGATGTTAGAAATCCTCCCCCCCCCACACACACATATATATACGAGAGAAGATCAATTTATATCAGTGTAAGTCTTTTTTGACTTACACTCATTTTTAACCTTTAGATCTACTTTCATCTAATAATTACTTTTAATGAAATAATCTCAACCATTAGATGAAAGTGGATCTAACGGTTAAAAATAAGTGTAAGTCAAAAAACTTACACTAGTGTAGAACCGATCCTCTATATATATATATATATATATATATTCTTTAATATTCATTTTTTTCATGAAATTTGCTAATATAAAGTTACTAGCATACTCTTGAGACTAAGTTATTTCATTAAAAATAGTAATTTTATTGTTAAAAATAAAATGTATAGATTATTAATCTTCACATGAAGATTTAGATGTTAGAAATCTCTCTCTCTTTTTATATATATATATATATATATATATATATATATATATATATATATGATCTTATTCTAGATGAGTGTTTATTGTAAGAGGTAAGATGAGTAAATATTGACCATTAAATCTTACATGAATGATCAAGATTAGAAAATAAATGTATGTAATTTTTTTAAGTGGTCACATGACATTTAAGTAACTTTTAATCTTGACCATCCATGTATGATTGTATGGTCAAGATTTATTTCTCTCACTATTTCACAATAAAAATTTCTCTCACTAGATATGCCCTTATATATATATATATATATATATATATATATATATATATATATATATATAATTTACTTAAACTTCTTTAAACACTCTTTAATTTCTCACTCTGTAATTGCATTTTATTTATTTTTCTTTTATAAAACTTTGTGATTATCTTTTCATTATTATTTACATTTATTTAATCAACTAAAAATAAAAAAAAATACTGATCAAGTGTCCATCAAAACGCTAATAATATTACATATGGGGATTAGTGGATTACTTTCTCCGTTTTTTTTATTTGTGTTTTATGATTTTTACACATAAATTAAAGACATACTTAAATAGCTTTAAATTAAATAAAATATAAATTGACATAACTAAATTAACTTTTCTTATTTCATTAAATATTTTCTTTCTTTCCATCTCACCACCTCTATTACTCTATTAATATGTGTTATTATTAAGTTTAGAAGAGATAATAAATAATAAGATAAAATTGAAACAAAAAATTAATTAATACATTTTTTAAATTTTTTAAATCTTTTAATAATAAATAAATTGAGACAAAATAAATTTTCAAGAAGACAGATGCAAAAATAGAGGGAATACTCAGTTTAGTCACATTTTTGTTTTTCCAGCAATTTTATAATATATACTACTTAGAAATTAAAATGTCGTCTATTTCAATATATAATTTCAATCAACATCCAGTACGCTGATCAATGATCATGATCTACAAAAAGTTTCTTCACTTTTGACTAGAATAGAATATTATGACTACTAACCCATCTTTGAGTGTAGTATTTAATTTTTAGGTTTAGTCTTGGCATTTATTCTCGAAGAACTTGAAGCTCATCCATTCGCGGGTTTTTTTTTTTTTTTTTTACTTGGACTTTTGGCCATTATCCATCGTTCCCAATTTTCTATAATATTTGGAAGGAACATTTCCACATAAATGAATGGAATTGTGGGCATGCATATGGATATGGTCTAAATGCAGTTAATTATTTAATTATGGCGCCATGTTAATTAAATCCTAAATGCCCAAAAGCAGTCAATAAATCCCCTCGCACTTCCTGTTTTTTCTAATTATTCCATGTCTTTAGTTAAAGGAAACATACTTAACTTTTCGTTAACGATTTGAAAGTATTATTATAAAAGAGGGAAGATCAACGATTTGAAAAATATTATTATAAAATATAAAAGGAAAATTATATTGATTTTTTTAAAATTTAGTCTAATTACACTTCACACTCTTTTTGTTTGCACACGTATACTCATTTTTTTTATAAGGGATATAAGTTTAATGATTAAGGAGAGATTAATATAATAATAATATAAATTTTTTTAAAAATAAATATAATGATAATATAAATTTTAAGAGAAATTAATGTAATTTTTAAAATAAAAAGAGTAACGAATGTAATTATGTAAAATCTCATGAACTTCACCATAATTTTTCCAAATATAAATGCTTGTTGAGATCAGTTATGTCCTGACCAGTAGTTTATCCTCTCTTTTTTTGCGCTGTTTTTCCTTTTTTTTTTTACGAGACCAGTAATTTATCCTTATTCTCTAACTTTCGTAAACAAAACATAAAATAAATTTTTTTCTAATATTCATATTAAAGTTAAATATAATTTTAAAATAATTACGACACAAAAGTTTAATTTAAGATTTTACGTAATTCAAATTATTTCTTTTATCATTAAATCATATTCAATGGCTTAACTCGATATATCTCAAAAGGAACTTCATATTTATTTTTGTTAACCAAAAAATGAAAAAAAAAATGTGCGCAAAGCTTATCATGTATTTCTATAATCTAAAAATATTTAATTAATTGGTTTTTACATATTATATATGCTTTTTTTTTTTTTACCAAACATATTATATATGGTTTAATTAATAATATCAGTATAAATTATAATGAATCCAAAGAGGCTACCTTATAATGAAGTGTACTACCTACTTCAAATACTTGGGTTTGAATGTTAGGGCAACACTTAATATCCGTTTAGTTCTTGAAATTGAATATGAAATTAAAGTTTAGAATTAGAATTGGACATTTTAATTCTAATTTTTATGTTTAGAATGACATTTTGAATTGAAATTGTAATTTCATAAATCAATTCCATGAAATTAAAAACAATTAAGTTAAGCATTTATCAATTTTTAATCAATACCTTAAGAATTACCAATTTTATAACTTAAAAATTAAACTTTCTCTTTCTCTCTCTCTTCACATTTATTTATGAACAATCATATTTATTGAAATTATATATTTATATAAAAAATTATTTTTATATTTATATAAAATTATTATAATAACTATTTTTTTCTAAAAAAATTCATGAAAATTTTCTTTATGAAAAAAATATGACTATTATATTATAAAAATATTATTTTATGAATATTTTTATTAATTTTAATTTTGTAAATAATTTTTTAATATTTTAGATCATACATTTAAATAATAAAATTATAATTGAATTTAAAATTATAATTTTTATTTTAATTCTTTGACAATCTCAAATATAAAATTTAAGATTCTCAACTAATTCTAATTCTGAAAGAATTAGAATTAAAATTAAAATTATATATTTTTCTAAATATATCAGGCCAATATGGGGACTTAGAATTATGAAAGCTAATCTAAAAATATCTTTACTATATAATAAAATGTAAATTAAAATTTTATACTAATTAATAAGTTATTATTAAATTGAAAATTTGTAATAAGTCACTGGAAGTGAGTTAATAGTGAGGGACTTGAGTAGTTTGCATGAGATTATAAATTCACATTTTAGTGTCACCATTGTACAAAATAAAATTGAAAGTTTGTAATTAATATACACATCTAAATAATTAATATTGAGTAAATAAATAATTAAGATTAATTATTTCCAGTAATTATTTTATTTTTATTAATGAAATGAAAATTCCTAAAAGTATATGTAAGACTATTTACTTAATTATGCTTTCAAATATTTTAATCAGTTTATTCCAATAATTTTATTCGCTGTTTTTTTTTTTTTGAAAGTTGGGAACGTTTCTACGGGCGATAGAAACTTTTTTTTTATGAACATAAAAAAATGAATATTGACTTTTCTTAATTCCAGACCTCATTTTAGGGTATGCCTGAAGTGAACTACACCGTTCCCCTCAAATGAGCTTTGAACTCGAATCTTATGTTGGGAAAAGCAGCAACTAATACTTGTTTTTTAAGTCGTGATGTGATCTTTAATGAAGCCACTAGCTTTAACAATTTTGTTCTAAACGAGTTTTAAAGATGTTATATATGACTCAGTTTAAAGTGACTGAAAGTGATGGCTATTATTTATACAACATGAGTTGGGTGGAGAGGAGTTATACATGTAAAAGATATTTCAATATTCAAGTTAAAAAAGGCATCATGTTTTGTAAGTGTAGAGTTGAAAGTCTCATATTTAAAGGTTTTGCACTATATTTATAGTATAAGATGATTTATAAGTTAAGTCATATCTAATACATTAATTAAGTGGTTATTACAAAGATTTGATTTCTTAAAGATCTCTATTTATATGAAATTTGTTTAAGATAGAATTGATCGTTGTTTGAATAACCGTTTGGCTATGAGCTCCACCAAGTTGGATTCGTGACTTGAATCAACTAGGCTGAGCTGCTCCATGTTGGCCTAGAACTGGATTTCGGTCTAGAAATAGAGTGTTTGTTGATATATATTATATATTTGGGTGATCGGTGCCATTTACGTTGAAACTTGAATTGAACCAACCACTTTAACCATTTCCAGTTCTTGCTTGGTGACACGCAACAAGAGCATGCTTTCCATAAACAGCAACCTGATTCTTATTAAAGATTCTGATTTGGATTGATTGCTCTATCCTTAACAAGTCAAAATTGATCAATTACGCAAGGAGAAAACAACAAAATGGAGAACATTTAACACTGTCAGTTTGTCCTTTTTTTCTTTTTATGGGTTTATGAATTTGCTATTGTGGACTATAAAATCAGAGTTCTTTTTCTTTTTTATGAAGGCAGATTCAACTTGAAGTCAAAGACTGAATCACTTTATACCTTCCTCTTTGTCTTCTTATAATTTCAAGCACAACAGCCGTTTATGTTTGACATGAATAACGTGTCTGTTTGAAATTTTAATTTAAAATGAATTCTGAACTAGCACGGTCGAAAACTCTATTTTTTCGGTTTAAACCAAACCCACCTCATGCAATTGGACTATTTCATTGTATCTTCAGGACTTGAACAAGTTTTCCTAATTCGAAGGCTGTTTTATGTTTTGTTCAACGTGCAATAAACTAATGACAACAATTTCCCTCCTCTTTAGTTTTATCACTGGAAGTCTAATTCTTCTTCTTTCCCATTGACTTTAATTATCAATCTTTGTGCACAAAATTTCTAAGCGTGCACTATAAATTACAATATTAGTTACCTAACACACGCACAGTACCCATTGTCACGAAGAATGAGTTTTGTCTATTTGTGTATAGAAAAGTGATGGCTAATGTGAAGTTTCGCCTCCTATTCGACATGATCAATACCATTCTCGCATAGGGTCAATTTAGTATGATGCAAAAATAGGAGTGTAAAATTTACAGATCAATTTTTAATATAATTTTATTAATAAAACTGACTCATAAATTTTCACCCGTACTTTTATTTCCATACCAAATTGACTCTTAATGAGTGTTTCAAACCTAGTTCCTTTGGAACTAGATAGTCAAAATAAGACTAGAAGCACAAGAGAGGAAAAGAAAGAAAAGTTGACGTGCGTTAATAAGGATGCAGAGGATGACACCTTGGTTGAAGCATGAAAAGCTTAAAGACCTGAGAACTCTAACCCTTATGTGGTTTGGTAGGCTTTAAGTGAAGGAAAACTTTCAGAGACATTTCAGGCCTCGAGATCTAGAATTTTCATGGCAATTGTTAGATGAGCGACATGCGTCTCGTAACGCCCAGGACACTGAAACAAGGACACTCTCGTCAACCCTAGCCTGAATATCCTTAAATAACTATCAACAAAAAGAATAAAGATTCCCATGAAACAATGTCACTTGGCCTTCTAACATAAACCAAAGTAGTTAATAGGATGACAACATTACATCTTTAGTATCCTAGAATTTCATATTACGAATCCCCATAAAGGAGATATGTCACGATCCCAATAATAAATTCCTTTTGTCTTCTGCTGATGAGGACCCATATAAGAGACTTTGCATAGTTTTTGCATGACATAGAGAGACCACAAAATTAAAATCCTGAGAGAACGTCCTGAATGTCCTAAGCGTTCTAAGTTTCACAAGATACACCATCTCATCCTCTCACAAGAAGTCATGGATGCTTCACCAGTTCTGTATCAAGCCATCAGGATCAGAGTCTCCTAATCCATTTCGCTTATATCTCACAAGTTTACGAACCCACTCTAGTCTTCTTTAATCATCCATCTTCTCACTAATCCTTTCAAATTTATATAAAAATAATTGGCGACTCCACTGGGGAGGTGTACAAAAGAATGGGCCTCACTCGGGATGATGCTGACGTAGTGGCACCTCCACTAGTCACACCAAGAAGGTTGTCCTTCAACTTGGAGGATTACCTTGGAAATGAGGAGGAAACGCCTCAATTTGTAAGAAGCAGTGTTGGGAACAGAGATGAAGGAGGTTTCAGGAACTTTGCCAGAGATAATCTAAGTGGCTTGGAAATGCTTTTCCCTCAAGCTGGACCTAACTCGCCATACATGGTGATACCAGCAGCAGTGATAAACTCAATCGTAGCAAGCCAAGAAACTTTGACAAACATAGTGACATGCTTAAGGGCAAGCGCACAGGCCAACCACAATCGGGTTGCACCAGCAATAGGATTGTAAGGCGAGACTGCCCTTGAGCAACCCATAACAAGAAGGGAAGTCGTTGTGACGCAAAGGCCCGATGATGCCCTGTAACCTAAGGAGAACTTAAGCGTCTGCTCTAGATACGAAGTGAAAAGCATAGTGTAATTTCATATCTGGAGCCGTCTTTCTTCTTAGAAGTTTCAATCAAACCATACCCTTTGGGGCATTAGTTGTCCGCATTTCGAAAGTTTGATGGAATGGGAAGTGCTAGTGAGCACATTATGTCCTTCCTAGATAACCTGAGCGTGTTTAAAGGGGACAAGGACTTAAGGTTACAGGAGTTTTCTAAGTCCTTAACAGGGCAGACTTTCACATAGTATGCTAAGTTATGCCAAAACTCTATCTATATATGGGAAAAAATGGCATTTGAGTTTTGCAATAAGTTTTTGGAAGAAAAATGCACCCTACATATCATGGATTTAGGGCGTGTAAAGTAGAAAAGTGGAGAAGGACTTGTCAACTTTATAAAAAGGTATTAGGATCGTGTCCTGCAATGCAAAAAGACAACGCCTGAGGCGGACTTGGTGTATGGACGCATTAAGAATGTGGAGGATGGATCTCAGATATTTTTGTCTTTGAGCAATGTTATAACCTTCTCAGAATTGCTCAAAAGAGCAGGGCAATGAGGAGTCATGGGAAGAAGAATGAGGCGAATTTTGTCTTTGACATTTGTGCCTTGGATGATAGGACGAAGAAGAAGAGCTACAAGGCAATACCTCCACCAAAAGATTATAAGATGAAAAGAAGTCACTTCCTCTACTCCCTATCTCTAAGCAACATGTATATCAACTGACTAAAGAATGGCTAAAAGATAGAATCTTGAGACCAAGGGTAGAGAAAGCGGCACTCACAGATGAAGAGTACAAGAACCCAACATTCTGCATACTTTATAGAACCAATAACCATTCGAATGTAGACTGTTGGGTGATAAAGCAAATCTTCTATAAGAAGCTAAAATAAGGAAATATACTACTACCTAAGGGAGTTAATGCTGACAATGATGTACATAGGCGCCCACAGTCGAATCATGGCATGTAGATCATAGTCTCAGGCGAAGGAATGAATGATACGACACCCGTAGAAAAGACAAAAAAGCCTTTTGACACCACACTAATCAATCAGTTAGCGAATACAAGAGGATTCTAGCCAAGATGTTACATCCAACCCAAGCTTTCAAGCGTCCAAGTACTTGGGATCATAGAGAATCCAACAACAACAAGGGGGAAGGTATATATGGAGAAAGAGAGCAACTGAGAAAAGCCATCACGATGGAACGTCTCCCAAGTAAGGAAGTAACATAGATAATCTCATAAGGAGAAGAGGGACCAGTAGGAAAAACGCCTTGTCTTCTTACTAGTCCCACAATATCAGGTGTTAGTCGAAGAAGAAAAGGAGGAAGGGCTGTTTGAAGACACCCAAGTAAATGAAGCACCCCCATAGCTACATGATTTGCTAAGACAATAAGAGGAAAAGTTGGAGGAAATGGATGTAGGAATAGACAAAGGGAGAGCAAGACCTCTGTTTATAGGGGCTTCACTGGAAGAAAAAAGGGGAAAAAATTTGATTGCAGTCTTGAAAGAATACAAGGATGTGTTTGCATGGGAATATGAAGAAATGCTAAGGCTAAGTCCCGTTTTGGTAACACACAATTTGGTAGTACGCCTTGACGCCAAATCAGTAAAATAGCCTCTGTAAAGATTTAGCCCAGACATTGAGATACAAATCAAGAAGGAAGTAGAAAAGCTACTTAAGGTGTAATTCATAAAGCCCATACAACATCCTAGCTGGTTTGCCAATATTGTATCGGTGAAAAAGAAGAATGGCCAAATTAGATGTTGTGTTAACTTCAAGAATCTCAATATAGCATGCCTAAAAAATGACTTTCCACTACCCAACATAGATAGTCTTGTGGATGCCACATCAGCCTATGAAAGATTTTCATTCATGGACAAGTTCAGTGGTTAGAACCAGATTCGAATGACCCCTGGAAATGATTAAAAAATAGTATTTAGGACGCCTTGTAGGAATTTTTACTATATGGTAATGCCTTTATGGTTAATGAATGTTAGGGCGACATACTAGCAGGCGATGACAACCACCTTCCATGATATGCTGCATGATTTCATTGAAAATTACGTGGATGATTTAGTGGTTAAATATAAGGAAAAAAGAGAGCACGTAAACCACCTGAAAATGATTTTTCAAAGATGTAGGAAGCATCAGCTCAAAATGAATCCCATGAAGTGCATCTTTGGAGTAGCCTCTAGAAATTTCTTGGGCTTCAAGGTTCATAGGGAAGGCATCTCAATAGATGAAGGAAAGATAAGAACAATACAAGGGATGCAACCACCCACCAGTATACAAGAAGTACAGAAGCTAGTAGGGAAAATTGGATACATTCACATATTTATTCTTGTACTGAACGAATTGTTAAGCCCGCTAAAGAGTTTGTTGAAAGAGAAGAAAGCCTTTGATTGGACAAAGGCACATCAAGAAGCCCCTAAAAAAATCAAGGTGGTACTGACCTCAACCATCGCTATGTTAACCCCAACTAGAGAGTTACTTATGAGGCTATACTTAGCATCTACAAAGCAATCATTTAGTAGGTTGATTGTCCAAGAAGTGGGAGGCATAGAGAGATCAATCTCGTATTTGAGCAGAATCCTGAAGGACACTGAAACAAGGTACTCCAAGCAAGAAAGACATTGCCTTGCCTTGGTGTAGACTGCCTAAAAGTTTAGGCATTACTTCTGGGCGCACAACGTTCATGTGATGGCTTAGTCAAAGGGGCTCACGTGCATGTTGCAAAGCCCAACACTAGTTGGAAGGATAAGTAAGTGAGCGTTGATGCTGAGCGAGTACGACAGTACTCTAGTGACACCTACTGTGCTCAGGAGGCAGGCATTAGCAGACCTTTTAGCTATCTATCCCACCACCTTTGAAGATCACACTGAAGTTAAAATCCTTGGAAAAGTAGAAGGAGTTAATTGTTGTGAGGAAGCAAAAATATGGACACTAATGTTTAATGGGTTACTTTCAGCACCACACTGAAGGGAATGAGTTGTCCTCTCAAATGGTAAAGGAGAATCATTGCCTTTTGCTTACAAGTTAGATTTCTCTTGCACCAACAATGAAGCAGAATATGAAGCCCCCATCCTAAGACTACTAATGGCTAAGGAAGTTAAAACAAAAAGATTAATGGTAAAAGGGAGATTCAAAATTACCATGTGTTTGGATGTTTTTTCATTAACGGAACGGAACAGAATAGGTGGGGATGGATCGGAAAGGAAATGAATAAAATGGAACATAGTTCTCCCCCTATTTGTTTGGAAGATTCATTAACGGAATGGAGAAGAACATGTGTTTCTCCCATTCCACCTCAATTTTGGGGGGAACAAAAATTAGGCATTTGGGGGAAAGAGGGGGGAAATGATTTTCCATGTGTTCCGTTCCTATGCATTTTAAAACTTCCAAACACAAAAAATTATTTCCGTTCCCCCAATTTCCTTTCCGTTCCCCCCATTACCTATCATCCAAACATAGTGTTAGTGGTTAAACCACTCAAGGAAGAATACAGGGTAAATGATGCATCCTTAGCAACATACAGAGAAAGTGTAATGAACCTTTTAGAAGAATTTGATAAAGTCAAATTCTTTCATATGCCAAGAACAAAAAACAAGCAAGCAGACACCCTGGCAACAATAGGAGGAACATAGAAGATGCCTATAATGCATTAGCTGAAAACAAAAGTACTCACAGGAGTGGCAAAAGATTTCTACACACTGGGAGGGGAATTATATAGAAAAAGTGGTGAAGGATTGTTGATAAAGTGCGTGTCTAAAAAGGAAGGAAATGAGAAGATTATAAGCTTGCATGACATTGTGAGTGGATAGAATGGGCCAAGTCTGTATCGAAAGCTACAACATCTAAGCGTCTTTTGGCCATCTATGAAAGTATGTTGTGATATGATTCATAAGTGTGTCTTTGTTGTCAAGAAGGAATAGAGCTAACTGAAGTAAACATGGTAATAATAGGAGTCCCCTATTCCATTAGGTAAGTACAATACATATTATTCACATTTAATACATGCTACACATTTTTATACATGACACACATGCTACACATTATTCACATTTTACACATTAATATTCTTCCTTAAATTCAAGTGGGTGCGGAAGAAACTAACTTGAGTTTGGAAACTAGAGCACGAAAGCGACTAGGATGATAAGCTTTGGTGAATAGATCGGTTGGCTGGTCAAGGGTTCCAATGGAGATGAGATGAATAGCACCACAAAGGATGTGTTGATGAATGAAGTAACGATTAATTTTGATGTGCTTGGTGTGCTTGGTGTGCTCATGAAATACATCATTATGGGCAATTTGAATAATACTTCTGTTGTCATAATAAAGAGTAATGAGGGACTGTTGAGCGATACCCAAATCTTCAAGAAACCATTGAATCTAAAGTATCTCAAAGATAGTATCAGTTATGGCACGATAATTTGTTTTAGTACTCGAGCTAGGAGTGAAAGTTTGTTTCTTCCTGCGCCGAGAGATGAGAGAATCTCCTAGGAAGATATAATAAGTAGTACTAGAGGCCCGTAGAGCTAGAAGGGAGCCAACAGAGAAATTGAAACCATGAAAGAATGTCCTCTTGACGTATTTGATAATTCGAAGAACAACAACATAGTGTATAGAACGAGGTGTAACCATGAATTGGTTTACCAAATAAACAACATAAGAGATGTTAGGTTGAGTCATTATAAGATAAATCAAGTTCCTAACTACCTGACGATAAAGATTCAGATTAGTAAGTAAGGTACCATACTGTAGAGTAAACTGAACATTGGGTTCAAGAGGAGAATGCTCAGTTTTTCTATTTGTAAGACCAACCTGAGAGATGAGATGAGAACCAGTTAGCCTGAGATAGAAATAATCCATCACTGGAGGACAATACCTCAAGCCTCAAGAAATAATTGAAAGTTATAAGATATTTCATCTTAAGATTCTGACCCAATAATTGTTTAAGCTCAGCAATACCAATAGCATCATCACCAGTAATAATCATTTCATCAATATAGAGAAATAATAAGATAGTACCTCAATTAGTTTTGTGAATAAAAAAAATAGTATCATGAGCACTGGCATAAAAGCCAAATTGACTGATAGTGTTGTGAGACTTGGCAAATTAAGCTTAGGATACTTGTTTGAGATCATATACAGCTTTTCAAAGACGACAAATGTTGTTTGGTGGATAGGCGTAACCAGGGGGTGGGCGCATATAGACTTTTTCTTCTAAGTCACCATTGAGAAATCCATTTTTCACATTCATCTGATTAAGAAGCCATTTCTAAGTAGTCGCAATAGCAAAGAGAGTGCGAACTGAGGTGATGCGGGCAACAAGGGCAAATGTCTCCTCATAATCATTGTCATATTCTTGAGTAAATCTCTTAGAAACCAAACGAGTCTTATATCACTTAATAGAGTCATCAAAGCGAGTCTTAATTTTGTACACCTATTTACATCACACAAGAGTCTTATCATAAGGAGGATCAACAAGGTCCTAAGTTTTGGGGGTTCTCAAAAGCCTGTAATTCCTCATGCATAGCTTGCTACTAATAGGGATCTGTGTAGGCTTCTTGATATGACTGAGGTTCATATAAGTGAAACGTGGTAAAAATAGTGATAATCATGAAGATAAGTAGGCTAAGTTCTTACCCTAGTTGGATGCTCAGAAGGAGGAAGGGGTGCAAATACAGGTGCATAATCTACATCCAGAACGACATTATCAGGAGTGGTTGGAACACCGAAAGTGTTTTAGGAGCTCATTGGAGGAACTGCATCAGAATCACTAGGAAATAGATTAACAGAAAGTTTAGTGAAAAGAGGAGTCGAGGTGGAAGGGATGAACTTGAATTTAGACAATGAAGAGAATGTGATGTGTTCTCAAAAGACAACATGGCGAGATAGACGAATGCACTGAGAGATGGGATCCCAACAATAGTAACCTTTGTGTTCTGTCCCATAGCCAAGAAAGCAACATATATGAGCTCGAGGCTTGAGTTTAATGTATTTATGGGATTAAAGAAGAACAAACAAGCAAAACTAAAGAAACTTAAGAGAATTGTAGTCTGGAGGAGTGTTATGGAGACACTCAAAAGGAGAGACATTACCAATGACTTAGGAAGGGAGACGATTGATTGTAGAGCGGCTTCACCCAAAGCACGCTTGGGATAAGAAGATGAGATGAACATTGCTCGAATAGAGTCAAGGATATAACGATATTTTCTCTCAGTGTAACCATTATGTTGAGAAGTGTTAAGGCATGATAGTTTAGATAGACTATCATATTCAACTAAAAAAGTCAGAAGTTTTGAGTTAGTCACGAAACTCTATGTCATTATCTCAACCAAAAAACTTCAATGACTTTAGAAAATTGTGTTTTGATTATTATGGCAAAATTAATATAAATTTGAGGCAGCTCATGATGATTTTTCATCAAATATATTCAAGTACAATAAGAATAATCATAAATAAATATCACAAAATACTGATTACCTCTCATAGTTCGTGTGGGGGCCTACCCCTAAGCATCTTAATGCACAAGATCAAAAGGACAGTAAAAAATAGAAGGATTTTTACTGAAGAATAATGCAGGTTATTTAGCAGTTTAACAAGAAATGCAATAGAAAAACTCATTAGTAACTGAACCTAGAGTTTCTTAAGATATAAGGGAACGTAATTTTCTTGGGGAAGCATGATCAAGATGTTGGTGTCGTAGCTGGATGGAAGAGGTGGTAGATGTTGCACAAAGATTTGATGCAAGAGAAAGAGGAATATAGAGATTGGTGAGCTCAAATGGTCTTCTTACTTTACATCCAGTCCCTATGACCTGTCTCATTCATGGATCTTACACTTGACAACCAGAAGAAGAGAAAATGACTTCATAGCTAAGGTCACATAATTGTCAAACAGAAATAAGAATGAAGTTTAACTTGGGAATGAGATAGGTATCAGGTAAACTAAGGTTTGGCAGAAAGACAAAACCCTTATGATTTATGTTCATAAGAGAACTGCCAGTAGTATGTATAGAATGTGCAATGTCATTAATGGATAGAGAGGAAAAGAACTGAGATGTAGATGCCATATGGTTAAAGCAGACAGAATCAAGGTACCATATAATATTACCTGGCGTGGTGAACAAGGTAGCAGAGGTATCACCAGATTTGGAAAGTACCGCTTAAGGAGGGATGCAAGATTACTGACATAGAAGGTAGTCTGGGGTGTGGGTGAAGAAACTGGAGATCCATTGGAAACGGTAGCAGTAAGCACAGGCTTGGAAGGACTGAGACAAGGTTGAAACCTATTCTGATCAGACCTTGGTAGACGTCTGGGGCAATTCTCAATTAAGTATCCCAGTTCCTTACAATATCTGCAACAATTGGGAGTAGTTCGCAGAACTGAAATCGACTGAGCAATGTCCATTTTTTCTATTATAGTAAATGAGGATTCAAGAACTGAACTTTCGGAGTTGAATTGATAAAAAAAGACCTTAAAATTAAAAGATCTCACTGAAAAATCTTATAAAAGGTCAAGTTAGGTGCCATGTCAGTATAAGGAGTCCACATGGATGCTCTTCAGCAAGAAAGGACATGTCAACATAACCTAGTCAACAAGATGTGGGTTAACACGTGGGTCAAACCAGGTTGTGGGTCAAATCGAATTTAGATGTAGAGCAAGAGCGTGAAAGGACGCCACAAAGAGCTTAGACGGCACATGACTGGTCGTCCAGCGACCAAATTTGGGTGGAAAGCAAATTGAACGCTGGCGAACACAGTCATACCAACGGTGTCAACAAACAACGTTGAAAAGGGCGGAAAGCGAAGGTGGTTGCGATGCTATGATAGAGATACGATAGAACCGGCAGAGAGCGACGAGCAATGGAGGAGTTCTGATAGGGATCAAAGAGCCTAAGCTCTGATACCATGTTAAAAGTGGAAACAAAGAACAAAGAGAGGCTGAATATTTTTTTTTTTAATTTCTGAATGTGTATGTTTAGTATAATGATCTTTACTTTTATTTATAGGCATAGGATTATAAATGAGGTAAGTACAATACACATTTTTCACATTTAGTACATGATACACATTTTACACATGACACATACATTTTACACATGACACACACGCTACACATTATTCATATTTTACACACTAACAAAATAAATTATTTAACGTATGTAATTTGTGGTCATTCATCCTAGCTAGTGTTGGGATCATAGCAAAAATTCTTGTGTTTGTGAGGATTCACAAGATTACCTACCATGGAACTATGATATGTACCCATTTTAAAAAATAGGGGTAGGGTGGAGAGTATATTTGTTCCGTGGAAAGCTGTGAAATATATTTTCTCATTTAATATTGTACACATATTATGATTTTTTTTAAAACTTTGAGATGAGATAAAAATTTATATTTTTTTAATTATTTAACAATAAATTTTATAGATAGAGAAACAAATGTTTTTGAGTGAATGAACTTATAATGATAAAATTTGTTGAAAAAATATATATCATTCATATAATAATTATTTGTATGAATTGATTATTACAAAATAAAGTTGAACTTAGTATATTACTTGTGATATTCTTTTAACTTTGTATATATTTCAAATTTGTTTATCAAAATTGTGACATGTAATGTTAAAGTTTATTTATTTTTTTTGGTCATTTTAAAATTTTATTTTTAATTATTAAATACATGTACATACTCATTCCTATGAGAATCATATTATATAGATATCCATAACTAGGAGATGGGTGGAAAGATTATTCGTCCCACTTCCATGCCATTGACATTTGTATCTTAATGTATAAAATATAATATAATATTTATAAATTTGGGGTTATTTTATGTTTATTATTTACTTAATTATGTTGCTTCTATTTCTCAAATATATTTCTTATACACCTAAGATATACATAAAGAAAAAATAAATCTACCAAATATTTTTCTACTAGATAGAGTCTGTTTTGCATAAATCACAACAAGCCCATATCCTTTTTCATTTTGTGGAGTTTTTTTATTTTTATTTTTTTAACTAAGAAGATGAGGTGTTTACTGTTTACACAATCTTTGGGTTGTAAGATCAATTCTCGGTGCCTCTTGCACTGGCTTGGCACTTGACCACCTTTGTAGTACTTTGGAATAGATTAATAATATTTGTACATTATTTTTTTAATAAAATAAAAAAATACATGATATAATATCTTATTGCTCTATTTTTTATTTAAAAAAATGTAAATATAATATAAAAAAAATGTGCAGATATACTCTTTCCTATGGGATGTGCTTATTCTTATGATCTTATCTAACTATATATATCCACACGCCCCAACAAGTGAAACTAAAATAGCCAAAACCCACACTAGTTTGTTCATCCCCTCAATTCATATTTCGTACCGTCTCGTCCATAGAATCATATTGCTCACTCCTCCTCTCCTTAAATCAAACACGCACTTCCACAGTCACACGCTAAATATGTGAGTTTCTTGTACATATAAATAAGAGAAATGGATTTTGAGGTGAAGAAAGGAGGGTCCATAGAAGGGGAAAAGCTGAGTGAAGAAGAGATGGGCATCAGAAAAGGTTCATGGAGCGTTGAAGAGGACACCATTCTGGTCAATTACATCGCCACCCACGGCGAAGGTAGCTGGAATTCCATAGCCCGTTGTGCAGGCACGTATATAATCTGTTCTAACGCTACAAACTTATTCTAGCTGTGAACACCAACACTCAATCTCCCCTGCATAATATATATTTAATTCAGGGTTCAAAATTTTCAAGCGTTCGTGACAGATTATGGATATCATTCAATTCACAGACGAAATAAATTTCATTTTGTCAGTGAGTTATAATTATTTTATGGGATTCAATTCTAATAAATCTAAAAATATATATATACAGGCCTGAAGAGATCTGGGAAAAGTTGCAGGTTAAGATGGCTAAACTACTTGCGTCCAGATGTTCGGCGTGGAAATATCACGCTCCAAGAACAGATAATGATTCTTGACCTCCATTCTCGGTGGGGCAATAGGTAATTGACACCTCTTTCCTGCTAATATATTCTCTTTCTTTTGCAAAGTCAGATAAAATCGATTAAAAAATTGACAAATCTACATTTAACTTCTTTGCGTGCATAAAGAAACTTAGATGTATAATAGAATTAAATATTTAATATTTTATTATATATAGGTGGTCGAAAATTGCTAAGCACTTGCCTGGAAGAACAGACAACGAAATCAAGAACTATTGGAGGACCAGAGTGATTAAGCAGGCAAAGCAACTCAAGTGTGACGTCAACAGCAAACAGTTCAGAGACGCCTTGCGTTACGATTGGATGCCCCGTTTGCTCGAGCGGATCCAGCCACCATCCGAAACTTACTGCCCGACCCATATATCCCCCTTGCAACTGGACCCAAACCCAAGTGCAAGTGCAGCTCGAGTCCATGTCCATCACCAACACGGGTTACACTTACACCGTTCAAGTTCGGGAACAGAGTGGGTAAACCAGATTTACTCTTCCTGCGGCAGCGGCACTTGCTATGACTTAACGTCCGTGGACTTGCTAGTTCATTCAGATTCGGGCCAGAGTGTGTCTTCTGAACAACTGGGTCATAATGTTTCGGTCCATAGTATTGGAAACGATAACGTACCGGGTCTATGCCCAAGTTTCAATAACCAAATGTTTGAACAGGGGAATACCATCTTACCCTTTGATGGTGGTGGTGGGGACTCACTGGATGGTTTGTGGAACGATGACAGTATATGGTTACTGGGACAACTTTGTGATGACCTCGAAATAAAAAACAATTTTCTTGCGTGACAGCATCATTGCGCAGGACAAAGTCAAAGTGTAGAGCAAGCGTATGCTAATTTGGTGACTTTGTTGTACAAATTAAATGGATAGATCATAGGTAAATCGCATAAGGGACAAGCGGATGCGTTTGGCTACAGTTATTGCTACTACATTGTACAAATGCTTGAAAATTGCATGCGTTTTGCCTTTTCCTTTAACCAATAAAGGTTATCTTCTTTTTTATTATTGGTGGTTTTGGTCAGTGGCTCTGTGCTCCTTCTGTGTGTTATTGGCGATCAGAGAGAGGGTTGTGCTTGCTTCTCCGCTTGTTAAGGCTCTGCTTTTTCATAGAAAATAAGAGTTTGGAAAGGAAGCAAGCAGTGTTCCATGAGTATTAAGTTACACGGGTACCTTCCAATACCAAAAGAATAAACTTTTTTTCCCTTTGATTTTTTTATTTTAGTTCTACTATTTGAATACTATATTGAGGCTATATTTACTTCTATCTTTATATTATATATCCATTATAGTTTTATATACTGTATACAATAATATCTAATTTCACTCACATCAGAATATGATATTCACACAAGTGTTCTATCTTGAAGGTACAAATTTCATTTTCCTTTCTACATTATTTCCATGCTTGTAAATTGCAAATTAATAATATTATATAGCATCTGAAACGTTATCACGCAGCTTAAATCGATATTTACTATTTAGCCCAAGTAACACGGCATGTGGCTAGCCATCTATGGCCTCCACGTTTCACACTTTTAAGTGATACAGTCTTTAAAATTAAGAGTGTCAAAACGGGTCAAGTCGACTTATTTAGGTCAATTCATTCAGGGTTGGGTTATTTTGAATTAGTCCATTCGGATTATGTAAGTTTTAAATTAACATTTTACTAGTTCAACCTAGTCCATTTAGCCTTATGTGGTGTTAAAAGAACGGGTTGGTCCGATCTATTTAGACTCAGTCCATTCGGGTTATGTAAATTTCGGGTTGACATTTTGCTAGCCCAACTCGTCTATTTTATTGGGCTATTCGAGCCGACCCATTAAGTTTGATCCATTTTGACACCCCTATTTGAAATTAAAGTTGTTAAAATAAACTTAAGAAAAAAATTCATGGAGGATATATTCAAATTGTAAACTCGTATATGTTTACTTATTTTCAAAATAATAATAATAATAATAATAATAATAATAATAATAATAATAATAATAATAATAATAATAATAATAAAAAAGCTATCAAGTTGGTAGCTTAATTTGAAACTGCCCAAATGTTTTAGAATTTGATTAGGTAGAAATGAATTAGTAACATAATTTATCAAACCCTAAATATGAAAGATTCTTTTGTGTTTTGAGTTAAAAGATTTCTCTTGCTTTGTGTTGTTGAATATTTACCATCTTAATTATAGTATTAAAATTTAATTAAAATAAAAGATGATAATAACTTGTATAATTGAAGTGGTACACATTTACTAATACACGATAAGAAAAAAATAACTTCAACTTTTATGAATTTCTCATTATATATATTATTCTTCCATTCATTTTATCTCTCCGTTAAGATTAATGCACATAAATTAAGAAAGTTGTTAAATATGTTAAATAATAAAAAATTTTGATTTAACATGATTAAATTATCATTTCTTTCACTTAAACAAAGGACACGTATTCCATGAATTCACTAGAGTAGTTAATTTTACAAAGTTATAAAAATCAATTAATATGTATTTATTGAGTTTAGTAGAAATAATAAAAGATGACGGTAAAGTTAAAAAAGATTAATAAATACTTTTTAATTTTCTAAATAGATAGATATTATTAGATAAATTAAAATTTTAAAATAAACAGATAAAAATGAACGGAAGGAATATATACAATTATGCATAATATCATAATTTAATTAAAAATATTTTTTCTTCACAAAAGTTAAATATAAATGTCATGAATTGATAACACATGTTTTATTTGTCATTACATTATTGGAATGTTTTGAAATAAAATGAAAGTGCAACTTCGAATTTTTTGTTTGTTTGCATAATCAAACAAACAATATGATTTTCCTCGTTTTTACTCTCTTGTAGCTTTTTTGCTATAAAGTTAGCGCGGATTAAACAATATATAGAACACATAATGATAAAACCAGCAATAGGTGAGATTAGAGAAGGAAATTTTGAGAATTTTGAAATTTCTCAAATTAACATAAAAATATATTAAAAAAATACCGAACGATAAGTGATAACTATAAAAATATAAGAGATAAGTATATGATTTGACCGAACTACATAATCTATTTTCAGAACAATTTGGGCCAACTATGAAAGTATATTTTATTTTGAATAGCGCTATTTCATACGAAAATTGTCTAAGAAAAGTTATAAATGATGTGGCATGATTTGTTTTAATCCCAATTTATTTTCTGTGGGATCTACATCAATAACTCTTAATTTTTTTTATGAGACTCACAATAAATAATTTTCTAATAATATTTTGTAAAATAATTCTTCAAAACATTTTGCATTATTTCTTTCTTAATATTTGATCTGGACTATGGTTTGTATTAAATGAGACCAAGCCCATTATCTAATGAGATGTGACAACTCATCATCGGCAAAAGAAATGATTCCCTTAGAAAGCTAATCACAGGTTAATACACAAATTTAAAAGATGTTAGGAAATTTCTTTCAAGATATTCGGTATGACCATAATAACTCTGACATATACTTGATCTCTAAGATTTACTCTACTGTAAATAGCTATAGTAGGCATGAGGATAATGATCTTTTTTTTTCCTCATTGCAGTCACTTTGAATCCTCACTAATTTGAGCGTTGAAACATCTTGTAGGTACCTAGTCTCCTCTCCAACGCATCCAAGCTTGAAGGGGGTTGTTGCAGTGAGTTAATTCTCATTCAAGGAGCCCAACAACTCAGGACAGAATAATACTCAAAACTTAATCGTCATATAAATTATTGAAAAATAGCCTATATCAATTATATCTTTTAGTAAAAAGTTTAGGAAGAAGAGATGTTGCCACATTCAAAGAGATTAAGGCATGCCACTGATAACTCTGGAAAATAGAGTTATTACTCTCTTTTTTTGCATGATAATTCGATAACTAAAGTCTTCCCTTCCTTCAATTTCACAAGGTTTTAAGCTTAATATGCATGTTATATCCCTTGTACATCTTCTTAGTTTGTCTTGGCTATGGTTTGAACCATTAGAGGATGAACTTGATTTACCTTTAATTCTTACCTCCTTATTCAGTGTGTTGATGTTTTGTATGGCTTCAAAGGAATGGAGCTTAAGAAAAAGCTAAGCAAAAGGGGTGGGAGAGCATAAAGGAAGCAAGGAAGCCATCATCAAAGGTCATGCCTAGGTGTGCTTGTCTATGTGGAAGAAACATTTATCAGCTAAGCACTCAACTTCTAGGCATGGGGTAATTACCTACTGTACTTAAATTTTCACATGCTTAGGCGTGTAGCAGTCACGTCTAGACGTGCTTAACTGACTCAATTCTGAATTTTAGTTTTTTAATCCTATTTTGTGTAATTTGTGTCCCATTTCGTCTTCAACCCAATTTAGATAGAGAGGCTCTAATCTTGAGGGATTCTTAACCTAGAGAGAGAGACAACTCAATATTGAAGATCAAGACTCAAGAAGAAGGCTCAAGCTTCAATATCATCAACCAACTTAGTTCTTTTTCTTTGTTTTTTCTTAATCTTCTTTATTCTTGAATGGATCTCTTTTTAGTGATGGGTTCTTTAACTTCCATAGATTTCTAAACTTGTATCTATGGGATCTTTTGGATCCCCTTATGGCTCTTATATTGATATAAATTTTTACGGATGATTGTTAATGAATTCAATTTTGTTTATTCAATTCTAATCTTAATGTTTGCAATTGTTTTTTTTCACCAATTGATTTGGGGTTTTTCCTTGAACTAGACATAGAGATAGGAAAATAGGGCCATAGTTTTGAATAATGCATGTTCAATCTTATTTGCATGGGTTGTATTTGTTGATTAGCCAATGGAATGGACACGTACATATTGGCCATACATAACATATATTTGAAACAAGTTCTTAATGAATTAAAATCAAACCAATTCATATGGCATAGTGTTTTAGGCGATGAATGCACAATCAAGTGACCTAGACAACGACTCTTGAATACAATCGATTTTGGCTAATAAGATTAATTTATTAACAATTACTTGTAAGATTACTAAATCCAAGTAAAGTAGTAGGTGAATGAAGACTTCCTAGGCCCTTAAATCATTTTTATCTATTTAGTGTTGGTGTGTTTGTAGTTCGGTTTCGATTAATTAGTTATTACTTGTTCTTTTTCCTAATTGTTCTTTAACTTTCGAATTGTTTAAGTCTAAAAATAGTAATTAGTTAATTGATAATGCATTACTTATTTCAATTCTTATGAAAACAGTATTATTTTCACTCTATATTACTTGTTGACTCTTACACTTATAGTAACCAATAGCCATAAACTCTAACAATGGCTTATAGTAATACTTATATATAATTTATTAATAAATATTCACCAGTAAGAATCTAACCAAAAATCTTTTAGCTCATGTTGTTTCATCCTTTCAATTAAGAAAACTTACATTGATCACATGAATCATATTTATACAATGTTCATTGGGCCATTGAGACCTTTGACTTGTTGTTCACCTATTTGGTGAGAGCTGAGTTTCCTTATTTTTTTAATAGGCTTATTAGTATGTTTAAAAGGTGACGTAACGTGCCATTTACAATAATTTTAAAAAAATAACATTTTTTTAGAAAAATAAAAGCTTTTAAAAAAAGTTACACATGTCCTAATGTCAAAGTAATTATAATTTTAGAGTATTTGCAATTTTTAAATGTCAAGGTATTTCTAATTTTTTTAAAAAAAATTATTATAACTTTATTTAAAAATTGTATCTTTTTCCAAAAATATTATAAATGATACATGGTACTTAACTCAATTTCTCTCACTTATTTATTTATTTATGAGCATTTTTAGGATTTTGTTTGGATTGATAAAATAGGATGGAATGGAATAACCTATAATTTCATCGTTTAGATCTTTAATAATATGATGGGAAATTTGTCAAACAAATTTCACCTCTTCGTGTGTACCTCGTCTAATTGTGTTATGTGGGTTTGTTTACTTTTGTGTGTTGGAATTGTTTGATGGATGGAGAGGTAGAATTAGTATTCTGGCCGTAGTTTGGGATCCCATCCAATAAGATCAACCCGGTACGCATGCTACTGGACTCTGCCATCAATACTCCAGTCAGAGCCTTAAGACTACGAAACACGGCATTGGACCACTAAGTTAACTAGATCTGCGTAAATACTCATAACTGCTAATCATGATCTTGCGAGATCATAGGATTCATAACTGCATCTAACAGTGAATAATCATTATATATACGTTCCTACATTATAGAGATGCTCTCCAATGACAAAAGGAAGACAATTCTTAATGGGATTCTAATCTTAAATACTTACATTTAATATTGATCTTATTACGATTCTAATCACGCACTATATATACCAGACTAAGTCAACCTTAACATGTATCTTCTATCTCACTGCATAAACCCTACTTGTGCACTGACTGACTTGAGCGTTAGAGTCCCTTTGCAGGTACCCATTCTTGGTTCAATACGCTTGGCAACAGTTGTGCAAGAAGGAAAGCATCGTATAGGTGCCTATCTCAGGTACCCTCTAAATCCACTTCAAAGGGTGGTTGAGAAACAACATAAAGTTGACATCTTCCGTTAAATGGGTCAATTCCCAATAAGGTCAAAACAACAGTTTCCAAAAAGTCAAAGTTGTAAAGGACGTTACTGAAGATGGAAAGACCTCGTGAATCATCCACGGGGGCAACTGGAATTAAACCTCAGACTAAGGAATAGAAATGTCGGCAAAGACCTGTCGTGGTTTCTGACCATATTCCAACCTCAGAGGTGTTTTACGTTTGATTATGGACCTCAGCATCAATGTGAGACATCGCGAAACATGACACCAAAAGCCAGGGCTTAGTCCACCGCGTGCCTAGTGATTCCAATGAAACTTAACACTTAGACTCTGTCTAAGCGCTAAGTTGGGGACAACTGTTCTGGATCGTGATATGGGATCCCATCCAATAGGATCAACCTGGCACGCATGCTACCGGACTCTGCCATCAATATCCCGATCGAAGCCTTAAGACTACGGAACACAACATTGGACCACTAAGATAACTAGATCTGCGCAGATACTCATAACTACTAATCATGATCTTGCGAGATCATAAGATCTATAACTGCCTCTAACAATGGATAATCATCATATATACGTTCTTACATTATAAGGATACTCTCTAATAACAAAAGGAATACAATCCTTAACGGGATTCTGATCCTAAATACTTGCATTTAATAGTGATTTTATTACGATTCCAGTCACACTCTATATATACCAGGCTAAGTCAACCTTAACAGGTATCTGATATCTCACTGCATAAACCCTACTTATGCACTGCCTAACTTGAGCGTTAGAGTCTCTTTGTAGGTATCCATCCCCCTGGTTCAATACACTTGACAGCAGCTGTGCAAGGAGGAAACTATCATATACGTGCTTCTCTCATGTACCCTCTGAATCCACTTCAGAACAATTGGTAATGGAGAAATAACGTTTATAATTCCATCTATTTTTATTATAATTTTTAAATAATAATATGAAAATTTTCATTTATTCTATCTCTATATATTCAAATAATGATAGTGAAGTTGTATTCTTTCCATGATTTTGATCACATTCAAATTCATTATATACCATTTAGCGAAAAAAAAATTATTATATACAATTCCATTTCACTTCCTGTCAAATATCCAAACGTAACAACTCTAAAGAATTGACCTAATGGTAGATAAACATGTGATATATGGGTAAGCGCACAATCACGAGTTCTCAAATCTCATCTATGTCAATTTGTCAGGAGTCAGTCCACAAAAAATATTCTTGTGAATCCCTTAATTCGAACATGAATATGCCTTTGACCAGATCAGAGAGGTGGATTAGTCGATGTCATAGTTGTACGGTCAACTGACCCGGAAAACTCACAATTTGGGCTCCAAGCCAGTTCGATTAACCTGTTGAACCAGTTTCCTCAACGATCCGATCAAACCTGGATTGACTCAGGTGACCCATCCAGCCAGGTTGACTAGGGTTGGCCATTTTTTTATTTATTTTTTACTAAAACTTAACAAAATGTAATGTTTAGGATTTGAATATTATAGTTAAAGGTCTTTGTCATAAAGTACATTTTTCCATTAGACCAGATGCTTCTGTTAGATATTATTCTCAATTTCTTAATTTATTATACAGCCAATAAATTATTATCACCGCTTATTTGAAAGTATGTTTTTTTCATATAGTATTTTTTATTTAATATTTTGTAATATAATATATTTTATATTAAGTAATTCTTCATATAATATTTTAAAAAAATATTTTTTTCTTTATCTAAATTTTTTGACTTAACTGTTTGACCTCCAATCAAACTGTTGACCCAATGACTTGATTTTTTGATTAGGTCGACTTTTAATCCAAATTATACAATTATGATTAATGGATGCACAAGTTATCACAGAACCCAGTTAACCACAATACAAAAAAAAAGGTAAAAAATTTTTACATACATAACCTATGGTTCAAACCTTTATCTTCAAATTAGAATGCAGTTCACTTAACATTTATGTTCAGTCCTTGTGGGTGCTCGACCCCTTATTTGGAAGCTCATTAAAAAAAAAAATTCTCTTTTTTTATGGAAAAAACATTGTTCATCTCATATTTTTTTCACATAGAAAAAAAATGCTGTCTACATTTACATATTTTCTTTAATTCAATAATATACATATTTTCATTATTTTTCATTCTTTCATATTTTTATAAGCGCAGGAAAGTCCAATTGTACTTTTCTCAAAACTAGCCAATAACATTTAAAAATGACAATGAGGGGATGCCTGGTCAATGATAAGAAAAAAGTAATCATACATTTTCGGAGGGGCTTGCTTCGTCTAATAGCCCATTTAAAATTACAAGCTAATTGTAAAAAAGAAAATTTACTAGCCTTCAAAATGAGTGCTTTTTCTATTTTTTCATTTTTTTTAAAAGAAAATCGACGATGTCTACTCTGATTCTCTCTCAGAAATTTTAAATGTTATGTTTAGAATAAATAAAAATAAAAAATAAATTAATTTAAATTGATTTATTTAAAAATTAAATTTTATACTCAAAATTTATTAAAATAAAAATTAATTTGATTTAATTTTATTATTTTATATTTTAATTTTTATAAAAAATAATTAAAAATAATTATTAAGAATAAAATAATTTATTTATTTTAAATCAAATTAAATTATAACAAATTGTATTAAATTTGATAAAATTTTTAAAATAAAAAAATATAATTTATAAAATTTTAAAAATTAAATTATTTTATATTTTTTAATATTCTAAATATAAAATTTAATTAAATTTAATTTACAAATCAATTTATTTTATATTTTTTATACTTCAAACATACTCAAATGTTTCCTAATAAATTCAGAATTTGTGTGTACCGCCCTTGAGGGCTGCATCTGAACCAGCATCGTCGACTTATACGATTTCCTGTTCATCTGATTTTATTTCCAATTCATGTCCTTATACAATTCCAAATCAGCATCATCTGATTTTATGCTTCTCTGGTTTTGCTTTGTTTTTTGTACTGAATCTTGTTATGCATCGTATGAGATCACGGTGATGACTCCCTATGTGTTTGGATTGCAGTTGGTAAATTTAAGTTTAGTTGAAAGTGTGTTTACAAACTTAAGTTTGGTTGAAAGTGAGTTTGCAGTAATTAATTTATGTTTGGAAACTTTTGTTTCAAAAGTGAGTTTGAAAGATTGTTTTTAGGCTAACCGCACAAAAGTAAAAAATTATTCGCTTTGGCAACTTACTTTTGAAAGGAAAAGTATGTTGGTACGGAAAAATAACCCAAACATCATCGCAGGCGATCCTAACTCACTTTCAAAATCCTAACTACAAACCAAACACACACTCCATGAAATTCAAGCTCAAACAGACCGGAATGCAGGGCCTTTCACTCTCGGGAGAATGCTTTGCGTGTCGACCACCCCGCTGAACAGAGTGATCTCTTCCATCTTTTATTTTTCTTCTTCATTTGATTATTATTATTATTATTATTATTATTATTATTATTATTATTATTATTATTTGTTTGTCTCTCTGTTTGGCTTCGTGGAAAATATCTGTATATGCTCTTGTTTGCTTTTCACGATTTATTTAAATATTTCTAATTACTACTAGAGGTCTGTGTCTGGGGAAACAGTTTTCACAATGAGGATAAAAAGCTCCCTCTTCTGAGATTTCAAGTTGAGACATTGCTGGCAGAATCGAACCATAAAACCTTTAGCCATCACTAAGTGGTCTCTTTTCCCTTTAAATCTTTTGCTCCGTCCTCTTACATCGCACACTTACTTTCACCTTATCATATTTCTGCTAATTTGATTAATGATTAACCATCCCTTTCGTCATGATAATTGCACAAACTATTTCTGTTTATGATACTTTCTTTGAAATCGTATCCTAATTTGATGTGGGTGAGGTCGTTGATGAGTTCAAATTGCCTACATTGGTTGATTGTCTGGTTTCAGATTATGACGTGTCCAAATAATCTGAGACCTCTGAACTTGTTTCCCATAATATGTTTATTTCAGTTGGAAAACTTCACAGAAAATTAAATGATTTATACAGTCTAGGATTGGGTCTGATTTATTACGAGGAACCTTGACATAAGCTATGCTGTTCATTCTGATTGAATTCTTTATCTGAAATAACGTTCGCCATGAGATTCAGAAAATCCAGGAAAATTTCGTTGTTGATAATGGCCAAGATGCTTTTAACTTAATTGAAGGCACCAATTTGCAGGAAGTTTGCAGCTTTTGTAGTATTAAATACCGTAGTTAAATACCATAATTAGCTTAGTTGGATGGAGATTATTGTGGTTTTGATGATGGTTGCTTTAGATAATTTTGTTCTCAATGCAAATGTATCATTATTTAATGGAGTAATACATTATTATACACTTCAAAGGGGTCTTGAAAAATATTGAATCCTCTTATGTTTGCACTAAAGTAAAAGAAATAATTTCGTAGTTAAGATGGATGGGAATCTTTCTCACTTGTCTAATGTGCCCTCTTCAATTTGCAGCAGAAGGACTGACGACAGGTAGACGTATCACAATAAATAATTTGCTGGGGATTGGTGTGTTAGAAGTTTAGACATGCCACCTTTTCGTCTTCAATAAAAGGATGTTAGATAATAAGTAAAGTTATATCCTTTTATTTAATTATTTTAATAATTATTTTAATATTAAATAAAAAAATAAATATATTTAATATCTTATAAATATAAAAATAATTAATATTTTTTATTTAATAATTAAAAAATTTATAAAAAATAAAATAAAAAGATAAATCATTTGTCTAGATAATAATGCACACTTGTGGCATCTTGGTTAAGGTTTTCTTACAAAGCTCTTTGACCACAGCTCTTTCAAGATTTCGAGTTTCTCGAGAGATTATTTTTCACACTACAAGGGGCAACGACCAGTCCTGTTGTCCATGCTAATGTCATATATGGCTGGCTTCCTCAAACAAATTTATTACTATTTTTTTTCTATTGTTTTCTTCATCTTCAATCTTGATGACTTCATTTTATTAATCTCTTACTTCACAGCAATCGTCTCTCTAAACATAATTGAGATGCAATCAAGACAAAGCAGAGTGCTCTGACATACACAACAATGTTGTTCTACTTGACAATTGATTATAGAAGATGGATTACGCGAAGTAAATCACTCACGAGGTGAAATGCAACTATAAACAAATGAAAATAGACATTGGAAGGCGTGTTAGAATATGAAGGTATGAAAATTTTGTATAGAATCATATAATCATATATCGTATAATAATAAAAAATATATATATGTCTTTATATTTTGACATTTATTATTTTGATATGAAATAATATATTTAAAATTTTATCATGTGATAAATATATAATTTAATAATTATCATGTGTCATTTTATATTATAATTTAAAAAGAATATATATATATATATATGTCGTTAAGTTTAAATTAAATTTATTATTCACACATATAAATATAAAAATTTATAATCAAATATTAATTATCTTGACATAAATACTTTTACATATTAATTCAAATTAAAAAAAAAACTCTCACATTTCTTTAGTTGATCACGTTATTAATAATTTTTATTAGTGATTGATCTTAAATTTTTAAATTTTCGTAAGTTAATTGATACTATCTCTACTATATATGTATTATTATACTAAATTAATTAATTATATTTTAAATTATTATATTAATTCATATATAATTATTCTTGTCGTGACCGAAATCGAGCGGGAAGCGTAAACAAAATAAATTATTAGGAATCGCCACCAAGTTTATTTAAATTAGAAAAAATTAAAAAATCTTTTTAGAAAATAGTCTTTGAAACTAGATCGAATTTAGTCGGTTATGCATAGGAAAGGACGTAGATTTAACCCCACAGCACCTCTAACAAATCCGTCCTAAAACGGTTACCCTAAATTAGTTATGCAAAACTTAATAATCTCATAATATATTTGTTTTACCTTTTTTATTAAAAAAAACTAAACAAAACAAATAATTTTGTGAAAATTTAAAATTTAGCTTGACAGAATAAAAGTTCTGCTCCTACGTATCTTTAGGTGTAATGAAAAATTCAAAGTCACGTAGTTCTATAGAAAATAAGTGGGTTGGTTGGTTTTATCTAAAGAAAAAATTTATTTTTTATTTTTTTATAAAAATTTGAATTAACAGGTTATCGCGACTCTATTAATCAAATTAAGATTTGAATAGGTGAAGCTCGCGTCAAGCTAGAAACGTCACCTACTGATTATTGAATTTATTACTATTAAATGAGATTTTTTTTTATCTAAAATTACCTAGAAAAAAAGAAGAATAAAATAATAATAATAATAATAATAATAATAATAATAATAATAAATTTTGAATTTTTATTAAATAGTAATTTATTTTTTTAAATAATTCGAATCATTAGGTTGTCACAACTCGGATGATTCAAAATTGTTATAAAATTAACAAGTTGTCATTAAACTTGGTTAATTTTGTTTTGTTCTAAAAACATATTTAATTATTATTATTTTTTACTTTGTGTTTTACCTATTTTCGTTTTTTTTAAAGCCTTTTTAGTTTGGCCCATTAAGCCCATTATTCTAAGCCAAAAAAAAACTAACAGCGTTACAAAAAAATAAAACAAAGTCATGGCTTTCAAACAAAAAAACAAAAAGATAGGGGTCTGTTTTCTCCTTCTTTTTGATATTTTTGAAGGAACCCACCAGGAGACACCAGTGGAGGAACTGGCGGTCGGCGGTAGCAGAGCAGGACAGAGACGCGACAGCAATGACGTTTGGGCACGGATCAGAGCACAACTCGCTCGCAGGGACTGGGTGGATCTGAGTCGGCTAGTGGGTGGCACGCGGCTTCGGGACGGCGAAGCGGCTTGGTTCGCAGAGCAGAGGTGAACCGATGACGACGGCTAGGCACTGATTGGATTCGACGGCATGACTGGGTGAGCTTCCAGCGGCGGCGCACGATTGCGACTAGGTGGTGCTGCCTCGACGGACTTGCGCTCGGATCTGGGTGGTTCTGCGACGCAAGGCGTCGATCTCGAAGGGGAATGCAATGGGGAATGATGTGCGCGACTATCACGCGTTTGGGAGGCACAGTCGTGCGGGTCGACTGGTCCACGGTTAAGGGTGACAGAATCTGCGGCGCTGCGCGGTGGTAGTTTGATGGCTTGGCCGAATAGTCCGTGCGGAGCGGCTTCTGGTCCACGGTTGAAGGGAGCGACGAATTTGGTTTCGCAGCGCAGGTGCGGCCGGTATGAGTCGCGGTGGGGCGGGTTGGTTCTGTTAGGTAAGGATGTAGGGGTGGTGTTTTTGGTTAAGGAAGAAGTTGAAGGTGATGGCTTTGGGTGATGGTGGTCTGTTTGGAGAATGGTGGGATTGGGTGTTGAAGATGATAGTGAGGATAATGAAGGCTGGTTGGTTAAAGGGATGATGGTGATGAAGGTTATGGAGAAAAGGTGATTTTGGGAAGATGATGGGAGGTTGGCAGTAATGGTATGGTTTTAGATGGTGAGTTAACTCGGTGGAAGATGAAGGAAAGCTACGTGAGTGAAGAATAATAATATGGCTTAGGCCGAGTGTATTTTAGCTGAAAAGTCAAGGTGAAGTTCCCTCTAATGATGTGTGAATTATGTATTTTTATAGAGGGATTAGGCTAAGTGTTTGAGTTATAGTGTGATTAGAGTTTGTTTAAGATGATAGGCTGCAATCTGTTTAGGATGTGTTATAGTTGGTTTAGGGTAGGTTTGTTTATGATGAGTTTAAGGGTTAAGATAACTAATGGAGTTAGTTTAGGATAAGTGCTGGTATATGGGTTGTGGGTTAACGGGTTAGATCATGGGTTATGGGTTGGATCACGGTTTATGGTTCAATGAGTAGAAAAATGGGCCAAAGATGAGTCTTTTCTCTTTTTTTTTTAATTTTTTTCTTTATTTACAAAATGCCATGGACAAAATTGGGTGTTCACAGTTGTCCCTCTTTACTTGTTTCTTACGAGATAAAAAGAATAACTGCAACTTTTTATTTTATCATAGTGAGGAACGAGTAAAGAAATGAACCCAAATTTTGTTCGGGAGAAAAAAATGCGAGAACAAACGGCGAAGAGCGATGCGCTCGAAGATAAATGGCATATAGACAATGGGCTACCGCGTCCCTGGGCATCTACGTCCCGAAAATTAAAGAGAATGGGCATCTACATCCCAAAAATTAAAAGACAGCGGGCTACTGCGTCCCGAAATTTAAAAACTAATGGGCTATTGTGTCCTGAAATTTAAAAGACAACGAGCTACTGCGTCCCAAAAATTAAAAGACATTGGGCTACTGCGTCCCAAAAATTAAAAGACAGCGGGCTACTGCGTCCTGAAATTTGAAAGACAATGAGCTACTGCATCCCAAAATTTAAGAGACAATGGGCTATAACATCCCAAAATTTAAGAGACAATGGGCTACTGTGTCCCAAAATTTAAAAGATAGTGGGCTACTGCGTCCCGAAATTTAAAAAATAGTGGGCTACTACTTCCCAAAATTTAAAAGACAGTGAGCTACTGCGTCCGGAAATTAAAAAGACAATGGGCTACTGCATCTCAAAAATTAAAGATAGTGGGTTACTGCGTCCCGAAATTTAAAAGACAATGGACTACTGCGTCCCAAAAATTAAAGACAATGGGCATCTGCGTCCCGAAAATTTTTTCTTCTTCTTTTTTTTTTCTTTTTCTTTCTTTTTTTAAATTTTTTATTTTAATGCATTGAAAATACAAGATGATGTATTTTAAAAACATTTGAAACAATGCTAACCTTGGAAAGCTTTGACCAATCAAACCTTCGTTCACGTGTTTTTTCTTCATCAAACCCTTCGACTCGTTTGGAAATCTTCTTGACCTCATTTCCCTTCTTCTTTTTTTTTCTTTATGTATATTCTTCATTTCATTTTTTTTGGCACCTTATCAGATCACAGACTTGGAAAGTTGAAAAGCCATCAAGCAAAGATTTGGAATTCTTTTTGACACCACCATCAGGCCATGAACCCGGAATTTTGTGAAGTCCATCAAGTCAAGGACTTGGAATTTTTTTTCCATCTCATTAGGCCATGGGCCTCGAATTTCATCAAGCCAAGGACTTGCGATTTTCTAAAGAGACAAATAAATGTATCCTTAAAAGGTCTCTTAGTAGAATTGGGATTTCTTTAAAACATGCGCTTCCTCGAAAAAGGTTATGCAATTAATCTGCTTTCATGCTCGCTTTCTGACTTTCCTTCAAAATGTTCATTTTCATCTCTTTTTTTTAGTACTTCTTATTTCTAAATTATCCCTTGAGATAACATTATCCTTCAATTAGAATTTCCAAGTTCTCTTTGATCTGAATTGTTCATCCGGAGATTATCATTAGATGGTCAAATCATAATGTTATACTCATGTTCACTCACCTGAAGCATTACGTAATAGACAAACATGGATTTGAAAGTACAACAGAAAATTTTTTTATAAATGAATAACTTTCATTTTGGTCTTGGAAGTTTGACTACATAAAAAAGGAAAAGACACAAATGATGGTATGATATTGAAAGAGGTGTTGACCCGATATGAATTGGTTTGCTCTTCATGAGAACGATCTTGACATTATGGACAAGGATTAAGTCAAATTGAACCAAATAAAAATTTGTCCCAGTCTATGATTGAATTGAGCAGGACCAAGACTTATCCTAGTGACTAAAAGATTTGCCCAAGAAAATTTGAATCAAGGAAAAATTGCCCCAGTTTAGAGTCGAGTCGAACGGGGTATAAACTTGTCCTAGTATAGGGTCAAATTGAACTAAAGAAAAATTTTTCCAGTCTAGGACAGAGATGAATAAGGCAGGAGCTCGTCCTAATGACCAAAAGATTTGCCCCAGTGTAGATTAATTGAACCAGGGAAAGAATGTCCCGGTGTAGAGCCAACTCGAACAGGGTAGAAACTCACCTTAGTGTAAATCTCTTTTTTTTTCTTTTCATTTTCTTTTTTTTAAAACAATGAACTAAATACTTGGATGAGCGTAACCTTTGTCTCAAAATTAAAGTTAACAAAAATGATAACAAACCTTCATTGATCAGAATGGACTTTTTGAAGCTTGTAACGTGGTCAAGGCTAGGGGTTATGAAAAAAAAGATATAAGGCTCAAACAAGTGTTTAAGAGTGGAATAGGACTAAGGATCCTTATTCAAAATTAAACTTCACCAACTACTTTTCCACACACCTTTCTCTTATTATTCTCATTTTCTTTCTCATTTCATTTCATTTTCTTTCATCCTCCTTTCCATTCTCCTCTTTTTTTTTATCATTTTATATTTTTTACTTCTTGTCATTTTCACCTTTTCTTCCTTTTCCATTATGTTTAAGAACATTCATCATGACAATCAACCTTTGTTTTGTATTATCCCCTAATGTAGGGGTGATCCTTATCCAAGGTTTATTGAAGAAAATTTCAAGTTCAAAAGGGGTAATAAAGGATAAAAATGATGAAATTTTGTAAAAGATAGAAAAATGACCAATCTTCATTTTCAAATCATGATTGTTTATTTTCAAAACTTTAATTTTGAGAAAAAAAATTTGTGCAAACCAAGTAATTCCTTTTTTGCTCTTTTTTTCTTTTTGACCCCTTTTTTTTTTTGCAAAAGATACTTACACCCGCAGAATTTATTAACAACTACCAAACTGAGAATTACCAAAGAAGATGCTTTAAAGAAATGAAAGAGAATAAATACCGAGAAAGACAAAAGGATGAAAATGAAAGGAAACAAGACACCCATGCAAATCATTACATTAATGCTTCAAGCAAGTTAACATGAGTCCAACATCACAAACTATTTTATGGCAATCATTTCAACTAACAACTTCAGATCTCCCATTGTTCAGAGGTTTCGAGTTACTGGCATAACATTTACTTCATTCCTTCCACCATGATTAGGAATTGGATTATTGACAATACTAGGTCCAGTTACTTCTTCAATATCAAGCTTTCTACAAGCAATTAGCTTTCTTACTGCAGTCTTGAAAGATTCACAATCTTCAATTGAGTGTCTTGGGATATCTTTGTGGTATTTGCAAGTTAAATTTGGGTTATGCCACTTTGGGAATGGTGGTTCAAAGGGACCTACAGGATTTCCTGAGATGAGGTGAGCATTAACAGCCTTTGGAATAAATTTGCATTTGAAATGGATAGTTTTGGGAAAGATAGTAGTTTTCGGGGGCGAGAGTGGCCTTGATTTTGAAAGTTTGACCGAGGATGTGGGTGGTTTGGGAAGTTTTGTGAAGGTGGAGGTGGGTATTGGGTATAGATTGGACGATGTGGTTGGGGTACGGGAACATTATTAATTTGAAGTTGTGGGATTTGAGGTGTACTCATGGGAAGGGCGATTAGGCCAGGTAAATGAGAAGGTGCAGGTATTTGATAAGAATAGTAAGTACTTGGGTTATATGCAGAGGTTTGGTAGGCGGGGTAAGATGGTGGGTAGCAGGCTTGTGAAGGTTGTTGGCTTTGCACGTAGCTCACCTCTGGCTCTCTTTTCTTAGGAAGAAACCCCTTCTTGAAACTATCTTCATCATTACCAGTTGGTAATTTTTCAGCATTTACCAGAATTTCAATCCTCTCTCCGGCAGCAATTAAATCAGTAAAGTCTTGATACGCAGCGCCCACCATTGTCCCAATATAAGGAGCTCCTAAGGTCCCTAAGAAGTATGAGCACATTTCGGTCAGAGTCAACGACAGTTGCACTTGTGCTGCGAGAGCTCTCCACCTCTGGGCGTATTGCTTGAACGTTTCTTTATTTTTCTTTTGCAGTGTTCCCAAGTGCTCTCGGGTTGGGGTTGTATCCAGATTAAACCAATATTGTCCCATAAACAAATTTGCCCAGTCGTCCTAAGAAGAGATTTTCGAAAGGTCTTGTTGGATACACTATTCCAAAGCAGGTCCATTCAAACTTTCATTAAAGAAACTGACAAGGAACTTCCAATCCTTTGACCAAATAGACATTTTGGTAATGTAAGTTTTTAGATGGAAAAAAAGATTGGAGCTCCCATCATACTTGTCAAATTCTGGGATCTTAAAGTCCTTGGGGATGATGATGTTAGCAGTAGGACACAACTCTTCTATCCCAAGGGGACCATAGGTATTCGGACCCTTGATCGCCTTGATTTGCTCCTCCATCTTTTCCATCCACTCTTCTTTCATCTTATCATTCTGAATAGTTGCATGACCAGAACCGGCAGGAAATCCAGTTGGCATCGGGATGGACATATGTGGTGGTTCCCATGTGAGCTCGGTGTTACCATGAACCTCATTTCGAGTACCATCCAATGAATGATATCCTTCTCCGATAGGAATCACTACCGATGCAGTATTTGAGATTGCTCATACAAAGGGCATTTCAGTGGTAACCATAGGATTTGTTCCTATGGTAGTGATATTTGGAGGGTGTGAATGTGCTCCAGTTACTCCTATACCTCTGGTTGCCCCTATCAAGGTGAGGGTCTCCCTCATGGCTAACAACATTTCCTCCATTCTTCTTTGAGACTCTTTCATCTCATCTACTTCCATACTCAGATTTCTTCCTTCATTTTGAGCTGCTATTGCTGCAAGCTTTGTTCGAGCTCTTATGTTGTGAACTTGGATTTGATTAGTCTCTTCTTTCTTTAGTCACGCAATGGTGTTGGGCACGGTAACACCAAACAAAAATAATAAGATGAAATGAAATGACTGAAATTCATGAGATGCATAAGATGAAATGAATGAAATGAAAATATTTTTTTCTCTTTTTTTTTGTTAATGCTAGGAATGCCAGGAAAATGTATGTCATGAAAATGAATGATTTTTTTTATAATGCTATGGATGCCATGAAAATGCATAATATTTTTTTTTTATTTTTAGAATGCTAGGAATGTCATGAAAATGCATGATTTTTTTCTTTTAGGATGTCATGAAAATGCATGATTTTTTTTTTTTAGAATGCTAGGAATGTTATGAAAGAAGGATGAATAATTAGATAAAGAAGAAGTATGCTCCATTCGTGTCCTAAGGGATTGCCTTAAATTGAGAAATTATATCATAAGAATCTATGTGTCTTTCTAATTCGTGAGAACTCTCATTGGGTGACTCTTCTATTTTAAAGGTTTCTAGAGCCAAGTCTAATTTCAAAATGTTAACACGAAATAGTGGATAAACCACTAGGTGTGAGACATTCGTGAAAAAGGCGCACTCTAGATAAGGTTTTTGCAATAACCAAATAGGATGTACATCCAAAATAGCTATCACTACGCAACCTCTTCTTAACTTAAGCTTCACTCAGACTCGGGTATAGGACCCCACTCGAATGTGTGTGACAAATGTATAAGTGCGGTGAGTGTAAAGAGCATACAAACCAACAAAAATAAATACAAAACAAAAATTCCAACAACAAAAAAATCTCTATCCTATGGTTTGAATAATTAACAAAATAATTAACAAACGATTAAAGGTGAGAAACAAAAAAAAAAGAAAGAGGTAAAACAAATATACAAAGATCCCAAAAATTTTGCACAACTAACTTATATGGGCTTGACCTTCAAGTATCCCCAGTGGAGTCGCCAACTATCGCGACCGAGATCGCGGCGGGAGCGGTGAAACAAAATAAATTGTTAGGAGTCACCACCAATTTTATTTAAATTAGAAAAAATTAGAAAACCTTTTTAAAAAATGGTCTTTGAAACCAAATCGAATTCGGGAGTCGGTTATGTATAGGGAAGGGCAGAGATTTAACCCCACAACACCCCTAACACATCCGTCCTAAAGCAGTTATCCTAAATTAGTTATGCAAAACTTAGTAATCTCATAATATATTTGTTTTATCCCTTTTATTAAAAAAGACTAAACAAAATAAATAATTTTGTGAAAATTTAAAATTTGGCTTGTCAGAATAAAAGTTCTGCTTCTACTTATTCTCAGGTGTAATGAAGAACTCAAAGTCACGTAGTTCTATAGAAAATAAGTGGGTTAGTTGGTCTTATTTAAAGAAAATATTTAATTTTTATTTTTTATAAAAATTTGAATTAACAGTCGTCGTGACTCGTTAATCAAATTAAGATTTGAATAGGTGAAGCTCGCGTCACGCTAAACGTCACCCACCGATTATTAAATTTATTACTATTAAATGAGATTTTTTTATCTAAAATTACCTAGAAAAAAAGAATAAAATAATAATAATAATTATAATTATAATTATAATAATAATAAAATGAATTTTGAATCTTTATTAAATAGTAATTTATTTTTTTTAAAATAATTCAATCATTAGGTTGTCACAACTCAGATGATTCAAAAAATGTTACAAAATTAACAAGCTGTCACAACTCGGTTAATTTTGTTTTGTTCTAAAAAACACATTTAATTATTTATTTATTTTTTTACTTTGTGTTTTACCTATTTTCGTTTTTTTAAAGCCTTTTTAGTTTGGCCCATTAAGCCCATTATTCTAAGCCCAAAAAAAAAAAACTAACAGAGTTACAAAAAAATAAAACAAAGTCATGGCTTTCAAACAAAAAAACGAAAAGATAGGGGTCTGTTTTTTCCTTCTTTTTGATATTTTTGAAGGAACCCACCAGGAGACACCAGTGGAGGAACTGGCGGTCGGCGATAGCGGAGCAGGACAAAGACGCGTGTTAGACCATTTGTGTACCGCAAGTGCACGGGTCGTTCAAGCAATACAGATACGAAGTAAAAGTTCGCTCCCACGAGGACATATCGTTTCCATTACTAAGTAACAACCAATAGCTTAGCTAAATTATATCCAAGAACATATAAAATGAAGAAAGCATAAATAATCTAAATCTAAACTATAAAAGCAATAAAGATAAGGGTTTAGAGATCTAGGGAATCCTTCTTCACCTCCTACTTCATACTAATGATATGCAATCCTTATAAGCAACATCAATGATTAGTTAGTTTAGCTTGAGAATCTAATTTAGTCAAAAGCCTATGTCTAGGTCGATCAACCCTGGTGTCATTTACCTAATCCACTATGGTTCTTATGATTGCATGAGGACTAGTATAAACTCCACTAATGAACGATCTATTCTCAAACACACGCTAATACATGGCTAAAAGGTATATTTCTATCCAGTTAGCGAATTAACTCATTCAAGCCAATTGAACTCGTCGAACATGCATCAACCATACCATGTCCATCTCCACAAATCTTTATGTCTAGTTCGTTTGCATCAATTAAGATCATGCAATTGTTGATCAAACAGAAACAAGCATTAAGCATAGGCATAGAAGAACAAAGCTAAACATCAATAGATACTCAAAAGATAACATAAACATTAATAATCATATAAAGATCCAAAGTATTTCTTAAATACAGCTACTAATCCATTGAACACGAATTTACAGAACAAAACAGTGGTCAAAAGATAGGGAAGAGAAGAAAACTCATGGAGAAGAGGAAGGATGCCATTGATGAGATCCTTGAAGCTTAAATCCTCTTCCTTAAGGAGGAGGACCTCCAACCTAGCCTCCTTAGGCCTCTAATCAGCCCAGAAATGAAGAACAAAGTCACAGCCTCTCTAAAACCTACGGTGCTCTCTAACTCTACCAAGCTCCCTTTACAAAATCTGTTAAAAATCTATTTATAGACTCAGCAAAACAGAGTCATGCCGCGGCATTAACATGCCTACGCCACGACGGGTGACAAATTAGGTCAAGGACGCCTCGACATTGATTTCCTTGCGCCGCGGTATTAAGTTCTTCGTAGCCCTTGACTTTGGACGCAGAGGATTATCACGCCGCGGCGTATGCTCCTCAGCACCGCGGCGTAACAAGTCTGGCTGCAGAATTCTGCAGCAAACACTGTTTTTCTGCTGAATTTGCTCATTTGGATTCCTCTTGGGCTTTCTAATCAGCTTTGCAGCTCTTCCTGCATTAGAGAAATCACCAAATTAATAACCAATATAAAATCCACTTAATCAATAGCATAATACGCACAGTTTGCTCCATAACATACAGGAAATGTATCAGAATTGGATATAACAAATATAAGCATAAAACCTTCCAAATATGCATGAATACAAGGACTTTAGCAATCAATGAAACACAGATATGGGGCACAAATAACTACACTTTGTGGAGTTATCACACCCCCAAACTTAACCTTTTGCTTGTCCTCGAGCAAAACAAAGTATGACTAAGTAAATCTTCTTAACAATTTAAACTCATTATCATTCAGCAGCTTTCAAGTTTCAATCTTTCTTTTCTTCAATTAACCCAAAGCTACTAGTATGTAATGATTCCTTCAATCCATAAAAAGTATACAAATGCCCCAAAATCAACTTCACACATACATAATCCTGCACATGCTAACAATTCAGCCTCATTCCATGCAATTCACATTATCCACGAATATGCAAGATAAACTTCTTCAACTCAAATCATACACATTCGGATAGGTTTATAAACATACATGAATATGAATCATAAAATCCACAAAATTGATCTTAAACTCTCTCTCCACTAATGTAAACCACACATAACTGAGGATCAAGAGGGTCTTTAAAGCTTGTAATGTCAGGCCATGGTATGGGTGTAAGAAAAGAAGGGAAAGGATACATACAAACATTGAGAAACATAATCATGCTATTTCAAGACTTGAGAACAAGTGAACTAGCGGGGTATTCAATAGTGAAGTATCATAACTTGCCAGAACCATGTAATGCTTTTCATTTTTAAGCTTTTCTTCTTTCTTTTTCTGCTTTGCTTTTCTCTCTTTTCATTTTCTTTCTTTTTACTTTTACAAAGCAAATTCTTTTTCTTTTGATCACATTTAGTTCCTTCAGGCTCATTTTTCTTAAACATACATACCCCTACTCACTGGACTCACTTCAAGAAATAACACATCATATACTCAATAGACATTAAAGGTAGGAAGAAAATACAATGCTTTCACATGCATTAGAATGGTTAACAGGGTAACGAATACATGAGTGAATGAAAAACATAGAAGGCCAAACAATTATCAGGCTTCAAATGGAACCTAAGAATATAATCATTCAGGGTAAGCTTGAAAAGCTTAATCGGTCTAAAGAATGCCCTAATTATTTCCTCAGTCATGTACAATCTAGGATTTCGCCTCAAGAGAGTTTAAAAATAACTTTTAGGATAATCGAAACTCTACATGTATATCCATAAACTTTCTCTAAATATGCATTCAAATCATATTCAAAGTTACACTTGCATCTAAGTAAAATGTAAATCATATATAAAAATAACTGAATTGTTTCACATGCTTCCAGATCACATAAGGTTTCACTCATAAGGGGACAAATAGCAACCTTTCATATCATGAACAACCAAAACAACACTATCAGTCCTTTTTGCAATAAAGCATGCATTCAATTAGATTCAAACTTTTGAATATGACATGCATACATCATTTGCATAATAGAAAAAAAATTGAAACTTCTTTTTAACCCCAACAGTAATAACTAAATCAAATAGGAACTCATTGAAACATGGTGGCTATCACAACTGCATCTTTTAAAATATCATCACATGCATTACATAATACATCATATTCATCCAAAAGCATGTAAAGATACTCTCCCAAACTAAAGTGAGACAAAGTCCTCACTTTCCATGGAGTCCAGGGTACTTGAGTCTATAAACATAACATAAAAAAAAATTTGAGAGAGCTGAATAATAAAAATAATAATATTAACAAAAGAATGAAAAATGAACAAGAAAAATTGAATATAAACAAAATATGAACAAAATATACACAAAACAGAGCATCACGTCGCGGCGCACAGCATCCACTCCGCGGCGTAATAACTCGTTTGCATAATTCTGCAGAAAGAACTCAGTGGCGCCGCGGCATTAAACATGCCAACGCCGCGGCGTAAGAAGTCAGACTGCTAAATTTAGCAGCTTACACAGTTTTGCTGCTGGAATTAGTTCAAAGTGGCCTCCAGCAGCAGCAAAACTTGTCCAAAAAGCTATTTTACAAAATGTACAACTAGAAATTATAAAAACTACAAAAATCAACATATTTAACCTATATATGACTAATAACAAAATAAAAACATATCAACTAACTAAAATCAAAACAATCAAACATACTAATATATACAAGAATTGAAACTAACTAAACTACAAAATCAAACATACTAAACTAACAAAAACACAAAATCAAACATACTAACCTATTTAAGAATTAAAACTTACTAAATACATACTAATTTACAAAAACAATAAAACCTGGGTTCCCTCCCAAGCAGGGCCTGAGTTATAGTCCCGGCAGGACTTTCACAAGGTAAACCGGTCAACTCTTTCGATCATGGTCGGTTTGATCCCAAAATTGATGGATTGGATGGTAGGCCTTCCTTCGCCTGAATAGAGGTCTTCGATTTGGGGTTGCGAGCTCCCACAAAGGCCTCAAATGATGAAACTCATCCTCCAATTATTGTACCTATATACAAAGAATGAAGACTGAAATTAACATAGATTATTTACAACTTGAATTAGAGCTAACCAAACTCATTGTTGATATTAGTAATATGGAATTAAACCATTATCCCCCCGCAATTACTAAAGAATAAGGTTAAACTATTTGGAAATACACCATTGTCACCAACAACGGCGCCAAAAACTTGTTAGACCATTTGTATACTGCAAGTGCACGGGTCATTTAAGTAATACAGATACGAAGTAAAAGTTCGTTCCCACGAGGACATATCGTTTCCATTACTAAGTAACAACCAATAACTTAGCTAAATTCTATCCAAGAACATATAAAATGAAGAAAGCATAAATAATCTAAATCTAAACTACAAAAGCAATAAAGATAAGGGTTTAGAGATCTAGGGATTCCTTCTTCACCTCCTACTTCATACTAATGATATGCAATCCTTATAAACAACATCAATGATTAGTTAGTTTAGCTTGAGAATCTGATTTAGTCAAAAGCCCATGTCTAGGTCGATCAACCCTGGTGTCATTTACCTAATCCACTATGGTTCTTATGGTTGCATGAGGACTAGTATAAACTCCACTAATGAATGATCTATTCTCAAACACACGCTAATACATGACTAAAAGGTATATTTCTATCCAGTTAGCTAATCAACTCATCTAAGCCAATTCAACTCGTCGAACATACATCAACCATAACATGTCCATCTCCATAAATCTCTATGTCTAGTTCATTTGCATCAATTAAGATCATGCAATTGTTGATCAAACAGAAGCAAGCATTAAGCATAGGCATGGAAGAACAAAGCTAAACATCAATAGATACTCAAAAGATAATATAAACATCAATAATCATATAAAGATCTAAAGTATTTCCTAAATATAGCTACTAATCCATTGAACACGAATTTACAGAGCAAAACAGTGCTCAAAAGATTGGAAAGAGAAGAAAACACAGGGAGAAGAGGAAGGATGCCATTGATGAGATCCTTGAAGCTTAAATCCTCTTCCTTAAGGAAGAGGACCTCTAACCTAGCCTCCTTAGGCCTCTAATCAACCCATAAATGAAAAACAAAGCCGCAGCCTCCCTAAAACCTACGGAGCTCTCTAACTCTACCAAGCTCCCTTTATAAAATCTGTTAAAAATCTATTTATAGACTCAGCAAAATAGAGTCACGCCGCGGCATTAACATGCTTACGCCGCGGCGCGCGACAAATTAGGTCAGGGACGCCGCGACATTGATTTCCTTGCGTCGCGGCATTACGTTTTTCGTAGCCCCTGACTTTGGATGCAGGGGATTATCACGCCGCGGCGTACGCTCCTCAGCGCCGCGGCGTACGCTCCTCAGCGCCGCGGCGTAACAAGTCTGGCTGCAGAATTCTGCAGCAAACACTATTTTTTTTGCTGAATTTGCTCATTTGGATTCCTTTTGGGCTTTCTAATAAGCTTTGCAGCTCTTCCTGCATTAGAGAAATTACCAAATTAATAACTAATATAAAATCCACTTAATCAATAGCATAATACACATAGTTTGCTCTATAACATACAGGAAAGGTATCAGAATTGGATATAACAAATATAAGCATAAAACCTTCTAAATATGCATGAATACAAGGACTTTAGCAATCAATGAAACACAGATATGGGGCACAAATAACTACACTTTGAGGTGTTATCAACGCGACGACAATGACGATTGGGCACGGATCGGAGCACGACTCACTCGTAGGGACTGGGCGGATCTGAGTCGACTAGTGGGTGGCACGCTGCTTCGGGATGGCGAAACGGCTTGGTTCGCGGAGTAGAGGTGAACCAACGACGACGGCTGGGTACTGATTGGATTCGACGGCACGACTAGGTGAGCTTCGAGCGGCGGCTCACGGTTGCGGCTAGGTGGTGCTGCCTCGATGGACTTGCGCTCGGATCTGGGTGGTTCTACGACGCAAGGCGTCGATGTCGAAGAGGACTACGACAGGGAATGATGTGCGCGGCTGTTACACGTTTGAGAGGCGCAGTCGTGCGGGTCGACTGGCCCACGGTTGAGGGTGACGGAATCTGCGGCGCTGCGCGGTGGTAGTTTGACGGCTTGGCCGAACGGTCCGTATGTAGCGGCTTCTGGTCCACGGTTGAAGGGAGCGACGAATCTGGTTTCGGAGCAGAGGTGCGGCTGGTATGAGTCGCGGTGGGGCTGGGTTGGTTCTGGTTGGGTAAGGATGTAGGGGGTGGTGTTTTTGGTTAAGGAAGAAGTTGAAGGTGATGGCTTTGGGTGATGGTGGCTGTTTGGAGAATGGCGGGATTGGTTGTTGAAGATGATAGTGAGGATAATGAAGGCTGGTTGGTTAAAAGATGATGGTGATGAAGGTTATGGAGAAAAGGTGATTTTGGGAAGATGATGGGAGGTTGGCGTAATGGTATGGTTTTAGATGGAGAGTTAACTCGGTGAAAGATGAAGGAAAGCTACGTGAGTGAAGAATAATAATATGGCTTAGGCTGAGTGTATTTTAGCTGAAAAGTCAAGGTGAAGTTCCCTCTAATGATGTGTGAATTATGTATTTTTATAGAGGGATTAAGCTAAGTGTTTGAGTTATAATGTGATTAGAGTTTGTTTAAGATGATAGGCTGCAATCTGTTTAGGATGTGTTATAGTTGGTTTAGGGTAGGTTTGTTTAGGATGAGTTTAAAGGTTAAGATAACTAATAGGGTTAGTTTAGGATAAGTCTTTGGTGTATGGGTTGTGGGTTAACGGGTTGGATCATGAGTTATGGATTAATGGGTTGGATCATGATTTATGGTTCAATGGATAGAAAAATGGGTCAAAGATGAGTCTTTTCTCCTTTTTTTTTTAATTTTTTTTCTTTATTTACAAAATGTCCTAGACAAAAGTGGATATTCACAATTTTATATTATTTTAAAAAATTTAATAAATATATCATACAAGAGTAAAAAATTTACATGAAAATATAATAAAATTAATTAAATATAATTAATTATGAGAAAATTAAGAAATTATTCTATAAAATGTTCTTTTAAATGTTTTTTTTATTCTGTAAAATATTTAATAAAAAATAAATTAATGATGTTAGATCAAAAGTTAACAACAAAAATTATTTTAAAAACTTTTATAAACGTAAGAATTGATTTATAAAAAAATTATAAAAACTTAAGTAAAAATAAATGTAATCTATAAAGAAATACTAAAACTTTAATTTAACCGGAATCAATTTATATGACACAGCCAAAACTTACTTGTATTGAATTTTAAAAATATATATACTTCTTATGATTGTACCATTTAACACGGGGCAATACACATAAATAAATTATTACTCAAACACATTAACAGAATTTCTGGCCGCATCAAAGTTGGCCAGATACAAGGCCCCGTTTCGATTTTTCCATTTTGGAATCAGAATGTTGACCGAGACTCGCAGCAAACCCACTGTTAGTTTGACTGTATACCATTAAAAGAATATTTCTTTTTGGTACACTTGTCCTATAAGCGTGTAAGAAGTCAAAAGGTCAACTCGAAATACGAAGGTCAAAATAAAAAAAACCAAAGCGAACGAGTAAAAACTAATTTAATATCTTTAAGTTAATTAACAATTCTTAGCTGTACACTTGTACTACAGTTTCGCAGCCCACCACTTTGTGTTTTGGCTTAGAAAAATACTCAAGACTTAAAAGTGCAGATCGTCCTAAATCCCAGCAGTTCATCTCTAATCTCTCTATAAAATCATCTTCTATAGCATATGCCTAACAATATTAGCCAAATCATATTTCCAAAAACTACCACTTTCTCTCTCTCTCACACACTCCGTGATAGAAAAGAAAAGTCTGATTGCCAGCCAGACTACATATAATTAAGTTGATTGATTGTAATATGGAGACGGAGTACACGACGGGTGTTCACATGATGAGAAGTTTATCAGATAGTGGCTCATCAGCAGCATATGGAAGTGAAGAAGAGATGGCAATTACGAAAGGTCCATGGACAGAGGAGGAGGATTCACTTCTCTTTAACTACATCACCGTCCACGGCGAAGGTCACTGGAATTCTGTCGCTCGCTCTGCAGGCAAGCATTCATACACTAATTTCAATTAATGAAATCAAAGTCTTAACTCTTAATTAATTATAATATTCTTTTTATTTACTGATGTTTTCAACTACGTACAGGTCTAAAGCGAACGGGGAAAAGCTGCAGATTAAGATGGTTAAACTACTTGCGTCCAAGTGTTCGACGTGGGAACATCACCCTCCAAGAACAGCTCTTAATTTTTGACCTTCATTCCCGCTGGGGCAATCGGTATTCTATTATTATGGAATATTCATGTATCGTTAATGTTGATAAAATTAAATTTTTATTATGTTGGTAATAAACTTGTTAATTGAACTCATATTGATAATGATAGTGTTATATTGTTTATATTGAAGGTGGTCGAAAATAGCTCAACACTTACCGGGCAGAACAGACAACGAGATAAAGAATTATTGGAGGACGAGAGTGGTAAAGCAGGCTAAGCAACTCAAATGTGATATCAACAGCAAACAGTTCAGAGACGCCTTGCGTTTTGTATGGATGCCCCGCATGCAGGAGCAGATTCAGGCTCAGCCAGCCTCATCCACCATCACTGGTCCTTGCCATGCCCAACACACCTTCTCCAACACCAACACACAAGCACACAGCGATGGAGCCAACCCCAGTTTGTTCTCATCTTACTCTTCACCTGTTGATGTCCAAGCCCCTTCTCTCTCTGACTCTACCGTATCCTACAACTTATTAATGGATGGTGGTAGCTCCTCATCATATAGTGCAGAGAAAGGTACCACGTCCCCATGGCACCACACAAACTACTCGGACATCCAACCATTTGAACCAGGTAATGGTAATGGTTTTGGTGATGTGGACTTGTGGACGGATGAAAACATATGGTTCTTGCAACAGCAGCTAGCTGATGACTTGTGATCATGTTTCCTTATTAACTATTTAAATATCAGAGTTTACGTGACATTGCTAAGTTGAAATGGCAATATATAGAGCTCCTGATGATTGATTAATTGCAATTAGTCATACTCCTACTACATGATATATTGTTATATGAAATAAGAGATGTATAGTGCATTTCTCTAGCTAAATCTAAATTACCTTTATATAGTTCGCTTCTTTAGGATTCAGATTGATTACGCCTGCCGCGTGCCCTCTATTTCATTGAGTTTTGCTAATTAATTGCGATGTGGGAGATGAAGAGTTACGGAAACAAATGTGAAAATTAATCAGGAAACTAAAAGTAGTCTTGCACATTTGTGATTCGCGCTATCTAGAAGAAGAGAATGAAATAGGGATGGCAATGGCGGATCCAGGCGGATTTTTCACTACTTATCTCCATCTCGTTCACTCACCTATTCCATTATTTAGAGGATCTATTTTTTTGCATGATACCTAAACTCATGGAGATTTATTTGCTTCGTTCTCGTCCCGTCTCATCCTGCCTTGTCCTACCCTATTCCTAATCACACCTTTTGTTATATAATTTTAAAAAAATTGGTTAAATAACAAGTTTATTACAGTTTCAATGCTATATATATATATAGAGAGAGAGAGATCAAATAAAAATTATAATTGTATAATTTAAATATAGAGATTGCTAACATTCACACCTTTTTAACCTTCATATTTTATTTTGGACAAAAAAATCAAAATTTATCTTTATAAAATAATTTAGTGTTAAGAGTATTTTGGTAACTTAGAAATATCAAATTTAATGGAGAAGGAGAATATTAATTCCTGACATTAATAAGAAGAGAGAATTGAGAAATTTAACTTTAATGAAGAGAAATATTTTAATTATTGATTCTAATTATTAATTTAAAAATAAATGAGCAATAATGTTCATGAAAAATTTATCAAAATAATCATGTTTATTAAAAATTGTAATTTTTAGAATTTTAATTTAATTATTATTTTTTGTACATACAGTTATTATTTTTACGAAAACAATTATTAAATTATTAAATTTCAAATATATAAAGGAAAAGAACGTTCTTTTGATTGACCACGTCATGTTCCATTATTTTCTTAACAAATATTAAATATGAGATACAAATGTTATTTTTAAGTACTGAGATATCTTACAATGATGTGATTTTATGTTGTATATACTTATCTAAAAAAATCTTATTAAATGAATTTAATTTGGACTTATTGTTAATGTTATTTCTATACCTATTATTTTTTTCCATGTATTTTTTTACCTGTTCCTAATTTAAACATTGTATATAATTTAAATTATAATAATTTTCACATATTTATAATGTAGAATAATTCAACATTCGCAATTTAAAGAAATAATATGGGTATAGTATATGTAATATGGATATAACATACGTAATTTTAAAAAAGAATATGAATTAGATAAATACTGCATGCATCATGTTTTTTACGAGCTATATCTATCATTGAAATATAGTAGATAAATTTTTTATATTTTGAGAAAATTATGTTAATTTTTTTGTATCCAAAAAAATTTCTTATAATTAAATTTGTTATTTTTTATATTTAATAATAAGAGTCAAATTCTCTCTTACTATTGAAATCTATATTAAAATTCTTTTTATTTATTTATTAAACTTGATAATTTTAAGTTACTAAAATATTCTTAACTCTAAATTATTTTATGAAGAAAAATTAATAATTTTTTTTTATCTAAGTCAAAATATGAAAGTTACAAATTTCTAAGTAGATAATGGAGTAGAACATTATATACTTTACCCCGTTCAATACTCGAATACAATGTAAAATGCAATCCACTTTTAAATTTCCAGACTCGTTTAAGTCGGGACAAATCTGGACAGGGCAGGCACACCGAAATCCCAAGAACGAAAACGTGACGGAGTTTTGACATTAATAAATTTAGTACAAGGCACTTGGTATAATATATGATTTAGATTCAACGACTTTCTCGTTGGAGCTGACGCACTAAAGGCCGCAACCTTTGAAACCAACTCCTTGTTTCATTCTTCGTTCTTGAGTCGTTCACACGTAATTGGACAGTCAACTTTCTTTTCTTTTCTTTTCTTTTCCTGTCCCATAGGTCATATACATGGACGCGGACATGGTCACAGCTGAGCCGAAATCAAGTACCGTTTTTAACACTCGGTTGAAAGAGTGGCTCCACCCACTTCAAACCCAACCAAGTATCGATGTTATTAATTAAAAATCATTGTATTAGCTCTATGAAATTGAATAGCATATATATTATTATATATCATATAAAAATGAAATGAACTTTTTGATTGTGCGTGAAGGTTTTTTTAATAACTAAATATTAATTAATTCATACTGGGGAAAAAAAAGGTCCAAGTAGCAAATTCTTTGACACAGCCGCGTCAGTAGGTAATTGGGTGATATGTTGAAAATATTGTGTAGAATTTCTCCATAAACTTTATCTCCTAGATCTTTGAAACATGAAATTAAAACACCAATGAATAAAATATAATGAATAGAGCTATTTATGCCATGGTGAACAACGCTTGATCTTGTACAAGATTTTGCTCGTTGTATCAAATTCATCATAGCAATTATTCAATGAGATAACTAGAAACCATAAGAGGACACATTTAATAGAGATGTCTCTGCTAATTCCATAAAGTTGGGTTTGAGAGGAGATTTAGAAGCTTTATATAGATTATGAAACCCTCTTATATTTAATAATTTATCACTTGACCATCCAACTAGACTTATACAATAAGATGCCAAACTAAATATATTTTATATCACACATTTATTTGAACTAATTATCTGTGGACTATTCCATCAACTTATTTTATTAAAATCAACAAATAAAAATTTATTTATTAATATAAGTTTTTTTAACAAATTGAGCTATTAAAATGAGTTAGTGGATGAACTGGCCCAATAAACTAGTGAAACGATGATTCAACTAGTCAGATGAATTTAAATTTTAAAATAGTGTTCAGCGTACAGTAAAAAACAAATGGATTATGCTAGAAAGCTTGACTGTGCACAGCCAGAAGCTCGTGTATAACACAATGTTTTTTACCCAATTTTTTTTTTTTTTAAAAAGACAATGTTGTTATATTTTAAATAATTTTTTTTAAAAAAAAGACACTGTTACAACTAATTGAATTTGTCCGGGAAGCATCCCGGAACTAATTTCCGGGATATATGGCATTTTCCATAATAAATAGCTAATCTTCTATTATTCTATCAGCTCTAATTAACTATGGTCTGATTATCCTTCTTTTTTCTCGTTTAGATTTCTTATCTGAAATACTTGAAAGGAATAAAGGGAAATATAAAGAAGCATTTTCCGTTAGAAGGAATATATATTTATGATGATCTTTCAATTAATCATTTGATTTTAATATATGTGATTTCTTTACATATATTTGTCAAATAAAAAAAGAATTTCACCTTTCTCCATGTAACCATAATTTGCTATTGATATTTGAATGATCTCAGTGGATCTGAAAAATTGAAGGTATGGCTGTAATGGTGGCGTCTGTTTGGAATGAAAAGAGGCAGCATGCATGGTATTGGAAATTTGAGTGGCATGTCTTGACTTAGACTTCGAAGAATATGTAAATCATTCTCACACATAAAGGAGTGGGAGATATAGAGCATGTTTTATTCATTTTAAGAAAAATAATCATTTAGTTTTTAAAAATTCTCTAAAAAAATTTAATTATAAACTATGGTTGCATATAAAATAAGTTAATTTAAACCTCATATAATTGCACGATCCAAAAGGATTATTTTTGGCTATGTGTTGGAAGTAAAAATAAAGATTTGGCAGTTCGTCGGTTGATGGTGGTTAAGGAAATTCTCTGAAGTGTTGAACCGACAGAAATGCTAAACAGAAATCGATAGTAGCATTGAATAAAGAGGGAAATTCTAATGTGGCTGATATACTGATATTTTGAAGAAGACTTATCCGACAGGAAGATTACATCAAGTCGACGAAAATTGGTTAAGAATAATTGAGTCTTGGTTTCGTCGCGGATACTTCATTGAAGGAAGAAACCGCTCGAACGTGTTAGTCTTTTTAGGATGACAGTTATTTTTGATATTTGTCTATAAATACCAGTAGTCATAATGTAAATAGGGAGGTTATTTGCTGATACAAAATCCTAACATCTCAACCCGAGCAGATTAAAGGAATTTTGTCCAAGTATGCCTTCCTTTTCCATTTCATGTCATTTAAATTAATGCAATGTTCCTTTAAAATTATTTACTTTTTCAGTCTCGTCTTTTAAATTTTCTTTACAGTTCTTCGCACTTTTATCTGCTTTTCTTTACTGCTTTTCCATTTAAATTCTGCACTTTAATTTCGTGCCATTTACATGCTTTCAATTAATTTTCTGCATTTTAAGATTCCCCGCAAAGTTTCTTTAAATTTCTTTAATCTTTCCTTTCTGCATTTTCTGTTTATTTTACTTCAAATTTCCTAAATTTCTTTTGTTTCTTTGTAAAAACCATTTTCATAACGAGATTACCACATAACTCGTGAACCCGCATTCGTTGATAAAATATATTTGTTTGTTGGAATTAATTCTGAATCTTTGAACCAAAATTCCACATAAACAAATTGGCACGCCCGGTGGGACGAGTTTAGAGTAACTCGTAGTGTCATAAGAAATGGTTTTATGCGTTTAAGGAGTGGAAGATTTATCTACTCTTCTCAAAATACGCAAACCATGAGTAATATAAGTAGTCAGGCGTCGGATACACCTTCGACAGCCGTTACTGTGCCACCCTCAAGTATCGTTAATACTGGGTCGGTAGAGGATGTTATAGCAACTGGTGCTCTCCGGAGTAATTCAGTAGCAGAACAAGTGTTGCCTGGAATGACTCAGCTATCGCCGAGTCAGCCAAGTAACCAAAGCATAATAAATTCAAATTCGAGGTTTGTGCCCCAATATGGGTTGCCACCGAATTATGTACCTCCTATTATGGCACAAACGGGACTTGGCGCTACTTTAACTAATACTGTCGGACAATCAGTAGCTTCACAAGGCCAACCACAGATAAGTTCGGCCTTGGCAAGTTTTGGTAGCCAAAGATTAGGGGTTGCAAGTACAAGCAATCCAACTCCCTTTCGACAAGAAAGAATGAATTTGGGACCGCTTTTCCCAAACATGTCGAGAGATAATCCCCAAAATATAACAGGGGCCAACTACGAATTCTTTGGCCGCCGACAATAGATGGATGAGAGTAATCATGATATGGTGCATATGTTCACTCAGCAAATGGGTGTTGTGATTACGCCAATCATGGAAAATACAAATAACATTTGCAGTGCATTGGCTCAGCAAATGGCAAGGCTAAACCAAGCCTTGGGACTAGGTGATGTAGCCAATGATAATATTCAGGGAGCCTAGCTTGGGGTAAATAGAGAAATAGTCGCACCTCAGGCAAATGTGGGACAAAATCAACAAAACTTAGACCAACCAGGCCAAAATGTTCAGCCTCGTTTGGAATATGGAAATGTCCATATGCTCCGTCGAGGAAATGAAGATCAAATGGCCAGAAATGATGTAGCCATGAGGTTGCTCGACAAAATCTTGGGGGCACCAAGTAATTGAACAAAATGTAAACCAAGTGGTGGAACAAGTGCTTTAATAGGTTTGGTTTTAACGTTGGCTACGCCAACCAACCATATTTTGTATCAAGATTTCCTGAATGGGTCCAACAGCAGAGAGTTGCCTAGAGGAGTTAAGATTCCAAAACTTTCCAAGTTTGCAGGAGAAAGTGGGGAATCGACCGTCGAACATATTGCACGGTTTACAATAGAAATGGGGGAGTTGGCCATTGTTGAAGGCCTTAAAATGAGATTCTTCCCAAGTTCCCTCACAAAGAATGTTTTTTCCTGGTTTTCGACATTAAGGCCAAATTCAGTCCATTCTTGGGCTCAATTGAAAAGAAGCTTTCATGATCAATTTTTTAGAGGGGATTTGAAAGTAGGACTTACAGATCTTTTCAACATCAAAAGGATGTATAATGAAACTGTGGATGACTATCTTGCTAGGTTTCGACAAATGAGGAGTAGATGTTTTACTCCTATACCGAGGTCGAAATAGTAAAGATAGCTACAAACGGTTTAGATTATTATATAAGAAAGAAGTTGGTGAATCAACATTTGATTGATCTTGCCCAGCTAGGTGAAAAAGTTAGGCAAATAGAACAGTTAAAAGTTTAAAAGATTCAAAAACAAAAAAGATTTCTTAAAAGAGAAAAGGTGGCGTTTGTCGGATTAAATGAATCCGACAATGAGTTTGAAGGCAGCGATGATGAGTTCGAAGTTAACATTGCTGAACTTCAGAATGGTCCTCCTTATGTTTGTCAGGCATTACAGCCTACTAGAAATAAGGAGAAAATGGGTTACGTTAATAGAAAAACATATACATTTGACGTAACTAAAGCCGACAAGATTTTTGATTTGTTACTAAAAGATAAACAGATTAAACTGTCGGAAGGCCATAGGTTGTTAAAGCTGGATGAAATTAAAGACCGCAAATATTGTAAATTTCATAATAATTTCGGTCATGTTACTAATGAATGTGTTCGTTTCAGAGACTTAATTCAAAAAGCAATAATGGATGGGCGTCTGAAGTTTGCCGATAAGCTTAAAGCGGATATGAAAGTTGACACAGATCCGTTTCAGGCTGAAGTATCTTGTGTTGATCAGCAAGTACCTCTAAATGTTGGGATGCTCAACATTAGGAGATTGCAAGAATTCAACGTAGATACAAAGGATGCAACTGACGTATATCCTAAGCCAGGTGAGTCTCTCGAAGCATTTCTTGAAAGAAAGAAAGATGAGGGCAAGGTAAGGTTGTGCCCAAGGTGTAATGCAATATATGATGAGCTTGTTTGCGAAGAAAGTCACCGAAAGAACAACCAAGTATCCAGCGAGAATAAAGGAAAAGTTCTCGACGAGAAAAACCCGGAGACCACGAGATACTTTTCATGCTCCAAGGCCAAAGCCAGCATGCCTAGGCCTAATATGAATGGTTGGTTGGTCGAATCACAGGGATTTGTGGGAAACAGAGCTCATGATAGACCCTTTAAGACTAGGGTGCCACCTGCTAATGTTACTGTTAATAAGTGGGTGAAGAATTCCGTAATGGATGGACACATGTATTTTCGACGAAATGTGTCCGCCAGGAGGAATAATTTCCAAAGGGATCAACCTTTCTGGAATGAAGACTACAGGAATGGGAGGATCAATCTAGGAAAAACCTTGATTGGCCAGGATGAAGCAGGGCCATCGAAGGTTCTTCCAATGTCGAAAAGCAAGAAAAGGAGATTACAGAGATTAAGACAAGCACAGAAGAGAAGAGATATGGCTGAAGGGTTAGTGATCAAGGAACGTACCCGTAGAAACAAGTTGTTTGGTGGTCGAAAAGAAACCCATGCCTGATCAAGATAAAGATGATAAGAAGTTAAAAAGTGTTGTTACCAAGGGATCATTCCCAGGGGAGCCGACGACAAATGCAATCGGACGGCTTGACACTAATGATAAAATCCGACAAGAAAAGTTGGAAGAAATCAGAAGGGGTAAGCAAGTTCGAAGGCCAATTCCAAACAAAACAAAAAGGAAATGGCCAATTGGTTTAATAGCGGCAGAAAAAGAGGCAAGAGAGAAGGCAAGGGAGAATAATTTACCAGTCGAAGAGGACAAGGAGTTGATCAGCTCGACAATAGGAAAAGAGCAGATTAAAGACTCTGGAATTGAAAACAGTAATATTGAAGACTGGTCGAATGAAGAAATTAGGAGAATTCTAGAAGACCCAAATCAAGATGTTGAGTGGAGGAAGAAAATGCTCGACATAAGAAAAGAAAGAGAAAGATTGGCAAAGTCTGACTGCCAAGATATAGACCCAATGACTGATGAAGTTATTGAGGCCTTGAATGATCCAGAGGATCCTTTAGGCCTTGGTGATGAGGAGCAATTCGACATGGATATCAACATGGAAGATAGTCTGGATGATATCTTGACGGCTATGGATAGCAATTTGCCGTCGGAAGATTACTTAAGGATTGGAAGGCATTTAGATGAAGAGTCGTCTGACGAAGAGGAATTCTTGATGGCGATGAGTGTTAATTTAGTTTCGGTGTTACCTGCAGATTTTGAAGGGTATCACGAAATTGAATACATTGGGGAGAATGAAGAAGATGTTGATGACCTCGACGATCATTGGCTTTTTTCAGACAATATGATCACGATCTTTGACAATACGGCTCACTTGAAAAACCGACAGAAGATCAGAAGGCTCATTTACGACCGTTACACATCAAGGCTCTGTTGGAAGGAAAACCCACTAATAGAGTTTTGATCGACAGGGGGGTAGCAATCAACTTAATCCCAAGGGCCATGATTAAAAAACTTGGGAAAGATGAGTTAGATTTGATGTCGACAAACATGATAGTCACGGATTTCAGTGGTAAGACTTCTCCATCAGACGGAGTGTTGATGTTAAAGGTACAAGTCGGATCTGTTGTAAGGCCGACATTATTTGTGGTAATACCGACGAAGTCGAGTTACAATCTTTTACTTAGGAGAGATTGGATCCATGCCGTCGGAGCAATACCATCAACAGTTCATCAAAAGCTCATTCTTTGGAATGAGGAAGATCAAGTGGAAATAATAGAAGCGAGATGACGCCCTTGCTATCTTCAAAGAACTTCATGTCGACTTCAGAATATATGCTCCAAGTGTTAAACCAGTAACAGCAAGTGGTGGAGTGATTAATGAGGACGCACTTGAAGTTTGCTTGAGGGATCAGTTTGGTGTACGACTGGTGAAGAAGGCCGAAGAAGATCGGCCAAGCACTAGTTATGAGTGTTAATGATTATTCAGAAAGATTGTCGGCTTATTTGGCCGACAAAGCAGTATTCACTGCTGAAAGCATGCTGTCGGATTGCATAATTGATGATGGTCCTTTAGGATTTGAAAAAGGGCTTGATGACAAGCAGAGTGTGGAAGTGGAAGACCCTTTGGAAGAAATAAACTTGGGCACTGAAGCAGACAGAAGGCCCATTTTCGTAAGTTCATTTCTGCCAAAGGATTTTAAAGAAAAGCTTGTCGGATTAATTATGGAATATAAAGATTGTTTTGCCTGGGATTACGATGAGATGCCTGGTTTGAGTAGAGATCTTGTCGAGCACAGATTGCCTCTGAAAGAAGGATGCAGACCTGTTAGACAAGCTAATAGGAGATTTGCACCTGAGGTGATATTAAAGATAAAAGAAGAGATTGAAAGATTGCTCAAAGCCAAATTCATCAGAACCACCAGGTTATAATCAAATTTTTATTGTCGAAGAGGACGTGTCGAAAACTGCCTTCAGGTGCCCAGGAGCAATTGGGACATTTGAATAGATAGTCATGCCTTTCGGTTTAAAGAATGCAGGGGCCACTTATCAGAGAGCAATGAATACAATTTTCCATGATGTCATTGGAAAATTTTTGGAAGTCTATATCGACGATGTCATTGTCAAGTCGGAAACGAAGGAAAGCCATTTGACAAACTTAAGGCAGGTATTCGACAGAATGAGGAAGCATAGCCTTAAGATGAATCCAGAAAAATGCGGTTTTGGAGTGTCGGCTGCCAAATTCTTGGATTTCCTAGTCCACAAAAAAGGTATAGAAGTGGACAAGAATAAAGCCAGGGCAGTTTTGGAGGCCACACCACCGACAAACAAAAAAGAATTACAATCTTTTTTAGGCAAAGTTAATTTCCTAAGAAGATTTATATCCAACTTGTCGGGAAGAACTAGAGTTTTTGCTCCATTGATCAAGTTGAAGGCTGAACAGGAATTTGTGTGGGAACCTTGCCACCAAGAAGCCTTTGACCAGATAAAGCAGTATTTGACAAAACCACCGGTCATGATGCCTCCAGTGCCCCATCGACCGTTGAAATTGTATATATCAGCATCAGAAGAAACCATAGGAAGTATGCTGGCTCAAGATGTGAATGGCGTCGAAAGGGCCGTGTATTATCTTAGTCGAGTTTTAAATGATGTCGAGAGAAGATATAGTGCAATAGAGAAATTTTGTTTAGCATTGTATTTCTCATGTACTAAGGTCAAGTATTATATGATGCCTTGTAATGTATTGGTTATGTCGAAAACTGATGTAATAAAATATATGTTATCGAAACTATTGTTAAATGGTCGTATTGGAAAATGGACTATTGCTTTGTCAGAATTTTCTTTACAATATGTACCAATGAGAGCAGTAAAAGGCCAAATAATTGCCGATTTCTTGGCCGATTATCCTTGTCTGGATGTAGAAAATATAAATATTGTCGGTTTAAAACCTTGGTGTTTATATTTTGATGGTTCAAGGCATCAAAATGGAATTGGAGTTGGGATTTTAATTGTTTCCCCTCAAGGTACTCCAACCAAGTTCATGTTTGAACTTAAATATGCTTGTTCTAACAACGAGGCTGAATACGAAGCCTTAATTGTCGGATTGGAGATACTAGTGGAAATGAAAGCACGTAATGTGCATATATTTGGTGATTCGCAGTTGGTCGTTAAGCAACTTGCCCAAAAATATAAATGTGTTAGTGAAAATCTAATGAAATATTATGTTGTGGCAAGTAAGCTAATGAAACAATTCGACGAAGTAATTGTCGAACATATTTCCAGAGATTTAAATGAAGAGGCTAATGAATTAGCACAAGTAGCCTCTGGGTATAGACTTTCATCCATGGTTCTTACAAATCTAATGGAAATTAGGGAACTTTTATATCCATTAGAGGAAAGAGATATATTACAAAACGACGTTTCGACGATTAATGATTAGAGACAACCAATATTGAGTTATTTGGAAAATCCCAGTCAAGATGTGCATAGAAAGCTCAAGTATAGAGCGTCGAAGTTTGTGGTATTAGGGGGAGCCTTGTATAGAAAGTCTGTCGATGAAAATTTAGAAGTTTGCCTGAGTGAAGCAGAGGCTTATATTGCCTTGGCAGAAGTCCACGAAGGAATTTGTGGAGCTCATCAGGCAGGTGAAAAGATGAAATGGGTCCTTCGACGTCAAAGGTATTATTGGCCAACACTAGTTAGGGATTGTATTATGTTTGCCAAGTCTTATGAAGAGTGTCAAAGACATGGCCATATACAAAATGTTCCTGCCAGTGAGCTACACGTTATAGTTAAACCTTGGCCTTTCAGAGGATGGGCTTTGGATTTAATTGGCCAAATTCATCCTGTCTCGTCGAAAGGACACAAATACATTCTAGTAGGAGTCGATTACTTCACCAAATGGGTTGAGGCTGTAGCCTTGAAGGATGTAACTCAGCAGGATGTGATTAACTTTATTGAAGATAATATAGTTTGTCGGTTTAGAATACCACAAACTTTGACAACTGACCAAGGATCAGTATTCATTGGAAAGAAAGTTGTCGAATATGCCAGTTCAAGGAAAATTAAAATGCTCACGTCGACGCCATATTATGCTCAGGCGAATGGCCAAGTAGAGGCCATGAACAAAATAATCATAAATTTGATTAAAAAGTATGTTGGTCGACAACCTCGAAACTGGCATAATACCCTTAGTCAAATTCTATGGGCATATAGAAATTCACCAAGAGAGTCGACGTGCACTTCACCATATAAGTTAGTTTATGGTCATGATGCAGTGTTACCAGTTGAGATCAATCTTCAATCCATTCGAATTCAAAAACAAGACGAGTTACCAATTGAACATTGTTGGAACTTGATGTTTGATGAATTAAACGAATTAAGTGATGAAAGATTAGTAGCTCTAGAAAACTTGATTCGACAGAAAGAAAGAATTGCAAAGTTTTACGACAGTCGAGTTAAGTATAAATCTTTTAGGATTGGTGACTTGGTTTGGAAAGTTATCCTGCCCATGGATAAGAATTGTCGAGAATATGGAAAATGGTCCCCAAAATGGGAAAGACCATTTAAAATTACTCAAGTATTTTCTGGGAATGCTTATGCACTTGTCGATGTTAATTCTGGTTTGAGGATTAAATCGATTAATGGCAAATATTTAAAGCCATATAAACCGACAATGTATGAGGTGAAGATAGAAATTGAGTAAATATGAAATTTCATTCATATATTCGACAAATGCAAATCACATACTGATGTTACATCTGGTTTGATTGTCAAGGAAGATAACAGAGAAATAAACCTATTCTAAATAAACCAGAAGCTTCTCCCCAGCTGATTGTGTTCTAAATTGAGCTCGTAGAACCTGAGGAAGAGGAAGGAGCAGACGACCCTTAATTTGTCCTGGACGAGATTTTAAATGGTCGTCTACTCCCTGATGAACTATTCTCGTCATAATAACCATGTTTTAAAAACATTGGGTTATTACGATGATTACTGAAGCTCATCAAGAATATTACGATTCTTACTGAAGCTCAAAATAAGAGTCACCATTAATACAGAAGCCTTCTTCCATTTTTCCCATTAAGAGAAGATGAAATTTTCTGATGATATGGTAAATTTCACTGAAAAGGAAGAAAGGAAGGGTTGGGTTATATTCTTTGAACCTTGGTGTCTCGGAGGACACTATTTATAGGGACTTTTTACGAAATAGGTTATTAACTTACGTTTTGTAACTTACGTTATAATTAATTAAATTAATTATGATGTATAGTTACGAGATGCATTGAAAAGAAACAGAATGAAAGAGCATTTAAAATGTATAGAATTATAGAAGCAATAATAAAGGGGTATTGGAAATTGATCAAAAGAAAAAAAAAATGTTTTATTAAGTATTGGCCAAGAAGGCCATACAAATTCTGTCGGATAGCTAGACCAAAAATATATATATAAAAAAAAACTTAGAATTTTTGAAGAATCCACTAGGAGTCTTCTAAAGATTGCTTGTCGGAACAGGCAGTTTGATACTCCGCTTCAAGAGAATTAATTTTTTCCAATACAGTTTTGGCTTCCACAGCCCATTGCTTGGTATTATTGGCAATGCTCTGTTGTCTGGCAACCCCTTGTTCTAATGCTGTTTGAAGTTTTTGGTTGCGACGACGAGCAGCCTCAAGTTTTTTCTCCAAGTCTTCAATTTCCTTGTCGAGCTCTTCTTTTTTGGCTTTTCCTTTTGTCAGATTTTCCTTCACAGTAACACTTTCACTTTTTGCGTCGGTCAACTGCTTCAAAATCCTAGATTTTTCTTGAATCTCTTGTGTATAAGCAGGAATGACTTGACGAATGACTGGCATTTTTGCCGTTAAACTTCGAAGAAAATCTTTGACAGTTGTCGGGAGAGCTCGACTGGTTATGGGTAATTGTTGAGCAAGAGGCTCAAGCTCAGTTACGACTGCCATCATTCTTTCTTGTAGAGGCTGGTCAGAAATCAAGTGCTCGAAAGAATAGGTAAAAATATTTTTCAACTCAGTTAAGAGTCCAGTAATATGGGAATCACTGGAATCTTGTCCAAGTTGAGTCGAAGAGCGAGTCGATTGAGGAGAACTTTGGTGGCCGCCCGACAACATTGTGATCAATTTGTCCAAGTCTGCCTCTATATCCTCGCCACTTTCTGGCACAGCAATCATTAAGTTGGCTGGAGGAGATAGAGGTGGATTAATTGGGGCAAATTCCGCCAGCAGGGTGTCCATGTTGAATTCCTCTGGGATGATTTGAGCGGGATTGGTTTGCCCTGAATGAGAAGGACCTTCAATGCCTGGGGGGATTGGAGTTTGTTCTGAGACTTCGGCAGATTCTGTCGGAAGTGGTGAAGAAATGGTAGATGCAGCAAGGACTGAAGATGTATGAGCTTCTGGAAGATTCTCGGTTCTTGGCCTTTGTGGGCTAGCCAACTTTGTCGAATCCTGAAGACGAACAGAAGAAATGTTAGAATAATTAATGTATTAAAAAATAATTGAATAAGGTGAGACATATTACTTCAGGAGATTGCTGAATAGGATCTTCAGCTCTTGATTCGACAGTTGGTTCAAGAAGATGGTCTGCGGATTGTTCATCCTCTGGATCCTGAAATGAAAAGTGAGTGTTAGGTGAGTAGCAAGAACCAAGAATTTAGGGAAAGGAAGTGCCCAAATTTACCTCGGATGAAAGAAAAATAGTCTCTGTTTCTTTGACAGAAAGCTTTGAAGTAGAAACAGTGGTTTGAATTTTCTTTTTCTTTTTCTGAGGAGAGAAAGAAAGGGGGGTGAGATATTATGCATAGTATTAAGAAATGTGTAATAAAGATATATACCTTTGGAGGATGTTCTGGAGATGGAATTGAAGATTCGACAGGAGAAACCAGAGTGGCAGGAGCAGATTCGCTAATCTGAGTCCGACATTAAGTTAGATTGAAACAAGTATAAAAAAAAAAATCTTGGTATATAGTTGGAAAAGTATATACCTTGAGGGTTTTTGATTTAGCAGTGTCTTGTTTCAAAGGACTCTTTGTCAGCATTGATGCAGCGGATTTAGCTTTTGAAGTCTTGGGAATAGGAGGTTTTTGAGCCTTCTTACTTTTCTTCTTCTTTAAAGAAGTAGTTTCATCTTCTTCGTTCTCATCACTTCCTTGAGGCTGTTTATATTCCAAGGGTCTTTTCAAAGTCTTTGTAAGAAGACAAGTATATTTAATAAATGTGAGAGAGAATTCGAAGTAACAGAATGTAAGGAGGAAAATACCTTCAGGTATTTTAGTGATGACTCGGGTGTTCCAGGCAAATTGTTCATACGACAAGGCAAACCGACGAGTAAACTCGACTTCTGGAGTTCTTGTAAGAAAGATATTACTCACAGAATATGTCCTATCTAAAATATGGAAGTTACCAGCCTTTGTATGTTTACCTGGGAATTCGTCGGCCAATCCAAAACGAGCACAAGGAAGAAGCACTGGCTTTGGAAAAGGGATTTGAAAAGGTTCAAGCCGTGCTAAAGGATTTTTTATGGAAACTGAGAGAAATTTGGTAGAACATTTTTCCTTGTGTGCTCGTTTTAGCTCTGGCTACGACTTCTTCACAATGTCGAACAATTAGGCAAGGAAACCTGAAGTCCCACTTGATTTTGTAGTATTTTTCAAAAGCCTTGATATCCTGAATATGTGTACCTTTAGTTTTTGATGAAGGATCTTGGTCCTGCACAGGAATCAGAGTTTCAGTAATACGGCTTCGACAAATGTCAATGTCGATATAATAAGGATTGTAGTACTCAGTCCACCAATCTACAAAATCTTTTGAAACTCCTCTGTAGGGGGTGAATGCAGAAATTTTGAAATGTTTCTTGTGTCTTTCATTCTTTGAGGCTACTCGAATTAGATCCGACATGCTTGGTAGATGGCCATTGATGAAGTGTTCTTTGGCTTTATGGGAAAAAGGCGCTGGAATAGCTTGACAGAATCCCAATTGTCGAGCTACTGAATTTGGCAGACATAGCTCTAAAGATTTGTCTGTCGAACCAGGGAGACCAGCCACTAAGACTTGTCGGCAGAGAAAATTCGACGAGACGAAACATTATCGGCATGAATAAGAGGGTCATCGAAAGAATTGGTCGAGTAAACTATTCGGACCAAAAGAACGGTCAATGAAGGAGCAAAATATATATCTTCAGTGCTAAAGGAGATAGAATGAAAAATACTGAAGAAATACATGAAATTCTCCAAGCTCTGTTTATGAGTTTTCTCATGCTTCACATGGCAAAGTCTAATGCCATATGTAGCAAGAGAGATTGTCGGAGGAGAAGAATCGACTAGGTAATCTCCTAATATGGCATTCAACCAAAGTTGAAGTAGCCACATTGGACCACCAGAGTTGGTTTTCTTTATTTGAGCTCTGATGCTTTGGACAATTTCACCTATGCTCAAATAGAGATTGGCTAGGAGAAATTGACCGAGAGCTAGTCGTTGACCTTCATGAAGGAGATTGGCGAGCTGAAGAAAGGATTTGGATATTTGTACTGATTTAGAACCAATAGCATAAGCTGAAAGCCAGAGTAGAAGAAAAGCTATGTGTTCTTCGTCGGTTCTGAGAATCTGATCCAGAGGAATAAAAATTTATGAAATTGGAAAAAGAAGTTGGGGCTTTTGAGTATACATCAATAGTGTTTGTAGGTTGAAGAATGGGTGTAATTGTTTCCCCATCTGGTCGAAGACCAGTCATGGCAGATATGTCGAAAAGTGTTGGACCCATCATGCCATAGGGAAATTGGAAGGAGTTGGTGGTTTTATTCCAGAAGAAGAAGGACGCACCTAGCATGCAAGAATCCATTTTTATGGGATAACGAGAAAGCTGAATGCAATCGAAAATCCATATTTCCCTCCATAGGCTTTCTTTGGAAGCTTGAACTCTGTCAAGCCATTCAAGATACCCATTGATGTGGGTAGGAGGAGTCCTGAACAGCCTTTCAGATTTTCCAAAGTAGCTGATAGGAATGGAAGGAAGAGAAGCCAAGATAGCTTCTTGGGGACTTTTACAAGGAAAAAAGGAATTTATTTCGTCCGTAATAGATTCCTTGGGCGAACGGACCCAAGAAAGCAAATGGAGGATCCAAAGATAATGAAGAATCGCTAATGGGGAGTATTACCTTTGAGAAGTGCCAAAGTTCAGACTTTTGCAGAACTGGGTCTTTGAAGACTGCATGATTACCCAAATTTGTTGTTGGCGCGTTGGGAGTTTGAGAGCTAGAAGCCATTGGAGAAGGTAAGAGTTTGCAGAGGAAACGGGCTAGAGTGAGAGGTTGAAGATGAACAACGAAGAGAAGTGAAATTTTGAAGACGGTAAACAGTGATAAAAAAGGTGAAGAGTCGTGTGAATTTGAAAAAGTAGTTTTTGCGAGAAAATAGGGGTAATTATGAGCCCTATTTATTAGGAACGGCTATTTATTGTTTGCTATGATAAGATTGATTATGGTCGTTCAGGTATTGATGAAAAGTTCTGATTGGATTTAAATATATATATATATGAAGGACCTTTGATTAAAAAAATTTTCTTTCTTCTGTTGGCGTCGAATGAAAAATTTTTGGGGGGCATCTGTTGGAAGTAAAAATAAAGATTTGGCAGTTCGTCGGTTGATGGTGGTTAAGGAAATTCTCTGAAGTGTTGAACCGACAGAAATGCTAAACAGAAATCGACAGTAGCATTGAATAAAGAGGAAATTCTAATGTGGTGATATATTGATATTTTGAAGAAGACTTATCCGACGGAAGATTACATCAAGTCGACAAAAATTGGTTAAGAATAATTGAGTCTTTGGTTTCGTCGAAAAGTGGATACTTCTTTGAAGGAAGAAGAAAGCTCGAACGTGTTAGTCTTTTTAGGATGACAGTTATTTTTGATATTTGTCTATAAATACCAGTAGTCATAATGTAAATAGGGAGGTTATTTGCTGATACAAAATCCTAACATCTCAACCCGAGCAGATTAAAGGATTTTTGTCCAAGTATGCATTCCTTTTCCATTTCATGTCATTTAAATTAATGCAATGTTCCTTTAAAATTATTTACTTTTTCATGCGTCTTTTTTTAAATTTTCTTTACTGATTCTTCGCACTTTTATCTGCTTTTCTTTACTTTGCTTTTTCATTTAAATTCTGCACTTTAATTTCGTGTTTTATGCTTTCAATTAATTTTTTGCATTTTAAGATTCCTGCAAAGTTTCTTTAAATTTCTTTAATATTTCCTTTCTGCATTTTCCTGTTTATTTTACTTCAAATTTCCTAAATTTCTTTTGTTTGCTGTAAAAACCATTTTCATAATGAGATTACCACATAACTCGTGAACCCGCATTCGTTTGATAAAATATATTTATTTGTTGGAATTAATTCTGAATCTTTGAACCAAAATTCCACATAAACACTATGACTGTTTGTATTTTGGGCTCAAAACTTTTTCCTCTCCTAAAGTTTTCCATCAATTTGTTTTTACATTCCAGCAACTCAGCAAGGAATATCCCCTATATAAAACTCCGCAATTTTAAACGACTCGACCATTTCCAGCTAAACTTGGTTCACTAATAATCTTAACTTTATATTAAACGAATACTATTAATTCATTTTCAGCGCTCAAGTTACTTATTAAACAAAACAAGCCTTAATATACGTTCAGGGGGGAATTAGTGTAACTTACTCTTTATTTTAAATGAAATCAATTTATAAGAATTATTAACGAAAGTTTTTAGTGCATCAAAGGGTTAATACAACCCAAGGCACATTATTAACAAAACTTCAAATCAATAACATATTTCCCTTTGGTTTGAAAAACATGACTTTAGTACGGCATTCTATTTCTGTAACAAAGCCAGTGGCCATTTAATCAAAGGTATAACATAGAGAAATATTGCTGCCAATGGGACATGTAGGCAATGTTACTGATCAGTTTCCCTTCAGAAAGTATGAAACAATCCGACTTCATATTCGATGATCCCCCTTTCTTGCTTCCCTTGTCAAGTATTAGGATCCCAGTTTTAAACCCCCCCCCCCCCCCCCCCCCCCCCCCCCCCTCAAAAAAAAAAAAAAAAAGGATATTGCAAATAAACATTATTATATTCCAGTTAAATAATATTGCTAGCGATTTAACATTACAGAAAAGTTAGCAAGATCATCAAAACTTATATTTTGCTAATTATAACTAGTGGATGGCAGGGCTCAAAACAACATGCTGTCAGTAAGTACTCGAAAAAAGGGAAATTATTGAACAATTTGACTGTGCAGCAACTCTCAAATAGCAGTAGCAACCACTCCCTGTCCTTCTGCAGAAATGTCCAATCCTGGTTCTTCAATTTTTCTATTTAGAAGCATGTCAAGCTCGCCCCGTAATTTCTGCAAATCTCATTATCATGAGATTGCTTTGTTCAAGCATGCCTCAAAATAAGTTATAGAGCGGTAGGTGTTAACAAATTGAATATGAGAAGAAGAAAGAGGGTTTTATTGATAGAGCACAAAGCTGAAGATATAAAATTTAGGGTTTGAAACCAAATATAATAAGGTTATATATAGCCAAACAAAGTAAGTAATAAAAGACTATTCTACGCTTAAAGAATAAACATAATATTTCTTAACATTTCTCCTCAAACTCATGATATCGCTACAACAAACATCGAGAGTTTGCTAACTAAAAAGCGAAAACGAGAAATAGAATGCGACTTAGTAAAGAAATCTGCAATCTATAAAGTAGAAGGAACAAATGGTAATATAATGGTGTCGTGCTTGATGTGATGACGAGTAAGATGACAATCAATCTCAATGTGCTTCGTTCGCTCATGAAACACGGAGTTATGAGCAATCTGAATAGAACTATGATTGTCACAATACATAGGAGTAGGATGGGATAAAGAAACTCTCATATCTGCAAGTAACCAACGAAGCCAAACAATCTCTTTGGTAGTAGACGTCATAGCACGATACTCTGCTTCCGTGGAAGATTGAGAAACAATAGATTGTTTCTTGCTCTTCCAAGAAATGAGAGAATCACTCAAAAAGATACAAAACCCAGTAATAGACTTATGATCGGTGGGGTCACTACCATGATCAACATCAGAGTAGGCACGCAACTCCAAGGATGAGGTAGACGAAAATAAGAAACCCTGAAAGACTGTGCCTTGAAGATATCTCAAGATACGAAGAACGACTGCCCAATGAACTGTAGTGGGAGAGACAACAAACTGGCTAACAATATGAACAACATATGCAATATCCGGACGAGTGATAGTGAGATAAACCAAGCTGCCAACAATAATGTGATACAAGGTAGGATCGGATAAAGGGATACCATCAGAAGAAGAGTACTTTGCATTAAGTTCAATTGGAGTATCAACGGTCTTATTATCAGTAAGTCTTGCTCGCTCAAGAATATCTTCTACATATTTTGACTGTGAGAGAAGATAACCTCTAGGTGAGTGAGCCACATCAATTTCCAAGAAATAACGTAAAGAACCCAAGTCCTTCATTTCAAACGGTCTGGCTAATTCTGTTTTCAAAGCGGTAATGCCATCAATATCATCACCAGTAATAATCATATCATCAACATATAAAGAAAGAATGATACTACCTGCAGCAGTACACTTAACAAAGAGAGCAGAATCATGACTACTAGAAGCAAATCCAAGGGAACAAATTACATCAGAAAACTTCTCAAATCAAGCACGAGGTGCTTGTTTGAAACCATATAAGGCTTTCTTGAGCTTGCAAACATACCTAGAATCATGAGGAACACCGGGAGGAGGTTTCTTATAAACCTCTTCTTGAAAGTATGCATTTTTAACATTTTTAAGAACTGAAGCTGAACCTGAAGCTGACGAACTGAAGCTGCTACAATAAGGGTACGAATAATAGTCATTTTTGCTACAGGAGCAAAAGTCTCCTCATAATCTATACCATATTGTTGAGAAAAACCTTATGCAACCAACCTAACTTTGTATCGTTCAACAGACCTATCAAACTTTGTTTTGATTTTATACACCCGACGACACCCAATCACACTCTTACCAGGAGGTCGAGGAATCAAATCCCAAGTACCTGTCTTATGCAAAGCAGAAAGTTCCTCATCCATAACTTGATGCCAAAAGGGGTTAAGAATTGCCTCTTGATATGAAGAGGGCTCAAAGAGACAATAAATAGAAGCTAAAAAGGATATAAAAGACTGAGAATAGTAAGAATAAACAAAATCTGGTAACTTTGTAGACTTACGTGTGCCAAGGGATTGACGAGGAGGAGGATCCAAAATCTCAGAGGGTGCTTGGGAAACCACAAGAGGAGAAGGAGCTTCATGTGTGCGAGAGAGCAAAGTGTCAGTAGCTGCAGAATTATCAGTGCAAATATGTCGAGTATCATGAGATGACAAATTATTAGAGTCTTCACAGAAAGGATCCACACGAATAAGATCAGTTTTAGTGAGGGCATGGGTAGTGGAGGGAATAAAAAAGAAAGGTATATGCTCAAGAAACACAACATGACGAGACACATAAAGTTTTTGTATAACATGATCAAAACAACGATACTCTTTCTTACCTTCCCCATAACCAAGAAAAACACACATAGCAGAACGAGAGGATAACTTGTTACGTTCTACATGAGGACGAAGAACAAAACAAGTACAACCAAAGACCCAAAAGAAAGAATAATCAGAAGCAAAATCATACAACTTTTCAAAAGGTGACAAACCTGAGATATAAGAAGAAGGAATAGTATTTATCAAACTCACAGCAGTGAGAACAACTTCACCCCAGAACTCACTAGGAACTGTACCAGACAACAGGAGAGAACGAGCAGTTTCAATAATATGTCTATGTTTTCTCTCTGCAACACCATTTTGCTCTGGAGTGTCAGTACAAGAAGTCTGATGAACAGTTCCATATGAGGCAAGCAACTCACAAAATCTATGAGAAGTATATTCCCCACCCAAATCACACCTAAAGCACTTAATAACAACATAATATTGAGTTTTAATAAGTGCTCGAAAGGCCTTATAAATCTCAAAGAATTCAGAACGATGTATCATTAAGTAAACTCAGCAATAACGAGTATAATCATCCACAAAAGAAACATAATATCGGGACCCTCCTTTTGTAACAACAGGGGAAAGTCCTCATACATCAGAATGAATCAAATCAAAAGGAGAATAAGAAATAGAATTACTTCGATTAAAGGGTAAAGTAGAAAATTTTGCTAATTTACATCTACTACAATCAGAAATATCATGAGTTTGCAAATTTCCCAAAGCCCCTGTGGAAGCCAAAAACCTCAAACGAAAGGCTGACACATGTCCCAAATGAGAATGTCATAAATAAAAACTAGAAGAAGATGGACTCAAACGAAAAGAAGACAAATCAACATTGGTAATTGCAGCAACTGACACTTTTAGCTCATCCAAAATATATAAGCCCCCCTTCCTATGACCTGTCCCAATCAGCTTCTGAGATTGTAGATCTTGCACATAACAAGAAGAGGAGGAAAAAGTGACTAAGTTACCAAAATCACATAACTGACCAATAGAAGCAAGATTTAAGGTAAGTTTCAGAATATGATAAACATTAGATAAAGACAAATTAGGTATTACAACAGAACCAACACCTGCTAGAGGCATAAGAGTGTTATTAGCAGTTAAGACAGAAACAGAAGATGAAGGACATACGAAAGCAAACGACGAAGAATCTGGAGACATATGATGTGAAGCTCCAGAATCTAAAACCCAAACAGAAAGTGACATACCTGACAAATTATGAGACAACTGACCGATAGAAGAGGAGGCAGGCATAGCTTGCGGTTGTAAAGAGAGAAACTTCTGGAATTGCTCAGCCAGAATACTTGGATCAGCAAAAGGACCTGGGGAAATGACAGCTGCAGTGTTAGATTGTGGTGGTCTGAATTCGTGTGGTGGTCTGGAACCCTGTGATGGTCTTTGAGTATTAGATTGCAGTTGGTTGCCATTTCTCTGTCTCAACTTAGGACATTGAGTCTTCCAATGACCTTTCTGTTTGTAGAAACTACACTTGTCGAAACCAACCCTTGTGAGGGGATTATTCTGATTATCAAAGTGAGACATAGAATGTGCTGCTAAAACAGACGAAGTGGGATCAACAATTCCCTTCTCAAAGTAAGACTTAAGACGTATCTCTTCAGCCAAGAGCTCACTGACAACAGAGTCAACAGATGGAAGTGGCAAACGATGCAAAATAGAACCTCTGAGTCCTTCAAAGTCACTACGAAGTGCGGTTAAGAATTGTACTAATCGTTGTTGTTCTCTACGAGCGATATACGAAGCAAAGGCCTTCAACTCTGCTGATTCTGTAAGAGCCAACTAATCCCAAAGATCTGACATGGCAAAATAAAAGGCTTGAACACTCATATCTCCATGTTGGAGAGCTCGTATGTCATTCTCCAACTGAAACTGTTTGGAAAAATTTGATTGTGTGAAGAGCCTCTGCAAATGATCTCAAACCTCTTTTACTGTTTCATATTTTGCCAATTGTGTACCTGTGGAATGCTCAATAGAATTGTTAACCAATGTGATAATCTTTGCATTATTTGCTTTCCAAACATCCAATAAATTTTGATAATCTTGAGTTGTTTGCACAGGTTTCACAGAAGTACCACTAACATATCCCCACATCTTTTTATCCTTAAGAAAATTTCGCATTACATAACTCCAATACGAGTAATTTTTTCCATCCAATCTCACACTCACAGATTGAAGTGAATCGTCACCAGTCATGATTAAACAACAGAAGAAGAATAATAGAAAAGAAACAGCAAAATACTAGATACACAAGTAGCGAAATGCCAATAGAAGGCCAATTAGAATGCCAACAAAATGCCAATCAAAAAGTCTAGAATACCAAATGTGCAGTAAAATGTTCAGATTATAGAGCCAAAAAGGAAGCCAACAAAAAAGCCCAATCAACGTGCAATGAAAAATCAGATTACAAAGAGAATACAACAAAAAACTAGCAGAAAACCATTCATACGGTCACCCAAAATAGAGAAATACCAATGTGCAGCGGAAAAACATAGGAAGTGCAGCGGAAACAGAGGAATACCAACCACGGATGGTGATTTGCTAGACGAAATGCGAACGATAGTGAAGAGATAATCGGAGATCCCCAATTTTTTTTTCTCAAGGCTCTGTCCCGAACCCCAGCAGGGGTGCGTTGCCCCCTACAACCCCCAGCTAACTCACCGCGGAGTTGGATCTGCCAAAGCTGTAGTTAGGATTAAACTCTCTCTATTGCAAACCTGCTTTGATACCATGTTAACAAATTAAATATGAGAAGAAGAAAGAGAGTTTCATTGATAGAGCACAAAGCTGAAGATACAAAACTTAAGGTTTGAAGCCAAACATAACAAGGCTATATATAGTCAAACAAAGCAAGTAATAAAAGACTATTCTATCCTTAAAGAATAAACATAATATTTCTTAACAGTAGAAAAATAAAAAAACAAAGCATCAGACATGTGAAAAAAGATCGAGGGAAATTAACCTGACACTATTGGAAAGAAAAAGAAAATTAAGGTAACCTCCAAGCATCTCAATGCCCTCACCACTTTTGTTATGAACTATATTACCACCAAATGAAAGTGTTGTAAACAGATTTCAGAAGAGGGTCTCGTATCTGACTCGATTTAGAACAGTTGAATGTGGTAGCTCCTCCTTGTGAGGGGTGTACTTACAAAAGTATTATGACATTCAAGTTAGAAGGGACACTAAGTTTACAAGTATAAAATAGAAGGTATCATACATGAAAATTTTGCCATATATTTATAGGGTGAGATAACTTATAAATTAAGTCATATATGATACATTGATGAAGTCATTATCATCAAAATTTGATTCCCTAAAAATTCATATTTATTTGGGATTTGATTAAAATAACACTGATTTTCTATTAAATAACTATTTTGACTGTTGAGTCACACCAGATTTAATCCGTGACTTAGACCAACCCATGCTAGGAGCTTGGAACCGGATTCAGTCTAAAACAAAAAAGTAAGCATAATAATGTTCGCAGAGTCTCTAATATAAATGTTGGTTGTTTTCACCTTTTCACTATATACCATGTAAGTCAGAGGGAAGATGAATCCCAGCATAAACATCCCAACTTGTTTAGTGTAGAAAGCCGTACTAGTTATAAGCCTGCATCAACATACATTATGTTTGATAACCTCCCTCATTCTTCATAATATAACCATTAAATTAGACAACAGGAAATTTTTAACCAATGTGCATTCAAAAGGAAAGGAAACGAAATTGGGGAAAGGATGGGAAAATGAATTTCACAGTGGAGACTACGGTCTTACATTAACATCCCTGGACTTGTAAACAAATACAATATCTGATAATATATTGAGAAACTATATTCTCATATATCAATCAGCCACAAGGTTACTAGGGATAGAAAATTATTGCAACAGAATTCCTATTCGTTCCCACTTCGTCGTGCATCCTTAAATCCTTCAAAAGCTTTAAGAAGGGCAATGTGATCGCTGAATCAAAAATATATTTAGAATTCAAGTAAGCACAAAAAGCATGGTCAATACAGTAACATTTTATTAAACATCATCAGAAGGGAAGCATTGTGCCCATCTCAGTGAGTAATTAACCAGCAAGAATCACCGGCAAAAGACCGTTTTGCAGCATCAGCTTTATAAACACCATATTTTATCTGGCTAATATAAAATTTTCAAAAGCAAAAAAATATAAATAATAATTTCACATTAAAGCTCAATTTTCTTACACTTTTCACCCAATTCTCTAATTACTCAACGGCCCACCTTAACCCAATTTCAAAGCCATTTTCTAAACCAAATCTCTTCCTCTTCAAATCTATCTATTATTTATTATTAATTGTACTACCTTAATTAATACCTGGTGCCTGTTCCTTTTGATTCACCCAAAATTATTCCCACTAATTTTTGCCTTCTCATGCGTAGCATTATCTTTCTGTATTTCGATTTGGGCTTTTATTCAATATTACTAATTAGACTACCTTAATTGACACGTGGCACATTTTCATTTAAATTCACTCAATTATTTCCACTAATCTTTTGCGGAACTATCTTCTCACGCGCGCATTATGTTCTTGCTTTTACATTTCGACTTTCAATCATTTTTTCTTTCTGATAAATTTCGGCTATCGATGTGTTTTACTTTCACGTATTTTCACTTTTTACTCTAAGTCTCTCTCTTTCTCTTTCATCTCTATGTAATCTGTTATGATAATAAAGTGTCTCTCCCTGTTGATAAGAAGCCAATAGATTATTTATTGTTAGAAAATATATATTTAATTATTTCTTTTAAAATTTTGTTTTTCAACAACAGAAAAATTAACTCATATAATTATACCTTCAAGCCATGCATCCTTTTACTGTTGCTGGTATGTCTTAATATTTTATTAATATTTCTTTTTAACTTCTAATTATTTTATTTGTTTAAAATACATTATACTATAATTTAATATAAAGACAACTTTTAACATTATGTAAAAATATCTAATTCCAATTTAATAATAGATTATTTTTAGAATTCTAATATTTAAATCTAATTTTGCTACTGTTTATAATCAATTATTTTATTAATTCATTTATGACATTTACATAGGAAGACATCTTGAATCTTGGTATCTTACATTACATTCAGGAATACAGACGGTATATTGATCTCTTAGGTTACAATTTAAAATTATATTAGAACATTCTTTTGAAACATTTGTTAATAATGCATAATAATTGGATAATTTAAGTAGTAAAAAATGTTAGAGATGAAAACAAATTAATATTTTAGACAAAAAGAGTAAAACTGCTATGTTTAATTGACAGTCAATGCTGTATTTTTATAATTAATTAATGTTAAAGATAATAGTTTTATTGGGTGTATATATATAGAGAGAGAGAGAGATTTATCAGTTTCTTTGAAGAATATTTTTTTAATACAAAAAAGTTTAACAAAATAAGAGATTGTTTCATTTTAAAAATAAGGACATATGGTACAATAATAATGCTTTATAGTGAAACGATTCAAGACCTTTGTCTTCCTTTTTTTTATCATTAAAAAATTAAAAATGTTATAGGTAGAGAAGCCTAATTTCACAGCTTGGGTCATGCTTAGGAGAAGACTTTTCTAAGATAATGGCTCTAGCAAGATTCGATACTCCAAATGAATTAACTCTCATGTACATGTTAATTTGAAGAATAATTTTATGCTAAGTAAATTAATAAGAGAATAGATAACATATGTATAAAATGCTAAGGCCTGTATCACCAAAATAAAAATATAAAGCAGGAAGAAAATATGCAAATAAAAATGAAATAAAAAAATAAAAAATCTCCATGAAATTCACGGAAACATTGACTAATTGCACTACCTCTATTTATTATGTCACAATAAACTCTCTTTTGAATTTTCATAAATTTTTATTAATTGAACTACTTTTTTTTAGCAAACTGTCTTTCTAATTAACGTAAATTATTTTTCCACTAATTGAACTACCTTTCTATGTCACGTGGCACACTTTTTTTAATTCACGTCAAAATTTTCCCTCGACTTTTCACTTTCGTGCCTTTTTTTCACTTTCAGCTTTTTGCATTAGTCGCAGGAAAATTCTTTTTGCACACAATTTACATATTGATAATTCACATATAAATAATTAATGATTTATTATATTATTTATTATATTATAATAAATGAACTATCTCTTATATCATGTGATAATATGTAGTTTTAAGTCATAATCTAAAATTTTAAAAAATAATGAATATCATGAATGTGTATATTAGTAAAAAATAAAATAAAACAGCATCTCTTTTATTAGGAGTGTAAATAAGCTAAACTTTTTGTGAATTATTCGAGTTCGATTCTTTAAACACTTTCAAGTTCATTTGTTTAACTAAATAAATAAGTCGAAACTTTAATTTAAGTTCGATCATATAAATAAGTTAAGCTTAAAATTTATAGACTCGACATTAAAAGCTTCACGAATAATTCGATTATATATATATATATATATATATATATATAGAGAGAGAGAGAGAGAGAGAGAGAGAGAGAGAGAATATAGGTAAAAATTACCATAGTTAATAAGAAAATAAAATTTGTAGGATTGTTAAAGTAATTTATCTTAATAAGTTTTTTTTTATAAAAAGTTAACAACAAGTATACACAATTGTTAATGAGCTCTATCTTCATTTACAAAGGAAGAATACTATTTTATTGTGGAAATATGCTAACATTTTTAAGTGTTACAACTTATTTTAAAATTTCTTTTTGTAATGGTGGAAAACTATAAAAATTTTATTATTTTATATAATGAATTATGAAAAAAAAGTCTTTATTTTTTAATTCATCTTTTACTATAAACTTGTTTACTAATTATTAGCTTAATAAATTTAAAAAATAAAAAATACTTTAAGGAAAGATTTGATAAAAGAAAAGAAAATAATCTAGCCATAAATGAGTTAAATGAACTGAATCTAAATTTTCATATTTTTAAACGAGTCGAACTCAAATTTTAAATTTGATTTATTTAAATAAATGAATTAAACTTAAATAATTTATTTTTTTTAAATTGAGCCAAAACTTCGAGTATTCACTCTACTCGACTCATTTGCATCCCAACTTTTCATCAATAATTTTCCTTCACTTGCCATCACACATCTTCATAGCATACATGATTTTCACTCACCATACATCACTCCCATATGCATGCATAACACTCACACATTCTCTTTCCGTCGTCCTCTCACTCACGTGACACTGCATACAGACACAACATTTCATTTTTGTCATTATCACACCAACACAGTACTGAGTTCATGCAAAAGGCTTGTTTTTTTCGTGACAACCCACGCCTAGTTTGACCGCTTGTACAATTAAAAAGTGAGTGCTGAGTATTTGAAAGGGGGTTCTTTGGTCTTGGGTAGAGAGAAGAGAAAGGGGCATCAAGAGGAAAATTCATAGAGATAGCAAAGAGAGTGGGAGACGCAGAGAAACTGAGAGAGAAGACGAGAGCTTTGCTTCTTCCCTTGCTGAACATAGGTAAGATCTTGGCCCCTCATGTTCATTGCTATGGTTTCCCTATCAATGATGCCACTGTCACTTGAATATATATTTCAAATCTGTTAACTTATTGTGGAGGTTTTTTTTTTTTTTTTTATATTGTGTTTGGATAATTTTTTATTAATAAAACGAAAAGAAATAGGTAGAGATAGACCGAAAAGATAAAGGAATGAATGAAACATAATTATCATTCTTCTTGTTTAGAAGATTAATAAGAGAACGGAACGAAATTTCATTAACCTATGTGTTTCCTCCATTTACCTCAATTTTAAGAGAAACAAAAGTTAGACATTTGAGTGATAGAAAAGGGAAATGGTTCCCCTATGTATTTCTTTATCTTCTCATGTATTTTAAAACTCCCAAACAAAAAAAATTATTTCTCTTCCCCTTATTCTATTTTTCTTCCCTTCATTACATATCATCCAAACATAATATTAATAAAATGGGTCTATGCTTTCATTCCATAACAAATAACAAACTAGCTTCATAACAAAACCCACAAAGCCTTAACACCCGCACAACTTTCATCCACAGAGCATCAAACCCAACCTTTTCACACACTGAAATTTCGATCGCTAATTGAATCAGAACAATAATAATTTAAAAAAAAAAATAGTTGTAGCGACTGAATTTTGGTCATTATTTTGAATAATAATATAAAAAAAGTGCCAAGTTTAGCAGCCGATTATTCGTTCGCTATTCAAAAAAAGGTACATCGATTGAAATTTCGGTTGCTACTTGTGTTTTGTCCCCCCATTCCTTTCTTCCCTATTTCGTCGAGACCCTAAGCCCTACCCCATGTCTCTCTCTGTCACATATCCAAGCCGCACCACCTGGACCGAACCACAGTGCGACCTTCTCATTTCTGACAGAATCCTGACATCCATGTCTCCGTCTCTGATAGATCCAACTCCAACTGTTCTCAACCCATGCTACCCAGCCCAACCTGTGCCGCTGTTCACCAACACCTTGCCGGCGTCAACCCACTAGCAGCCCACTCCCATCAGCTCCTCTTCTACCAAGTTCAATCTTGTACCTTTTAGCTCCTCTTCCTCTCTTTGTTGATGCAAAGTTTCACCTTTTTTTTTTTCCTTAAAGCTTTGATATTGAGTTGATTAATTGGTTAATATTATTATTTTAGAACTAGTAGTAGAATATTATTGCACAAATGTTTGAGATTAATAAGCAAGTATAGTTTTTTTGAAAGCTTTGGCAATGAATTAATTAATTGATTACTATTTTCATTTTGGAACTAGTAGTAGAATATTATTGCATAAATGTGAAAGATTGATTAAGCATATATAGTTTTTTTTTTGTTCTCCTAAAGCTTTGGCACTGAGTTGAATAATTGATTAATATTTTCATTTTGGAACTAGAGTAGTATACTATTATTGCATAAATGTGAGAGATTGATTAAGCATGTGTAGTTAATACTTATTTGGTGGCATTTGTTATAGATAAAGAATAAAGAATGAGGTTTCGTAAAGCTTTGGTAATGAGTTACTCTATGTTTAAGTTGGTGATTGCTTTGTAGCATGAGTTTAAGGTTTAATATAAGTAAATAATTACTAAAATTGCTTCCAAGTTCAAGTACTAGTTGATAGGAATGTAAGTCTTAAGGATCTTGCAATTAATTCTTGTTAAATCTTGTTAGTAGTTCATGTACTAGTTAATTAAATATTGTTAGTATGCAATTTAACTCTTGTTAGTATGTAATTAGTTTTAATTTATCTTATAAATTCTCTCTTTTTATTTGGTATATAAATTATAACTTGCAGGGATAACTAGGGGTGTCAAAATGGGTCAAGTCTGATGGACTAGCCCGAATAGTCCGACAAAATGGACGGACTAGGCTAACAAAATGCTAACCCAAAACTTACATGGTCTGAATAGGCTGAGCCCGAATGGGTCGGGTCAATCCATTTTTTTAACACTACATAAGGCAAAATGAACTGGGCTAGACTAGCAAAATAACAGTCCGAAACTTACATGTCCCAAATGGATCGACTCGAAAATGGCCCGACCCCGAATGGGTCGGCTCGGCCCGTTTTGACACCCCTAAGGATAACCACCATTGTTCAAATTAAGATCAAGAGGTTGTTTTAAGATTCATACCCTGCCACCAACATTGATAAGTATGACCATGATCTTTTTCTTTCATTTTTAATAATTTTCATTGATTTCTTCATTCTTGAATGAGTTTCTATTTTTTTTTAAAAAAATTGTTTTGGTATATATAGGTAATATTGTTTACCATCTTCTGCAGCTAAATGTAACTTGTTCTATATTGGGGATTACATATACGTACTTAAGGTTTAAGCTTTAGACTTTTGTCAAAAAAAGGTAAGCTTAATCTATAACCTAATTAATGTCTAATTTTTATTTTTAAATTAATTTTAGAAACTTGATGCTTGGGGTTTGACTAAATGTTACTTATGTTTAATTGAACATAAAGAGTGGAAGTTTTTATAAATGGAAAAATGTCTTATAAATTTTGTTAACTATAGTTTCAATATTTTGTTTGATTATGTCACAGAATATGGACATTTGTCAATATCATAATTGGATGTATGATAGACTTTTATCGAGTCGAAAGATATATAGTGATATATTTTTGAATGGGGTGGATGAATTTGTTTCATTTGCATGTCAACAAGCATATTTGTCAAATGGAAAAATTAGATGTCCTTGTTCTAGGTGCAGAAACCTCAAGTACTTGACTCTTGAGGATGTTAAAGTTCATCTTTATAGAAAATTGTTTAAACTTAATTACAGGCATTGGACATGTCATAGAGAAAATGATCTAACTTTAGGTCGAGCTTTTAATAATTATCCAAGCACTTCTACCACTGCACAAATGAGTAATAATGCTCAAATGGTTGGAAGACCATAATATCGTACCTTAAGTTCTTCATCATTTCAGTGGGTATGAAGGGAAGAGCTTGAAGAAATAAGAAGTTAGAGAGATGACCTTCGGGCAACACTGGAGAATAATGAGAGACAGATTCAGTCGACAAACCAACTATTACGAGAGTTGATGATGAGTTTTGTTGATACCTAATTTTGTCCATAAAATTTTATTGCTTAATCAAGGATTAATGATTTTGTTTGTTTCCATCTAATTTTGACTTTCTTATTTTGTGTAAAAATAAATAAATAAAAAGCAAAAATAAAAAAATGAGTGAAAAATCTTTTTTCAGCATGTTACATTCCAACAATAAGAACCAAGTTTTAACTATTAGTTGGAATTCAGCTAAAACCCATTTGTTACCCATTGCCAAAGTCTGTCATTTGTCACATTGCTGCACTCAGCAAATTTCAATCCTCAAGGCAGCACAAAAATGGTAAGAGTGCAAAATTGGAGAAGGTGGCAATCACAGAAAATACATGAGAATGGAAAGGGCTACACCTGCAAGGAGCCGCCCTATCTGCCACACTGATCTGATTGGGTTTGCATATTTGATTTTTTGCTTACAAGAGAGGAAAACGTGAAGCATTAGGAGGGTCTTTGGCATTTTGAGGGAGGGGCTGAGATTTTGGAATTGGTTTTATAGAGAGTATTTGGGGCAGAGAACCAATTTCCAGGAACGAACAATCATCTTCACTTCATCTTCCACCACCTACAACCTCAAGCTCCAATACCTTCACCTTCTATCACCTTCATTACCACCCTCCATCACACTACTTCCATCCAAACACATAACAACTCACTATCTTCAACCATTACAACCCACACCATCTTCATCTTCAACTTCCATCCAAACCATTAACCATCTCCATCTTCAACCTCCATCCTCAAATAACTATTAACCACCACCTTCAACAACTCACCCACAACTACCAAGAGCTATAAACCACCATCAATAACTCACCCACAACCACCAATAACCATCAAAACCACTACACCCTCAACCAAAAATCACGTACCCGGTAGCACCATCGGCACCCACCTAGACTCAGCCTCACCGCGTCGCCGTCAGCCTCCCCGAAACCGCTCAACAGAGACTGCGGACCACCGCGACTCAGTCGCACGCCGCAGCCCACTGCAGACCGTCGCCGGCGTCACGAACCAGACCGCCGCAGCCCACCGCAGACCGTCGCCGGCGTCACGAACCAGACCGCCGCAGACCACCAGATCCGTCCGCTCCGAACCCGCGCCGTTAAGCCCCAGCCTGTCGCAGCCCTAAGCTCAGTTGTTCTGCACCTCGCCAGGCCGGCACCGCCGCCGTCCAAGACATGGACCGGCGCCACCCAAGCCATTCCTGACCGGACTTGCGGACTCGTCGAACCAGCACCGATACCTTCCAAATCCGATTTCGCCCAGCCGCAAACTGCCGCGACGCTGCACCGCTCTGCCCGAGCCTACCCAGATCCGCACCGTAAACCAGCTTTGATGCAGAACCCAAACCCGTGGAGACCCTTCTGCCTACACCAGTCGCGCTAGTTAGCCTCGCCCACACCGGCACCACTTGAAGCTTGTCGCGCCACCCCGTTGGACCGAACCAGATCTACGGTTTGACGCACCGCACACTCCGACCCGCTTCGAGCTCGCCCCGCCACACCATCGACCTGGGCCAACACAGCAACACCGACCCTCCTCCACGCACGTACCACTGTTCCGGATTCGTCACTCACCATCACCTCATCATAAGCCTCCATTGTTGCAGTTTCTCCTCTTCGTACAAAGGTAAGAAGCATTTTGTTAGATTTGATAACTCAGATTGTGTTTTGTGCTGGGATACATAGTTTAGTTTACTTTTTTATTTGTTTTGCTAATTTACAAATAAAACAAACAAAGCAATAAAATGAGAAAAATCAAGTCTTTGGGCCACTGATGGACTGACTCACCCATATAGGATTGGTATGAAAATGTTCAAAATGATATTTTCGTGTTGGGCTTTATTTGAATGTTTTGACTTATTTTAGTTTAGTTTAATAAAAAAATAAAAAAATAAATAAATAAAGAAAAGATCAGATGTGCCTATAAGTTCTCAAAGTATATAATAAAAATAAAATAACAAAAAATAATAAAAAAAACAAACGAAAATGTCAATGAAAAAAATAAAAAAAATAAAATTTTTAATCAAAACAATGACCAATGATGATGATTGAATAGCGAATGCTATCTTCAATGTCATTTGGATTATAGGGGTTTATTGAGTAGTCTGGTGCTACCTTGAATCCTGTGCAAGAATGAATTTGTTTTCAAACAAAATTTCTTTTCAAGAATATTTTTCTTAATTAAAATCAATAAACTCGCACTCATTTTCTAAAGAACTACGTGACTTTGAGTTCCCCATTGCACCTAGAGATACGTAAGAGCAGAATCTCTATCCTGTCAAGCCAAAAAATAAATTTCTATAATTTAGTTGTTTCTTTTCATTTTTAAAAGGGAAAAAATAAATACATTTGAGATTATTAAAATTTGCACAACTAACTTAAGGTACCGTTCTTGGAACGGGCAGCGTAGGGTGCTAACACCTTCCCTACCTGTAATTGACTCCCGAACATAAACTCATTTTCTAAAATACCAATTTTCCTATTTTAAGGGTTTTTCTAATGTTTTACCAAATTAAATAAACATTGATGGCGATTCCATTGATTTTCAAAACCCCTAATCCTTTTTGGTCGTCCCGTCGCGATTCTGGTTGCGACAAGTTTGAACTTCCAGTCTTCACAGTCCTTTCTAGGGTATCAGACATTTCCTGAGACAAATGGAGTAGAAGAAGAAGAGGGAGATGAGGATGAGAAAGGTTGATTAGAGTTTAGTTGAACTTTAAAGTTTAGTTTGTGTTTAACTTTTTTATATTTGAAATGTTTTAAGAATAGGATATTCTAGACAATGCAGAGTATTTGATGTTATTTCAATTTATGTGTTTTGTTACACACACACACACACACGCACACGCACACACATGATTGTTGGTTGTTGGTTTGTTGCTATCACACACACACACACGATTGTTAATTGTTGGTTTGTTGCTATTTATTATGTGTTTTAAAAAATTAGATTTTAACAAATTAAAAATGATTACAAATTCATTAAACAAATTAGAGACCAATTGTATAAAATTGAAATTCAGTGACCGAATTAGCAATTAATTTTTAAAAAAAATAATATATTCAGCGTTTAGAAACTTATTTAGAGACTAATTTTTCACTCTCTAAAAATCGGTTGCTAAATCAATTTCTAAATTATTATTTAAAAAAATGACCAAATTTTGATGAAATTGTTGGTCACTAAATCAGTTTCTAATTTTAGTGATTGACGTAAATTGGTCACTAATAATTACCGACCAAGGATTTAGAGACCAATTTTAGGGATTTAGTGACCGATTAGAATCAGTTACTAAATCAGTCACTAATTATTTTAGCTATCAATTTTAGGGATTTAGCAACTGAAAAATCGATCACTAAAATCCTTTTCTCAAATAGTGCAACCTTTTCAAAAAATCATTTCATAATTAAAATCAACAAATATAGAATCGTCCTTTAAATAATTATGTGACTTTGTATTTTCCATTGTACTGAGAGGATATATATATTTTTTGACGAGTACTAAGTGGATACATTGGCACAAAAGTGAAGACACATTAATTTTTCATAATTTTTTTTATGAATTTAGTCTATTTGTTTATGTAAAAAGGTAGACTACGCATTGTTAAGGTTATTATCAACTTGTATAATTAACTTTTGTCTTTGGATAAATGTATGATTAAATTTCCATCCTTCCATATAAAATATTTAAATATTTACAAAACTTATAAAATATATCTAATAAATATCTAATATATTTACAAGCAGTTTTTTAGAAGTTCCCTTTATATTTTATTCAAATATCTATATTATTCTTTAAGTCTAAGTAACACAAATATGTCAAAATATCTATTATACCAGTGTTTAATACATATTTATATTATATCCTTAGACATTAGTAGATATTGGTAACTTACATCTTATAATTTTTGTATTTTGTTTTTAAATTTTGTATCAATACAAGTGAAATATCATATAATATAATAAATTTTAGTTTTTAATTATGTCTTAGAGGATTATTGTGCACACTTTCAACAATATATGACTTTGTTTTTATTAATTAAAAGTTATGTATTACTTAAAAAATCATATATATTTATGTTCTAATATTAACTATTCATATAAAATTCAATAGTCAAGATTAATTTCTCTCACATCTTATAATAATCATTTCTTTTATCAAATACTTTATATATATATATATATATATATATATATATATATATATATATATATATCTCGAACTAGCCTACGAGCTTGAAAAAGTAAAAGTCTAGTATAATTTATTTAATAAATGAGTCATAATTTTTAATTCATTTAATTGTTAAGCTGCCAAGTTGCAAACAGATTTACAATTTAATTCGGTTCATTGCCAACTCTATTTGCAGCAACGTAAAGGCATAAAGTATTTGAGTTGTTACTATTAAGAAAAATAGAAGACACAGTTAGTTAACTTAATTGCGACAAAGAGAAAACACTGATAAGCAAAATGAAACGGGAAAATTTGTTAGTAAATTAGAATTACTAAGTTAGTTTATTTAATAAAAATAAATTTAAGGTGATTGAAACAAACAAATTAAAGAGTTCAGGTACTCTACCAGAAGAGAATGCCCGAAAGCACTTGCCAGAAACATGTGGCATGATGAAATGGCAGCCTTGTTATGTAAGGTGATGCTGTGCTAGTAGCTCACTTAATTTGTGTTAAGATAGTTAGAATTTGTTAGAGTTAGTTAGAATTAGTTTTAATGGTTAGTTAGTTTACTTAGATTAGTTGGCTATATAAGTCAAGATTACCCATTGTATTTTTTACTTTTCATCCTATCAATATACAATTTTCTCTATTTTTCTCATCTTTCTCTTCTCTCTCTACTCTGAAACCATGAAATTCAACAATTTGTGATTACATGTTATTATGTTTAATAAATATTTCTTTAAAATAAATTAAAAAGGGTTAAATTAATTTGCAAACCTGTTAAAACAATTGCTGCAGACGGTGGCAACGAGTGAAGACGCAAGTTCCTATAGACGGCACCAACCATCGTAGACACCAAGTTGCTGCACACAGCAGCAACCATCATAAATACCAAGTCGCTGCAAACGACGGCAACGATCATAGACACAAGTTGCTGGCTGCAACCATCGTAGACGCAAGGCTATAATCGCCAGCAAGAAGGAAAGCTTTTCGTTTGACGAAGACGGGAACCCAACCAGGTGAGTTTTCTATTTGTTTCTAACTTTCTCCCATTCTTTTTTCTTTGATGAGTCTAGTCTTACTTGATTCTCCCTTTTTTTTTTCCTTTTCATGCGTGTCTTTTGTGCTTTGCTGGTTAAAGTTCAAATTAGACTCAAATTTCTAAGCTTCCTGTATTCTCTTGATATGATTTTTTTTTTTAATTTTCTATATATACAAGCTTCTCTAATTTAGTATGTATTGGTGTTAAATTGATAGAATTGAAGAAGAATTTACTTTGAATGCATCCTTCTCTCATGTCATTAACAAGTCTTCAGAGTTCAGATGAAGCTATGGATGAAAAGAATGAGGAATTAGAGCATGATAAAGAAGAGTTAGTAGATGGTAATAAGAAAACTAAAGACCAAACAAAAGAGGAAATTGAAGAACCTATAGAGGGGATGATATTTGATTCCGAAAAAGAGGATATTTGATTCTGAAAAAGAGGTTGAAACATATTATGCTGAATTTGCTTGGAAAAAAGGTTTTGGTATTACTAAAAGAACATCAAAAAATGATTTAGATGAGAAGAAATACTTTACTTTATCTTGCGCTCATTCTAGGAAGTTAGTAAGCCAGCAAAGCAAGCTTTTGAAGCTAAATCTTACTATCAAAACAAAGTGCAAGGCAAGACTTAATGCATGTTTAGGTCTAGACAGAAAGGTGAAGATTAGTGTTATACTTGAACACAATCATGAAATAAACCTTGGCAAAGCTAGCACGATTTTTTAGATGTAATAGAAAAAAAAATTCTCAAGTGAGAAAGAGGCTCGAGATAAATGATCAAGTTGGAATTAGCGTAAGTAAAAATTTTCAGTCACTTGTTCTTGAAGCTGGAGGATATGAAAATCTAACATTTGGTGAGAAAGATTGTAAAAATTATATAGATAAAGGAAGAAGGCTGCGATTGGGGACGGGAGATGATGAAGCTATACAAGGCTATTTTCATCCAATGCAAGAGAAAAATAGTAACTTCTATTATATGATGGATTTGGATAATGAATGTCGATTAAGAAATGTCTTTTGGGCAGATGCAAGAAGTAAGACTGTATATGAATATTTTGGTGATGTTGTAACATTTGATACAACGTTTATAACAAACAAATATGATATGCCCTTTGCTCCTTTCGTAAGAGTGAATCATCATGGACAATCAATACTCTTAGGATATGCTTTGTTGTCAAATGAGTACGAAAACTTTTATTTGATTGTTTAAGACATGAGTGACATGTATGTCTGTACAGGCTATGCAAAATGCAATTGAGGTTGTTTTCCTAGAGGCTTGTCAATGTTGGTGTTTATGGCATATCATGAAAAAAGTTCCTAAGAAGTTGAGGGGGTATTGTAACTATGAGTCAATCAAATCATCTACATAGTGCCATGCATGATTCTTTTAATAAAGATGATTTTACCAAGAGTTAGGGAAAAAATGATTGTACATTACAAACTTCAGAACAATGAATGGTTGTGTGGTCTTTATAATGAGAGACATCGTTAGGTATCTATGTTTGTCAAGGGTACATTTTGGGCTAGGATGTAAACATACAATACAAAGAAGTGAAAGCATGAATGCATTGTTTGATGGGTATGTTAACTCAAAGACAACATTGAAGTAATTTATAAAGCAATATGACAATGGTCTAAGAGATAAAGTTGAAAAAGAGTGCTTAGCAGATTTCAGTTCCTTCAATACGTTAATACCTTGTGTGAGTGTTTATGGTATTGAGAGTCAATTTCAAAAAGTTTTTACTAATACAAAAGTTGAAAGAGTTTCAAGAGGAAATAGCTTCTGTAATGTATTGTAATGCCTACTTTCAAAAAGTATAAGGATCAATTTTAACTTTTTCTGTTGTTGAAACAATGAAAGTTAATGATATAATGAAATACATACCTTTCATCGTGTACTTCAATGAAGCAGAATTCGAAGTGAAATATGCATGTCAATTGTTTGAGTTCAGAGGCATTCTGTGTAGGCACATCATTTCTATGCTTAATCATGTTATAAAAACATAGCTGGTGCCATCAAAATATATGTTCTCTCTTTGGAGGAAGGATGTAGAACGAAGGCACACATTAGTGAAAAGCAACAACGATAATCATAGTGTCAATCTTGAAGCTTAGCAACTTGATAAGGTGTGCAATACTTTTTACAAAGTTGCTTGTGTGGGGATAAATAGTGATGATGATGTTAAGAAAGTGATGAAATGGATTGGTGGCTTGAAAGTTACCTGAGCATTGAAACATCAAAAAATACATCAGACATCTTAAAGGTTTCTCAAGAGTGGACCAAGGTGCTTGATCCTTTAATAGTATGTAGTAAAGGGCGCCCCCCATCTAAAAGGAAGGAGTATAAAGTTGATCAAATTGTGAAGAAATTAAAAAAAAGAAATCAGGAATACTCTCAGAAGGGCAAAAATTGTGGAAGAAAAGAGAAGGTAATACCCAAATATCAATCATTTTTTTTTATATATTTAAACACAGCAGCATTTGTATGTATTCCATTATTTAATATTTAATCCAGGCTTTAAATATTTTATAGTTGAATCTTTGTGCAACCAAAGCCCAAATGGATCTCAATAAAAGCTTTTGTGGATTAGTAAAGTTTGATGGATCTGAAACACATGAGAGCACACTAATAAATTTTTTTCTCTTCTTTAAATCCTTATGATGATTTATTTATTTATTTATTTATATCATTACATTACATTTTAACTATCTATATTTTTTTGCATTTGTATGTTTATAGCCTGACACAAGTTATATTTAGGAGAATACAATTGGTAATGCTGACCTTGTAGCTCCCTTCAATCCAAATCAGGTGTGTATAAATGAAGTAAATATTTTATCAAAAAAAGAAAAGAAGTAAATCAAATTTAAGTTTTCAATTTCACTTCAAATGAATTTTCTATATTGCTTTGCAAGTTCCTAATAATCTACAAAGTGCTGGCTATAATATTAGTTATACTTAACTTTTACAGGTATTAGTAATTTCTTCATTTCATTATGCCATAGTTTTATTTTAAACTTATACTAATTTTCATTACGTGTGTTGTATTTTGTAGGCACAACACAAGCATCAAGGATCAACTACTACTTCACAAGATGAATTATTATTCCCTAGCGATGTAAATTCTAAGTAGCATTCTACATGGGTAGCTGTAAGCCTGCATTCTACCTGGTCTTGCTCAATATGCATCACTCTAGCTTTTGGTGGCACCATTCAATAATAAGATTACCACATCATTTTAGCTATTTTTATTTGAGTAGAAAATGGACTAAGTAATGTAATGAAGGTTACATTTTATCAAGAGGAATGTTCTTTATTTTTTGTTCTTTTTTTTAGCATTTTTAGCCTTTTTATTTTTTAGTGCAAGAAGAGACCAAGTTGTTAACAGGTTAAAATGGAAATGTTATTTGGGTGTTGACATTTTTATTTTGACTCTAATGAACAACTGTTTAATTTAAAATTGCAGAACAAATATTTGAAAGATCTCAAACTTGTTGCTTTTTAATTCATAAGAATATCAAGTACAAGGTCAATCCTTACTCAGTTTTTTTAGAGTAGGAATATTACAAGATCAAAACTACTGCCCACTTGTATGATACACAAAACTATCATTTACTAAACAACTATCTCACTCCAATCCCTACCCCATCATACAAGTAATGTGAATTATGGTTTTTGCTTCTGGCAGTTTCTTGTTTGCTTCTGCATCTTTTCTCTATGCTCGAGCATTTGTTCCTTTCTCCAATGGACCTTGGCTCATTCCCCTGCGGTTCAAGAGCAGAACAATACATCAAATTTATAGGCTAGCTTCTCATTTACCAAGATACATGTATAAAAACACAACAGGGGGAGGCAAATGAGTCATGGTAAATTCCAGTGGTAAAAAACAGATATATAATTTGTGTTGGCACAGCATTAGAAATAGCTGCCTCCATTTTTCTCTGCCTACAACATAGGTCTCAATTTAACCCCAAACAGGATTACAGTCATCATTCTACATATGTAAATCTTAGGATAAATGTACAAAATATTTAGCAAGTCCCTTGGAAAAGATCCACTGTTTATTTTGATCATATCGCTAAGTTCCTGAAAACTTTTTTAACATGGCAAAGCATTCAGCTTGAATTGACAATAAATTAAAGCACACATAAATTTCAAACATTATGTATCGGTCATTTGAAAGATAAGATGAGTGAAAATGTAATAATCGTTAGGCATGAAGAACATAATGAGAACATGCTGAAATTTGCCATAAAAATTTCAAGTGGCAGATTCAGAGATTGAGTTAAATTGAGAAGAGTTGGTCTACGTGACTTCACCCATTTCTAACTCATCCTAGGTAAGTCCTCGGGCATATTGGCATGCAGAAAAAAATTTGACCATCTAAAAATGAAGTAGGACTCAGGGTGTGTTATGCTCAACTGTGAAAATTTTGATTATTTTAATAATTGATTATTGTATAATTGATTATAATAGAATCAGTTTTATGTTTAGATATATTAGTTGAAAAATAATTATAAACTAATTTGTTTCATTTGGATAGTATAAAAAAGAATCATGTTTATGCATTAAATTATCAAAATAGGTATAGAATGATTAAAAAAGTTATTTGATTAAGGACAAAATGATATTTGCACTTCAAAGTATAAGGAATAATTTATAATCTAGAATCATAAGCTGAAATTTCAACATTATGAAAAAAAACTTCTATAATGCATTAAATTTTGTGTAAAAGCTGAAATTGATTTTGTCAAACATATTATAATACTGTTGAAATAGTTTTTTTATGAAAAAAAAAGTTGCTTGGGAATGAAACAATTGTTCCCAAACACGTTGTAGAATCATATGCTTCTAGCTTTAAGCTTATGAAAAAAAGTTGTCATAATGCATTGAATTTCATGTAAAAATTGAAATAAAATTATCCAAACATGCATGAACAATATAAAAAGCTTTTGATTTAAGAAATAATCTCAATCAAACATGCACTCAATTGTACAGTTTCCTGTAAAACCTTTCAAGCCACTAAGGTAAGGGAATTAAAACCTTCCAAGAAAGAGAGAAATTGAACAAGGAACACAGTTTATGATGTTCGTGAATTATGGTAAGTGCTAGCAAAATGCATGATTCATGTATTGTAGAAGAATAAAAGGCACAAATTGCTCAATAAATAATAGTGAACAAAGAGATATTGCCAGCACTACTTTCAGCACAAATACAAATATCTTTCCCTCCATTGGCCTCAAATAACAATAATCAAGATGCATAAATGATGCAAAATACACTATATTTTATTTATATTGTATAGTCAAAGTGGGAAAAGCCAAATAAAAGATTATTTGAACAAGGATATTTATTTGGCTGAATAATCATTTATTTGGCCAAATAAATAAAAGGCACAAATTGCTCAATAATGTTCAAAATCACGGCACTAATCATTTATTTGGCTTTTCTCACTAAAAACAATGTGTCCAGAGCTAAGCCCGTGAGGAGAACAAAAATAATTTTATGTTTAAGAGTTTTAAAATATATAAGAATGGAACGGAACATATGAAAAATCATTTCCTCCCTCTTCTCCTCAAATGTCCAATTTTTGTTCCCCTCAAAATTGAGGTGGAATGGGAGGAACACATGTTCCGTTCCGTTCTGTTAATAAATCTTCTAAACAAAGAGGGGAAAACTATGTTCTATTCCTTTCCTTTTCTTTCCGATCCATCCCTACCTATTCCGTTCCATTCCGTTAATGAAAAAATATCTAAACACAGGGTAAATGAGGATGAAGTGGGTACTAGCATTTGTTTTCTGAAAGTCCAAGTGTTTACTTTAGACAACAGGAAATGAATGAAGCATAGCAAGTACTTAGTTCAGGCTTCACAATGTGGTCAAATGTCTCACCTTACTTCTTATTAAAAAAAAAAAAGTCTAACCTGACTTATAGAAGCAAATGATCAAATGAATGGTGTGCAGATTAAAAAAAAATGAGGCTTAAGATCTGATATTTGAGAAAATTTGAGTTATAAAATATTCTTATTGGAGTGTGTCACGTGGTCATCTCTTTAACTAAATAGTTTTAGAGATTTCATTAGCTAGGTGAATTTGGTGCCTCTCTCTTGGGTTTATAGATGATAAGAGGGATATGTTCCATAACCCAAAAATTTATTTGAATAAATGAAGTAAAAGTTACATTTGATTTGAATTCTTTTTGTTTTATACAAAACTCAAATAAGATAAATCAAGGCACTAATAATTGTATTGCACCAAAAATTCAATGAATATAAAAAGAAAAAGTCAATACAATAAAATCTTTTTGCAATTTTGAATCCTGCAAAAAAAGACATTTTTTTATTATTGTTCAAACTTCAAAGTTTAAACATTGAAAACAAAAAGTTATTGATAACTCCACAATGTACAGTTATTTATGCCCCATAATTGTGCTTTGTTGATTGCTTAAGTCCTTGGTTGTATGCATATTTGGAGGGTTTTATGCTGATATTTGTAATATTCAATTCTGATACATTCCTATATGATTCTGAGCAAGTTATGCTTATTCTGTGATTGATTAAGTAGATTTTCTATTCTTATTGACTTTGTGATTTCTCTATTATAGGAAGGGCTCCAAACAAGCTGATATCGGGGGCAATTGAGCAAAAACTGGAAGAGAAAACCAAGTGTGAAGTTCAACATCTCATGTCGCAGCGTGACATATGAATGCTAGGGCGTGGTGCATCCTCTGCATCAAGTCAGAGAGTTACGTATTTTTGCACGCCGCGACGCAGGAATGTAATGTCGCGGCGTCCTTGACCTAAATTGAAGCTCGCCGCGGCATATGCATGTTAATGCCGCGGCGTAACTCTATTTTCTAGGCCTATAAATATATTTTTAACAGATTTTACGAAGAGAGCTTTCAGAGTTTAGAGAAGTTGCGCTAGGTTTTCATGTTCTGGGCTGATTGGAGGCCTAGGAAGGCTTGGTTGGAGGTCATCTTCTTCATGGAAGGAGATTCAAGCATCAAAGCCATATCTATGAGCTTCCTTCCTCTTCTCTCTTTGCTTTTCTCTCTTGCCTCTATCTTTTGAGCACTGATTTTGTTGTATAATTTCGTGTTTAATATTTAGCTGAGCTGTATTTAGGGATTACTTTGAATCTTTGTATGAATATTGATATTTATGTATTACTTTGAGTATATATTGATGTTTAGTTATGTTCAGTCGTATAGATCTTAATGTTCTTAATAGTTTGATCAGCTTTTAAGTGATTTGATGAAATCTGATGAACTTAGATATAGGAATTTGGATTTGAGATCATATGTATGGTTGATGCATGTTCGATGAGTTCAATTAGCTTGGATAAGTTGATTCGCTAATGGGATAGAAATATACCTCTTAGCCATGCATAGCGTGTGTTTGAGAATAAATCATTCATTAGTTGATTTCACTCTAGTTCTCATAGAAACATAGTGAGCTAGGTGAAAGAAGTCATGGTTAACTGACCTAGACATAGACTTTTAATTAAAACAAATTTTCAAGCTAACTTAACTATTCTTCTATGTTGCTTGAAGGGTTGCATGGTTGCATAGCATTAGTTGAAGTATAAGGTGAAGAAGGATTCCCTAAATCTCTAAACCATTATCTTTACTTTCATTTATTGCTTTTCTGTCTTTAGATTTAGTTTTACTGCAATTTCTTCTATTTTATATATTCTTGAATAGAATTACTTAAGCTATTAGTTGATATTTAGTATTGGAAGTCATTTATCCTCGTGGGAACGAACTTTTACTCTGTATCTGTATTACTTAATGACTCGTGTACTTGCGACCTAATAAAGGGATAAACAATTATAGAATTTTAAGCAAAATAGGCTCAAAGATAGTTTAGGCATGAACCACTATAGGTTCCCCTCTATATCTTGCTTATAAAGGGACTTGAAGTTGGCGAGGAGAGGACACATGAACAATCGCCCATAAAACCAAGCAGTTACCATTTTTCCTTTATCTTTCAGTTGTTTATTCCATCTATCATCCATTCTTAATCCTATTCCCTCAAATCTTTGTGTCATTCACTTTGTTAATGAAATTCTCATTATAGCTTATTAGTTGAGCACACTTCTATTTTGTCACATTTAGTAGGTTTAAGAATAATGATATTTGTATTATTTTCCTTACATCAGTCTTACAACACTTCTTTGTTAGATAATAAAATAAAATAAAAACATACATTTTAATACATATTCTTTTTATCTTTTATTTCGCAAATAAGTAACGTGCAAGCATGATGTAATTATTTTGATGTGCAAATAACATTTCACAAAGGTATATTAGAATTGAGAATGGACTGAGCTTAACTTAACCTCAAAAGCTAGCTCAAGGAAGATTGTCCAAGTAATTATAAGGGGTATTTTGCCCGATACACAGCCGATGTGGGCTCTTAACACACCCCCAAGACTTGACATCTAGAGTAAATTTGCAGGATTGGACATCTAGATTGGGATAAGCTATGATACCATATTAGAATTAAGAACGGTCTAGATCTAATTTAATTTCAAAAGCTAGATAAATGGGAAAGGATTGCCCAAGTCATTGTTTATAGTACTTTGCTTATATATCCAGCTAATGTAGGCCCTTGACAAGGTTTGTATGAAACTTCCAAGGCTCACCTCCTAAGAGCAAAATTTCCTCTTTTTGGTAGCTTTTTTATGCCAAGCTAATCTTGTGAACATAACAATGTCAAGTGTAACAATCAGTCATCATTGACAAGGCTGTATCTACTTTTTCACATAAACAACTTGATACTAGACAATCAATGAAAGAGCTCCTAGAGAACTTACCATCAGTTTTAGGGTATTTCAATTTGGATAATGATTTGTTTCGTCCAGACTTTGGACCTAGGCCAGGGACCAGGAGAGGTTAGCCGGGAGCTTATAAGGAAGGTGGCGACGAGGGCTACCTGGGGCCTAGGCTAGCAAGGTAAAAAGTTCCTAGTCAATTTTCTACGGAATTTGGGTGTACAGGGTAAAGTAGAACATGTCTAGCTCAGAATACCAGACCAATTTAAAAAAAGGCTCCCAGGGTTAGCATCTAGGTGTCTGCCTATTGTGAGGTAATCAAGGGATTAGAAGCTAGTCATAATTCTCAAATAACCACCATGGGTCCATCCTGACATTGACTGTCATTAACCTTGATCGAATGGAGTCATTAGCCATGATCCTAGTCTAACTTGGGCAGAGGCATTGATTTTGGTTACATGTGAGTTGTCAATCGGGTTCATCGCTTTGCACCATTACGCTATAGACAACTCGGGTCAACCTGGATGAGCTCAGACTATTCCGGAGTAGGCCAAGTCACCTAAATTTGACATGGGCTGGGTCGAAGCCCGATCAAGTAGGTGTGAAGCCAGACTGATACGGTCCACTATCCAAATAAAGTATTTTATAAATGATAAATATTAAATAATTATAATTTAATTTTTCTACTTTTCAAATTCTTTAAAATTTTAAAATGCTTAATCCAAATTCCAAACACAACCAAAGGTAGCTCTTGTTGTGGTTGCCGAATTATAAAATTCTTTTGTACCACTGCATAAATCATGACAATAAATATATGAGAAAAACAATGATGGTTATTGTCCACTGGCGATGCAATTCAGGAAGAGAAATATTTTATCTTCCTACACAATCATCCTACTAATCTTCATAATTATTAAATGAAGAAAATATTGAATGTTTTTTATGTTCCCAAAATATCAGATCATTTACTTTTTATTTAATATTTTTTTTATTTAGTATTAAGAGAATTATTAAGATAAACTTATAAGAAAATATAACATTACTCAGGAAGAGAACTTAATCTACCCAGACAAAAATAGCAAAACCCTTCTTTTCAGGCCAGGATCTTGCTACACCTACCATTTGAACTAACTCACAAATTAAAGAACCATGCACCTTAATTGGTTGATCCAACAACTGTGACTTGATTCTTTGTCAAATTTGGTAAGCTGGAATTTGAACAAGCAAAACTCAGCTCATTTTCTAGTAAGGAGGGCTTTCTTTATCTGATATTGGATTTGTATCTATCTTTGTTTTTCTTTTTAAATTTACAATTTACCAAGCTAGGCTCGTGAGCCTTAACTGGAAGTGTCTACATCAACTTGAATTTCGAAAATGATAAAATGACAGCGGCACTGAAACCATTTTACAAACTTACGACCGTTAATGCTAAAATGTTGGTAAAATGTGATTTTCCTAGGTGTGCCTAATCAAATCTAATGATTAATTAGTTGTCAATGGGTCAACAATTGCTGCGTACAGGAATAACTGATGTAAAACGGAATCTGGTTCAAACGTGAAATGGGGATTATCTTCATTAATTGCTTCCTTAACATGAAGCCTAGTTGAGTAAATGTTGTTTAGATTTCAATCTTGCCTTCTTCACTTCTTTCTCTACTCTAAGCAGCAAAAACTTTTGTTAGATAGTGAGTCACTTTAGGGAATGGCGCGCAACACCAAATGGGGTGAAGCCTATACAGTATACAATAAAAAAATTCAAATCAAGATCCAAGAAAACCCTATAAAGTAATAGAAAATTATTCCTAAATAATAAAATAGGAAGAGTGATGTTGAATGCAAGCACGAACGACGAACAGCATGCAAATTGCAAGGTCCTATTCAATAACAAGATTTAATTTTAACTTTAATCAAACGATAAAACCTTAATTAATCATTAAAATCATTAATATGTATATTAAAAGATTCTGGGAAACTTGTGAAACTTGGTGCTTATGATGTCAATTACACATAAAAGTTATTTTCAGCCTTTATGTGTTTTTAGATCCGATGGTTCTATTACTTTCTCAACAAAATATGAAGTGATCTTGAATTTGACCATAATTTTTTACGTTAGAAATTCAAATAACATTCCAATGAGGGTACTGCGAAGAATTCCAATCATACCAAAATTCCCTTGAATTAAATAATTAAATTGGACTTCACTGGTTACATCTTTAACAAAAGTACCAAGTAAGTGTACCTTTTTCTTACAATGTAAATAATCCCCAAAGTGAGCTTTTTAAACACTATCAAAATCTTCCAAAACAAAAAGGAATTTAAAGAAACGGGACAACTATCCAATCGTAACTCCTCCTGAGTGCTGAGAAATTAGGTAGGGCAAGAAAATCAACATTGAATCTGTGAGGGAGAAGCAGCTACAAGATGGGTATCTTGCTGGGCCTTAAAGAGGTCAAGCCGAGACTCTCCGAGTCGTAGAGAATATGCTGCTTGCTTGTACTGAGCCCACGTGAAGGGCTTATACAGACTTGGATTTTGTGGTGGTGACACCATCTTTGGCAGCGGAGTGATCCACCAATTCAGCGGTGGTGCTCCAAAATACATCATTGACATCCTTGCCTTCGATTTCGATGTGTTGGTCAATGCTCTATGTCTCACGCTCATAAACCTCCCATTTGTCAAAACCTTCATTCATTGTCAGAATAAATTTATAATTATATATTATGCAATTAAACCACATTATTAATTGTTTATTTAGAAATGTGAATGTGATTAATTAATGTAAATTTGTTCTTGGAAAATAATTAATTGTTGTTATGATATATATATATATATATATTAATTGTTTATTTAGAAATGTGAATGTGATTAATTAATGTAAATTTGTTCTTGGAAAATAATTAATTGTTGTTATGATATATATAGCGGACATATCTAGTGAGAGGAGTGGTTATTGTGAGAGGGTGAAATGAGTAAATTTTGACCATACAATCATATATGGATGGTCAAGATTAAAAGTTACTTAAAAGTCATGTGACCACTTAAAAAAATCACATACATTTATGTTTTAATCTTGACCATTCATATAAGATTCAATAGTTAAGATTCACTCCTCCCACCCTCTCATAATAAACATTCCTCTCATTTGATACACTTCCTCTATATATATATATATTGAGTTGGTTGATTTAGGGACCAACCTGGAGGGCATCGCCAACCATGACGAAGAATTGATTGGGGTCAGGGGGGACAGGAATCCACAACCCATCGTGGGTGGAGATCTGAAGGCCGCCCACGTCGTTGGACCGCATGATGGTCAAGATCTGAGGGTCAGAATGCTCCCCAAAGCCAATGCTATTGTTGGTCATGAATTTTGATGGGTCCCGATTCTTGTTGCCCTTCACCATGGAAGGGTAGTGATTGATCCTCAGCACTGAGTCACTATGCACATTTTTTATGAACTTGCTAAGCGCGAACTTGTCCGGGACCCGCAAACCCTCCGCCACCAGATCAAGAATCTCACATGCTAGTTCTTTAGCTGCTTCTATATAATCATTCACAGCACCACTGCAATTCAAGATCATGACATGACTATCAACGTATTCCTAGTTATTTGCTAAACTCAGGATCCATAAATTATTTATTAGAAAAATAATAACCTTTAATTTGTTGAACCGAGCATATTTGCTTATTACCAAAAACAAGACCAGGCAAAGAAAACCTTTTTAATTTTTCTTTTCTATATTATTCTTTTGGGTTGTGTAATTTATTGATTTCTTCTTGACTTAGTCATCCTATATTGGTCTATTTTCTGGGAGCAAAATGATGATATTGTCACTGGTCCAGTACCGACATGCAAGAATAAGTAAGGATAGCGGTTCTACAAAGAGAAATCAATGCAAGCTATATTGCACAAATAACCTAAGTTTGCTGTCGTTTCTAACGAATCCCGTGCTAAGCGAAGGTTCATGAACTATGACCAAAAGGGTTCCCTTTTCAGTTGGCCATAATTCAGCCTATAATAAGGCATTATTCTCCTCTATACGAGAATTGCCTATGTTAATGGTTGTCATCTAGTCATTTACAGATTTAATTAAAGGCAAAAGTTATGCTTGGTTTAAGACAGTCTTGGTCTGTGGTAAACCCAAGATGTAACTTGGTTGTCGTACAATTACTTTGCCTTTATGAATTGGGGCCCCCGTTGCCAGGAAGTAGGCCCCAAATTTTCAAAACAATTATCCCATATATATATATATAACCAATTTACCATGAAAGAAAAGGCTTTTGATTCCATCGTGACTGATTGCTCTCCGTTAAATTTAGTTGCACACAAATACATTTTTACATCACTTTGACATAATTGATTGAAGCTATCTATTTAATGCAGAAAATAGACAACATTTAAGAAGAAAACTTGGGAAATTCACTACTTGGTACTAATAAAATATCTATATTATGGACCCAAAAAAAATTCTATATTAAAAACTTAAGTAAGTTGAATTAAAACAAATAATTTTAATGTACTAAACTCTTGCTCTGTGTGTAATTATAAAAATAATTAATGTACATAAAATATATACACATAATATATCACTGACAAATTATGTATACATAAAGGTTATGTATGTTTGATGTAAAATAGGATGTGCACATATTAAAATATCATCTTAATTAGCTGCTATATAATAAATGGAAACCTGATACTTAAAAGGTTGTTTGGTATAGCCCTTTTGTACTGGTGTTGCACGTGTTGCTGCATACATTTTCAACTCTAATATTCTTGTTAAATTGATTAAAAAAAATCATAAAGTAAGTCAGCTCAATTGTGTAAGGAATGCAAGTTAAATAACAAATAATTTTCAAATTTTAATATTTAATTTAATTATATTTAAAAAATAATTAAAAAATAACAAGCAAAGATAGTACTCACTTTTATACTATTACCCAATTAATAATTAATTTTTTCCCAAATGTTAAACAAAAGTACAGAACCTATTAAACTATTATACTATAAATAGAAGAAATCACCATGATGATGATCATGAATGAATATGAACATAGACGGATCCTGTCGAAGTGAAGACCCCTGATCAATCAGCTAACTAATTCAAAGGTACAGAAGTCTTTATCACGTAGACGAAACAAACACATGAGAACAACCACATACATGATTCAATGATTCATAAATGGTACCGTGTAGTACTTGATTTCAAATATAAAAGAAATATGTCCTTGTCTAGGATACCAAGCATCAATAATATTATACTAATTTGTTAAAAAAGTTTTTCCACCATCTGATATGAGAGAAAAAAAAGATATGTCTAAGTTCTAGCCTGTTTATCGGGCATAGCCCACTGTCATTCATCTCCATTCAATTGTTTTTTGTTTTCATTCCAACTCTTCCGAATGTCACGTAACGACTAGGAATAAAGAAACTGAATATATTTATCACTAAAGAATAGAAGGAAAATCAAATATATGTCAAACTCGTAACAGCAGTCACAGACAAAATCCCGCCAGCCTGCTTGGCACTTGAGAAACACAAACAGAAGGCCTTGTTCCCTACCCTACGTTCGTTTGTATATAGAGTATATTATATTATATATTTATAATGTCAATAGTATATAATACATTCATTAATTAATTATGTCGTTTTTTATTGTGATTGAGTAAAGAATGGAATTGAAACCGAAGAGTAGTACAAGTAAGTTGTTAGCTAGAAAATTAATATTGAAGTGATATATATACCTGAACTTGGCAGGGTCCTTTGCGATGGTTTTGGACCTCTCAGAGATGGAAAGAGGATTGGTATGAAGTAGGAGATACTCGAGGTCACCCATATCACCATTGGGGCCAATATTTTTTAAGCCATAACCGAAAGGAGTGGCTGGGCCAGCTTGACGCTTCTCTGGGGTAGGTTTGGCGAAAAACTCAGCTCCCTCCTCCTCCAATCTTGAAATGACCTCCTTTGGCACACTGTGGTTGACCACCTTGAAGAAACCGTATTCCTCGCAGGCTTTCACCACTAATTCCCACAACTCTGACCTTTCCATGGATAGGTCAATCGTCGGAATTCCCATAGCCTTTGTTTTCTTGGTTCTTATCATCATAGAAGTTGGTGAAGGCAAAACCATTGCTATAGATATATATATAACACTGATCTAGTGTATAACGAAAATATGTATTCTGATCGGTACAAAAGGGCGGCAAATAGAGAACCAACAGCTCTGAAGGGGTATATAATACGTCTTGGTTGGAGAAAGATGGCATTATATATCATGTATATATAAGGGAGGGGAGAGGAAAGAATTGAGGAGAACGGAGAGAGGGTTATGATTAAAATAATTAAATTATAGTGTGAAAGACCAAGATGGGGTATGGTGATTAATTAACAATTATATACTAAAAAATTGATTTATTCTTATGTTTATAATTATATAAAGAAGCGTGGACTTTGTAGACAAGACAGACCAAGCTGGGTGAAAAGGGAAAAAGGACCTCAAAGAAGGTGGAAAGAATTGAAATATTTGTGTTCATGAATTGATAGAAGGAAGGAATCTCGATTTGTCAAGTCTGAAATCGTCCACTCTCGCAGCCTCCGTATATAGTCCACACTGATAGAATTTTAATTCAAAATAATTAATAGCATATCAAAATTTTCAAATCCATTTAACTCAAAATTATCACATGCACAAAATAAAATATCATAGAAATAAATATCATGTAGAGGTTAGATTATAGAATTACCGAAAAGGACAAATATGAAGCAACTATAATTGATTTTGAAGAACAATCATCAACAATGCGTGTGTGGAGAGTAGATGAGAGAAACTACTCCCATTCTTTATATGTGCAAAACTCTTGTAACATTAATAAAGCAACTACAATATATATATGATGAGAATAGATGTCTCTCATTGTATTTATAATATAGATTAATATACACATCATAACAAATTTATATATAAGGCTTACAAACCCAAAACAACATTATCCACATGAGTTTTAAGTATTTATAAGAATCTAATAATAAAATTAATCACAAATGAACTAAATCAATAGATGCTCCAAAACATTTGATATTCAATTAATTTCGGTTTTAAAAAATTAGTGACTATGTTAGTCAACACTTAATAAAAAAATCTAACAATAATCTCGTACTTTGACAACATAGACATTTATTTTAAACAAAACAACTCTTCGGATTAATGTGACAACAAGAATGTCAACTATGAACAAGTGCTTTCAATCATTGGTCCAAAAGAGAATTACACGCATCTTAACAATGCAAAAAATCATACTCGATAGGAGTGCTAATATCATACATGTAAGATACTTATAACCTAATGACTTAACAAAATGTGGAATGTGAGTCAAAGAGAAAGCACAATAAAATTGCATGCCAAAAGTGATCAATGTGCAATTCCTTACAAAATGACTCAGGCATCAGCTTAGGATGTGTCTACTGAGATTCAACAAAATAACTCAAAGAAAACATGTACAACAAAATGAGACCGAGTACTAATATCTCCAATAATATGCCATATCAAGCGTACACAATAGTTAACAATATATGACAACAAAGTTTCAATAAGTTTCGAGATAATATAATGGTAGTGTACACTCTCCCACTAATCCAATATACAAAAAACAAAACAACACAAATATTAATAGTGGAACTATTAGCTCTGTGGTAGAGTACTCAATATGAGTCCAAAACTCACCTTCTCTCTTCAACAACACAAGTATCAAAATAAAGAGAAATACAATATTGTAGAGTTTTCAAAATATGGTCATAATAATATAAACAACATTAAGCCAAATATATCAAATTTGTCAACCACGGAGTCTAACAAAATTACTTCTTTATCAACTACAAACTATGCATTCACAATTGAGGAGATCACAAGTGTCTATATGGTTACAACAAGTCGGCTCCTATATATTATCGCAAACACAAAATTATAAAAGAATTTTCACAAATAAGGTAACTTACACTTCATAAAACCATAATGACCACTTAAAATATTTGATAACATATGAGTGTGATCAAAATCCCTAATATCTTACACATATTATAGAATCACTTGCAAGTTTTCAACAACTCACTCAAAACTCAAGTGTCACAATATCAACAATAACAAACATATGCACACTTGAACATAAAATTAGGTTACCAACAACGAAAGCACATAGGACCTATACTTAACCACTATTGAGAACATAATCAAAACGCAGTCTCCAACTCCCACTGCAGTAAAGGGTCACAACATTGATATGCAACAAGAACACAAGCATATTTCAAAATTTATAATGATATGTGCCTTGTGAAACAATCCGTCAATATAATATGATTTAAAAGTCTTTATGCCTTAGACACAAAATGACATCACCAAGATTTTTCACATGATAGAAACAATTCAATATAGAATATTGTCTCTCATTTAACAACAATAGCAATACAAGTCATCAATATACAACTAGTACAAAGTACATTAACAATAAATTTGCTCACACTTACCTATGACAAAACTCATTGATGTAAACAATATTAAAATCAATATTAAACAATAATATCTGGCACCCCGTATTAAGTCAACTTAACTTGCACTTAGGCATTTAATTACCTCTAATATTAGGCTTCACACATAGCAAGTTATAAATTTTTTTTAAAAAAAAGTATTTCAAAAAGAACAACAGTTACAAAATTGCTTTCTTCTTATAAGAAACGAAAAGTTTTAATTCATATTGATTGTTAGGTAATTTACAAAATCAACATATAAATACATAAGAATTAAACATGCACATTCTTTTACTTCAGTCCGAAAGAAATGAAATTTTCCAAAGTTAATGTCAGAGTTACAATAGCTTTAAGTCAAAATATATTCATCATAATTTTTTTTGTGCCATTGACAAAAAAAATCTATTTTATAAAGTTAAATGGATTAACACAATAATGCGGACTCAAAAAATAATAAATCTTCACAAAATGATTAAACCACAATTGGAATAACGTTTCCTTCACAACAATACTTGAATGACATTAATTCCAAGATTTTTCTTAAGAAAATTAGCAAAACTAAAATTTCTTTGAGAAATTTGACATTTGAATAATATAAAAGAAAATCTTCAAAATCATCATTTCAAAACACTAAGTCAAAATAATTATTACTATCATATCGACAAAAAATATACTTCCCAAATTGTTACAACAATATTATTACAAAATAGGTTCAACAGGCGAGTAGTTTGACACGGTACAAACAACGGTATAAAACAAAAAAAATGTTAACTTTAGACCTTTACAAACTAATTATGCTTTCAACATATCTTATTAAGACTAAAGCATATAATACAATATGACAACTATATGGAGTTCACTATATTACAACATACTTTAAGAGACTCAATAATGTCCTTAATAGGTCCCAAGAAGAAACAACAAAGTGATGACAGATATAAATGTTAGAGAAAAACATGCATCAAAACATTTATCATACTTAATTAATCATAATTATATTAGTTTTCCCTTGTTCAATTAATTGGGCAATTAATTGAACTAGAGCCCATGAATAATTGTAATCCCATCTAAGGATCTTGGATTACAATATAATATACAAATCTCTCCCACTTTATAGAGTAAAATAGTTGAATAAATATTTCCATAATTTTTGCACAAGCAATATTTTTCAAGATTTTTAAAATAAATATTTGAACTATTTTCTCTATCACACAAATGATTATGTCAATTAATGTCATACCGAAAGGTATGTCTATTACTTACACAATCCAACATTAATTGCAATTCATTCAACATTATTGAGAAAACAATTTTCATTTGACAAAACTACATGTCCAAAGAACAAAATTGAATCGCTGCATGATCTCATTTGTCAAAATTCGCAAAACGATACACATGTTCAAGGTTGCTTAAATCAATTCAATAAAAACTTGACAATGATATATATATATATATATATATATATATATATATATATATATAGGATCTTACTCTGGTGAGAGGAGTGTTTATTGTAAGAGGTGAGCAAAATTCACAAAACGATACACATGTTCAAGGTTGCTTAAATCAATTCAATAAAAACTTGACAATGATATATATATATATATATATATATATATATATATATATATATATATATATATATGATCTTACTCTGGTGAGAGGAGTGTTTATTGTAAGAGGTGAGAGGAATAAATGTTGACCATTGGATCTTACATGAATGGTCAAGATTAGAACATAAATGCATGTGACTTTTTTAAGTAGTCACATGACATTTAAGTAACTTTTAATCTTGACCATACATGTATGGTTGTATGGTCAAGATTTACTTCTCTCACTCTCTCACAATAAAAACCGCTCTCACTAGATATGCCTTATATATATCATTATAATCTCGCTTAAGAGTCCCAGATTACAATGAACAAGTAAACTCCCACAAACCATTAAATATCATGTCCCTAAAGTTAGTATCGAGATGATACTAAAAACTAAGGGCACAGTCATTTAATGCATTCAACAAAACATCAGAAATCATATTAATAAAGACAAATAGATAAGATAAGTGCATTATTAACATAATTTCTAATGAAAACACAACAATATTATTAACAATACAACACTTTGTCGTAATTGGTTTCGTGAAGGTGAACTCACAACTATACGAAATGTCATCATTATAATCCCGCTTAAGAGTCCCAGATTACAATGAACAAGTAAACTCCCACAAACCATTAAATATCATGTCCCTAAAGTTAGCATCGAGATGATACTGAAAACTAAGGGCACAGTCATTTAATACATTCAACAAAACATCAGAAATCATATTAATAAAGACAAATAGATAAGATAAGTGCATTATTAACATAATTTCTAATGAAAACACAACAATATTATTAGCAATATAACACTTTGTCGTAATTGGTTTCGTGAAGGTAAACTCACAACTATACAAAATGTCAAAAACAATTATAAATATTATAGATGGAAGTCTTAGATATCAGATCTTATAAGATTTACAAAACACAATGCTGGTCTTACAACAAGTGAGCATCATCTAACCACAAAAAACTACAATAATCAATGACAAAATTGCTTATAGAGTTCTGAAATTTTCATGTCACATCAATCAAATAATTTTTACACGCTTGTACATAATTATATATATTCTAAAATAGACATGAAGAAGGAGAAGAAAACCTTGAGAACAATTTTCTCTACTTATGTGATTATACAATATGTCAATAACTAGAAAAGTTTCATAACTAACCTCATAGAGTATGTTAATAATGCCCATCCTTGTGTAGAACAAGCAAAATTGGATGTCAACTTAGTGAAATTCATATTACTAAACTTTATACAAATCTCACAAATGACTCACAAAATAAAATTTAGAGGGCATCAACAAAATTATATTGAAATAAGTTTTACTTCTCAATTTTACGACATATATAAAACTTAACCACGATAATGACTTAATATAATTTTTCCATTATCTAAAATGTTTCTCAATAATCAAAATTATTTTAAGTAATATTCTCACAACGGCCATATTAAAAGAAATTTATATAAATTTGTAATGCTACAATATACAATAAAATTAAACACATACAACTGTACTTTGATTCTTGATAATATATATCAAAAGACTTTAATATTGTCAATACGCACTACAAGAAAAAAAGAGATTTTGATAACTTCAGAAAATGAAGTTAATTCACTCGAATTTGATTATATTTGAGCATGCTATCCCTAAGTTTTCAAGGTCATAAGTTCAATATTTGCATGACTTTGGTGAATTAAGCTTGTTGATTCAAATGATTTATAAGTGAATCTTTGAAGATCTTGTTGATTGAAGTTGGATGAATTGTGATTTGATGGACTTTATCATTTTTTTGATATAGGTATTCAAGATGAGAAAGGCCTTGGAAGGGATGAGGAAAATGAAGAAAGGCCCAAAGTGTGAAGAAATCACCAAGGGAAGGTGCTTCCAACCCACGCCTAGGCGTGACAAATCCAAGCCTAGGCGTGGCCCTTGCACTTTCTCGTGATTAGAAGCAGAGACACCCACGCCTAGGCGTGATTAATTCACGCCTAGGCGTGTAAGACTCAGTGTTTTCAGGGTGACTCGGTGAGACCACCACGCCTAGGCGTGGTAAAGTCAAGCCTAGGCGTGGCAAGCAGAGGAAGGCACGTGACTCATAACCACGCCTAGGCGTGGTAAATTCACGCCTAGGCGTGGTTAAAATCCTGGCACACGAATTTTACCCTTATATTCTGATTTTTGGGAGGATGAGGGGTCTTCTTCAATTTGGAACCTAGCCACGAATTCCAGAGAGCAAGTGAGAGGAGAAAGATCACACTTGGATTGAAGGTGACTAAAGGAGGAATCAAGAAGAAGGAGGAAGATTAAGCTTGGAATCTCTCCATTTTTGTTCATTCTTTCCCCTTTCTCCTTGATTTGTAACATGATGAATCAATTGTTTACATTTGTTCTCTTCTCCTTGATAATGTGTAACTAAACTTTAATCTAGGGGTTCTCTAGAATCTTGCTATGAATTTGATTAAGTTGTAATTAGTTGAGTATCCTTTCAATGAAATTGATTTTGTTCATCCATATCTTTGCTTAATGCTTGTTGTTGATTGACCATCAATTGCATGATTTTTAATATTCCAATTGAACTAGAAATAGGGTGTTGTGAATATGGAATGGTATGGTTGATGTATGTTTAACTAAGGGGATGGACACATACCCTTTGGTCATGCATGGCAAGTGTTTGATAATTGGCCTCAATGAGTGATTCTTATGTTGCTTCACATGGACACATAGTGGAATAACTAGGTTTCATATGGGTAATTGTCCTAGACATAGGCTATTATCTATTGATGATTATCAGCCAACATATATCAATTCATTGATAGGTGCTTGTTAATTGCAACTAATCATTGAAATAGCAAGTGAATAGGGACCCCTAGGCTTTAATCATTCTCATCTTCTTTTGTGGAATTAGTGTTGGGTGTTTTCTTATTTTGTTTCCTTTAAGTTGTTATTTTAAATTGCAACTCACTCTCTTTCGTTTGCTTGGATAAAAATTTGTGAATATAGTTAAGTTTAACATTCTTCTAACTATTCAATCCCTTGGGACACGATACTCTAACTCTCCTTTATATTACTTGTCGACCCGTGCGCTTGCGGATTCACGGTCAACACAAACAAGTTTTTGGCGCCGTTGCCGGGGATTGAGTTTAGATTTTGTGTTATTTCTTACATCTATTCACAATTCTTATTTCAAGTTTCGTTTGTTTTGTTTTGCATTTTTATTTTTATTTTCAGGTACTTGGCTCTTGTATGCGAAGAACTCAAGGTGTGTCTCGATTTCCTTACGATCCTGAGATCGAGAGGACATTTCGTAGATTACTGAGAGAACAACAAGTACAAGAACAAGCACTAAATTTGGTTAGTGAATCTGAGATGGCGGAGGAAGCAAATGCCGAAAGACCCTTAAGGGAATATGCTACCCCAAGTGCTAGAGAAATCCGATCTAGCATTAGAAGGCCAGCTGTCCAAGCACAAACTTTTGAGATCAAGCCTGCTATTATTCAGATGGTTCAACAAAATGTGCAGTTTGGAGATTTACCCCATGAAGATCCTAATGCTCATCTAGCCAATTTCCTGGAGATATGTGATACTTTCAAGCATCATGGGATGACTGACGATGCAGCTCGCTTAAGGCTCTTCTCTTTTTCATTGAGGGATAGGGCCAAGGCTTGGCTTCATTCTTTACCAGAACATTCTATCACTACCTGGAAGAGCGGCTCGAAGTTCTTGGACCGATTCTTTCCTCCCATGAAGGCAATGAAGTACAGAAATGACATCTTGTCCTTCAGGCAATTTGAAGGAGAAACTTTATATGAAGCATGGGAGCGATTTAAAGATTTGCTAAGGAAGTGCCCCCACCATGGCATAGCAAAATGGATGTTGGTTCATACTTTCTACAATAGCTTGACAACCTCCATTCGTTCTATAATTGATGCAGCAGCTGGAGGGGCACTTATGAGCAAGACTGTGGATGCAGCCTATGACTTGTTGGAAGAAATGGCTAACAATAATTATCAGTGGCCAGCAGAGAGAGTTACTCCGAGGAGAGCGGCAGCCGGGATACATGAAGTTGATGCTCTCACATCACTTTCCGCTCAAGTGGCAGCACTCTCCAAGAAGTTGGACACCATGACAGTCAACTCAGTTGCAAGTGGAACTAATGTCACAACTGAGATTTGTGATCATTGTGGGGATCATCACTCCACTGCCAATTGTACGGCTAGCTTGGAAAGTGTACAATATGCTAGTCAATTCCGTCAACCGGGTCACAACACTGCATTTGGTAATACTTATAACCCCAGTTGGCGGAACCATCCTAATCTCTCATGGGGTGGAAATGTTCAAGGCTCTTCCTCATCTCATCAGATAATCAAGCACCTCGTGCTCCTCCAGCTTTCAACAACAGAGCCCCCTTCAAGCCCAAACTTCAACATCGACTTCAACTTCTAATTTGGAGAAGATGTTTGCCCGCTTATGACCAAGTAAACAAGATTACATGACTAAGACTGATTCAAGGCTAGCATCCCACGATGCTTTAATGCAAAGTCAAGCAGCTTCTTTGAGGAATCTTGAGACTCAAGTGGGCCAACTTGCCCAAGCTCTAAATAACAGACCCCAAGGAATTTTCCAAGTGACACCATTAACAATCCCAAGGGTGCATCTAATGAGCATTGCAAGGTTATCTCATTGAGGAGTGGGAAGGAGATAGAAGGTAATCCAATGACCAAACAACTTGAAGAAGAAATTGAGGTGGCTCAAGATGAAAAGGTTGTGAGCAAAGAGGTTGAGAAAAATGAGAAAATGGCTAGGGAAAGGGTTGAAGACAAGAAGAAGGAGGACAAGCCCATAACACCACCTCCACCTTTTCCTAACCTGGCTAGCAAAGCGAAGCTTGATGCTCAGTTCCAAAAATTCTTGGAAATTTTCAAGAAGCTTCACATCAACATTCCATTTGCTGAGGCGTTAGAACAAATGCCGAGTTATGTGAAGTTCATGAAAGACATCTTGTCCAAGAAGAGGAAATTGGGGGATTATGAGACCGTAGCTCTCACAGAGGAATGTAGTGCAATTTTGCAGAATAAGCTACCTCCCAAATTGAAAGACCCCGGGAGCTTCACCATTCCATGCACAATCGGGAGTCAATTCTTTGGAAAAGCCTTGTGTGATCTAGGGGCAAGCATAAACTTGATGCCCTTATCCATCTTTCAAAGGCTAGGTTTGGGGGAGGCGAAGCCGACTTCAGTTACCTTGCAGCTAGCTGACCGTTCTCTCACATACCCTAAAGGGGTCATAGAAGATGTATTGGTCAAGGTGGACAAGTTCATCTTTCCAGTGATTTCATCATTCTAGACATGGAAGAGGATCGCAATGTGCCTTTGATTCTTGGGAGACCCTTCCTGGCTACGGGTAAGACTATGATCGATGTCCAAAAAGGTGAGCTTACAATGCAGGTCAATGAGGATAAGGTAACTTTTAACATTTACAAGTCCATGAAATTTCCCAATGACCATGAAGAATGTTCTTACCTGGGTATGATTGATCAAGTAGTTAATACTGCATTCCATACTAATTTCATTGATGATCCCCTTGCTTTATCATTAACATCCTTACATGAGCATGTAGATAGGGATGATGTGATGGAATGTATTAAACTGCTTGACGTGTCTGCTAAGTTTTACAGGAGACCAGGTTTTGAACCATTGAACATACCCTCTGATAAGCTCAGTCTCCAACCCTCTGTCATAGTTCCACCCAAGCTAGAACTCAAGCCATTGCACGATCATTTGAGGTATTCATACCTAGGGGAGGAGTCCACATTGCCGCTATCATCTCCTCATCCTTGTCGAAGAGCAAGAATCCAAGTTGCTCGAGTACTTAGAGAATACAAACAGGGCCTTGGGGTGGTCCATTGCGGATATCGGGGGTATTAGCCCCACCATTTGCATGCACAAAATATTGTTGGAAGTCGACCATAAGCCAACCATTGAACATCGAGGCGCCTAAATCCCATCATGAAGGAGGTTGTCAAAAAGGAGATTATCAAGTGGCTGGATGCGGGCATCATATACCCTATTTCGATAGCAAATGGGTGAGCCCGGGCTTCAGTGTGTGCCCAAGAAAGGTGGAATGACAAGTTGTAGCAAATGAGAATAATGATTTAATTCCCACCAGACTCATCCTTGGATGGCGCATATGCATGGATTACGGGAAGCTTAACACCGCAACCGAGAAAGGATCATTTTCCATTGCCATTTATTGATCGAGATCTTGGATAGGTTGGCGGGTCATGAGTTTTACTTGTTTCTTGGATGGGTACTCGGCCACAATCGATTGCGATTGCCCTCGATGATCAAGAGAAAACAACATTCACCCGCCCTTATGGTACTTATGCTTTCGAAAGAATGCCCTTCGGGTTGTGCAACGCTCCTCGCTACTTTTCGAGGTGTATGATGGCCATTTTCACTGATATGGTAGAGAACTGCTTGGAGATATTCATGGACGATTTCTCTGTTTTTGGTGATTCCTTTGATGGTTGTCTTCAGAACTTGGCCTTGGTGTTGCAAAGGTGCGAGGAAACCAATTTGGTGCTCAATTGGGAGAAGTGCCATTTTATGGTCCAAGAGGGAATAGTACTTGGTCATAGAGTGTCATCCAAGGGAATGGAAGTGGATCGAGCTAAAATTGAAGTGATTGAGAAACTTCCTCCACCAATTTCAGTGAAGGGAGTTAGGAGCTTCCTTGGTCATGCTGGATTCTATCGGCGGTTCATCAAAGACTTCTCTAAGCTTGCTAAACCATTGTGTAACTTGCTGGAAAAAGATGTGGTTTTCAAGTTTGATGAAGCTTGTATGGAAGCCTTTGTGGAATTGAAGAAAAGGCTTATCTCTGCACCCATTATCACTACTCCAGATTGGACCTTACCATTTGAGCTTATGTGTGACGCTAGTGACTATGCAATTGGAGCAGTGTTGGGCCAAAGGAAGAATAAAATCTTCCATTCCATCTATTATGCAAGTCGGACACTCAATGATGCTCAGTTGAACTACACCACCACTGAGAAGGAACTCCTTCTTGTAGTGTTTGCTTTTGACAAGTTCGAGCATATTTGGTTGGCACCAAAGTCATTGTCTTCACAGATCACTCTGCTATCAAGTATCTAATAAGCAAAAGGATGCCAAGCCAAGGTTGATTCGGGGGTATTATTATTACAAGAGTTTGATCTTGAGATCGAGAGATCGAAAGTGGTGCTTGAAAATCAAGTGGCCGATCATCTTTCCGGTTAGAGAATGAGAAGTATCAAGAAGACCCACCTTGATTGGTGAGTCATTTCCGGATGAACAGCTTATTTGCGGTGTTTGCTAGTTCGATCCATGGTATGCTGATTTTGCTAACTACATAGTGAGTGGATTGGTGCCATCTCAATTGTCTTATCATCGAGAAAAGAAATTCCTTCATGATGTCGAAATTTTATTTGGGATGAGCCATTTCTCTTTAAGCGGTGTCTTTGATCAAGTGCTTAGAAGATGCATTCCTATGGAGGAGACTAGTGCGATACTTGAACAATGTCATGCTTCACCATATGGAGGTCACTATGGGGGTGAAAGAACAGCGGCTAAGGTGTTGCAATCAAAGGCTCTATTGGCCTTCTTTGTTTCGAGATTCTTACTCCTTTGCAGCTAATTGTGACCGTTGTCAACGGACTGGAAATATCTCAAAGAGGAATGAGATGCCTTTGAACTCCATTTTGGAAGTGGAACTCTTTGATGTGTGGGGCATAGACTTTATGGGGCCCTTTGTATCATCTTTTGGCAACCGTTATATTCTTGTAGCGGTGGATTATGTGTCGAAGTGGGTGGAAGCCTGTGCCTTACCCACTAGTGACTCTAAGGTGGTCCTGGTTTTTCTGAAAAAGAACATTTTCTCAAGGTTTGGCACCCCTCGTGCTATTATTAGTGATGGAGGATCTCATTTCTGCAACAAGTACTTTGCTGCATTGCTCGCCAAATATGGGGTGACACATAGGGTAGCCACAGCCTACCATCCACAATCAAGTGGCCAAGCAGAGGTTTCTAATAGAGAGTTGAAGCGGATTCTGGAGAAAACTGTGAGTCCTTCCAGGAAGGATTGGTCAAAAAGCTGGATGACGCTCTTTGGGCATATCGCACTGCTTACAAAACCCTCTTGGCATGTCCCCCTATCAACTAGTTTTTGGCAAAGCATGTCACCTTCCTGTTGAGCTTGAGCACCATGCTTATTGGGCCATCAAGAGATTGAATTGGGATTCTGAAGCCTGTGGAGAGAAACGATTGTTGCAACTCAATGCACTTGAGGAATTTCGTCTCCAAGCATATGAAAATGCCAAGTTATACAAGGACAAGGTGAAGAAGTGGCATGACAATCGTATTATCCCAAGAAACTTTGCATCGGGCGAGAAGGTTCTCCTGTTCAACTCAAGGCTTAAACTATTTCCTGGCAAGCTCAAATCTAGATGGTCAGGTCCATTTTTGGTTGTGGAAGTTTTTCCTCATGGTGCCGTAACCTTGGAAGACCCAGTTTCAAAGTCAACCTTCAAGGTCAATGGTCAGCGGCTCAAGCCCTACTTGGGTGGTGAGGTGGAGAGGCACAAAACCTCACTTACCCTTGCTCCTCCATCCTGAGTGTCTGCAAAGTCCAGCCAGGACTATAAATAAGGCGCTTTTTGGGAGGCAACCCAATTTCTTAACCTTATGTCTTTGCTTAGGACAATTTTATGCATGATTTTTCTTTTATTTTGTAATTTTGGTTGATTTTGTTTTATTGTTTTATAGTGTTTGTTTTTCAATTTGAAGCTTAGTTTGCTCTTGTCATTCCTATGCTGTTCTTAGATGTTTGAGAATAAGGAGGGTGTGTTTGATGCATGGATGTGGGGTATTCTCGGTGTTGCTGTTAAGATTTGAGATCAGAGTCCCACGCCTAGGCGTGGTTTTTACACGCCTAAGCGTGGTGGTCTCGGTGCAATAGGGGATTTTTCCAGAGAGAGCTCCACGCCTGGGCGTGGAGTATACACGCCAGGCGTGGTACTCTCTGCGTTTTCGGTCGGTTTAGCCCGCAAGCATCACGCCTAGGCGTGTGTTTTCCACGCCTAGGCTTGTATGTTCAAAAAAAAAAATAAATAAAAAATAAAAAATAAAAAAAAAAAAAATTTAAACCACGCCTAGGCGTGGTAATGTCACGCCTAGGCGTGGTGTGCTCGTCGCCGCACAAAACGCAGTTCTCTGTCTTTTCCTTCCTATTCCCCTCTCAAATCCCTAACCCCCTTTTTCTCGATTTCTTCCCTCCTCTCCACCAAAACACCATCACCGTAACCCCTCCAATCTTCTCACCCTTCTTCACTTAACCACCGTAGCTTCCTCCCCACCACTCCCATAGCCACCGTATTCTCCTTCTTCTTCCCTCCTCTCCACCTAAACACCTCCATCGTACCACCACCGTAAACCCTCTTCTCAGCCATCACCATATCTCCACCCACATTCCCCACCCAATAGCCACCGTACCCTTCTTTCACCATATCCAAATCTTCACCTCCTTTCCACCCCTTTTCCTACCCCATTTCTCCCACCAGCACCCACTTCTCACAATTTTCCCACCCATAATCAAAGTCACATATTTCTCCTTATTTCTTCTTTTTTTTTTTTTTTTTTTGGTGTTGCGTGATAACAATTATTCTTGGTGTTTGGCTGCCCTGGTTCCCTTTGTGCTTCCCTCACGGTGAGTCTGTTAATTTCCCCATTTGTCTGTAATTCCATGTATTATGCCTCTGTTAATTATTCTTCTTGAATTGCTTCACATGTGATTACCAGGGCTGTTCTGTGCTTTACTTGTTAATGATGTGCTTAATTTGTGTGATTGGCCTATTTTGTTTACATGGGTTGCTGATTCCTTGTCCACTTCGGGTTTAGAATGTTTCTAGGGAGATTGTTTGTTGGATATTCTATTGCAACATGAGCATGTGAATTTCTGAGTAATATTTGTATTTGTTAAATCACTTGCCTGTTGCAAAATTCTGATATACTGCTTGCGGTTGATTAAGGTTGAGCCATCACGTGGATAGATTTAATTTAGGTTAGTGCTAAGTTGTGCACTGGTTTTGATTGACACTTCACTAAGTTGTGACTTGTATGGTTAGGGATGACCTAGATGGTTTGGTTGATAGTTAGATCTATTTGCCTAATTTTTTTTGGTTTTCAATTATGTGGTTTGCATGCTTGCGTTGCCCTGTTAATAGTGTGTTGCCCTGTTAATAGTGTGAGTCAATTGCATCAACTAAAATTTAACTGGGTTGTGCATGATTTATATAGTGATGCTGTGATGAGATTGGAGAATGTTAATTTATATGGTCATCATGCTTGAGCTCTGAGTTATCATTTTGAGTTGTCTGAAAGATCTTCTGTCACTTTTGGGGTTGAATTGTTGATTTGGGCGAGCTTTGGGCTATTTGTGAATGATTGGGCTTATTGTTTGCATTGCCAACTGTTCTAATTGGATTAAATTCTTTTCAGGTATCCTCTAACCATGTCGAAGCGTCCAAGGAAAACTGTTGAGGCTGGACCAAGCCAGGCTGAGGAAGGTGATGAAATTCCAGTTTTTGACCCAGCCTACTTTACAACGCAGGATGCTTTTGACTATTTCTGGCAGCACTTGCGCAAGATTAACATCATACCAGAGAGGGCTTCCATGGTATTAATGTGGCACGCTATCCTGCCATTTCCGATGCCACTAAAGCACTCCACTGGATGACCTTTCTTGAGAGCATCCTCTCGAGGAACCCGTGGCGGCTATAGTAAAGGAATTCTACGCCAATGCGCATGCTGAGAAGCGCTCCATTTCCACTACCAGAGTCAGAAGGAAGGTAGTTGATTACTCTGTGGATCGCATTCGGCAGATTATGGACCTTGGCCCTCCTCCTCTGCAATGTGCTTACAGGACTTTACAGTTACCTGAAGAGGAGGGAGGAACACCATTCAGCACAGTCATGACCAGTATCTGTGATCCGGCCTTCCCGATTCAGGTTCAGCGGAACTCAGACCGCTCCATCAGATTCATCAAACAGGAGAGTTTGCGCCGTGAGCTGCGCCCTTGGAATCATTTTGTGTGCTCCTGCTTGCTCCCCACTGAGCACCGGTCAGAGATTTATCCAGAGCGCGCATACATGTTGTATGCGATCCACAGTCTACAGCAAGTGGACACTGCTCAGATACTTTACGATCAGATCAGACTGTGCATCACCTCCCGCTCAAATCACTTTTCTTCCCCTTCCTCATTTGTCAGCTTTGTGAGAGAGCTCACGTCAGATGGAAGGATACTGAGGTGCGTGTCAAACTGAAGACTCCGATGACGGAGAGGGCAGTTCAGACGATCATGACCGCCCAGGAGAAGCGTAGGCAAGCCCCCTCGCTCGCCCCTAGCCGCAGCCCGAGCTAGCTCCTATACCAGCCCCACACCCCGCCCCGCACTCCGTCCCACGCCTCTACGCATTCTTTGACGCTGCTTGGGCTGCCTCTGTGGATCAGCGCCTGGATAGGCAGCAGGAGATGCTGACTAGGCAGCAGGAGATGCTGACTACGCAGCAGGAGATGCTGGCTGCGATGTACCAGGGCATTCATTGGATAGCTTTGGGTCAGGGGCGCCCAATGGATGATTTTCCAGCATTTCCTCCTTTTGCAGCCCCACCAGTAGCAGCTTCACCTCCTCCTCCTCCTCCACCAGCTGATGATACAGAGATGGGCGCTGAGGGCGATGACTTATTTGATGAGGAGGATTTGTTTTGAGGCGCCAGGACCATTGTTTCCTTGCTCTTTCTCGCTTTATTTTCCTGTTTTTGCTTTCAGCCATTGTATATCCTTTATTGAAAAACTTGACTTCTTTTGGATACAGTGGGACACTGCTTATCTTAGGTTTGGGGGGGATTGGATTGATGATCTTTTTGTGACTGCTTGTTGAATCATTGTTTGGACATATATATATATGTATTGATTCCCTTCTCTTCGGATCTGAGTGAGCATGATTTTGCCTTGAGGGTTGCGTGAATTAGGAATTGAATGGATGAGTGTGTGTTGAGGCAGGTTGAACTTGTGCATGCCTGATTTCTGATTAGAATATCTGATGATTGTGTGGATCATATATACACCTCACTGCTTGGGAACTCATTTGTAAAAATTTGAGATTTTGTGCTTGCACTTATTGCCATAATTGCGTGTGAGAGAAAATCCTGGTTGCATGTGTGGTGGATCCTGAAATATGAATGAAATGCATGGTTGGATAAATTTATGATTGGCATGTGTAAAGTCTAATTGCATCTTAGAAGCTTGTCTAATTCCCTTTTGAGGCGAAATCCTAGGCAATGCATTTTCAAGGAAATGACTAGGGCACTTGTTTGGACCGATTGAGCTCTTCAAGCCAACCTTGAATGAATGAGTCCCCTAGTACCCCTTTTGAAGCCTTGTGTGCGTGAGTGTGTGGCCTAATTTTCATTTCTTTAACCCTAATCTCTACCCTCTTAACCCATGCTTATAAAAGAAAGATCTCTTCCCTCTATACTTGGTCCCTTATTGAGCACATGATTGAGCGCTTCATTGTTTTGAGCCATAGTGTTTTGCATGATGCTAAGAATCCAGGAATTTGTGGTTACTAGCTTTCATCTGAAAAAAAAAAAAAAAAAAGAGAAAAGAAAGTGAATAATTGGGTCATTATGTGAATTGAAGCCTTTCTCGCAATGAAAATAAGATTGTATGTATGATCTTAGAAATCAAAAAAAAAAAAAAAAAAGAAAAAAATCTGAAATGATGAGAAAATGGAATAAAGAAAGTTGATTCTTCAAGTTGGATTCTATTTGTGCATCTACATGCTTGGCTTGATTCAATAGAAGTGGTTGATTATGTGTTTGATATTTGAATTCAAAGCCTTTCCTTCTTTCTTAGCCACTACCCCTAGCCTTACATTACAAGCTTAAAAGACCCTCATGATCTTTGATTTTGTCTTGCCTACATTAGTGGAGAAAGGGATGAAGAACATTCTTTTGAGAGTACATGTGCATTTTATAAATTCATCCATCTTGCTCTTCATGATTAGGAAAGGGTCTTAAATACATGGGCTTGGGAAATCTTTCATGCACAAAAATGGCATTCAAGGGTGATCATGATAGTTGGGAATTTCTTGCATGTGTGGACCTTGTTGTGAGGTTGTGAAGTGATTTCTGAGGGTATGAATGATAATTGGAAGCTGGGTTTGCTCTGGTTCAAATTGCCTCATGTTTCTTGACATTTGAATTGGATTGTAATTCCTTTTCCTGCTTGGATTAGTTTGCTCGAGGACTAGCAAAACTTTAGGTTTGGGGGTGTGATAACTTCAGAAAATGAAGTTAATTCACTCGAATTTGATTATATTTGAGCATGCTATCCCTAAGTTTTCAAGGTCATAAGTTCAATATTTGCATGACTTTGGTGAATTAAGCTTGTTGATTCAAATGATTTATAAGTGAATCTTTGAAGATCTTGTTGATTGAAGTTGGATGAATTGTGATTTGATGGACTTTATCATTTTTTTGATATAGGTATTCAAGATGAGAAAGGCCTTGGAAGGGATGAGGAAAATGAAGAAAGGCCCAAAGTGTGAAGAAATCACCAAGGGAAGGTGCTTTCCAACCCACGCCTAGGCGTGACAAATCCAAGCCTAGGCGTGGCCCTTGCAGTTTCTCGGGGATTAGAAGCGAGACACCCACGCCAGGCGTGATTAATTCACGCCTAGGCGTGTAAGACTCGTGTTTTCGGGGTGACTCGGGCGAGAGACCACCACGCCTAGGCGTGGTAAAGTCAAGCCTAGGCGTGGCAAGCAGAGGAAGGCACGTGACTCATAACCACGCCTAGGCGTGGTAAATTCACGCCTAGGCGTGGTTAAAATCCTGGCACACGAATTTTACCCTTATATTCTGATTTTTGGGGAGGATGAGGGGGCTTCTTCAATTTGGAACCTAGCCACGAATTCCAGAGAGCAAGTGAGAGGAGAAAGATCACACTTGGATTGAAGGTGACTAAAGGAGGAATCAAGAAGAAGGAGGAAGATTAAGCTTGGAATCTCTCCATTTTTGTTCATTCTTTCCCCTTTCTCCTTGATTTGTAACATGATGAATCAATTGTTTACATTTGTTCTCTTCTCCTTGATAATGTGTAACTAAACTTTAATCTAGGGGTTCTCTAGAATCTTGCTATGAATTTGATTAAGTTGTAATTAGTTGAGTATCCTTTCAATGAAATTGATTTTGTTCATCCATATCTTTGCTTAATGCTTGTTGTTGATTGGCCATCAATTGCATGATTTTTAATATTCCAATTGAACTAGAAATAGGGTGTTGTGAATATGGAATGGTATGGTTGATGTATGTTTAACTAAGGGGATGGACACATACCCTTTGGTCATGCATGGCAAGTGTTTGATAATTGGCCTCAATGAGTGATTCTTATGTTGCTTCACATGGACACATAGTGGAATAACTAGGTTTCATATGGGTAATTGTCCTAGACATAGGCTATTATCTATTGATGATTATCAGCCAACATATATCAATTCATTGATAGGTGCTTGTTAATTGCAACTAATCATTGAAATAGCAAGTGAATAGGGACCCCTAGGCTTTAATCATTCTCATCTTCTTTTGTGGAATTAGTGTTGGGTGTTTTCTTATTTTGTTTCCTTTAAGTTGTTATTTTAAATTGCAACTCACTCTCTTTCGTTTGCTTGGATAAAAATTTGTGAATATAGTTAAGTTTAACATTCTTCTAACTATTCAATCCCTTGGGACACGATACTCTAACTCTCCTTTATATTACTTGTCGACCCGTGCGCTTGCGGATTCACGGTCAACACAAACAGATTTGCGAAGGATAAATCCGCCGCAAATCACTGAAAATCAGTCACAAATTAACAATTTGCAGCAGATTTGCGGCAGATTCGGGTCCGCCGCAAATATGGTCTACGCAATATAGTTTGCGGCAGATTTTTCCACCGCAAATCCGCCGCAAAACTCTCTGGTGACATGTCGGCATAGTTGCCGGAAAAGGGCTAATTTGCGACAGATTTTTCTGCAGGTAAAAATCTGCCACTAATTTGCGGTGGATTTTTTCACCGCTAATTTGCAGCGGACTTTTCCGTCTCTAATTTGTGAAGGATTTTGCGGCGGATAATCCGCCCAAAAAATATACACAAATTTATTGTGATATTTTCGCCGCAAAATCCGCCGCAAATTTTTTTGAATATTAAAAAAAATTAAATTGAATATTCAAAATCCACAATATAAAACAAACATTTAATCAACCTGTCAGAATCCACACATACATCAATTTCAACCTGTCAATGCATTTAATCAATCCATAAAACAAACATAACAAATCACATACAAAGTTTGTTCAAATACAAAGTTTAATAATCCTCATTATCATTGTCATTTTTATCATGATCATCTTCACTATTCTGATTATCTTCTTCTGTTAGTTGTAGTTGTTGGCTTGGTTGAGTGCTAACGGCTTGTACATATGATTTCAGCTCCTTAATCATTTGGTTTTGTTGACGCTGGTATTGTTCAAATCACATTTTTCACTCTGTCTCACGTTGTTGGCTTTGCTGCTCCATTTGCTGTTGAATCTGCTGAACACGATCCAACATCTCCTGCTACAACTGCTCCTTAACCTGATTAATATATGTAAACATAAATTCATTAATTCATTTCACGAATAATGAATTAACCAAAAATACGAAAAATAAAATGATTGACTACATCTATCAAAATATAAAAATCAATTAATAAAAAATATTACAACTATTACTTAACTTGATTAATAACGTGCTCAGGAACTTGAGTCGACATAGGCCTTGAGGAAGATGAATCTCCATGATCATAAATAGATGCTTGAGAACCAAGGCCATAAACACGACCCTTCTTAGGACCGGCAACAGTTTTAATCCAAAGCTCTCGACTGGTCATTTGTGTACCAGATGCCCCTTCTTCATTTGAGCACTGAGAAGATTGTTCAGATTCCTTTGTTTTGAATTCCTCCTAAGGATGGAAATAAAAAAATTCTTATGGTTATTGTTATAACATGATTGTAATATTAAAGGCAATAATTTCTAAAGAAAGACTAACATATAAATCCTTACCTTTTGTAGAAACCCATGCAGTACGGTCTTCTTTCCTCAAATGTACGTGATGAAATGTCTCATCAACTGTGGGCTCTCTACCCAAAGTCTTAGCTTGTAATAATAAGAAAAAAATTAATAACAAAATAATAAAACATATTGCTAAACAACTTGTGATAATAGTTACCACTTTCTGCGCATGGGTGCCTGTAGAAATGTAACCACCAGTGTGCAAGCATCCACCAGTGTCAGAAGCACGATTCATCTTTGCTTGTTGACATTTCTCCTTATACATGCTACTAGCCCAGTGCCTGCATAAGTCTTCCCATATGCCTTCTCCAATCCAAAAAGGTCTTTCATTTAAGTTGTGTGTCTGCCCCAACAAACCTGATAGTCTCTTTGAACTACGACTATTATATGCCTTCCGCATATGGTTATGATGCTGAGGCATCCACCAAACATAACCCTTCAAAAAAATTATGTAAATAACGTTAAAGTTTAAAAAAATTGCACTATTACAAGACAAACAAACATAATTATGAGGAATAAAAATTGATACATACTTGAAACTCTCGAAACCACATTTCTCTAGTATCCTTGGGTATTTCTAACCAAGATGTCCAAGGTTGATTATACCTAGATCGTATAATCTTTGTTATGGCATCGGCAGCAGGTTTAGATGGCAGAAATCTACGAAACAACTTAAAAAAGGAAATGTAAAAATTCTCAACAAAAAATTTAAATGTGCATTAACTATAAATGAATAACAAATAGTTGTCCACATACCCAAAATCGCCATCTGGCTCAACAAACGTCTTGTTGCGTTGATTTGTTACTTCCACATTAGAATCACAGGTATCCGGCGACTCATGGGTACTCGGTGATGGGCCAATAGTAGATGACCCTGAATCATATGTTGTACTATGTGGTGTATGGGAAGTTAGTGACAGACGCTGAGGTCTAGGTGTAGGTATCATAACGTACTCAGCAGATGGTGGCTGATGCAAACCTGTTGTGGGTGATATTGTAACAGAGGGTGGAGATGATCCTGACGATTGCCCCATAGGTGGCCTCCCTAAATTGATTCGAAGACATCGAAGTTGTTGCTTCTCCTTCTCCTTCCCTTTCCCCTTATCTCATCGTGACGATGACATCTACACAATTAATAAAAATATAATGTAAATATAATTCGAAGCACGACACAATAATGTATAACTAGTAACTACAACATCTTAATATAATTTTATACTCACAGTTATGAGGAAACATTGTCCTCATCACTATTTGTTTCATATTCATTATTAGAGGAAGATGTTTCATCATCATCATCATTAAAACTTTCTTCTTCATCATCATTTTCAGTCTGTCTACTAGAACCAACATCTTGGACTACATCGAAAACCTCATTAGTGTCTTGCAAGTTATCAATGAGATCCACATCAACAATTGGATCCACAGGATTCATATCATTATCTTAGAATGCAAATTCTTGGGCACTTTCAATTTCAACTCGACCTCTTGCCTTGGTCTTTATTACCACCCACCATTGGACCTTATCTTTTTTCTTTCCAGGATAAGGAACGTAATACACTTGTCTCGCAGAGGAAGCAAGGATAAAAGGATCAAACCTCTCATATCGTCTAGTGTGTCGAACCTCGACAATCTTATAATTTTTGTGAACTCTTGTACCTCTATTAATTGCAGGATCAAACCATTCACATTTAAAAAGAACAACTTTTTTTTTTGTTCCCCAGGATATTCTAACTCAACTACATCTTTTAGTATTCCGTAATAATCATTTTCATCTTCACCATTAGTTGAGCCTTTAACACACACACTACTATTGATTGTTTTCTTCCCATCTGACCAAGCATCTGTGTGAAATTTATATCTATTGACAAAATACATTGACAAACATGTCGCACATCTACTAGGGCCCCATGCCAAATTATGTAAGTAAAAATTATTAACCATATTTTGTGGATTGTGAACCTAAAAAAAATATAGTTAATATTAATGATCTAAATCATATATAATGATTGCGAAAGCGAATTTAGTAATGTTTGAATACTCACATAACTTCTGAACCACTCTATAAAATCTGCATTAATTCTTTCATTTGAATGTTCCTCAGGAATGTTGAAATATTGTAAAAAAATACTGAAAAATTAAAAGTTTATGATTTGGTTGTTAGTGAGCAATATATATGTCAAAATTTAAGGCAAAATTAATAGTACTACTTACTTGAGGTATGGTTCAACTTCATCACAATTTAGCAAGACGTGTAATGTCGCAGATTTCATCTCAGTATCATTTAGCCACTGTTTTTTTGATGTTCCATAACCTCGGCCGGGTTGATTAAAAATTGACAAAGTCGATTCCATCGACATATTTTCATCTATATCATCATTTCGTCGAACTCTAGTTCTCATTGACTTAACATGAGACTCAAAGTAAAATGAACAGAAATGAGCTATCTCTTGAATCAAATAAGCTTCACAAATAGAACCTTCAACTCGAGCTTTGTTCTTGACTGTTTTCTTTATCTTGTTTAAGTACCTCTCAAATGGATACATCCATCTGTACTGAACGGGCCCCCCCACTCTTGCTTCATAAGGTAAATGGATTGGTAAATGTTCCATGGAATCAAAGAAACCTGGTGAAAATATCCTATCCAATTTACACAAAATCACTGGAATGTTCTGTTCCATTTGGAGCATGTCTCTTTCTACCAAAGTCGTTGAGCACAAGTCTCGAAAAAATTGACTCAATTCAGTCAATGGCTTCCAAATCTGATCTGGCAACAAAGAAAAAGCAACTGGAAGCAAACTCTCCATAAACACGTGACAATCATGACTCTTAAGTCCAAACAATCGTAATTGATTCATGTCCACACATCTGGCCAAGTTTGAAGCATAGCCATCTGGCATTTTTAAATGCTGCACCCATTCACAAACCATCTTCTTTTGCTCTTTTGTAAAAATATAATTAGTCTTTGGTTTCATGATCTTACCATTGGGCAAATCAATAAGCTCCAATTCTGGTCGTTGACAATATTCTTTTAAGTCCATTCTTGCCTTCATATTATCCTTTGTTTTGCCCTTAACATCCATAACAGTGTTGAATATGTTATCGAAGACATTTTTCTCAATATGCATGACATCTAAATTATGCCTAATTAAATTGTCCTTCCAATATGCTAAATCTCAAAATATGCTCTGCTTAGTCCAATTATGATAAACACCATACCCATGGTGTTTGCACGACTGAATTTCAGTTATTTTACTAAAGGCACTAACAATCTCACTTAATTCATGTCTAGATAATCTTGGTGGAGGCAACTTAGTCACAATAGTTTTCTTCTTAAATGCATTTTTATTTCTTCTAAACATGTGATCAATGGGCAAGAATTGACGATGGCAGTCAAACCACGAATTTTTTCCCCCATGCTTCAAAGTGAATGCCTTTATCTGATCCATGCAATATGGATATGCTAATTTACCAGCAGTCATCCATCCAGACAACATTCCATAAGCAGGAAAGTCATTTATTGTCCACATCAATGCAGCCTTCATCATAAAATTTTGTTTGCTTGACACGTCATAAGTTAAAACACCCACCCATAAAATTTTCAGTTCATCGATTAATGGTTGTAAATAAACATCAATCTTGCTCTTGGGATTATGAGGACCAGGAATAATGTATGTTAGGAACATGTAGGGGGCAGTCATACACATTTCTGGAGGTAAATTATATGGAGTGACTATCACAGGCCAACAAGAATAAGGAGAAGTAGATTGATTGTAGGGAGTGAATCCATCGGCACACAAACCAAGCCTAATATTTCTAGGATCAGATGCAAATTCAGGATATGTCCTATTAAAATACATCCATGCTTCACCATCAGATGGGTGCGACATGTCTCCCTCCTTCCTATTGTTTTCAAAGATGCCATCTCATGTGTACAGATGAGCTCATAGAGGAATACAATCTCTTGAGCCTAGGAATAAGAGGTAAATAATGCATTCTTTTCACCGGAACTTCGTTGTTATTCCCATTATTGGTTTTACGAAGTTCGTATCTTTTAGCACCACAAAACCTACATTGTCTGGCATTATCATAGTATAACATACAACCATTTACACAACAATCTATTTTTCTTAAAGCAAGCCCAAGTTTAGCAACCAATTTTTTTGTTCTATAGTAATTTAGAGGAATTCGTGATCCTGGTGGAGCAACCTTTCTTAATATATCCATAAATGAATCAAAGCATGCATGCATTATAATCAGATTTGAGGCTTAACATTCGAACTGCTAAGGATAACTCAGAATGAGTTTCGCAGTCAAGCCATAATGGCTGACTTGAAGCATTTAATAGATCATAAAACTCTTCGGCCTCTGGATGTGGAGCATCCTCAACACTCTGTTCAAAACGACTCCTAAAATCCCCAAAGTCTGTTCCAGCCGCTTCATAAACCATATTTTGATATCTATCAACCACGTCTTCGTCCTCTAATATAGGTTCATTAGCGTATTCACACTAGAGTTTATATCTACACTAATTGGATCAGTTCTTCCTCTCCATGATCATGTCCAATACCAATACCTAGGTTTGAATCCTTTTTTATACAAGTGAATTTTCACAATCTCAGGTTTCAACAATTTCCCACTATAACATATCAAACATGGACACCTAATTGTTCCTTCACTTAAGTAATGGGAAGATCGACATGCATAATTCACAAACTCTTCAACTCCACATACAAATTCTTGTTTAAGTTCTCTACGACTCGAATAAGTCCTATTATACATCCATCTACGATTTTCTAGAACTACCATTTTCTGCAATGATAATTTTACACTTAAATCAAAATACAAAAATGCAAAATGCACAACATATGTTACATAATTAATATATTTTAAAATTATACATGTATAAATATTTCAATCCAAACAACTAGTATTCTCCACTAATGTGGTCAATTTAGAAAGCCAAAAATGCAAAAGTGTTCTCCAATAAAAGTCCAAATCATATGCATACATTATACCAAGCCTAACTTTTAACAAAAGACTAAGCAAAAGCAATGCAGGTTAATTAACACCAATCAAAAAAAAGAAAGGGTGAATCAAAGAGTAGATCAAACTTATTGGAGACTCACACACCGCACTACTTGGAGATCTCTTCCTCAAGGTGTCACAAAATGCAACATGATGCTAGCTTTAACAAAAACACAAACTAGATTTATACAAAGTCTTCAATGCCTTCTTTCGCTCCCGCTTTGATCATATACTGGATTTACCATGAAAATAAGAAGTTGGGGTGAGAATTTGAAATTCTCAATAATAGATTTATACAACATAATCTCATAATAAATCCAATTACTGTATATAAAACAAGTTACTTAATTATTAAATAGAAAAGTGGCATAAGTCAAAACAATTCGTCTTTTCATTTATGACATAAACCATTTATAAATAAAAACAAGAAACGTTTATAGTACCTTTCTAATAAGAGTCACTTTGATGTGATTTTTAAATATAAGTTAAGCTAGAAATCTCATTTCCCCACACTTAGGAAAGCTAGTTTTTTTCAAAACAATATTTTGGCATTTTTCTCAATTTCAACCCTTGACCTTTGCTCAGTAAAATGAGCATAACTTGAGCTACGTATGTCGAAATGAGGTGTCCTTGGAAAGCTAAGAGAAAGAGCTATAACTTTCATGAAGAGCACAAAAGCTAATTCTTATTATATCTTTAGACACGGGCCGTGTTGTTTGACACGGGGGGGCGTGTCCTACTCTGTTCTGTACTTTTCCACTAGATTTGCACTGGCAGAGAGGGACACGGCCCACCCCGTGTATTCGGACACGGGCCGTGTTAATGGGACAGAAGTTTTGCAGAATCGTCATTACGGTTCCATTGGCCAAAATCTTGGATTTTGGCCACTCCAATCTAGTTTCTAGGTGAGTTTAAGTCCCAAACAAGTTCACAAACATGAAGGGAACATAAAACACTAAAAGATTTCACTAAAAATAAATCAAAACACTACAAATCTCATCCTTGGTTATTGAAAACCTAAAACTCCAAATTCTCATTTCAAATGGAAATCAAGGTATACAAGTAATGAAAAACTGTTCTCATGCCTCTAGCAAACCAAATCATGTTATTCTCAAGTTTTCTAACAAGATTCAAGCCAAAACAAGCAAAAACAACTCAAAACCCCAATTCACACATCAAGTCACAACTCAAGAATAAGATGAAAAGAATAGGAAAGTGAGTCAAGAACAAGGTTTTTCCCTACCTCAAGGTCTTGAAGATGACAAAGGTTGCTCATGGAAGCTTTTGTCTTGAAAGGGGAAGTGAGAAAGGGGAAGGGAGAGAGAGACATAATTAGAGAAAGAATGCCTAAAAATAAAAATGGCGAAGGAAGAAGAAGAAGTAGATTTAATTTTATGCAGATTTTTTGCGACGGAAAAATCTGCCTCAAATGTATTTTTGAATTGTGGCATAATTTGCGGCGGATTTTTCTGCCGCAAAATATTTTAATATTTTATTTAGAATTTTTTATTATACGTATCAATTTTTGCGGTGAATTTTTCTGTCGCAAATTGAAATTTAGATTTGCAACGGATTTTGCGGCGGATTATTATAATATTTTTTTAAAATTTTTATTATACTGAACTAATTGTGGTGGATTTATCCGCAAAGAAAATTTTTTTATCCGAAAAAATTATATTTTACGCTAGAAAAGACACCGGAGATTTGCGTGGATATTTCCACCGCAATATTATTTTTTTTGGTGAAGAAAAATTCGCCATAAAATTCACCGCAAATTTATCCGCCGCAACATCCGTCGCAAATGTTTTTTATTTTTATTTTTAAATTTAAAAATAAATTTATATTTTATTTAATAATTTGCTGCGGAAATATCCGCAAAGAAAAACTTTTTTCATAAAAAAAAACTTTTTACGGTGAATGTTTCGCCGGAAAAAAATTAGGGGGGAAAAATTCACCGCAAAATCCGCCGCAAAATGGATCTCAAAAAATCCACCGCAAATTTGAGATGTATTATAATCCACCGCAAATATGCCTCCATTTGCGGCGGATTCGAATCCACCGCAAAAAATCCTCTGCAAAAACGTATTTTTCTTGTAGTGACGCAAGCGTTTAATACCAAAATAATTATATGCAACACATGATACAATATCATATTTTTATAACGACAAAATTATTTTAATAATAATTCCCAAAATCAAATTGTACAATTTACAGAGTTCAACAAGCTCAACTAATAAAATTAGTTTTAGCAAATAAAGAAGAGCAAAATATGCATGACTAAACAAATTTTAATGTGTCAAAGCTTATTTAAATAAGTCTTCTATAAAAGAAATTCTTAACGGCAATGAAGGAAACAATTAGCATGAAATTTCTAGCATCAAAATAATATATTTATCAATATTGATGTTCCTTATCACACAAAATATACATATACAATATTATCCTCCAAAATTAGCACCAACAAATATTTTAAGAATTTGATACCCAATAATGAGGTTTTACCACAAAATTATAAAACAAAATAATATGTTATATATACAATAAAATACCATATATGCCCTTCTAATAACAAAGTAGGAACATCTTAAAATAAGAGATATTTCCATCAATAAACTAAGTGAGAAATCATAATAGTATTCCTGACATCACATTTTGACTCAAAATTTTAAAACTAAATTAAAAAAATACCCAACATGAAAAAAAATTTCTCGAATTATGTGAGATTCACGAACAAAATCTCAACCCATATAACATGTTCTCACATATCAAACCTTTCAACTTATTTTTCCAATGCCATCAAGATAAGAATTGAAGCCAAAACTATATTATAGACATATCCATGCATTAAAAGAACCAAGTAACAATTGGCCATCATTACGGGTAGAATCCAGCATAAACAACAATGAATGAATTGAAAAAAAAAAAATGAACCTCACTAATTGGATATCAAAATCATAAAAAAATCGAATACTGGCATGCAATAAAATATAAATACACAAAAATATAGATGATTTGATAAACGCCTCACGATGACGAATTTGTTTCTTTCATTATATTATGGAGAAACCGAAGATTTAAATCAAGCTTTCTATCAATTTTACACAACAAGTGACGTTCTTGAAACCAATTCAACAAAATGTCAATCTCAAGAAAAAAAAAAGTAATTTACAGCCACAATTAGGATTAAATTTAACTCTGATACTAATTGATAGAATTTTAATTCAAAATAATTAATAGTATATCAAAATTTTCAAATTATTTAACTTCAAATTATGACATGTATAAAATAAAATATCGTAGAGATTGGATAATATGATTACCTAAAAAGAGAAACATGAAGTGGCTATAACTAATTTAAAAGAACAATTACGAACAGTGCGTGTGTGGAGAGGAGAGAAGCTACTCTCATTTTCTATATGCGCAAAACTTTTGTGACATCAATGGACAAGTACAATATATATAAGATGAGAATAAAAACCTTTCATTATGTTAACAATATGAGTTAACCTACCCATTATAACAAAAACTCATACACAAGGCTTATAAACACACAACAACATTATTCACATGAATTTAAGTATTTATAAGAGTCCAATAACAAAATTAATCATAAATAAGTCAAATCAATAAATACTTCATAATATTTGATATTCAATTAATCTAAATTTTTTAAAAAATAATATGTTAGTTCACACTTAATACAAAATTTTAACACACACCAAATAAGAGCAATCGAGTCTGAACTCTGAAAAATTATATATTATAATGTAGAATAGTAACTAATTAATAATAATTTATTCTTGAGGCCTGGGTGCCAACAGTCAGTGGCTGTTTGCCATCTTTTAAAGACTTTTTGCTGCTACCAATTCTTTTATGACCATGTAGATTAAAAAGTAGTCTTTTCTTAACAAGGATATAGCAGTTCCTAATCTAACTTTCAATTATATTTTTTTTTTATTTTATCATACCACAAACTATTTTTCATGGTTAAGCCACATGCAGTTTAATTTTTTGAAAACTACAAGCGATCCGTTTTCTTTTAACAAATACCAATTAAAAAAAACATTTTGAACATCTCTAAGAAGGTAAATCACCTTAAAACTTGGTATGTGCTAGAATTATAATATAGATTTGCAGAAAATAAAGTAGGATCATAAATGATAAAAATTGTAAAGATATAGGTAATATATGTGTAGAGGTAGAAATAAGTCACACAATTGTCAGAGGCATATAACCTGGCCTGTTTAAGGTCTGGTCTGACCTAACCTGACCTAACTCGTTTAATAAAAAAAGTCAGGTCAATGATTTTTAAAAAGTCTATGTAGTTAAATGAGTCAAATTTTTCAGATCTTTAAAAAAGTCTTTTAAGTCTAACAGACGACCTTTTTAATTACATATATTATTATTTTATCCATATTAAAATATTTTAATATTTATATAATATAATTACTTTTATAAATAATAAAATATTTTTTAAAACTTAAGTTTGTTAGCCTTTATAAATGCCTAGACCCATTAGCATATCACGTTTGACTATTTAAAGTAGACATGTTAGCCTATTTAAACTTTAAAGACCTGTTACCAAATAGTCATTTAAATAAAATTTCCGGTCATACCAAATTTTTAAAAAAGTGAGGTCAGACCGTAAAAAATGACCTATTTCAAGTAAATAAATTAAGATCAGGCCTTGTATTTGAGAAATAAGACAGATCCATTTAAGGCAAAACATAGTCTGACCTGACTCGTTTTCACCCATATGTGTGTGTAAGTGTGTGTGAGTAAATGCTCTCAACAATATATAACAAAGTCAATTTTATAATATGTCATATTAAATTAAAGTACATAAGTAAAATATTCATTTTATTATCTTTTTTTAATAGATATAAATGATTATAGAGTTAATTAGTTTATGAAATTACTATTATTGTTTGGATCAGACCGAACTGGTTGGTCTAACCGCCAAAATAAGGAATAGGAACAAGCATTTAATTTAGCTTTGATTCAATGATATAATTATTTTTGTGGTTAGACCAGATTGAATCAGTCAAGAGTGGCCAAAAACACAATTGGACCGAATTGAACCGATCAATTTTTATTGTGTGACATTAATTTAAAATATAAAATTATTAAATTTGATAATAAATAAATTATATATACAAAAAATTATCCAACTCAACCTGACAATTTAGTCGATTGAATTGATTGTACCTGAATTGAAAGCTTTTTTTATTCACCGTGGAGTTCAGCTTTGACAACATTGAAAATTAGAACTACTAGTACTAATTTATATCATTATTATGGAATTTTTTATTTTTAAAAATAATCATTATTAATTGCAAATTTAATACTTTTTTAAAATAAAAACATTAAATTTCAAATAAATTTTATTAATTATTTAATAATTTTAAAATAAACAAAAAAGATGATATTATAAATATTTATTATTATCTAATTACAATCATATTCAAATAATTCTCAACTTCTCACTAAATAGTATAGAACTCACTTTTATTTTTATCTCCCGTGTTACATTCAAACTAGTTAGTATCTCTATTTTATATTTTTGGTACATTAGTATCTCTATTTTTATTCAATCTCAAAATCATGTAATTCTTATTTCACTTGAATTAAGTTTCTTGAATAGTAGAACATCTATTTTAATTAATTATTGTTATCTATTGACTAATATATCGAACTTTCGAATACATGGCAAATACATGTAGCTGTAGTTTAACAATATTTTAAGTGGTCAAAGTGCGCACGCATGATGTTGGGTAATGTTGAGCAATATCTAGAAAAATAATCTATAAGAATAATTTTTCTTTTCCATATTTTTTTGTTTGATCTTTCTAATAGTAAAATTAAAGTGTTGATACATAAAAAAATAAAATTATATTAATTATAATTAAATAATAAAAATTATATAAATATATGTAAATAATGTTATTCAATCTAAAAAGTAAAGAATCCGCTGGTTCTGGAATTTGCAGAAGACATTGTCGGATATCTTTTTCTCTCAGGCGGTTTTTGTTGAGACAAGTTCCTTGATCTGTACTTTAAAACGATGCTTCTTTTTTTAATTTGAAAATTTTCTTTTTTATAAAAATGAAAACGTTTTTTTTATTTTATTTCATGAAGCTACAGGAAGATAATTATTCATCTCACCAAAAAAATATCCGAAATGTTGAATGTTACGAATAAAAGTATACGAATCCTTTCATGAATTCTCAACCACCGTCGGATGGTGGTTTTTATTTTTTTATTTAATTGATATTAAACTAAAAAAAAAACAACAGTGGTAAAAGCAAGCCACGTAATCTGATATTTTAATTTACAGCAATTTTTTTTTAGTTTAATGTAAGTTAAAAAAAGAAAAATAGAAACCACCATCCGAGTGGTTGGGAATTCATAAAAAGATTCATATATTTTTATTCGTAACATTCAACATTTTGGATTTTTTTTTGGTGTGATGAATAATTATCTTCATGTAGCTTCATGAAATAAAAAACGTTTCCTTTTTTATAAAAAATAAAGTTTTCAAATTAAAAAAATGAAGCATCGCTCCACCTAGGGGTGCACAACCCGACCCGTCAACCCGCGAATCCGAACGACCTAACCTGACCATATATATCCGGGTTAGTTTGGATAGACGGGTCAGTTCGGGTCAGACTCAATAAATCCGTCTAGTTATTGGTTCGGGTGACGGATTTGGTGAACTAATCCGATGACCCGACCCGATGATCCGATGACCCAAATACGACGTCATTTTGAGTAATTTTTATTAAAAAATATTCATGGATCGGTCTAATTCGACCAACCCAACTACTTAACCCGACCAATCCAATCAACCCGATTACTATCAGATTAATTTCGGGTCAGGTCACACAAAAAAATTCTCAAAACTCAAACCGAACCGACCCGAACTTAATTAATTAGTTTAGATATTTTTTTTTCCCAAACCCGACCCACCCCTAACTCCACCAGACAATTATTCTTCTTCTTGTTGTTCTGAAAAGCCATTATTTTTCTTCTTAATTAGCAATGGTACCACCAGACAATTTTTCTTCAACTTCCCGCATTGTTTTCAATCTCAACTGTAGAAGAACTTCCATTTGAACAAAAGTTTTAGGATTTTCGATGCAAGTAATAAAATGGGTCTGACAGGAATGGTGTCGATTGGTTGGCTGAAATCTTGGCTTAATTTGGTGTTGAAATTTTTATTGTGTAAAAAAAAAAATTCATTCATTCTAACAAAAAACTGTTTTCTTTTTTTTGCTAGGGACTAAAGTATGTAATTTTAAAATTTCCTCCCTACCTCTTTACCCAATTTTAGGTCTATCATCATGTACGTTCATTGTCTAAAATAATAAATCTATGGCTACAAAGTATTAGTGCATGATGCACCACACACTAATTAAGTGCAACAAATCCGTGAATAGTAAAGCTGAAAAAATATGGAGAGTGTACATTAAATGTTAGTGTCACTGGCCACCACAACATAGATACTAAAGTAAGTTTTTAATTGATTTGTTAGCCATTTATTCTCTCTCGTTCTTGATAAACCAAATCAAGCTTAAAAAAAATGAATTTATGTTGAGTTTGTATTAACATTTTCAGTGAAAGTAAATTAACTTTTATTCTTATTATCTGACTGTAGACATGTAGCAACCATAACATGAAAAAATATTTGAGTAAACTTTATTTATACAGTTATATAAATTAGATTAATTAACACTTGAATAATTATATATATTTTTATATCACATAATTATTTTATATTAAAAATAATAATATATTATTTTTTAATTAATTTAATCTATACAATTTATATAAACAAAATCTATACAAATATTTCTATGTTGCATGGGAATTGTGTTGGTTGTTGCGTTGTCCTTTATTTGTATTTTTAATATTAATCTTGGAGAAGGGTAGCTTGTCTGATTTGTACCATGTGATATTTTTATTGCACTGATTTTAAACAGTTTATTTTTTTATATATTAATAGTGTAAAATATTTTTACATTGTATTAATATATCAATGAATAAATTTGGTTATATTAATAATTAGAATTAAAGTGAGATGAATTATTAGTGTAAAGAATTTTACATGGATATTTACTAATATTTTAACATATTTACTTTTATTTGAATTATTAAGAGAAAGATATAACAATAAATATTGTTTTATTAAAATATTAGTAAATATAAATTTAAAATTCATTTACACTGACAATGTATATCAATTAAGCTCTAACAATATATAAGATGTCAACCTCATTAAATAATATAATAACATATTAAATATAAGTATAAAACTTTTTTACACCGAATTAAAATTAAATTCAATTCTAAATATGTATGAAGAAAATGATATTTGCAAAAATGAATTTCTTACAAACTCATATAAATTATTAAATAGTACTTTAGTCTAATTATAATATTTTTTAAATTGTTCATATGAGTTTACTTAAAAATGTATGAGAATTTTGTGAAGATAAAGTATGTGCATACATATCATTATTATTTTTTAAAAAAAAACTTAATCTTCATTGGAAATAAGGAAGTGAATATATAATAGGTAAATTACATTAACGACAAATGGCTTTGCATTGAATTTTCTTTTTAAAAAATTCTTTTGACCAATTCATTAAAATTGGTTTGGTTCAAAATCTCAAGGAAAATATATATTTTCATAAAAAAAATATTTGTTCGGAAATATTCTCTGATTTCACTTTTTTAAATGGATAAAAGTCCGTCAAAAGATGTTCTCTTTATGTCTTGTATCCTACTTATGTAGGCACTTCCTATGCAACATTGCTTCTTCATTGAATTAATCACTTTAGTCTATGTTTACCCACAATTGAAAATGATGAAAAAAAAAATATGCACAGCATAAATTAAAGTGATAAAGAGTTTATACAGCTTTACATTTGCTAGTACTTATACTTCGTTTGTTAATAATTTACCTACTATTGTACCCAAAAAAAATTACGTACTATTATTATTAATTTTTAAAATCTATATTAATAAGCTAACTTTTAAACAGTGTTTAAAAAATATGAATAAACACGATGATAAATTATAACTAAGCAAATCATGAATTACTATAGTTACCATAAATTGGTATAAAATACATTTTTGTAAAGAGCAATTAATAACATTTTTGACCCACAATATGAAAATAAGATACATCATTGATGTGAATAAACCAACTACTCCCTTTCCAGACTGAGGCAGTCACATGCATCTCTCTACCCTTTCCTTGTCATCTAGACCATACTTCATTTTCATATCCAAATGAAAATGCACATTTTAATTATGTGTACACTAAACTTCAATTTCTAATCATCAATATATATAAATAAATAAAAATTGAAGAAAGAACAAGAGCAAGCAAGAAAAGAAAAATAAAGCTAGCGGAACAAATGAAAGAAATAGTAGAAGAATTAACGTAAGGCAAGTAAAAATAAGTGGTTGCCTTGCTTTATTTGGAATAAAGACTGATTATTGAAAAGGAATACTGACAATGGAGATGCAAAGCAAAACTACTAAAGCGGTCTCGTTTTGCTTTTGAGGATATCGTGACTTTTGGGGCTATATAATATAAGTTATTAAGGATGGGTGAGATGTGTACGTAGACGGAACAAAATAGTCAAACTCATTAATTGTGCTTGAGGATAAGCTTTACACACACACGATTGAGTTTAAGAATATTTTCAGTTAAGATTATTATTTTGCTTTATATGTTCGCTTTTTTAAAAAAATATTAAAAAACCTCATCAATAGTGGTTAGTGGATGATGATATAGTGAGTTGCTCAAATTTAGCTGCAAGTGTACTTGGTAAAAAAGTGAAAATTATGCGGAGTGCGTGGACTGAAAACAGACGAACATTAAATGATCATTAGACCTAATTTCATCGTGACCAAACAGAGATAGAAAGGTGGAGATTATGAGGACCATCCTAGATTCAAACATTCGTGGAAAAAGAAAAGAAAAAAGAAGGATTAATTTAATCATGGATATATAGTACTAGTTTATTGAACAGAATCTCATCACTACACTAATTACAGAAATCATGCTTTGAGACATTATTTCGATTCCTATATTTTAGGGTTTCCTTTCTCGTATGCAGGACCCATACTTTAATGGGAGGGCCGGCCTAGGGCGAAAGAAGAAGATGAATGAGAGTAGACAAGAAAAAACATTTGTGAAATTTCATATATTATATTGTTTATGAGAAATTATTGTATGCTTTTAGAGTGTTAAATAAAATTGTATTTATATCACTTATATTTTAATATTTTAGCCTTTATTAATAATAGAATTCATTACCAATTTATATATTTATTATCTAAAATTTGTTTTTTATCTTTTTAAAATAATAAATATATAAATTAATAATAAACTCCATTATTAATAAAAGTTAAAATATTAAAATATAAATAGTGCAAATATAATCTTATGTAACACTACATGAACACATGAACATGTAATAATTTTTCGCTGTTTATAAACCGCCCTTCCCATGTCATAGAGCAGGTGGGTTTTCAGTTGTATTCAACAGTTGCCATGTGGCACCCTTTGGAAACAGATGTCCCCCCCGGAGTCCCATAATGAAAAACTCTTTATTCAATTAATCTTCTTTTCTGCTCAACAGCTGAATCATACTCATAATTTGGTGTCATAGGCTGGTCCACTTGTATTTGCTTACCTTGACTTGTTTTAAACTATAATTTTTATATTTGCTAACTTTATATATATCTTTCAATTATTAATATTTTTTAAATTGGTGTCATCACTACCTAGCTATGATTATATTCTTTAATTCATTAACGTCGCCCTTTAATTATCTTTTAATAAAACTGGGGACACTAGGTTCATAAAGGTCGTTTTAAGTCAAGTGCTATCTGTTCAGAATAGTAGTTTTCTTCCCGCATTCACACGGTTCACTTCAAATGCGGATCAATATTTGATTCAAATTGAGTAGTAACTTCGAGCAAGGAAAAAAAAGGTACATAAATGGTCACAGCTGGAATCAGTGTGCTTAATTAAGGCAATGAATGAGTGTAGAAATGAAGTATATAAATGAAACAACGCAGTAATTCAGCACAAGTTATGGGAGTGGGTCAATCTTATAGGACATCAATTCTATGTATGTTTAGCCTTGAGGCCCTTGACAAAGATGAGGCCTTTGAATCTTCGTTGAAACCAAAATGGTTTAATCGTGAGTCTCTTACACCTCTAACCTTCCCCATCGCAATAACTGTTAAGAAAATAGTTAACTAATTAAGAAATATGTGCTGCGCAGTGTTGAGGTAACTTTAGCGAGTTTAAATTTTACTGAAAACACGTGGTGAGCGTCTTATTATCAAATACTCAAGCAAAAATTAGTTCCACACTTAAAAAAATAAATAAAAAATAACACCTCATGAGAAAAAAAAAAAAAAAACTCTGCCACTTGGGATGGTTGGTAGAATCTGCTAATAATTAATGGCCATCAAGTGGGTGGCATTTCGATGATTATAATATAATGATAATGGCAAGGATGATATTATTCACTACATTCTTTTTTATTTGTTGTTTAATGAAATGATATTAGCATTAAGAAAATAATTTAATAATTTTAATTTTAAGAGAAAAAAATCATAAAAGATATAATTATCTTTTTTTTAAATATAATCAGTCAATAAAAGAAGTGAAAAAGATAAAAGAGATATATAAATTAGATGAGTAAAGATTGAGAGTTTCTAAGAATAAAATAATTAATAATGTAAGAAAAAATAAAAATAAAATTAGTATAAAAGAATTTTAAAACGATATCTAACATCAAATACAATTTTTTTAAAAGACAAATAAAAAATAAAATGGAAGGAGTATACATTAAATGCAATTACCAAAACAATTTATATATCGATCTATCCATAGGAGGATTACTCCAAGTCCCAATTAACATTTGAGCGTCAACTACCATGCATTGCATTTTCAAACGGACGTACGTAGGTGATGTATATGTAAACTAAGTCTGGGCTGTGGCAACTGATCATTATACGCTGAATAATTCTATATTAACTGTACAAGAATTAAAAATTAATTACATAATTTTAATTATAACAAATGTACTCTTCAGATTAAAAAAAAAGTACTCTAAGTCTCTAACTATATTTAATAAAATTATTCTTTATTAAAATATTTTAAATATTATCACTCCATTAGTATTTTCTCATACTAATTACTAAAAATACTAATAGACAATAATAAAAAACAATTAATAAATACAATTAATAGATCCTTAACTTTTTAAAAACAACAGATAAATTGAAACAAAATATTTTTTTAAATGACAAATAATTTGAATAGAGGGAGTAATATTTTTCAATTACTGCCAGAAGGTTTTCTAAATAAAGCAATAAGGAAATTTATGCTGAGTACTCTTCCCCTAAAGGAAAACATCTTCAAATCTCAACTCTCATGTACATGTATTTGTACTCAGAGCTGGCTGGATATGAAAATTTAATAGTAATTGTGTGAAACTTTTTCCTTAAATAATTTAAGAAAATTTTAATCGGCTTTCTAATGATTATGAATGATGTGGTCACACAAAAAAAAGTATAGTAAGACTAATTCAAATTTTCTATTATATATTTGTTCATAAAATGTTTTTGTTTTCCTTCCCATCTCTGCTCTGCTGACATATTTTATCAGAAAAAGTATAATAATATTTAATGATTGAAGTTCGTTTACCGGTTGTCGCAACCGAGATCGCGACGGGACGACCGAAAAAGATTTAGCGCATTTTGAAAATCAATAGAGTCGCCACCAATGTTTATTTTAATTGGGAAAACATTAGAAAAAATCCTTAAAATAGGCAAAACTGGTCTTTTGGAAAATGAGTTTGGGTTCGGGAGTCGATTACATGTGTAGGGAAGGTGTTAGCAAGATCTCTATTACCGCCTGCTTAAGAATCCGATAGCCTTAAGTCAATTGTGCAAATTTTTATAATATCAAATTTATTTATTTTACCCCTTTTTGAAAAGACTTTGTAACTATTTTATTTTATTTATTTTTTATTTTTATTTTTTTTTTAAAGGAAAGAAAAGAGAAATAACTAAATTATGAAAATTTATTTTTCGGCTTGACAGAATAGAAATCCTGCTCCTACGTATCCTGGGTGCAATGAGGAACTTAAAGTCACGTAGTTTGAAAATAAGTATAGGTTGGTTGATTTTATTTAAAGAAAGATTTAATTTTTCTTATTTTTTATAAAAAATTAGAATTAACAGGTCGTCATTTCTATTAATCAAATTATGATTTGAATAGGTGAAGCTCACGTTACACTAGAGACGTCACCCACTGATTATCAAATTTATTATTATTAAGTGAGATTTTTTTTTAAAAATACCTAAAAAAAGGGAAATAATTTTTATAGTAATTTTATTTTACATAATTCGGATCATTAGATTATCACAACTCAGATGATCCAAATAGTTACAAGACTAACAAGCTGTCACAACTTGGTTAATCTTGTTTATTTCTAAAAAATAATTATTTTATATTAATCCCTTTTTATATTTTTTAATTTTTATATTAATCCTTTTTAACTTTTACCATTATTTTTAGCCTTGTCTTCGTTTTTTTTAATCTATTCGGTCCAAATTGATTGCTTTAGGCCCATTACCCCTTAATGATAAAAAAAAAAAAAAAAAACATAAAAATAGACAAAGGACTTACTTACGAAAAACAAAAAAGGGAGGGGTATTTGCTTTTCTCCTTCCTTGATATTCCCGAAGCAAAACAGAGGACACCAATGGAGGTCTGAGGTGGTGCTACCCAAAAAGCGAGCAGACAAAGACGCGACGCAAAAGAACGACGATTGGCAAGGATCGGAGCACGACTCACTCACGGGGGGCGGGCGGAGCTACGACAGATCCGGTGAGCGGTGCGGTGCGGTGCGATGCGGCGAGCTTCTAGGCGGCTCCGGAGTGTGCAACTCGATGGGCTCGATAGTGACGGATCCCAACATACAACGGTGGGTACGGTTCGACTCGGATGAGCTATCGACCGGTTCGCGAGTTCGGCGGGTTCGAGCGCTGCTGGTTCAACGTCGCCGGTCTGCTCGAGCGGTGGTACGGGGTCGCGGTTCGGTGTTGAGCCGCGGTTGATGGTGTGCGGCTGGCTTTGGTGCGAGGCGCTGTTCGACGGTGGCTCACTGGTCCAGTGCGGATGGAGGCAACAGATCTCGGGTCCGGTTCGGATGTGGGCCTGCAGTGGTTTGGGACGGGTTCCGACGAGCTCGGTTCGAGTCGGTCGGAGGACAGTGAGCTCTGCTGGTGGATTGGTTTTGGTCTTGGATGATGGTGGGTTAAAGCTTTGGTGGTGGTTTCAATGGAATTTCGTGGTGATTTATGGGGTTAATGGTGATGGAAGATGAAAACTTGGCTTTGTGAAGATGGTTATGGTGTTTACTCACTGAGTTGACTCAGTTGGGTTTGGTTATGGAAAAGATTCGTGAAGATGAAAATGATGAAGAATAGAGGTGATGATGAAAGGAGATGAGTATGGTAGTATGAAAATCCACGGCCGAAAGGTGATGGGAGATTGGTTGGTTTTGAAGGCTTGGGATAGTGGAAGAAAATGAAATGGATGAAGTGAAGAAAATGAGGAAGATGAAGTAGTAATGGAAATTTTGTGATGGTGTGGAGCTTGTCTGTGTTTTCGAAGGCTACGAGAAACCAAATATGGAAGGGTTCTCCCCCTCAAGTCTGTGTGTTCTCTGTTTCCTTTTAAAGCTAGAAAAGATGTTTCCCTGTTATTGCTCCCCCCTATTATTGTGCGTGTGAGTGGATATACAAGAAAAAACAAAAGTGCCGTGTGTGTAGTTTGGTGAGTGAGTGCAGAGTGGGTGCAAAGTGAATTGTTGAGAGTGCAATTAGGAATTGAGTGAGTGAGTGCGGAGTGCAATTTGAGAGTGGAGGGTGCAAAGTGAGATTGAGTGGAGTGTAGTACAATGAGTGGGGTGAGTGGCATATTGTTTTGCCAAAAAATAAATGCATAATGGAGTGGGTGAGAGTGAGTGTAGTGTGAGGTGAGAAATGAGCAAATTACCAAAAAAAAAAAATTATTTTGTACAAATAAGAAAAAGTAAGATGGAAGTAAATAATAATAAAATGGTGTGATCACAACATTGCAATTAAGCATCTTTTCACTAAAAATATTAATCACTGATCAAGTAATAAAAAATTTTATGGACAAAATTGGGTATCAACAGCTGCCCCCCTTTGCTTTACATTTAAAATAAATGGGAAGCAGAGGAATTGATTCAATTTTGTCCATGAAAATTTTCATTTCCTTTTCTTTTTCTTCTTTTCTTTTTCTTTTTGTTTCTTCTTTTTTTTTAGAAAGCAGATTGACGCAAAAAACCACGAACATTAAAACGAGGTAAAAAGCTTGCAGAGTCGGGTATCCGCCGAAGCTTGGCAAAAACTTAGAACTAGAAAGGGAAAAAGCTTGCGGAGTCGGGTATCCGCTGAAGCTTGGAAAAAACTTAAAGCAAGAAAGGGAAAAAGCTTGCGGAGTCGGGTATCCGCCGAAGCTTGACAGAAAACTTAAAGAAACTTGTGGGGTAGGGTGCCCGTCGAAGCTTGACAGAAAACTTAAAAAGCTTGCGGGGTAGGGTGCCCGTCGAAGCTTGAAGAAAAAACTTAAAAGCTTGCGGGGTAAGGTGCCCGTCGAAGCTTGACAAAAACTTAAAAGCTTGGGGGTAGGGTGCTCGTCGTTTGTTTGACAAAAACTTAAAAGCTTGCGGGGTAGGGTGCCCGTCAAGTTTGACAAAAAAAACTTAAAAAACTTAAAAAACTTGGGTAGGGTGCCCGTCGAAGCTTGACAAAAACTTAAAAACTTGCGGGGTAGGGTGCCCGTCGAAGCTTGACATGAAAAACTTAAAAAAAAGCTGGGTGCGAGGACCCGTAAAGGAAAAGACATTGGGTCGAGGACCCTAATTGAAAAGGCAACGGAGTGGGGACCCGAAAACTAAAGGCAAATGGGTGCGGGGACCCAAAAAGCTACTGAAAAGGCTTTTGCACTTTTCTTTTTTATGCCTGAATTGATGCTTGATGCAATGGATATAGGATGATGCAATGAAAGTGCAGCTTGAGGACAGTGCATGTAATGCCTAGGATAATGCATGATGTAATGGATGCATGATGATGCAATGACACATCAGAGCTTTAGCTGGATCACTCTTGGCTCCACAACACCCTTAAGAACTTCTTCCCATAGTAGGATCCGAGTTGAACGGTAAACAAAATTCATCAATTTGCTTCTTGATTTGGCGGTGATTCTTTATTTTTCATCAATACTCTTATCAGGAAATTCATCGCATTCTCCATGACCTTTCAAAATTGTTAAAACAAAACTGAATGCTTTTGCAATATAATCACATGTTTCACATCTCAATATAAATCTATCATGATAAATGCATATTGAATCAACAATGGGTTGCAATGAAAATGGACTATCATTATGGAAAGGAACAGTACAGGGAATGTGGTACCACAAAGGTTAGAATTGAAAGGTTTACAGAAGAATGTTGGAGTAGATTTTTCCAGCTCTTCCAGTGATGCTCTCTAGGATGATCAGTGCTAATTTCCCATGTGTAAGATCTTAAACACCCTATTTTCTATTTCTGAGAACGTGAGTTGACCCAGTTTTCACGCGTCGGGAGAGTTCATGACAAGACTTTCCATTCAAACTGCCCCAGTTTGTGACTCGAGGCAAACTCCACTTTTCCAGATGTGTCAAGAACCATCTTTGACCCTAACTTTTGCCTAGGTTGCTCTTTCCAAGTTTTCAACCTAGCAGGTCGCTCTAATTTTTGCCTAGATCGCCTTTTCAGGTTTTCAGCCTAGCGAGCCACTTTTCTTTTTTTTTTGTGTTTGTTTTTGTTGTTGTTTTTTTATTATTTTTTAAGCATAATACATTTTGACAGCATCTGAATTTACAGGAAGTGGTAAATCAGCACCATCCATATTTGTGAGAATTAAAGCTCCTCCCGAGAAAGCCTTTTTTACAACATAAGGTCCTTCATAATTTGGAGTCCATTTTCCTCGATTATCCTTTTGAATGGGAAGAATCTTCTTGAGTACTAGGTCTCCTTCTTGAACTGTCGCGGACGCACCTTTTTCGCATAGGCTTTCATCATTCTCTTCGGTAAAGCGGCCATGACACAAAGGCGTTAATCTCTTTCCTTCAATGAGGTTCAACCGATCAAGTCGAGTTTGGACCCATTCGCTTTCTTCTAATTCTCGCTTCTATCAAGACTCTTAATGATGGAATTTCCACTTCAATAGGGAGTACCGCCTCCATTCCATAAACCAAAGAGAAAGGGGTTGCCCAGGTTGAAGTACGAATAGATGTACGATAACCATGCAATGCAAATGGTAGCATTTCATGCCAATCTTTATACGTTACAACCATCTTTTGAACAATCTTCTTGATGTTCTTGTTTGCACCTCCACGCCCCATTCATCTTTGGGCGATAGGGTGAGGAATTGTGGTGCTCAATTTTAAAACTTTCACACATCTCTTTCATCATCTTATTGTTCAAATTAGTGGCATTGTCAAGTGACAATTTTGCTTGGCAAACCATATCAACAAATCAGCTCCTTTTGACAAATTTGACCACTACATTCCTAGTCACATTGGCATAAGAAGCAGCTTCGACCCATTTTGTGAAGTAATCAATTGCGACAAGAATAAAGCGATGTCCATTTGAGGCCTTCGGTTCAATGGGCCCTATGACATCCATTCCCCACATTGAGAATGGCCAGGGTGCTGTTAAAACATTCAAAGGTACAGGTGGCACATGAACCTTGTCAAGATATGTCTGGCATTTGTGGCACTTCTTCACATAATTGAAGCAATCGGTTTCCATTGTCAACCAAAAATACCCACTCTTAGTATCTTTCTTGTCATTGCATGCCCACTTGCATGAGTTCCAAAAGAACCTTCATGGACATCCTTGATGATTTTCTCTCGCTTCGTTGCATCAACACATCTTAGCAAAGACCATGTCGTGGTTCCTCTTGTAGAGAACTTCCCATTTAGAAAGAAACCCATTGTGAGTCTTCTCGAGGGTTCTTTTGTCATTTTCTCAAGCATCCGGAGGGTACTCTCTGTTCTTGATGAAACATTTGATGTCATGGTACCACGGTTTCCCATCTGGCTCCGTTTCAACCATTTGGCAATATGCCGGTTGGTCACGACTTTCCATCTTTATGAGTGGCAAGTCCTTATCATGGCTTACTTTAAACATTGACGACAACGTGGCTAAAGCATCAGCCAACTGATTATCTTCCCGAGGGACGTGATGGAATGTGACTTCGTCAAGTCGTTCAGTCAACTCTTTGATGTAAGTATGATAAGGGATCAACTTGGTATCTCGAGTTTCCCATTCTCCCTTTAGCTGATGGATGACCAGGGCAGAGTCCCCGTAGACCTCAAGAACTTTTGCCTTTGATTCTATCGCTGCTTGGATTCCCATGGCACATGCTTCGTATTCGGCTATGTTGTTTGTACAGTCAAAGCACAACCGAGCAGTGATTGGGATAAAATTACTTTCAGGGGAAATCAATATGGCCCCGACTCCATGCCCCAGTGAATTAGAAGCTCCGTTAAACAACAAAGTCCATTTTTCTTTTTTCGAAGATTCTTCTTCTCCAAACAAAGTCATTATATCTTCATCAGGGAATTCACACTGCATAGACCCATAGCCCTCAACTGGTTGACTAGCTAAGAAATCTGCCAGAGCACTGCCTTTGATTGCTTTTTGGGTGACGTAGACAATGTCATATTCTGATAGCAAAACTTGCCAACGTGCAATCCTCCCAGATGAGGCTGGTTTTTCAAAAAGATGTACTTGATTGGGTCCATTTTAGATACTAACCAAGTGGTGTAACACAACATGTACCGCCTCAACCGGTGGGCCGCCCATGCCAAAGCGCAACACGTGCGTTCCCAATAATGAATATTTTGCCTCATAGTTCGTAAACTTCTTACTCAAGTAATAGATGGCCTCGCTTCCTTTTTTGCCGGTTTCATCATGTTGTCCAAGTACACAACCCATGGATTCATCCAACACGGTCAAATACATGATGAGAGGCCTTCCCGGCATTGGAGGTACCAAAACCGGGGTTCTTGCAGATATCGCTTGATCTTCTCAAATGCTTCTTGACAATCCTCGTTCCATTCTACCGTCTCGGTTTTTACGCAAGAACTTGAAGATTGGTTCGCACGTTGCGCTTAATCGGGATATAAACCTAGCAATATAGTTCACCTCCCCCAAAAATCCACGAACTTCTTTTTTCGGTGCGAGGAGCCGACATCTCTATGATTGCTCGAACTTTGTCCGGGTCAACTTCTATCCCTTTCTCGCTAACCACAAATCCCAAGAGCTTGCCTGATTTTACACCAAAAGTGCACTTAGCAGGATTCAATCTCGAGCCTGAACTTTCTTAACCGCTCAAAAAGCTTTTGTAAATCGGTTATGTGATCTTCTTCTGTTTTTGACTTTGCAATCATATCATCCACATAAACTTCTATTTCTTTGTGCATCATGTCGTGGAACAACGCCACCATCGCTCTTTGATAAGTTGCTCCGGCATTCTTCAATCCGAACGACATCACTTTATAGCAAAAAGTCCCCCACAGAGTGATGAATGTGGTCTTCTCCATATCTTCAGGTGCCATCTTGATCTGATTGTATCCTGAGAAACCATCCATGAAGGAGAAAAATGCATATTGAGCAGTGTTGTCCACCAAAATGTCAATGTGAGGTAAAGGAAAATTATCTTTAGGGCTGGCCCTATTCAAATCTCTATAGTCAACGCACATGCGTACTTTCCCATCTTTCTTCGGGACAGGTACGATGTTGGCGACCCATTGAGGGTACTTTGCGACAGCGAGGAAACCTGCATCAAACTGTCTTTTGACCTCCTCTCTAATTTTTAGCGACATTTCTGGCTTCATTCGCCTCAATTTTTGCTTGACGGGAAGACATTCTGGTCTTAATGGCAATTTATGCTCAACTATGCTAACATCCAACTTCCGGCATGTCTTGGTACGACCATGTAAAAATGTCACGATAATCGATAGGAGCTTGACCAACTTGCTTCGCTCTTCTTCTTTCATAGAAGTGCCAATTTTAACTTCTTTTTATCATCTTCTCGTCCCCAAATTAATCACTTTAATTGGCTCTCATGGGGTTGAATCTCTTTGGCCTCTTGTTCTATTAATCTCATTAGCTCAGAAGAGGGTTCCCAATCGTCATCATCTTCATCAACATGATTAATGGGATGGTCAAAATTATACAATGGGGTCATAGCACTGTCATTTTCAAGAGAACCACTTTCAGATCTGCATTTATTGATGTCAAAACAAGTAAAAAGGGTAATGAATAAAAGCTAATGCAATGGTCGGACAGAAAAATTAAAATGGAAGATAATTTGAAAATGCATTTTATTGATAGCAAATACTGAAAAGGAAACATGTGAGCCCGTTTTTACAACATATTTTCCTAAAGCCTTAGGCATAGCTATAGGATTAGCATTACAGAATTACTTTGAATCACCAAAAGTCATGGGAAAATCGACGATCTCCCAATTGTTGAGCTCTGCATCCGGAGAACAAGGGTACACTGGATCGACATCGAGGTCGATGGATTGATCATCATTGATAGCGGTCACCGGTTCGAAACACCAACCCTAAGACTTCGAAACTCGTTTGATGTCACGGATGGGAATCCTCTCGCTTTTAGGCTCTCGATTTTCCAATCGAGCCAACCTCTTCTCCCTTTTCTCTTCTATGACCCTTCTCTTATCGCCTTTAGTTGGTTTATATCCTAACCCGAACCTCGTCCTTGTTTTCACATGGGTGCGTAAACTTTGCAATGCCTTGTTTATTCATTCCTAGTCCATTTCCACTTTGATATCCTCTTTCAAGCATAACTTTAGCCATCATTATGGATGCACTAGATGACCGTGGTTTTGGAATTCGAGCTCCTTCCTTTACATAAATAAAGATTGACAACCTCAAACGCTTGGAATGTTTGTTTCAAGAGCTTCTTCTGCAGCTTCGATGTAAGGAGTCGATGGGAGCTTGCTCACCAATAAGTCTTCCTCACCCGAGACGATCACCAAACTATTGTCAACTATGAATTTCACTTTCTGGTGCAAAGAGGACTGGCACCGCGCCAGTGTAAATGAATCCAGGGTCGTCCCAATAGGCAATCAGTAAGTTGGTGTGATGTCCATCACCTGAAAGAGTACATGAAAGGTAGTAGGACCAACCTGAACTGGGATCTCTACTTCTCCCATCACTTCTCTTCGGGTCCCATCAAAAGCTCTCACGATCATAGTACTTGGTTTCATATAAGTCCCATCAAAAGGCAACTTGGAGAGAGTTGATTTTGGCATTACATTCAAAGAGGAACCATTATCAATGAGCACTCTAGCCATTATATGATCTTGGCATTTGACGAAATATGCAGCGCCTTTATTATGCCCCATTCCTTCAACAGGATCTCATCATCTATGTGAAAGTGACATAATTATCGCCAGTAATGTTGCCAATAATACCACCAAACTTGTCAACTGTAATGTCATGAGAAACATGTGCTTGATTTAGTATCTTCATCAACACTTACCTATGCGGCTCATAATTCATCAACAAGGACAAGAGAGATATCCTTGCAGGAGTGCGATTTAACTGATCAACCACCCTATACTCGCTTTGCTTGATGAACTTCAGGAACTCACAAACTTCTTCATCAGATACCTCTTTCTTATACTCATTTGGCTTTGACAATCCTCCTTTTCTTTCACATCATTCCCCATAGAAGTCTCTCCTGTCTTGCTCTTCCCTTGTAGTTTCTCTTTTCTTCTTCTTCTTGCCCTTTCGCAACTCCTCGGGAGTGTAAATGCGACCACTTCGTGTCATCCCTCCAATCCCCGATATATTTGTGACAATAGGGTCGAACAAGATGAAACATTTGGCTGATCGTTTGTAAGATTATCTCCAAGGACTTGTATATCATAATTCCACTGCAGATCGCTTCTCGGTGTCCTTAAATGGAAAAGGACTAGGAACTTGAATGGTGATGGGCTTTGGGCCACATGGAGGTGGCGCAGTGAACTTGCGGTGTAATAGATAACCAACGGTTTGATAGCTGGATTTGCAATGGAAGGGACCGAGAGAGTTTACGCTTCATGACCTTCTTGAAATCGTGGAATAGCACATTCATCCACCATACTTATGCCACCATTGTCACATAAATGACCTATTTGCACTAGTTGCATGTCCATTAGATCTTGGAGGATTTGTCCGAACTCACCACATTCGTCAATAGAATGCCCCACATTCCCATGGAGATTGCACATTATTTCGTTATCGCCGCCCCTTTCTTTTCAATACGAACTTCCATCATCCCGAATTTGCACAGCTTCTTTAAAAATAACCTTCATGGGGTTTTGACATCCGCCACTTGTCTTATAAGTTCTTTGGGCGCGTAACACTCCTCTATAGCATTGACGTAGGATTCTCATGGTTAGGCAAAGGGTCAGGCCCACACTAGGGGTATTTGTCTTGAAATTCAACCATTTAGCATTGATTAGATCTTGCACCTTAAACTTCAGCGCTTTGCAATTCTCTCGTGGAATGCCCTATGGCTCCCGCATGGTAATCACACTTGGCGTTGGGGTCAAAACCTTTAGGGTATGGGGTTCCAATGGCTTCATCGGGCAAGGAGCCAAGAGAGAGTTACGGATGAGTTGGGGTAGTAACTCTGTAGGTCATAGGAATTGGGTCGAAGTAGACAAACTTCCTTTCTTGGTTATTTGGTGGTCTTCTTTGGTTTGTGTTTGGATTTTGGGTCCATGGTTGAACTGTTTGAGGCGGTAAGGTAGGAGGTGTCCGGTATTGAGAATAAGATGGCATTTGGTGAGGTCTCATTGAGTGGTGAGATTGAGGATGAGGAACGTGTGAAGTATTGGCGACACGGGGGTAATAAGGTCGGGATATGGAATTGGTGGTGTAGTGGGAAAATATGGGTGGTAAGGTGCAAAAGGGGTTTGGAAGGATGATTGATGGTTTACCGGTGTTTGGCTATATCTCCCTTGGGTAAAGTTTCTTTGGTCGAAGGTAACAAATGATGAGTTTCTCCTTCTTCTTTTTCTTTCCCATCTGGGGCCTCTTGGCGTTAAATGTTCTGTCGAACTTTCAACGATCTTCCCACTTCTCATTCCTCCCTCAACTCTTTCTCCGATGATAACCATGTCCGAGAAATTTGATGACACACTCCCTATCATTTTGTCATAGAAGGGCGGTTGCGAGTGTCAATAAACGTGGCCACCATTTCTCTTTCTTCACCGTGGGGGTTCTACTTGAGCGGCCATTTCTCTCCATCGCCGAGCATATTCCTTAAAGGTTTCAACATCTTTCTTAGCCATATTCTGGAGCTGCAATCTATCCTTGTGCCATATCAATATTGTACTTATACTTGCTTCAAGAAAGCATCAGCCAAGTCTTTGAAACATCGAACATGGGCACGCTCAAGATGAGTGTACCAATTTGAAGCTGCCCCAGTCAAGCTATCTTGGAAAAAATGAATTAGCAGCTTGTCATCGTGAGCATACGAAGCCATCTTGCGGATGTACATGGTCAGATGGTTCTTTGGACAAGTGGTCCCCTTGTATTTATCAAAATCTGGAACTTTGAATTTCGGTGGGATCACCACGTTAGGGACAAGGCAAAGTTCCGAAGCATCAAGGAGACCGTAGCTACTTGCCCCTTCTATGGCTCGCAGTCTCTCTTCTAGAGTTTCCAACTTCTCTCTGGACTGAGAATTTTCAACAGAGGAATTCAATGGGTTTTGTGGCATAAAAATGGGGATAAAATGCTGTGCCGGCAAGGTTCCATTGGCAGGTGGTTGGGTTGTGTTTAAAGAGTTAGCGAGGGATTGCCGCCGTCCGGGATTGGTCGCTGTGGTGGTATAAAGCCGGGAAAACCATATGGAGGAAGAAAGAAGGGAATGGGTGCCGTGTGTTTGTGGTGTTTCATTAGCATTTGGCGAGTAACCCGAGCTTCGCAGTGTTTGGCGGGTTTGGGATCCGTGTTACCGCCGACGTGCCATTATCAAGGGAATTTGTGGCCAATGGTGGTACATACCCGGAGGAGGCCATATGGTGGGAATGATGGAGCCCGAGTTCCCCGTGAACTTGTGACAAGGTGAGTGAGTGCTGTTTGGATAAACAGCATTGGTGGCATCATAACTCCTCGGGTTAATGCTTTGATGTTGCAGTAGGGGGTTGGAGAGAAGCCGGCGGGGAAGAGGTGTGGTCGGGTGTCCTTCGTTTGTCGCCGAGGGGTTCCCATCCGTGTTCCTTCTATTCTCCATAGACCGCAAGCCTCCATCATTTTGGACATTTGCTCTCTAAGCCGGTTCACTTCTTCCTTCGGCTTCTTCTTGCGACCGTCCCAGCTTCATCCATGACCTTCGATTGGGAGCGAGTCCTATAAGGGTGTTGTAGATACGTTTTTTTTTCTCAGGGTCATATTATTTTATTATTAGAATAATAAAATGCAAACTTAAGTAAAATGCATGCAAAGACATGATCCAATGAAGCAAACAATATCGATAAACCTCATTTATTCAAAGATAAAAGCTTCATAGGGAATTTCCTTTTACATCATGTTGATCATGCTACTCCTTAGGTCTAACTTGCCCTTATGTGCTTAAGATAAAGAACAAGATGGAATGAACCAGACCATTTTCAATTTCCAGAAAGCCAACAAAAATAAAAGACTAATTTTGGTGATTTCTTTAGTGAAATTTGCCAAGAAAATTCAGGTCCATCCTAACCCGGTCGAAGCTCTTGGGTTTCTCCCGGTATCAACTTAGCTTCCACTTCGAGAATTTCTCTTGCCCTTTTTCTCGAACGGTTGGAGATCTCCCTCACATTATTAATCACCACTTCAGCCTTTCGCTTCATGTCTTGACTTGCATTTAGGTAGAAGTCTTTTTCATTAGTCAAAAAATAACATCATTTTCCAAATTATTCTTCTGCGATTTAAGATTTCAACTTCACCTTGTAACCTTCAAGTTGACCATCTTTCCTTGAATGATTGCCTCAAGAACTTGACAAGTCTCTCTTAGCTTCTCTATCTCAATTTCCTTAGAGACCATTTTCCGTTCTTGATTTTGGATTCTCTCTCTCTATGTCAAGTTGAGTCTTCAAGATCTTCTCTCGGTGGCCCACTGTTGACAAATGATTTCATATCGGCCCTCTGCTTCAAAGATGATAATCAATAGGTTCATTAAACCGGTGCATTGGTGGCTCCGCCCCGTACCTTAGGAGCAAGAAACCCTTTCTTCCTACCACTTGCCAAATTGGGTAGTCTTCTGTTGTTTTGGATGAGGGAGGCCGTGCTTTATACTTCTTACATCTTTCCAATCTCCAATGACTTCTTTGACCTTATGGTCGATTCCTTCATCATCATATGAGAATTCATATTTTGATAACCCATGAGTCATAGGAATGAATTGCAAGGATGCCATTTGCCTTCGGACCATTGCCGGAGCATAGCTCACTACTCCCCATGGACCAATAAGTGGAACCCAAGGCTTACTCCCACATCTGTATATGGTGTATGTAAGAGGAAACCACTTGGCTCTCCAAACCACTTCCTTCATCTCCGCAAAAAAACTGATCCATTGCCCCATCATCGGAGTTCGGGAAGGCCAATTATCACGACCATATAGCGAGAGCGGGTGTTTAGGTATGACAAACTGTTTAAGATCAATCTCCGGGTGACCAAAGCATTTCAAGGTCGGTAGATGACTAAGCATCCATACAGCTAGCAGTGATGCACATCCCCAAAATCTTCCCTTTTGATGAATTTGACAGTAATTCAAAGATCGAATTGTCTCTGCCAAGATTGGTGGGGCTGGGTGTACCCCATTGTCAATCTGCTCAAACAAATTGATTACATGTCCATCTATCTGATTCTTTACTCTTGGGAATATTACCAACCCGTAAATAGCTAGAGCTAGTGCTACCAAACCAAAACTTTGATCAACCTGAGTTTCAATGATCCTAAGCAGAAACTCCGAATCCAGGCTTCGTCCTCCATCCTTCAGTACCTATTCAATTCATTTGCTCCGAACTCCTATGAGTTTGGACAACGTCCTTCTTGGCGTCTTCTTAGGGTCATGCGAGTATACTTTATCCTTGGGCATATTATCTTTATTGAGCAATTTAGCATACTCCTCAATTGTTGGTACCGTGTCAAACTCTCGAAAAGTGAAGCATCGATATGAGGGGTCCCAAAAGCGAAGCATGGCTTTCAACATTTGGGTATCGGGAGCAATGAACATCGTAGTCGCAATATCTCCATATTTGTCATTGAACTCTTCCTGCTCTTTCCATGTTATACCACACATTACTGAGTCTTCTAATATCATTTTGCTCAAAGTCATGGCCTCTCATTAGAGGTGGTAAAAGAGTATCCTCGTGTTGAGTGTTTCTTCACTTACTTGAGCCCTTGCACTCTTCAATAATGTACCCATATACTTTCAAAGAAATTTCGGACATTAGAGCTTTTTTCCCTTTATCCATGTTCGAGGTTTACCGATATCTTTGCAAAATTGGACCACACATGCAAATGCAAAAAAGAAAATTAATGTCTACAAAAAATGAAATAAAGAAAAGAATATAGACAAAAAGAATTTTCTCATGTGTTAAAGGAAAATGATAATCTAGGCTTGGTACCCGACTTTGAAAAAGTTCTATGGACCATAATAGCTCTAAGGGTATTTCAATATGTGATATCTTGGTTCTAGACCCCTATCGACAAAAGGTCCCCAAATTGTCCCTTATCGTCACCAACACTTTGGCTAGCAAGAGTTCTCCATCCTCACCCATGATAGGCTGCTTTAAAAAGAGTTCAATCTGAGTGAGGATTTTCATGTGCCTATTCGAGACCAAAGGTCTCTCAAAGCAACACTACTTCCTCTCTATCTAATCCTACAAGGTACCGAGCCCTATAGAGCTTGTGTGTGAGAGAGCATACAAAACTGTACAAAAATTTAAAAAGACTAAATTACCCCCCAACCCGCAAAAGCATATATACACAATAACCAACAAAGAATCATCTACCCTAAGGTTTCAACAATTAAGCACAAAATATATACAAGTAAGTCATGTCAAAATGGATACAAAATAATGCCAAAAATATTTACATAAAAATATCATATAAAATTTATTCACAAACAAGTAAGAAAACATAAATAAAGACAAAAAGGGTAAAGTAAATAAATAAAAATTATTAATAATTTGCACAACTAACATCAACAAACCCGACTCTCTAAAATTCCCAGGTGGAGTCGCCAAATCATAACCGAGATCGCGACGGACGACCGAAAAAAAGATTTAGCGCATTTTGAAAATCAATGGAGTCGCCACCAATGTTTATTTTAATTGGGAAAACATTAGAAAAACCCTTAAAATAGGCAAAACTGGTCTTTTGGAAAATGAGTTTGGGTTCGGGAGTCGACACGGTAGGGAAGGTGTTAGCATCCTACACCGCCTGCTCCAAGAACTGACTTAAGTCAATTGTGCAAATTTTTATAATATCAAATTTATTTATTTTACCCCTTTTTTGAAAAGACTTTGTAACTATTTTATTTTATTTATTTTTTATTTTTATTTTTTTAAAGGAAAGAAAAGAGAAATAACTAAATTATGAAAATTTATTTTTCGGCTTGCAGAATAGAAATCCTGCTCCTACGTATCCTGCAATGAGAACTCAAAGTCACGTAGCTTCTTTAGAAAATAAGTATAGGTTGGTTGATTTTATTTAAAGAAAGATTTAATTTTTCTTATTTTTTATAAAAATTAGAATTAACAAATCGTCACGACTCTATTAATCAAATTATGATTTGAATAGGTAAGTTCAAGTCTACACTGTAGACGCCACCCACTATTATCAAATTTATTATTATTAAGTGAGATTTTTTTTTAAAAATACCTAAAAAAGGGAAATAATTTTTATAGTAATTTTATTTTACATAATTCGGATCATTAGATTATCACAACTCAGATGATCCAAATAGTTACAAGACTAACAAGCTGTCACAACTTGGTTAATCTTGTTTATTTCTAAAAAATAATTATTTTATATTAATCCCTTTTTATATTTTTTAATTTTTATATTAATCCTTTTTAACTTTTACCATTATTTTTAGCCTTGTCTTCGTTTTTTTTTTAATCTATTCGGTCCAAATTGATTGCTTTAGGCCCATTACCCCTTAATGATAAAAAAAAAAAAAAAACATAAAAATAGACAAAGTGACTTACGAAAAACAAAAAAGGGAGGGGGTATTTGCTTTTCTCCTTCCTTGATATTCCCGAAAAACAGAGGACACCAATGGAGGTCTGAGGTCTACCATAGCAGAGCAGACAAAGACGCGACGGCAACGACGATTGGGCAAGGATCGGAGCACGACTCACTCACAGGGACCGGGCGGAGCTACGACAGATCCGGTGGACCGGTGCGGTGCGGTGCGATGCGGCAAAGCTTCTAGCCGGCTCCGGAGTGTGCAACTCGATGGGCTCGATAGTGAAGCGACGTGATCCCGGTTGGGGTACAACGGTGGGTACGGTTCGACTCGGTATGAGCTATCGACCTGCTTCGCGAGTTCGGCGGGTTCGAGCGCCGCTTTGGTTCAACGTCGCCGGCCTCGCTCGAGCGGTGGTACGGGTCGCGGTTCGGTGTTGAGCCGCGGTTGATGGTGTGCGGCCGGCTTTGGTGCGAGGCGCCGTTCGACGGTGGCTCACCGGTCCGGTGCGGATGGAGGCAACGATCTCTGGTCCTTCCCTATGTGGGCCCGCAGTGGTTTGGGACGGTTCCGACGAGCTCGGTTCGAGCCGGCCGGAGGACATGAGCTCTCCGGTGGATTGGTTTTGGTCTTGGATGATGGTGGGTTAAAGCTTTGGTGGTGGTTTCAATGGAATTTCGTGGTGATTTATGGGGTTAATGGTGATGGAAGATGAAAACTTGGCTTTGTGAAGATGGTTATGGTGTTTACTCACCGAGTTGACTCAGGTTGGGTTTGGTTATGGAAAAGATTCGTGAAGATGAAAATGATGAAGAATAGAGGTGATGATGAAAGGAGATGAGTATGGTAGTATGAAAATCCACGAAGTTCGAAAGTGATGGGAGATTGGTTGGTTTTGAAGGCTTGGGATAGTGGAAGAAAATGAAATGGATGAAGTGAAGAAAATGAGGAAGATGAAGTAGTAATGGAAATTTTGTGATGGTGTGGAGCTTGCTTTGTGTTTTCGAAGGCTACGAAAACCAAATATGGAAGGGTTCTCCCCCTCAAGTCTGTGTGTTCTCTTTTCCTTTTAAAGCCGTAAAAGATGTTTCCGTTATTGCTCTATTATTGTGCGTGTGAGTGGATATACAAGAAAAACAAAAGTGCCGTGTGTGTAGTTTGGTGAGTGAGTGCAGAGTGGGTGCAAAGTGAATTGTTGAGAGTGCAATTAGGAATTGAGTGAGTGAGTGCGGTCACTTTGAGAGTGGAGGGTGCAAAGTGAGATTGAGTGGAGTGTAGTACAATGAGTGGGGTGAGTGGCATATTGTCTGTTGCCAAAAAATAAATGCATAATGGAGTGGGTGAGAGTGAGTGTAGTGTGAGGTGAGAAATGAGCAAATTACCAAAAAAAAAAAAAAATTTATTTTGTACAAATAAGAAAAAGTAAGATGGAAGTAAATAATAATAAAATGGTGTGATCACAACATTGCAATTAAGCATCTTTTCACTAAAAATATTAATCACTGATCAAGTAATAAAAAATTTTATGGACAAAATTGAGTATCAACACCGGTCTGTAGAGGAAAAAATACATAAATTAGTTGATAATATAATTATATAATACCCTAACTTTTGTGTGAAGAATAACGATGTAGAAAGCAAAAACAAATGCAGACAGTTGCTTATAGACAACTACCGTTATGCAAATGATCAATAGTTACAAAAAAGTTGTTGACAGATCACACATGACTAGGTATGGCTAAAAAGAATTATATATAATAAAGCTTAATATTATATAAATAACATTTCATAAATATAAAAATTTAAAATTTTTACATTATTAAATTAATTTCTAAATCTATATTTTTCTATAAATCCACGTATAATTTTTTTATGAGAATACACACATATTTTAACAATTTCAACACGTACACTAATCATACATCTATATTTTGATAATATGCCGACTAAGGTCCTGCAAGCAAGGTATATAAGGGCCTTAATTATGACAACATGCATGGAATTGACAGCATGAGATCAAATTAAGAGACAAATGCAAATATGCAATATATCAAACGTTAGCCTGATATGTGACAAAGGGAAAAGAAAAGCATATGGTATAGAATAGATTCTGCCATTTGAGCAAAAAGAGAAGTTTGTAATTAACAAAAGATACAGAGTCGAGTGATGGAGCCTTGGAGGTTTGCTGTTGTGTCTTATTTAGTGGACTCTAGTGCCAGCCAAATTCAAGCCATGAGCAGCAGGCAACGACGGCCCATGTGAAATTTGTGGCTTCAACTCATCTGATTACGGCACTTTAACTTATTATCACGGCACTTCAATCTCATGCATACCAATTTATCGGGAGAAGCAGTGAGGAATATTATTGTGAATCATTTAATCATAATATAGATGGTGTATTTTTTATTGAATTGAGGAGGTAAATTAATCAAGATATACATAAGTTAGTTTAGATACCACCTCATTGTAATATTTAAAAAAGTTTAAAGAATTTAGGAAGCATGTAGATGGAGATTTTAGTGAGTAAAATGATTGATTCAACCATCTTGCAAATCACGTGAAAATAGATCATATTAGTATTCTCTCATCTTCTTGAATAATATAATAGGATTATATTAGAGAGATAAAAATAAAATTTATCCTTTATATAATTAGTAAATTCTGTAACTAATCATAATAAGTTTATACATGATAGAAGTTGTGTCTATTTTTCTTTAATATGATTATCATATTGCATGAGAGTATCCTAATGAGAATGAATATATTGACTTGAAACTTGAACATTTTGGAAGGTTTAATCTGAGATGAAGAGAAAAGGGTATAAATTTTATATAACATTTTTCAGTTGTTTATAGTGAAAGAATTTTGACTCAAACTAATTAGCGACATGTCAAAATTTCTAAATTCATTTAATCTCAAATTATGACATGTATAAAATATAATATATTAGAGATTAGGTTATAGAATCACCTGAAAAAGACAAATATGAGTGCGGTCATGTTCGATCTTTAAAGAGAAATCGTGAACGGTGTGTGTGTGTAAATGAGAAAAACTATCCTCATTTCCTGTATGCGCAAAAAATCCTTGTGGTCTCAATGAGGCAACCACAATACATATATGATGAGAATATGAGTCTCTCCTTGTGTTTACAATATGAGTTAACTTATCCATCATAGAAAACTCATACACAAGGCCCACAAATACAAAACAACATTATCTACATGGATTTAAGTGCTTAAAAAATTCCCAATAACAAAATTGATCACAAATGGGCTAAACCAATAGATGCTCCACAATATTTGACATTCAATTAATTTGAGTTTTAGAAAATTAGTGACTATGTTAATCCACACATATTAAAAATCTAACAATATCTCACTTAGACAGTATAGACACTTAGTTTTAAACAAAATAACTCTCCAGATTAACATGGCCACAAGAATGTCAACTATGAGCAAGCACTTCCAGCCATAGGTCCAAAATAAAATTACAAGCATCTCAACAATGCAAAAAATCATACTCGATAGGAGTACTGATATCATACATGTAATATACTTATAACTCAGTAACTTAACAAAATGTGTTATGTGGGTCAAAGGGAAAGCACAACAAAATTGCACGCCAAAAGTGTGATCAATGTGTAATTTCCTACAAAATGACCCCGACATCTACTACGGATGCCTACTGAGATTCAACAAAATATCTTAAAGAAAATATCTCAGTATAACAAAATGAGGCTGGGCACTAACGTCTCCAATAATTAATACGTCATATCATCACAAAAGCGTGCACAATAACAACATATGGCAACAACAGTTTCAATGAATCTCGAGACAATATAATAATTATGATTATAATATACATTCCCTTACTAATCCAACATATCAAAACAAAACAACATTAACAACCCCATTATAGTCCAAAAGTTCCAACATACTCTAATGATAACATCATTATTAGTGGGACTATTAACTTTGTCGTAGAGTACTCAGTGTGAGTTTGAAACTCACAATTTCTCTTCAACAACACAAGTACCAAAATAGATAGAAACACAATATTGTAGAATTATCCAAAATGTGGTCATAACAACAGAAACAATATTAAGCAAATGTATATAAAATTTATCAACCACAAAGTCTCACAAAATTACTTCATTATCAACTACAAATTTTGCATTCATAATTGAGGAGATTACAAGTATCCATATGACACTTTACAACAAGTCAACTCCTTTTGTCATCACAAACACAAAACCACAAAAGAATTTTTATAAATTAATAAGGTGATTTATACTTCACAAAACCATAATGACCACTTAAAAGACTTGACAACATATGAGTGAGTTCAAAATCCCAAATGTCTTACACATATTATGGAATCACTTGCAAATTTTCAACAACCCACTTAAAACTCAAGTGTCACAATGACAAAAAATAATAAACACATGCACACTTGAGCACAACATTAGATTACTAGTAGCGGAAGTACATAAGACCTATACTTAACCACTATTGAGAACATAATCAAAAGACAGTCTCCAAGTCCCACTATAGTAAACATTAATGTGCAATAAGAACACAAACACAATTTGAAATTTATAATAATATGTGCCTTGTGAGACAATCTATCAATATATTATGATTTAAAAGGTCTTTATGCCTTAGACACAAAATGACATCACCAAGATTTTTTTTACATGATAGAAACAATTCAATATAGAATATTGTCTCACATTTAACAATAATAGCAATACTGGCCATCAATATATAACTAGCACAAAGCACATTAATAACAAATTTGCTCTCACTTACTTATACCAACATCCATTGATGTAAACAATATTAAAATCAATATTAAACAATAATACCTGACAGCCCGTATCAAGTTAACTTAACTTACACTTAGGCATTTAATTACCTCTAATATTAGGTTTCATACATAGCGGATTTCAAAACTTACAACAAGTATTTCAAAAGGAACAACAATTACAAAAATGATTTCTTCTACGAAGAGCATCAATTCGTATTGCTTGTCAGGTAATTTACAAAATCAAAATATAAATATATAAGAATAAAATATACACATTATTTTACTTCAATCCAAAAAAAAAAAGAAATTTTCCAATATGAATGTCATAAGTACAATAGGTTTAACTCAATGTATTCCTCATAAATTTTGTATCATTGACAAAAGTTTTTTTTTTAAGTTGAACTAATCAACACAACAATTTGGGCTAAAAAAAATAAATTCTTACAAAATGATTAAACCACAATTGAAAGAACACTTTCTTCACAACAATACTTGAATGACCTTAATCCTAGGATTTTTCTTCTTGAGAAAATTAGCAAAACTAAAATTCCTTTAAGGATTTTGACATTTGAATAATATAAAAGGAAATCTTCAAAGTTATCATTTCAAAATACTAAGCCAAAATAATTATCATTATAATTATCACTATCTTATCGACAACAGTAATATTTCCCAAATTGTTACGATAATACTTATAACAAAATAAGTTCAACAGACTAGTAGTTTAATACAACACAAACAATGGTACAAAATAGAAAAATTATTTTTAGACCTTTATGAGTTAATTATGCTTTCAACATGTCTTATTAACACTAAAGCATATCAACACAATATGGCAACTATAGGGAGTTCAATATAGTACAACATACTTTAGGAGACTCAACAATATCCTCAATAGGTCTCGACAAACAACAACAAAGCGATGACAAATACAAAAGTTAGAGAAAATCATGCATTAAAATAATTATTATACTTAAGTAACTATAATTATATTAGTTTTCCCTTGTTCAATTAACTGGGTAATTAATTGAACTAGAGCTCTTGTATCATTACAATCGCACCTAAGAGTCTCGGATTATAATATACAAGTCTCTCTCATTTGATAGAGTAAAATTGTTGAACTAATATTTTCATAATTTATGCATAAGCAATATTTTTCAAGATTCTCAAAATAAAAATTTAAATTATTTTCTCTATCACACAAATGATTATATCAAATAATGTCACACCGAAGGGTATGTCCATTACTTACACAATCCAACATCAATTGCATTTCATTCAACATTATTAGAAAAATAATATTTTTTTATGTGACAAACTTACATGTCCAAATAACAAAAATGGATTGCTACAGAATGCCCAATTATCTCATTCATAAAGTTTCACAAAACAATACACATGTTTAAGGTTGCTTCAATCAATTCGATAAAACACTTGACAATGAGTAACATTATATATATATATTATGGGATAATTAAAAGTTTCAAACTCAAGTGTAGGTTGTTTCAAGTAGTAAATTCTCGGGAGTCCGAGGTCGATTCACAGGGAATTGATGAAGAGAAAATTATTTGAGGTAAGGAGAAGATTGTCACAATACTAAAGATGATATAAGTTGTTCACAAATGAAAAAGATTTGCTTAGGTTAGGAGATCCACTCTTGATAATAAATTAAAGACAAGATTATTTCTTTTTATAACTCCATTCAAATCATACATAATGAAGGTTCCAATCGGAAGATTTAACATTCAAAGTTCAATTAAGATTATACATGTAATCATATTATGGTTCTAATAACTATCTACCAATACTTATAAATGGTCTCAAGCATCCACTGTGCCAACGTCTTATCTACAATGAATCAAGATATTCATTATACAAGAAGAATTTCTAAATTAATCGGAAACAACATACAACACACAAAAATATATCATTTAAACACAAGAAGTAGAATAATCTAACATTATTTCATTATCAAGAGCTTCACTCTTTCACCCAAGCAAGATGAAGATTTAATTACTTATAGGCAAGAAGAAAGAAAGAGAGAAGAAGAAGATGATGAACATAACTTCAATTAAGAACAATAGAAAACTACACAAAGGAAAACTAATAATACAATAGCATAAACTAAACTAAGATCAAAGATGATCTGAATGAGCACCCAAGCTCCCTTTTATAGAGCTCAATGAGTGCAAGAAGACAATGGAGTTGTTTGATGATGAGAAGTAAAATCAAAATAGATGATGAATGAGCTGAAATTATAGACTTTCTTGTCTTTGAAATGTCTCTACTCTTAGCTCATGGCATGCGTCAGAATTCCATCAAGTGGTCTTCATGAAAGTTTTAGGAAATTGTCTCAGCTTTCCATAGACACCAAGTTTAGCCAAATCCAACAACCACAACCCGAGATATGGCCCAATTACTTCTCATGGGTCAGGCCCAACTTCAGCATATCTGTTCTGACTTCCAAGCCCAATATCACCTTCAAGGAATCAAAACTGAATTTTGTGTTCTTCATGAAAATTGTAGATATGGGTCTTAACCTTCTACTTTCAAAATTTTAGAATTGGTGAACTCCTATATCCCGAGATATAGCCTAATGAGTACATAGAGGTCAAGTTATCAAGTTCAAAACTCTAGATTTTGCTTCAACTCCAATTTGAGTTATCCAAATGTGTGTTCTCAGTCTTGAGACCTTCATGAAAGTTGTAGAAATATGTCTTAGCTTTAAAATAAGACCAAAATCACATCCATCGGATATTTGAAATTCAAATTATAGCCAGTTTATTGAAAAAGTCAAGTAAAAAGGTTATACAATGAATGAAATATATTGCTATTAATGTGGCTTTTGCTTTCAAGTGAATAATTATTAGAGATTTATCTTAACTTTCTAACAAGACCAGAATCACATTAATCAGATGATTGCAACTCAAATTGTGATCACTTTACTTAAAAATGTAATCACCCAAATTAATGATAATTCAAGCAATAATTTCTTCAATAATCCAAATAAGCTTGATTTCATAAAATGTGACAAAATCAACTTAATTAAGCCAAATTGAACCTTAAGAAGCCTAGTGAGAGGATTATAAAATGAATAAAATACATTATTATCAATATATATATATATATATATATATATATATATATATATATATATATATATATATATATATGTCACAACAATTTGAACTGCTATGTCATTATAATCTCGCCTAAGAGTCTCGTATTACAATAAATAAGCAAACTCTCACAAAACATTAAATATCATGTTCCTAAAGCTAATATCAAGAAGATACTAAAAACTCTAAGGACATAATCATTTAATGCATTCAACAAAACATCAAAAGTCATATTAATAAAGACAAACCGATAGGGTAAGTGCATTATTAACATAATTTCTAATGAAAAACACAACATCATTATTAACAATATAACACTTTGTCGTAATTGGTCCCACAAAGGAGAGCTCACAACTACACAAAATATTCAAAACAATTATGAAAATTATGGATGGAACTCTTAAAGATAAGATCTCGCAAGATTTACAAAACAGAATACTGGTCTTATAATAGGTGAGCATATAACCATAAGAAACTACAATAATCAATGGCAAAATTGCTCATAGAGTTCCAAATTTTTTCATGTCACATCAATCAGATAATTTTCACACTCTCATACATAATTGCATATTCAAAAATAGGCATGAAAAGGGTTAAGAAAAACCTTAAAAATAATTTTCTCCATTTATGCAATTATACAATATGCCAATAACCATATAAGTTTTATAACTAACATCAGATAGTGTGTTGTCCATCATTGTGTGTAAAGCCAGCAAAAGTTGATGCTAACTTAATGGGATTCAAATTACCAGAATTTTATATAACTTTCACAAATGGCTTAAAAAATAAACAGTAGAGAATAATAACAAAATCTTATTGAAATAAGTTATACTTCTCAATTTTACGAGATATATAAAACTTAGCCACAATAATGACTTAATATAAACTTCTCATTGCCTTAAATATTTCTCAATAATCAAAATTATTTTAAATAATATTCTCACAATGGCCATATTGAAATTAATTTATATAAATTTGCAATGACACAATATACAATAAAATTAATCATATACAATTGTATTTTAATTCTTGATAATATATATCAAAGCACTTTAGTATTGTCAATGCACAAACGTTGAATACTAAAATAATTATATGCATCACATGATACATTATCATGCTCTTATAATGAAAAAATTATTTCAAGAATAACTCCAAATATTAGATTGCACAATTTACAGAGTTTAACAAGTTCAACTAATAAAATTGGCTTCAACAATTAAAGAGGAGCAAAGTATGTATAAATAAATAAATTTTAATATGCCCAAACTTATTTAAATATGTCTTCCATAAAACAAAATTCTCAGCAGCAATAAAGGGCATGCAATCAACATGAATTTCTTGACATCAAGATAATATATTTATCGATATCAATGCTCCTTATCATACAAAATAAAATATCCAAAATTATCATTTTAATTATAATTCTCACTTGTCTATTATATATAGTGGAAATAATCTCAATAGTTACCTAGCATCATAAAAGATAATATTTAATACCAAAGTATCCATAGTTATGTGAGAATTAATTACAAAATTTTATTCTATGATTTTGATGAGACATCTCACCTTATCACGTGTTTAGGACATGAGGAGCTACTTCTTTATTTATTTAGTTATTTATCCATGAATTAAATAGTAGGTATGAACAAAATTATTCAAAACAATTCTAAATATACCAAATGAACTCTCATATTTTAATTTGCACAATAGTTTATAAAAACACAACAATTTCAACATATATACAACATTATACATGTAAAACAATCCAAAAAAATTATTTTGGTAATTATTTAAACAAACTCTTACCAATTTAAATTGTACAACAGTTTAAAGAGTACAATAATTTCAATATAGCATAAAACAACCCAAAAGAATTATTTGAGTACTTAAAGAACATCATATGTAAGAGTTTGAAAATTATAACATGTTCAATTATACACAAAAATTTTGAAAAGCGAGTTCAGAGACTATCCAATTTTATATGTATAATTTGGGTCGAAGAAAAACAATTATAACCTATTTTTTCAACACCACGCAACATTTGTTCTCATGGAACTTTGAAGTCATTTAAGATATACAAGAATTACCAAAATTAATTATTGCGCACATAGAGCACATTCCAACATTAGAATTGGGAATAATAATAATAATAATAATGCCTACGAAAAACCAAAATCATAAATGATGTTCTTGTATGGTTAAAAATTGCACAAAAAACACACATAAATTACACATTGACAAAACTATCAAAACTTCAAACAACGAGAATCGAAATCAATTTTGGGTTTTAATTAATTTTTCAAAAATAAATGATGTTCTTGAATTGACCGAAATTCTCAATCTCAACAAGAAGTAATTTACAACCATAATTAGGATTAAATTAGCTCTGATTTCAATTGAAAGAATTTTAACTCAAACTAATTAGCGACATGTTAAAATTCTTAAATTCATTTAATCCCAAATTATAGCATGTATAAAATATAATATATTAGAGATAGGGTTATAGAATCACATGGAAATGACAAATATGAGTGCAGCTATGCCCGATCTTTAAAGAAAAATCGCAAACGCTGCATGTGTGTAGAGGAGAGAAACTATCTTCATTCCTTATATGCACAAAAAACATTTGTAACCTCAATGAGACAACCACAATACATATAGGATAAGAATATGAGTCTCTTCTTGTGTTTACAATATGAGTTAACTTACTCATAATAGAAAACTCATACACAAAGTTCACAAACTCAAAACAACATTATTCACAAATATGATATAGAATCACATGGAAAGGACAAATATGAGTACAACTATACCCGATCTTTAAAGAAAAATCACGAACGTTGCATGTGTGTAGAGGAGAGAAACTATCTTCATTCCTTATATGCGTAAAAAATCCTTGTAACCTCAATGAGACAACCACAATACATATACGATAAGAATATGAATCTCTTCTTGTGTTTACAATATGAGTTAACTTACTCATAATAGAAAACTCATACATAAGGTTCACAAACTCAAAACAACATTATTCACAAAGATTTAAGTGTTTATAAGAGTTTAACAACAAAATTAATTACAAATAGATTAAATTAATAAATGTTTCATAATATTTAACATTTAATTAATCTGAATTTTAAAAAATTAGTGACTATATTAATCAACACTAAAAATCTAGCATACAGTCGCAACCACGTACGTATAAATGTTATATAACGTTTTTAATTATACTACGGCATTATTCCCTTGTAATGAATGCTAAAGAATGCTAATTGTTCTCGTCCTTTTCTCCTCTGGGTTTTGTGATGTTTTATTGTTTCAGTGGTGTCCGGCTCCTTTTCCTCTTTTTTGTTATGCTATGGCACCATTTTAATTTTTGTTTTTTGGACTGGCTATGACATCGTATACGAGTATCCATATTTCTATGGATTTAATCTGAAGGAGGAAGCCCCCCCGCCCCCCCAAGGCCCAAACATCCTCCTGGAGTTGTGGGTTAATGGAGTACATAAGAAGGATGAAAAAAACATGTGGGCCGAAAACATATATATATATATATATATATATATATATATATATATATATATATATATATATATAGATTGGTCTCCTCTCCCCTTCAAGTATGCATTTTTATTTTTTCTTTTAAAATAAAGTATTCATTATTTCTAATATTATAATTATTTGTAAAATTATTTATTAGTTATTTTATTCATTTGTTGTATGGATTAGTTAAAATTTAATATTTGTAATTATAAATTTTAAATTTAATGAATAAATATTATTTAGATTAGCTTGTTCTACTTTTTTTTTTTTTTAGTAAAGGTATCTTTGAGTTAACTTTTGCATCAATTGAAACTAAGTAAGTTTAGCAATTTGATCCAAATTTGTTGGGCCCCAATGGCCCATCCCAACTAAATAGAGGGACGAACCTCTAATCCCTCTGACCTTTTACCTCATCCTTCTATCATTCTTTGAAGTTCATCGGTCAACATAATTGTCCATGTACTAGTAAATGATTCAATAGCTACCACGACACCTATTTCTTTAGGCGAAACTTCATGTCGAGGACTTACTCAGAATACTACTACAATATCATCTTTGGTTTTATAGTCAAGAATATAATAAGTTAATTTATACTTTTAGTGGATGAAACGGAAGCAAGAATATTAGCTTGAGCAATACAAATGTTGGTGGGAATCTAATGCCTAAAAAACCTGAGGGTTCCACTATAAGGATCGTTGAACGAACAAAACGAGCTTCTCTGTGGGGCGAAGTAGAAAAGTGTTGCAGACTAGGTGGGTGTGAGTTTGGAGTTAATCTGCTGCACCCATCATCTAAATTAATAAGCACCATACTTAACTTTATAAGTTAATAAAGACAATGCTTATTCATATTAAGTAATACTTTTTACAAAACGTAATTGATCTTCACTAGTTTAAGAACATGCCTTTTAATTTATATTTGAGAAGATGAATTAATTTTACCATTGTGATTGATTATTACATAAACTTGTACTTAAAATATTCATAAATATGAGGTATGTTTTAATAATTTCTTGCTAGGCGAGTTCAAGTTGTCATTTTTTTTTCCTTTTTGGTTATCACGAATTTTCATTCTTAAAATAATTCTGATAATCTTACATCAAATAATATATATATTTTTTTTTATATTTCATCTAATATCATTCATCATATATATTTTTTTCTGTGGGATCCAGACATGTACAAATTTTGATAAATGTTGAATTTTGCAATTGTTGACAAATTCGATTGGTGGATGGCAGCTATTTTTTGGTGCTTGAAAGCTGAAAGGTGTTGCATTGATAACAATGCACGCATTTGCTCTCTATAAATAGAGAGCAATTCTTCATCTGAAAACATAAGCAGAAGCAGAATCAATACGAGACCTTTTAGTAGTGAGAGGAAAATAGAAAGAATCTCATAGAGAGTTTTTAATGAGAGAAAAATAGTAAGTCAATTTGTGAGAATTTTATTCACAAATTGAAAATATAATATTATTGTATTTTTGTATTCTCATTATTGTTATAGTGGAGATTTAAGTGACTTACGAGTCCCGTAATTTTTTTTTCCTTACTCATATTGAAAATGTTTTTTACGTTAAAAATTTTTAGTATTATTATTACATTTATTTTACGCTTCCGTATAATGTTTATTTTTTAGTTCACAAAAAAAAAATTATGCTGATATTTTTTAATATTTTCTTATTATTTTTTCTCACTAAATCTGACATATTTAAAAAAAAATGTCACTAGTATTATCTTTTTCCTTCCTAAAACCCATGAAGTGTACAGGATAGGTTAAGTGCCTTTTTAAGGAGTAAGGGAGTGAGCCCTACTTACTCCATTACCAAGCACAAAGTCTGGCTCAACGGCTCAAGCAATCTTAAATGCAGAACCTCCACACCGACCTAATATATTTAAAGGAAGAATAATTTTAAATTCTCTTAATTCATTTTTTAAATATTTTTTTTAATTATTAGATATGAAAAATATTGAATATTTGTTATGTTTATAAAATTTGAATGTATTTATTTTTTAATTTAATATTTTTTTATTAAGTATTAAGAAAATTATTAAGAGAATGTTTTAAAAGGATATAACAAAATTCTTAAAGAAATTAATTAATTATCAACTTTTAGGCCAGCTTGTTTTGATTTCATAAAAACTTATAAATAAAATATCCTTTATTATTATTTATTTTGTCTTAACAAAAAAAAAATACAAATACACTTGTAACTTATTATAATAATAAAATAGCACTTATTTTAATAAACAATGTAAAATAAACACCAAGTAAAATAGTTATATTTTATGATAATATGAAATACTGATAACATCTTATTCCATTTTATTCTATCTACTATGGAGATTTTAATTTAGAGTGCGTTTGAAATATAAAAAAATAAGAGATAATTTGATTTATAAATTAAATATTGTATTTAGAATGTTTAAAAACGAGAAATAATTTAATTTATAAAATTTCATAGATTTAATTCTTTTTAATTTTGAAATTTTATCAACTTTGATACGATTTGGTAGAATTTAATGTCATCAATTTTAATAGAATTTTGTAAGATTTTATTTGATTTTAAATAAATAGATTATTTTATTTTTACTAACTATTTCTTATAAGAGTAAAAATATAAAATAATAAAATCAAATCAAATAAATTCTTATTTTAATAAATCTCAAACATAAGAAAATAATTTTTAAATAAATTCAAATTCCATTTTTTATAATAAAATTTAAATTTTAAATCAAATCGAATTAAATCATTTATAATTTTAATTGATTCTAAACAAAACATGAGCTTTAATTATTATCAATGATTATCGATGAATTATTTAGATTTAACTTATTAAATGTTCAATCAAATTAGTTTGTTTAATTAAATATTAAACAAATAAACTTAAATTTAAGGTTGATTATATAAATCAGTCAAGCTTAAACTTTATAAACTTGATATTAAAAATTAATTATATATATATATATATATATATATATATATATATATATATATATATTACTTATTCATTATCTATCGATATTAAAAATTCAATCACTAAAAAATATAATTTCAGATAAGAAAAATAGATAATAATAATAATAATTTATTTCTTGTTATTAATAATTAAAAAATTCTATAGAAATGTTATTAATTTTTTATGTAATGAATTATGAATAGTTTTTTTAGTTTTTTATTCTATTTTCTAGTATACAAATATTTACTAAATATTAAATTAATAAATTTAAATATTTCAAAAAATAATTTGATACAAAATAATAATACTCAGATTATAAATGAATTAAATAGTCAAAATCGAACTTTATAATTTCTAAACAAATCGAGTGAAAACTTTAAATTTAGTTCATTTAAATGAAATAAAATTAAATAGTTTTTTTTTTTTTGAGCTTCAAATGCTCCACTTGATGATGTGTTGGGCCTAATCTAAATAGGACAAGAGTTGGCAGTTGAGAACGTGAGAGGGAAATCTGGAAAAGGGATTCATTGTAAACTGTAATGGAGATTGAGATTTTGAGTGAGCAGAAGCTGAAACCCTAATTAGGATTGTGAATGGATGCGAAGGATATCCTGGGATTGCCGAAGAACTCATTCCCAGCTGTGGAGAAGAAGTCTCGACCTCACAAAGAGTCTCAGAGAAAACCAGATGGCATTTCGCGTGAGGTAGGTATTCATGTTTCTGATCTCTCTCTCCATTATATTATAATTATAACTATAATATATATTCATATATTTTTGTTGGTGGGGTTTACCGAATTGAATTGAATTGAATTGAATTTGATTGGTAGGTGTATGCGCTTACTGGTGGATTGCCACCTCTTATGCCTACGATTGATGCCTCTCAATTGAAAAAAAGGCCTCCTTTTGATGAAAAGGTTTGTTTTTCTTTTTGCAATACTCAATCACTTTGGTTTGGTGAATCAATTAACTACTTATTGAGGAATTTGAGTTTTTTCAGATCACTTGGCAATGGCTTCCTTTCACCAGTTCTGCTCGTAAAGATAATCTTCACCTTTACCATTGGGTAAGTTCTTCTGTCAGTGACAGCTCTCCTCTCTGTAAAATTATCTATGAGCATGCAAATTGTTGTTATCATATTATGTGTCTCTTCTATTGCAGGTCCGAGTCGTCAATGGTGTTCCACCAACAGGGGACTATTCTTTTGCTAAGTATAACAAGGTAAATGCATGTGTACTCTTTGTCTTCATGCATGCTCTGCATTCCTTTAATTTTTGGTTTTATTTTCAAATTTGGCTTTAGTCAACATCTTTTATTTACAAAGATTGAATGTTAGTTTACCTGCTCTGGTGCAGTCTGTTGACATTATCAAATACACAGATGAGGAGTATGAGAAATATTTGACAGATCCTGTACGTATCATGTCTAATTGTATGATTTTATGGAACTTTATGTAGGGGTTTGCTTGAACTACAATGTTGCAATTTTTTATGCTACCCAAAAATCTGAATTTTATTCACTGTATCAAAGTGATGATATTGTAGTGTCCTCTTTGACTTCTATTGCAAGGATAGTAGAATACACATTGAAAGTTCTTTTTGTGTATACAACTTTAAATTTGTTAAATTGCTAGTTGGTAATTACTTGTGTTGGAGCTTATAAATTGAAAGCCTCTTTTTTTCAGAAGAGAAGGATATTGGGTTGTTCCTGTGCAGGCTATTAACAATAAGCTATTCTGTTAACAATCCTAGGGGTGTTTTCTTTAGTCATTGATTTAACACAGGTTTCGTGTTAAAATATTGATGGATCCTTGAAATTCAAGAGATTAGTGTGAAGTTGGATTAATATACATTTTTGTGAGGATGATAACAGTCAGATTCTATAAACCTGAGCAGAATCATGACAATCATGACTGTAATTAGCTTTTGGCGATTGAGTCTTAGTCAAATCTCTCATTTACTTTTGCTGAGGATTATCTCTTGTGAGACAATTCACTAGCAATCGGTATATCTTTATTTAATGGTCAGCTGTTCCATTTGGGGTTTTTTTTTAAAATATGAAGAGATACCATTTGGTTTGAAGTGACAAAATTTGTTTGAAGCTAAGTGTTGATTGAGCTTATGTACTAATACCTTTATGTAGGAGATCTTAGGAAAATTTACTCGCTTCCAGGTGGATAACTATTCCGTTTGTGATGAAGTTGGTCGTTTTTGGAGAATTGTCATAGTAAAGTCTGGAAACGTCAGTTCATTGATGATTAGTGGAATCATTTTAAGGAAACATGTAGGAACTTGTTGAATGATTTTTTGAAAGCTTACTAATTGTGTAATGACAATAAGAGTAGGGTCAGAATTTCAATTATTGTTACCTTTGGGTTTTGTTGTTTAAAAGAGCTTGTCCTTTGAATCGAATAGCTACCTGTATGGATGGGAATTTGGGATAACTGATTTTTCCTTACATTGGTATCATGATGTTTGGTTTCAAGAACAGGAAAAGATTATCAATTTAGGCATAAACAAAGGCGCAAATTTGTGATCAATTTTGAAGGATCTGTATCTATGAACCTAGCTTAGGTTTGCATCTGCTTCTTTTGTATGCAACACTCAATCGTACTCTTCATTGTATAAAATTACTCACCCTTAACTGCAACTGTGTGATCCTATGTGCTTTTCACAATTGAAAGTTGAAACATATTGGCATTCTACCAGTATTTATACATCCATCTCTTTTATTAAGTGTTAAATGCTTTGCTCTCTTCCATTGTGTTTTATCTATGTAGATGTGGACCAAGGAGGAGACAGACCAACTATTTGACTTATGTGAGAGGTTTGATCTCCGATTTATTGTAATAGCTGATAGGTTCCCGTCATCTCGGACTGTAGAGGAATTAAAGGATCGATATTATAGTGGTATGCCTATTTGTTCACAAAAGTATTATATGTTGCACTCTGTAATTCTTTTTCTTTTATTCATACTTTAAGTTTGATTCTTTGGAGACTATGTAAGCAAAAATGAGATATTTAAACTTTATTTTTGATGACATCATCCCCCACTGTCATGTAGTATCCCGGGCTATATTAATTGCTAGGGCTCCATCTTCTGGGGAGGTTGCAGCAAATCCTGTTGTTAAGGTGCAGTAAACTTTTTGAATAAAAATAGCTTTGTATGTTGCTTGTAAGTTACTTTCTTTTGTTTTTTGGAGTAGACTATTTGTAGTAAAAACAAACTTGTATCTGCCTTAGGACGTTGCCATGTGGTCATAGTAACTAGTGCTTCCTCCTCAATGTAGGAACCATATAATGTTTCACAAGAGATCGAGCGAAAACGAGCTCTGTCCATGGTCCTCTCTCAAACAAGGCAACAAGAGCGAAGAGATGAAGAGGTTTTGAACTTTTTTTTTAAAAAAATATTATTTAATTATTAGTTTATATGTTTCTGTTATTAGTATACTTTTATAGCAAATGAAGTAAATATAGCTATCTATTTCTGTTATTTTATGTAGATTCTTGTTGAAGCAAAAAGAATAGCTGAGTTACGCATGCCTGCTAAGGTGATTTTTTAAAGATTGTTTTTCTATGACACTGTTAATTCCATGTGGAGAGGAGGAATTGTTATCAAGAGTCAAGATTAAATTTCAGATTATCTGATTCTGATTTCTTGATTAATCGTAGTTCTAAATTCCTACCCATGAACTTTAAATATTGGGGAATGTTTCTTATTACTGTGATTATGCATCATACAAACTTTTTCTGGTATGTACTTTTTCATTTGCACTGGGAGGTAAGTTAGAGTTGTGTACTCATAACTTTATTACTATTCAATTTTAGTATTTTACTGCCAGTAAAATATTTGTAGAAGGGGTGTCATTGAATCACTTGTTCCCAGTTTATGATTACCAAATTGGAGCAACAAAACAATATATAAAATGTATTCACATGATCTATGCATGCACCTGTGCCTGTGATTTGTGATATCATGCATCTGATTTTATATATGTTTTAGGTTGCTGAAGAGTCTCAGTTGGTTGTTGCTTCAAATGCTGGTGCAGAAGTTACAGAGAGGGCTATCCCTGGTGAAACTGTTTCTCCATCGATGGTTGTGCCTTCCACATTAACAGATAATGCATCTACTCTAGCTTCTCTTCGCACTGTAAGTTATACAGAAGGTTTCCAGTTATGCATCCTCTGCCTTTTCTCCATTGACACTTCTGTTCTCAACACCTCTGCTAAACCCCACTCCCCACCCCCACCCCCAGGGAAGGTAGAATAACAAGGATTCTGTTGTTCAAATTAATGAAAATTTGATCTTGCATTGATCACAATTTTTCAAATAACTATTTTTTCATGAGAGGCAATTTCAACAATTTGTTAATGCTTATACTTCAGAACATAATCTGATAGTGAGAAATATTTCAGCTTCGTGTATATTTGAGAACATATGCACTTGAGCAAATGGTGCAAGCTGCAAGCTCATCTGCTGGACTTAGGACTATCAAACGGGTTGAGCAAACTTTGCAAGATCTTGGGGTTTGTCTAGACTCCTTGAACTTTTAATGCAGTTTAGATATTTCTTTTTTTTTCTGCATGGTGCAGTCATGTAGTAGTCACTGATCTGTACTTGTAACAATATATAAAACCCTTACATTCTTCATTTCAGGCAGGCTAATGATTTTAAATGCCTTTTTTAACTATTAAATTGGTGTTTGGTTTTGAGCGTAGGGCTGTAAATGAGCTGTGTGCTTTCAGAGAACTATTTAGGCTCAGCTTGCATAGCTGGCTTGGCTTGTCTCAGCTTGACTAGCATCGTTAATAGTTCAATTTTTTATCCAAAAAAAAGAATAACAATTATTTCTATATATCTTTTGCACAACAATTTTTATACAAATAAAATAAGAAAATATATATTTACGTAACATAAAGATATAATTGAGCTCATTTAAACTTGAAATCAGCTTGTTTAGGCTTGTTGAAGCTAGAATTCTCAAACAAAATAAAAAAATACATTAATAAATCTGAGCTGAAATGTTTATTAAATGAGTTGAGCTTGAGCATATCTTTGGATTCATAAGTGAAGCCCAATCACACTAGAAAATACTAACTCTTCCCGAATCCTGATGCATTTCCTTTAATTTGGATCGACTGTGATTGCAGGTCAATTTGAAACCAAGGGTTCCAACGAAAGCTGTTTGTGCAGAGCATCTTGAACTTAGAAAAGAAATACTAACTTTACTGAATCTTCAGAAACAGGTATATGAGTTGAGAGAAACAAATTTGCCCCGTGGAATGTATTTATTAGTTTTGTATTATGAATTTTGAGGATTTCACTAGTTAGGATGCCCATAGGGTTGTAATATGCCTTTCTAATGTTTTATTTTTTATAGGATTAGCAACTTCAACATTGACTTGCTTTTTCCAAATATCAATTTCTTTGATTTAATTACTTAAGATATTTGTTTCAGGTGCAATATAAAGAGGCTGAAGGTTCATCTTTTCGTGATGGGTCATACGGCGAAACACCAGGCACACCAAAGGTTAGAAATCTGGTTTTTATTTTGGTACTTTCCCCTCTATTGTTTTCATTGTTTTAGGCTTGTGATTGTCCAATGAAGCTGTTCTTTCTCCCAATCCATGAGTTTGTGATTTGTAAACTACTGACAGCGTTTGCACCGTGGTGGGGATCAGGATCGAACATTTATTCCAGACTCCATGAGTTTTGGAGGTAATAGATTAATTTTGTTTGCACCTGCTACCTAATTTTCTGTAAGTGATAGGAATTTCATCTATTTATTTATTATTAAAGCTATGCATATAACTGTGGTTTCAGGAGAAAGGGTTGGCAAAAAGGACCACAAGCGCAAGGTACACTGCAGTCTTTTGTCTAATTATTCTCTCCTTGATTGTTCGTTTCCCACTTACTTTTGGACCAATTTCATAATGCATTATTTGGAAATTTTATTTGCACAGGCACCTGGAGCTCCATCGCCATCAGCTCATAAAAGACCTAGAAAACTAAAGGCATCAGATCTTTAGATTCACTGGTAAGAGCTTAAATTTAGCACAGATGATACAAACAAGACTTATTAAGTATCATTGTTTTGTAATTTAATATCCGTCTGTACCATTTATTTGCTTCTGTAATATAATATCTTTGGTGCTTCAACAACCTTATGGTACTTATTCTGTCTTCCATTTTTTGCTTGTATAATGAACCAGCACAACAAAGCTTGTTAATGCATTGTATTTACTAATGTTTTGCATGTTATGTGTCAGGTGGCAACCGGAAAAGATTTTTCGATATGTAGAATTCCTTCAATCGGAATTATGAATGTTGTGGAAAGTGGCAGTGAACTCTAAACACCTGTAAATTCTTGCTGTATATTTTAGTCTAACTGAAGTTCCGGTCCACAATTTAGAGAAATTAACGCCATTCTTGGTATTCAGTGCAAAATGGAGCCTTGAATTAAAATCCCTGGGATGAGTGGGCTCTCGCATCTTCAGCATGTGTACAAACTCCTTATTAGGATATGCATGTTAATAAGTTGGAGTTGGAAACTCCAGATGTCAGTCTGTTAAGGCTTATATCGGGATGTAGAAATTGGCATGTCTTTGTGAAGCTAATAGAATAAATGCCTTGCATCAGGGAAAGGTAGAATGGAGAATAAAAATGAAATTTTCAGGGCAAAAAATCGTCCATTTTCTTCATATACCATGTTCAACAGCAAATATATTACTCTTCTGATACAGAGAACAATGAAAAAAATATTCTTAATCAATGACATGATTATTCAAAATAAAGGAAGATAATTTTATCCTCCAATGTACCAAAAAAAAAAAAGGGAAGATAATTTTATGGGTTTTTGTCATGGACGTGCTAAATTCATGAAAAGCACATGAGCAAAGAAAACAACGAAGGGATAACTGATTGATGAGCTTATTTGATCAGAGAACATATCCTTCTCATATTTGGAAAAATGTTCAAAGTTCTAACTGCATGATAAATTGTTATGCCCGGCGCCTTCTTTCTGCAGACAATCTTCTAGCGAAACTGCCAGAATATGAAGAGAAAGCAAAAATGAGCTGAGCAGAGGTAAAAGTGAACTATGATCAAATTGGTGGATGGTAAATAAGAAACCCATTACTGACTGGGTGATTGCCTTGCAATTGATGGGTACCCTTCCATCCATAGGCATTTCTTGCAAGCCTGTTAGTGGGTTAACCAATGTAATGGGCCTACTGAGAAGGTCCCTGGCAATCCTCTCCAGCGCGTCAACGTTGTCTTTACTTGCGTCATTGAGTTTAATTTGGTTAGGATCCAATGTGTAATCCTGGTGCGGAGCCATGAGCCATTTCTTACTTGGTTTAGTTATAATATTAATAATTGAACATCAATCATTGAACTGTTGTGGTTGATAAAGATATATTCATACAGGGAACGAATGAGAGGAACTGGTGTGGTTGACAACCCAAAAGAGTGAAAATTTGGAATGCAAGTTAATTATTCGGGTTGGCATACCTGGATTCGGAGGAAGTTGTGCATAGAATTGTTGTGGCCTAGTACAAGGGCCGTGCACATATCTACCATGTCAACGGAAGCCCTGAAGAGAACGTCAATCAATGTTGGCAATCCTTTTTCCACGTTGAACCAATCAAGCGGGCTACCAAATCCAATTTCATGACCATAAGGCTTTGCAGAACCTGTCCCAAGAGACAGAACCAAAAATTTACTGTAATCTGGACTGTCAAGTGTTGTATGGTTTTCACTCATCCTTGCTGCTTCATGTATGGCAAACACTGTCTGAATGATAGACAAAAAACACCAGCAAACAAAGTTAAGTTTCATGAATAACAGTTTTTCTTTCAGATACGCACCCCACAAAAACGAAATGCTAGAGCGTCATATTACAGGATTGTTGGCCGCTACTCCACCATCAACTAGAGAGTATCTTTTGCCATTGCCAACGAACTCATGGGGAGGGAAAAAATATGGAGCAGCAGCTGTGCTCATGATCACGTCTGCCAATTGTATATCAGATTTCATCCTCTTTGCCTGCATCAGCATGCATTTGGCATTGTAACATCAGCATTCACCAAAACATACTAACATGCAACTATCAGCTAGCCATGATTGCTACGGAAGTCAACAATACAAGCCTGGAATGCAACATGGTAAATAAAAACTAGTTGGGAAGACTAGACCCGCCTGCTGTGTAGAGAATATGACAGGATGGAGGTAATTCATGTCATAAGCAGGGATAACAACATTTGTCAAAGTATCAGCCAAGCAAATTCCTCCAAGAATTTCTGTAATTTTTTTATTAAGAGGAGACTTGTCATATAAAGGGGCAAAAGCCTTTGTCAAAAACCACACCCCCGCTTTCAACACCCATGATCTGGGGAACTTGACCATCTTGCTAAATAAAGATCCTCCCGGAAGGGGGTCAAGACTGCAAGTCACAAATAAAACCCATTAATGCCATTACTGAAGAGAGGCCATGGGTAGCAGCCAAACAAGAAGGAAGAAAATTGAAGAAATAGAAAAATGGTGTAGTCTTATTCTTGAAAATAAAGTTAAGGTGAAGGCTCCTATCAAGTAAATGAATGTACATTGATATCCTTTCATATCATTACTTCTTTCTTCTTTCCTAGCTACAATAAAATTCAAAGTCAAGCCACACTATCTCCTCATATTTGATGCAAGTTTTTCTCATTTTCTGGTCTACACACAGCGTAATTTATGCTTCCTAAGTTCCTGATTTGTAAAGGAATATACAATAAATAGTTATACCTTCTCATGAATGGTTTAGCAACAGAATTCATAATCTCTGCTTCTTCAGAAAATATTTTTGGGCCTTCCTCGCAATAAAACTTGTTGATTTCTTTGGCAGTACAAGGGCGACCATCTTTTGTGGATGGCATTGTAAGCATTGCTGTCATGATTCCTCCCATGCTCGTCCCAGCAATATAATCAAAGTAGTCCACAATCCTCGCTTCTTCACCATCAAGCTTCTGAAAAGAAAAAAACAAAAAAAGAAAAAGAAAAGAGAAGGTTATCTAGTCCATGCTGTCATGATTCCTTTCCTAGTCACGTTTGGCCTCAAGGATGGCGAGAAAGCAGGCAAGAAATCTGTTACCTGAAGTTCGGCTTCAAGGAAGGTGAGAATAAACCCTGGGATAACACCACGAATCCCTCCTCCAATGCTAAGTATGGTAACGAGTCCTCCATTATCATCCAAAGGTATTGGACTTTCATCCATCATCCCTACTTGATATGGAACTTCTTAGCAATCAATAATTACCTAACCCTGGAGGTTGATAACATAGGAGAGAAGATGATCCCTTGCCTACTTATAAAGAAGCCAGAGACTAATTATATATTCTTTGTGCCTTCCGTAATCTTTATTTGTAAGTTTTACCTTCCTTCCCCGTTTGGAAAGCAGATGTTTTGCCAAAGGGCCCAGCTGCAATAAGCAGCTCATCTTGAATAGCCCACATACTCTGTCAGTAGATACTCTTGAACTTTACCCTTGACATCATATCTCGAAAGATGTCAGATAGTAAGAGGGTACATTCCTTTCCTTTTCCTCCCTCCATGCATCCAATATTTCTTCCTTTGCCCTACTTGAAGCACACAAACGCCTGGATGGATGGGTTGAACTTGAATTTGCCATACACATTATGCATTGGAAAATACTTGAAGCACATCCCTTAGATCACATCACCTCATACATTTGTGTGAGGTGACAGAATCAAAATGTGAGTGTGCAGAAAATGATGTGAGACCAATTATAATCAAATGATGAAAATTGTGGAGATATGAGGTGATATGTGTGTTTAGCATTATTCTTGTGCATTCTTTAATCTTTAAGCAATTGCTGTAATTAATTCCTCCCTGTTTCCAGCGGGATATTTGTCATTTTATTTTCTGCAATGTTATGATCTGTCTTCTGCAAATTGATATTGCTAGGTTCCTTTCTTGCTGGGGTTGTTTTCATCAGCTTTGGTACTATCCCAAGCAAATATTGAAATCTTTGGCCAGGTAGTTCATATTACAACCAGTTTCCGCTAAAGCCTTCCATTAATTTGTGAATTTTTTTTATAATTTCTCATATTATACACCCTCTCCCCTATCATCGAGTCCTAAATTACTATGAATGCTACAAGTCTAACCAAGGACAGTCTATAATGCTGATGCATATATCCAACTATATTCACGACGACTGATAATTTTTCAATTAATTTACTAGTATAATGCTATTAAACAATACAAAGAGACAATTGCATACATACATCTAACAATCAGAAACCAGCGGAGGAGGAAGGCCGTGATGGAAGTTTCAGTCTGAAGTAGACATACAAACAGTGGAAACATAGAAAGTAATAATAAGAAAAGAGAAACTACACAGCAACAGCACACTAGTAAAGCACCTGCTGTGATGAACCCTGATTTATAAAGTTCAACGATGTCAACACAGGGGCTTTATTCTTCATAATCTCCTCAGCTAGCGTGATATATCTTTAGCCAGGAGGGTAAAAATTACAGGAAATAAATTTTCACATAAATGAGTTATGAGGCCATACCCATGCGTTGGCAATATAAATTATATATAGTATCATCACTGCCACTGGCAGTGAACCAGAAAAGATAGATCATCCATGAGCCATGGATATCATAATCTTGAGTCCCTCCACTATTCACCTACAAGTACCCTCTGTTGTGATTTATGAACAAATTCATAAACTGACCTTTAAATTTATGTTACAGTGATCCCTGAAAAAAGGTGAAATTAGGACAGTAATTGTTTGTAGAACATGATGAAAATAATGAGCATCCTTCCTAGGTAGAGAAGGTAACATTGAGAATGTGTGGAAACTTCTCCTTGATAGCTGCTTTGATTCCTGATCCAATGGAGTCTGGCCCAACATACTTGACATGGCAGTCCCCTCCTTCAACAGATAACACTTCCACGCTGCCTCCATAATTCTTAATGGCCGGTCTCAATATCTCAAGATGATTATTCACTGCCTATAATTGCAAAACACATCCCAACCATCGATATCATTTCTATTTCTATTCTATAATATATATATTCGAGTAGGATTCACTTATACCAGTGTAAATTTTTTTTTTTCTTATTTATTTTTAACTATTAAATCTACTTTCATATATATAAAATAATTTCAACTATAAATTATCCTAGTGTATCAATATATATATATATAATTTCATTATCAACTCATTACCAAAAAAATAAAATAAAAAAATAAAACCTGACCTCAACGGTTGTCTCCGCTGGTTCATGATCATATACTTGGAGTATATCCTTGACGGCATCTCCAAATTTTTCCTTAAGTACGCGCTCGATCCCCATCTTCATGGTTGTGGTTGAGCTGGGACAACTTTCACATGCTCCTTGCAGTCTCAGAGATATAACACCGTCTTCAACGGAGACCACGTCGACGTTGCCACCGTCGGTGATGAGGTAAGGGCGAACATCTTCGAGGACGAGGTCGACGTTTGAAGCGGTGAGATCAAATTTATGGGCAGAGTACAATCCAGGTGAGCGGTTTTGGTTGGAGGCAGATGCCAATGGAATTGTAGTTGAGATTCTGTTTTGCTTCCGAGTTATGAAATTGAAAACTGGAAACTTTAGTTGATGGCCATGGGGTTGTTGTTGTTGTTGTTGACCACTCAATCTCATTATTGAACAAGTTGAGGTTAGAGCCGCCATAGGAAGGAGCTGCAGGAGTGATATCCGTATCAGTATCGAGATGTTATTGTCTGCATACAAAATATACCATATTATATTTATATATAAAAGATAAAAAGCTAAAGAGAAGATAATTTGTTGTGATAAAAAAATTTAGTGAAATCTGTCCATCTTTTCATTTTAACTTTTGTAAATATAAGGTGATATACCTATATTCACACAAGAATATTTTATCAGTATCACACATACAACACAGTACAATGCAATGCACACCACGGAATTACAAAGAAATTTTCAAACAGTCAGTGTGGCCCAACTAGCCCAACTGAGTCCATGTTTGGACTATTAGGCCTTTTTACATGTTTGGGCTGCCTAACATCTCATTTGCTCATTTTATTGCATTGCATGTCACTGTGACACCGTCTGCTAGGGAGTCTGGGGTTATTGCGTTCTTGTTCAATGCTCTATATCTTTGGTAAAATTGGTCGGAATTTTTTTTTTGTATTTTATATTTTCATCATATAATGGTTATATATTTGAAATAATTAATATTAAATATTTTAAAGACAAAGACATCGTGAGAACTATATTAACTTTTTTTTAATAAAATGATAGTAAACTTATCAACACGGAATTTAAATAACATTATTTAGAGTTAAACTTACACCTATAAAAAAAACAAAGTTCAAGATCAAGACCTTAACTATTCGTATCAATTCATGTTGACAATATTATATTAACTTTTAAACATTTATTAGTAGACACTAATTAAGTAATTAAAAAAAATTATTAAATAAGAATTATATTTGTTTAATATTTTCAAAATTTAAAAAATATTTAATATTTTATTTTTAAGTAAATAAGAATATTCATTTATTAAATAATATTATTAATATTAAATATTAAATACTTCTTAAACGTTAACACCAACCTAACTTTTATACTCGTAAAAAAAAAACTAACTTTTATACAATTTTTTTAAGCGAATCAAAATATAGCACTAGATATTACAAAATCTCAATCATATCATAATAACAAATATTGATCATTGACTTAAAAAATGAATTTCCTTTGATTGAAGACTTAAAAATAGAGTTATCTTTTTTAATATGATATTCTTACATTATTTTTTATCTTATATTTATTTTATATTTATTTTAGATAAATATAATTAAATGAAAGAAAATAATATAACAAAATAAATATAATAAATAATATTAAAATAAATATAATATATATATATATTATTTTTGTGTTAAAAAAATTAAAGTTAAAGTGAAAATTAATAATCCATTATATTTCATAGTACAAGACAAGAAAATGTATGATGTCATGATGTGGTATTAATATTGTGGTATTTGATTTGGTATTACGTTGGTAAAGAACTTAAGTTTAAAAAGTGGGGGCTTAAGTTTAGTTAAAAGTGTGTTTGCGATACGCACGTGTTATGTTTGGGAACTTTTATTTCAAAAGTGAGTTTACAATGATAGTAAAAATAGTGATAAAATTATTGTTTTTGCTCAAACTTACGTTTAAAGCAAAAATCATGTTGAAATAATGTCAACTAATTTCCACTCAAACTTACTTTCTCTCCCTTCAAGAATTTTAAAGTCACGTTTGGACCCTCCAACGGGTTACCAAACATGCACTTAGTTGTCTGGCGAACGGAAAAGGTGCTCTTCGTAGCTCACTTTATGTATGAGAGGACAGCAACCCAGCCCCCATTTATAGGATATCAAGTGCATGTTTGGTAACCCGTTGGAGGGTCCAAACGTGACTTTAAAATTCTTGAAGGGAGAAAAAGTATGTTTGGGTGGAAATTAGTTGACATTATTTCAACATGATTTTTGCTTCAAACGTAAGTTTGAGCAAAAGCAATAATTTTATCAGTTGAAGGCTATTTTTCACTATCATTCATTTTGTCAAACTCACTTTTGAAATAAAAGTTCCCAAACATAAATTACGTTACTGCAAACACACTTTTAACTAAACATAAGTTTGCAAACACACTTTCAACTAAACTTAAGTTTACCAACTGCAATCCAAACACACACTAATTAAGCCCATAGGGCCATATAGCAAAAGACATTTATTTTTTTTACATTAAGCAACAGACATCTATTAAGCATGGGTGTTCTAGATTGGGTTAAGTGTGTTCAATGTCAATTTTGAATTTGATCTATTTAAGAAATTTTTTTGCTTAACTTGAATTAATTTGATTTGTTTAAGAAATTTTTTTTAATTCTATCTAACTCAATCTAACTCACTCAAGAGTATATTGAATTTGGTCGAACACAGTGAATCTGATATTTAAAAAAAAATCTTTAAAATAAAATTAAAATACAAAATATAACAAATTAACATCATAAATCTCAGTCTCAAATAAATTAAATATCATAAGTCAATAAGTACATAATAAATTAATAATTAACAAAATTTATTAAGTTTATAATAAATTAAATAAAATTAGTCATAACTTAAACAACAAATTAGTCTAACCAATCGAGTCGTTGTTAATATCACGCATTATGTCATATGTATTGATATAATCATTGACTTCACTCTATATTTTTTTCCATATATCCTTTATCATCTAAACGATTCATTAATTTTTTAACACAACTGTTACTTAGATGCGTCGAGAGTCTTATGAACTTATTTTCTTTATTTACTTTGAGAGTGACACCACAATGCATATACTTAAACTTGATAGGAATAACACAAAAATAAGGAGAAAGAAAAAGAAATATCGCCACAGTTCTCATATGAATTATGAATTTATATGATAATAATATAAATATACCTTTTTTTTAAGGAAACTGTTCTCTTTTCTTCTATAAGCTAAAGCCTGTGTGACTGAATTCTACTCATTTGAACTTGAACCCACTTGTCAGAATCTCCAATGCCCTCTGCTCCATCTAGTGAGCTTACCCATAACGTCACACTAACTTCAATTGCATTTGAAAACTCATAACATTGCATTTGAAAACTCATAACATTGCATTTGAATCAAGATTTATTAAAATTAACTCAATTGTACGAGGATATATAGTTTTTTCAAGTTGGGAACTTTTTCCTATTAGTGAAAATCAAAGACCAAAAAGAGAGAGAAATATATAGAAATGAGAAGAAGCCAATAATGGCAAGGTAGTAGCTGAACCAGACTTGAACAGCGTTATTGAGACCAATGATCTTGCTTTTTTCAAGGATCTTAATAGCAAAAAAGGAAAATGGTCACGAATAACATTCTTAGGCAAGGAAACTACACAACAAACCAGATCTGGAACAGGATGGATGTTGGAGTCGTACGACTTGGACACCGGCACCGCAAACGCAAAGTGTGGAGGGTCAAGAGAGGGACGCTTGGAAGCTTTGCTGTAGACAAAGTGTGGACTATGGAGGGAGAGAAGAAGTAGTTGATGTGGGTGTGACCGTGTCACCGTGTGGGTGAAGACGTGGAGTAGTGAATTTAGGGATTGAAATGAGAGTGGTGGGTGTTAAGCTGATTTTACAAAAAAAAAAAGTCATGGGTGAGTTGGGTTGTGCGGGTTAGAAGTGTTTCAACTCGTTATCCGACCCACATACTATAGGTTGAACATTTTACAATCCAATACAATCCGTGAACTCAATCCAACTCGTATTTTATGAGTTAGGTTAGGTCGAAACCTGCGAATTCGTGAGTCAACCCAACTCAACCCATTGGACACCCCTACTATTAAAAAACATTGTGGTTAATAAAAAAAAAAAGGAGCATTGTGGGTTATGGCATCAAGTACTGTAAAATTATAAATAGTATATAGGAACTCTACACGGTATTCCCACAAATACCACTTAATTATAAATTTGTACGCACTTAATTTTTTTACAAATTTATTCTTTTATATGTATCAAAATCTTTTGTTATCAAATTATTAAAAAATAAAACTTGCTTTGCTAAACTTTCAATAACATACATTCATATCACATATGTAAAATAGTAAATAAAAAAATATTTAAATTTTTTTTATCAATGATATTTATGTCATTTGAAATAATTTTAATTTTATTAATTCTATGTACTAAATAATAAATAATTTATAATTTTATTCCATTTTAAAGCTTACTAAATTTTAGATTGAGCATAACTGTTTTATTTTAATTTTCTTACATTATTTCATTTATTCATGTGCCAAATATAAAAGTAAAAAAATTGTGGAATCATTTAATTTTAAGTATATATAAGTAATGTTAAAAGAGAGATAGTTCAATTGGTAAAATTAAACAAGGTCAATAAAAAATAGTTATAGGTACAATATATGCTAATATAATAGATCATTCATAAATAATAAAATGTCACTCTTTGTCCTCGTTGAGACTTATGTTATGTTTTGACCATAAAATGTTACAACTTTCCATTATGTACTTTCATTTAAAAAGGAAAGGGACTTGTAGCTAAACTTATAATATGTTTTGATCATACTTTGTCGGTTTCAAAATAATTATTGTAGTGCCAAAAAAAGTAATTATTGTTTTAATGAGTAAATTTTATTTTATTTTATTTTTCGTTTTAGAAAATAAAATAATATTAAATTTTTTATTTTTATTTATCTCTTAGAATATCCATTAAGTAAAATTAGATAGAGTATTAATGGAGGGAGAAGATAAATTAGTCAAATGTAGTTATATATTTTTTTTAAGATTGAGAGTATTTATTATTTAATACTCTTTCCATTCTTAAATAATAGTCATTTTTTAAAATTTATTTTGTTCTAAATTATTTGTCACTTTTAAAAATTAAAAAATATTTATTATTTATTTTCAATTTTATCCTTATTTATTGTTATTTTTACTAACAATCTTTTTCTCTTTCATATTAGTTGTTTCTTATCTTTTTAAAGGTAATGTTATCAACTATCAATTTTTTTCCTAAAATTTAAATCATTTAATGAGTTTTTTTAATTAATATGCTTAAACCTTAAACAATTATTATTTAAAAATGAAAAAAAACTTTTTTAATTAATGTGTAAAAATTTTAAATTACAAATATTGTAAAATATATGAATAAAAATATTACAACTTTCTGACATCTATCTATATAATATACAACTATTAAAGGTTTTTTTATACGGTTTAAATTCTTGTTCATTTACACGTGGCAGTGCCTCCACAAAATATGGTGGTCCATGATTTGTTCACTGTTTTCCTTTCTTTTTTTTTTACGCAATTTAATAGTTTTTCTTACTTATTTTGTTGTTTGATCATTTGACAATTTGACTGCCTTAAATGTTCATAAGAATTCAGCTTCTCTTGAAATCACGTGTTTTACACATTTCACTAGTCTTATATGTTACAAGAGTAAGGGAGCGGATATGATGATTAGCTTAGGTTAGGCACTTAGAGCTCTTTAATGTTTGTGACCTCTACGCTTTCATTTCTGTCAAAAACATTTTGCTCTGCTCACGTTCTCTCTCCTCTTTTGAGAAAAAAATTTATCTCATCCCGATCCTTTCTCTTTCAATCTTTCCTTTGCTTAAAGCTCTATGTTTTGGTTCATTGGCAAGCTAATCAAGAGAAACTACTGCATTCCAAACCTTCCATTATCACTTTCATCAACGAGCTGAAGAAGCTTCACCAACTTGTCTCCTTCGCTGTTGCCGAAGAACTCATGTGGTTTTTACTTCTAATCTTTTTATTCCCGTTTCAAAAATCGATTCTTTATATCCCTTTTTCTACCATGGCGTTAACTTCGGTGACTATGGCAGAGGACTATGGTGGCTATGGTGGTGTATGAATTATTGCAATGGAATTCCAAGTGTGATGAACAATAGAATATGCAAGTCGGGTTTTTTTCCTTATTATTTTTTGACTCTTGCATTATGTTAAAACATATGAGGATGCTGAGAGTTTGTTAAATGGGTGGGATGCCATCTCACCTTAATTTCATCATTAATTTTCTTTCCTCTTAATTTGGGAGGTATGGAGATGAAATTATCTTTTTTTAACTTTTTTCAATATAAATACCATAAATCTATCCCATGTAAAACATCCACTTCCCAAACAATAACGATAACTTTTTATTTTATTCTAAAATATCCAAACAATAAAATAAGATTTTGGTTTCCCATTCCATCCCATTCCATCTCATCTTATCCCATTCATTCCATTTCATTCCATCACTTATTAAATATCCAAACATGCTGACAAGGAAGCTTGACTAATGAGATAAAGAGTATGGCAGAGGAACTTTAGTTTATTCTTCCTCCTCAATCCATTCTCGAGAGACTCTCATGTAATTTTTTGCAATATACTCCAGGTGACTATGGTGGCTATGGTGGTGTATGAATTATTGCAGTCGTTTGCTCTCCCATTCCAAGTGTGATGGTTGATGACAATTTCCATCTTATGCAAGTATTTTTTTCCTTAACTTCTTTATTTTTTGACTCTTGCATTAATTATTGTCATGAAGACATATGAGGTTTGCTGGAAGTTTGTTATAATTTTTTCCTATTTGTATGCTTTCAAAACTTGAACCTTTTCAATTTCAATCCTTTTTTTTATATTGTATATTTACTGGAAGATTTATTTTTTCTGGCTATCCTGTATAACAGTGTAGTGTTGGTTGTGTAAATTGAGATTATTGGAGATATTTGGTGTAGAAACCGTTGAGAATGTCTTGCAAAACTTAGATGGTTTAACTTTTTTTCAAGAATAAAATAAAATAAAATAAATTCAAAGCTACTTTAACCATGTATTGGCAACATGATTTTGGACAACAAAATTATGTTTGATAGATTTATTTTCTTTTCCCTTTTATTTTATTAGAGTCTAGATTCAGTTTCTTGCATTTGCATGGTGCTCATACTTAAATTTGGATGTTGGTGTTGCCATGGCGAGTTGAACTTAAAGTTCAAGTTGAGCAACAATTAATAGTCCCTACCATTTACTGTTGAAAAGCACATATACGGGGCAATTGACTTTGAAAGAAGTTGCAAGGCCAACAGCTGCAAGCTGTAGGTGCAAACGAACAACATCTCTAGACCAATTCCCCATATTCTGACAAGGAAGCTTGACAGTAATGAGATAAAGTCTTATACCAGGAGATATAAGACTTGGTAGAGAAGGGCAAACATGAACTTTAGTTTATTCTTCCTCCTCAATCCATTCTCGGTGGAGAGACTCTCATGTAATTTTTTGCAATATACTCCAGGTGCATAACAAAATGTGTGGTATGAAGAATAAGATGCTTCCAATGAGTTATTTCAGCCTTACTGAAATTTAGAAGGCCAATCCCTTGAAATTCATTTTTCCTTGTCATTTTCTCAGTAATTTTCAATATATCACCCTAGTCAGTATCTACATTCAACATAGACTGAGGATTTGAACCACCCCATATCCAACTGTATACAAAATTAGGCCTGCATTGTCTAAATTTGGAATTAGGATTTGATTCTTTACTTAACTCCATTTTCACTTCATTTACAGAAAATATTGTTTCATATTTTTTAAAATCAGATTATTAGGTGATATGATAATTGCAGAAGAAAATTTGCTAAATTTTTGCTATCAATGTTTAAAGGATTCCTCTTGCTTGAAATTTATTTTCTAAAATGAAGGGATTGATTTAGACATCATCAACCCAAAAATTTAAGTTGTTTGATGGAGGCTTAGGAGAGAGCTTATATAGTTATATCTCTAACTTGATGACTTGTTGTTGCTTATCATGGTTTATTATTCACATGTTTTACGTTGTGAAATTCATGCATACTCAGCCAAAAGAAAAATCATGTATATCATATTTTGAGATAGTCTAACTCTGCATTTGAATTTGATGTTAGGGAGCTACGAGAAACCATTATCATCTTGGCTGGAATGCTTGACACATTCTTAAATGTCTTGGTTCGCTTACTTTCATACTGATGCGCCTTGCTTTTTGTTGTTTATATTTGCAACTTTTTCAACAATGTGCATATGATTTTATATTCAAAATCTATTGGGTTTCACTTGAATGTTACGTTTAGATTATTTCAATTTTTTTATATTCAACACTTACTGGTTGGGGCTTATGTTTCTTCTTTTTTGCGAGTTGGGTGGCTTATGTGATATTTGAAGATGCAATAAATGGGAAAACAATATTTACTTCCTATGGTACTATACATTGTATAAGATATTTGTTATATCTACCACATCCAATAATCCAGATGTCATGTTTATAGAATGAGTTCTTTTATTGGGTAGCATCAAGTGAGCTCAATTTGAATAGTTTGATTTATGAGTTTTTTTTATCAGATTGTTCTTTGAGTTTATAGTTGTACATAAAAATATGTTATCACAAATACGCTCCTCAACAAATACAAGAACTTGAAGCATATAATAATTTTTTTCATAAAAAAATTTACCTTTTTTTAGCTTCCTTCATTCAACAATGCATAAATATTTGTAGATTTTATATTTTTTTGTGAGCTGATTTGAGTTTTTTATTTTCTTGGCTTTTGGGTTTTAGTCTGTTCATGAAGTGCCCTCACCCAGGTGAGAAGCAAGGCAAGTAAAGTTTTGGTTTCAAAATTGAAGAACCCAAATGAAGGTAACACACTGCCAACACTTTTCAAGTCATTTTCTTATTTTTGGGACTTTGATATGCACAATTATTACGCGCTAACCATCTTTGAATATACAGACCTAACCATGTGACGAGACTATTTTTTGCTAATTCAAATTAGTTTGGCATTTCAAAGTAGAGTACTTGATGGAGATGGAGTAGCCATGGAACACAACAAAGTCAAAAAGTAATATAAAGAGGATGAGGTACAAGGAAGGCTGAATTGAAAATGATGAGGCATAGAGAGAGATTTCCATAATAGGTGCTCTCATCATGAGTTTGAGTTCTAGGCTAACTACACAAGCAAACGCATCATTCATGGCCATGGATTCCACTGTAAGTTTTTAGTTATGAAAACTTAAAATTTCATTATTTGGTAAGTCATGAATTTGATTCTGTAAGTTTAAGCTTGTTGAACATAGGGCGAGCTCTTGGACAATAGGAGAGCAAGTCTATGTGGTGTTGATGCCATATATAGTTGTGGTTGAGGTTTTGATGTTTGCTGTGTCATATTGTTTCAACTGTCGCCCGCGCACCATTATTTAGAATTGTGACTACACTTCTAAGGATCTCGCACGCCTTGCTGACGAAACCAGATGTAATTTCATTCCTTTTATCCTTCCAATGGTTTAAATTTCAATTTCATTGCTAAATAAAAAATTTATAGTTTTGTTTTACTTAGTATCTATTGCTACACGGTTGCAATTTTTGGATTTGGTTAAGTGATCAAGTTTTCAAAAAAAGCATTTATTTATACATAATTCACATTTGTGAGTCTATATTAGGCAAGCAATATACATAAAACTAAAATGATGCACATGTCTTGTTCTATATCTTATATCATTCATCATTATGCTCCTATCATATTAGGCAGATGGCCTTTTAATAAAATAAACGGCCAGACTTGCATTATGTTGGAACAATTTTAAGTGTTGTTATTAATTTGAACTGATGCAGTGAATATATTATTAATATGATGGGTGTTCCTGACACTCTTATGCATGCTGAGGTACCCTGTAATTAGCTCCAAAACTACAGTTTTGCTGTTAGGCGTTGTGCAGAGATTGTAGGCCTACCTAACAACGCACATTCGATGCTGATGATGCACCTGGAGTGCTGGGAGTCTTCTCTGATCTTGGTAGAATTTCCCCAATATTAAGCCCTACAATCATGATTGTGTATTGCAATATAATTTCCTCGAGAATACAATCATAATCCATAATAATTAATGTATAGTGCACAAAATAATATCATTGACTCTAGCATTTTTATGTGAAGATATAACCTTCGTCACTTCCTACAAGCAGCATCAAACATCCTACATGAATAACTTAATGTGCAAAAGAAATTAATGTCTTTGTGGTAAACACATCTTGGCAGATTAGCTTACCCAGTTTTACCACCATAAGTAGGACTATAATTTTAGATAGTCTCGCACTTCTTGAGCAACCGATCTATTTGTGATTTCCTAGCTTCACTAGAGCCAAATCCACGAAAATAAAAACATTTTAATTAACGATCGTTAAGTACGTGAAAACATAATATTAATTAATTATAGTTGTAAATTATTGTCTCGCATTTTTTGAGCAACCAATCTGTTTGTGATTTCCTAGCTTCACTAGAGCCAAATCTACTAAAGTGAAAACATGTTAATTAACCATTGTTAAGTAGGTGAAAACAATAATGGAGCTTAACCATTTCATAGGTAGCAAGAGTGTATCAATATTGCTTTTCAGAACCATATATGTTTGGGTCCAACGATGAAGAGTAACTTATTCTCCATGTTATTCATTAAATATACAATTTGCTATTGTACTTTGTACTTTGCTATAGTTTTATGTTTTTTAAAGTGTTTTTTTTTTTTGCTATAAATATATAATGTTTGAATTAATGTGATATATATATCAATTATCTCGTGCACATGCAATACATAGGAAATATGAACAAACGATTTAATTTAGTTTGGAATTCATTGTATATAAAGTTCATTCTTAAATTATAATTAGTGGACATGTTATTTTATTATAAGATTTAAAAAATAACTACTAAACTTTTTTAGTGCTAACTTTGGTTTATAGTTTATTATTAGATTGTTTCTTATATTTACCTAATTTTTCGTAGTTGAGTTTTAAATTATTTCCACGCTTCATGTCCTTATAGATTACCATTTTACACTTATGTTTGTTCTTTACAAGATGTTATTGTGGGCTTTGTTTCTTTAATTCGAAATTGTTGTGAATGTAAAAGAAAATTGAACTCCATTTATAACATACAAGTATGTAGTCAAATGAATTTAAACTAATCATTATATATGTTGTTAACGTTTTTATTATATTAATTTTATTAAATCACTTAAATGTAGCATGAGATAAAATGTAAGCATAAAGAAAAATTGAAAGTTCTTTATAACTCATGGTCAGTGATATAAAGATTTAAGGTCTTTGTCTAATATACACCCTATATATGGTGTTGTTAGCATCTCAAATAGTGTTGAATTTGGTGAAAAGACACTAACTGTGTAGCACCTTCAACCGTCGCCGACCAAGCCCTTCACCTAGTCCTCCACCACAAAAATAAAGGTAGGTATAAATAACCATCACTACCTCCACCGAACCAAGTCCCGGAGACGTCCGATCCACCTGCGAGCCGCACCCGAGCTCGCCGTCGACAAACATCCACCGGCGTTGCGCGGCGTGACCCGCGACCGCCGCGTCCGCGCCACCAACCGGATCCCGTACGTGTGACCCGCGACTAGCTGCTGCTAGCATCCAGCACCGGATCGCGACTTATCATATCGGCACCGTGACTCTACGCCTCCACCCGTATAAAAATCGCGTCGAACCCGATAGGTGATCGGATCCGTGCCGCCTTTTGCACCAAAGTTCGTGAAACCTCCACCGAACCTTGGCCATCCACCACCTAAGGTTCACGGTGGCATGGGTTGTGGGTTCTAGATCTGGGTTCATGGTGGCCAGATCTGTCGTCGTGGACCACCCACTGCGTTCACTGCTCATCCTCGACGTGTGGCGTCTCGAAAGGTTGTTATGATATAGCGGGAATCGGTGGCGGGGCCAAGTCGCGTTCGGCCGGATCTGGATGCGTGGTGGTACCTCGTGGCTGACGACGGCGTGGTGGAGCAGAGGGGCGCGGCGGTTCAAGCGGTGGTGGTTTTGGGAGTTTTTTAAAAAAAACTAGCTAACCTGTAATAACAGGTGATTATGAGTGGTGTACCATACACCAAAACTGATGTTGGTGCACCATAGCATCCGCCGATGGTTAAAGGATGGTGAAGAAAAAAGTTGGCGTGGAGGAAGGTGTTTTGATAATGTTTAGAAAGGTTGTTGATATAGGTAATTTCTTTTGAATCTATGTATTTTCAAAGTGATGTCAAACGAAGAGATTTATGAATGGATAAAAATATTTTTTTTGTATGATGAGGAATTGAGATAGATTATCTTTTCAATATTAGCGGGTAGATGATGATAGTGTTTAGATCTGACACTTGACATATGATTATGTTTTGCTTTGTATCTTAGTTTCAATTTATTGTATATTTAGACTACTAATGAACTAGTAATATTGAATTATTTTGAATTCATAATATTAAATCTATCTTTAACAGTGTAGCATTGTGTAGAATTCCATTGCTTATTTTAACTTAAATTAAATTATCACTTAAATTATTAATTTGTGTTGATTTAAAAGAGGCTTGAGTCACATATGATATTGAGTTCAATTTTGAAATTTATGTGTATAGAAATAAAATTGTTAAGAGAGTCTTTACTTAGATTCTAATTATATTTCAAGAGATTAATTTTTCACTTATCAATTAAAAAGATATTCTAATAAAAAAAATTATCACTTAAATTTAAAAGGTTAGCTTTTAAATGGGAAAAATGATTAGTTTTTTTCCTCCTCTGCTACCCTCTAACCACAATTTTTTTCCGTTTTAGAAAAAACATGAGCCTCTCATATTTTTAGCAACAAAAGAGAATCTTCATCTCATATTGAGGCCCAAAATTTGATGCATATTTGTTTCGGATTCTTTCAAATGCAAATGAACATCGGAAGAAACAATGTTCTTATTTACTCATATAATAAATTAATAATTATGAATATCTCTTTATAATTTTATTTTTTTAATTTATTTTTTTAGATTCTATTTAAATAAATGAATTTATATATATATTTTTTTTATAATCTTAAATATATTTTTTAATTTTTTTTCTAAAATTTTGTCTGAATTTTAAAAAATTCATCCAATGCATGAGATATTTACTAGTTTATTTATGTAAAACAGTTCTTCAAAAAGCGTATTTCGTTTTTGAAATTGTGTAAACTTTCATTTGTGTTGAATGAAATGTAAACCAAACATGCAATTGATAGTAGTCCGTTAGAGTGATCGGTAAACCTCACATGGTAAGAACAAAGACATCAGTTAATAAACATCCCTCTTAAGCCCACAGAAAATGTCTAAACTAGGACCAGCCAGGTTGAAAATTTGCACTGGAATTTTTGGTGGCATCAATAGTTATATCAAGCTAGCTACAATCGCAAATGTGATTGCGGGTTTAATTTGATAAAAATATAATGTGTATAACAACATATTACATCTTAAGTAGTAAGCAAGCTTAAATTAAATAGTTAACGGACATACTTAATGTAAAGAGCACGAGTCGGTAGAAATACACTATTGAGAGGAGAAATCTTGATACTCGAATTAATCTCACATCCAAAAGTTAAAAAGGGATATTATTTAAAATTTAAAACCAAACGTTAATTGGTTTTAATTGTATTTATATAGTTTTGTAAATAACCATTTTGTGTTCTTAACTAAGAGCTACAGGGTTAGTCTAAGAGCTACAGGGTACTATATAATATTTTCTTCTACTTATATCATTCTTCTGCAAAACCTATTTTTGGTAATATGATATATCTATTACGAATAATGTTTCTCTTAAAATAACAAATAATAATAATTAATAAATAAAAAAAGTTTGCGAATGTTGTTATTTTTTTAGTGTAGATTAATTTTAACTTAAATATAAAAAAATTAAGGGAAAATATCCCAAATATAAAAGTGAGTGTAAGAAATAAATCTTTGTGTTTTATTTATTATGACAATTTTACCTTCAACTTTTAGTTATAATAATAATAATAAAAACAATCTGTTAAACATTTTCGAAAATGATAAAATTTAGATTCATTTTTTTATATTTATTATATCTATTTTATTAATTAAATTATAATATGTGTTTATTAATATTTTTTTTATTTATTTTTTTAAAAATACACATATCATAATTTAATTAATAAAATAAATATAATAAATATAAAAACATAAACTTCATAACTTAATTAATAAAATAGGTATAATGAATATATAAAAATAGACTTAAAATTTATTCTTTAAAAAAATGTTAAAAAGTTATTAAATAAGATAATTCTTTCTATAATAATAATTTATTGGTAATACTAAAAAAAATTGTCGTTTTGTTGTCTAAAATATAGGATTATCATTTGTTTAAAGCATAGCCTGCAGAGGAGCATAGGTCAAAGAGAAAGGCAAGCAACCACCAATCACCAATCATACACAATCTTAAATCTAAGGAGTTCATCAAGAGTTAAGTCTGAAATAGTAGTTTATTGTATAAAAAATAATTTCTTTACCTTAAAAATGTCTCTATTCAGAGTGCATTCAGTGGGTGCCTGGATGGCCTTTCCTTGTTGGAACTTCCAATCGATCAACGACCTCTTACTGATGGCATAAATACCGGTCACACTGGAAAGGTGTTTTGATTGTTTAGAAATTTTTATAGGTGCATTTAATTAAATATATTAAGAATTAAAATTTAATATTTTTTAAATATTATAAAATTAATTATGAGTTAAAAAAATGCTATTGTTATGCTAACCCATCCAAATCCTGAGTGGGAGCCCACAAACAAAGGCAAATTCTTTTCATTAGGGGATTTATACAACCGTCCCAGTTCCCACTGTAAATTTCAACTAGGGGCTAAAAGCTTAAATATTTTCCTTTAAATTTCTTTTACATTTATTATTTAATTATTTATTATTTTATTTATAAAATAAATTGACATTTTATATAATTATTATTATGATAAAACTCTTTTAATAATATGACAACATATAATTAAATAATAAATATAAAAATGTTACCCAATAAATCAACATTAAACTTGTATCTTTTTTGTATATTAATTTAGTTATTTGTCTAACTAAAATATATTTAATTTTATTTAATTTATTCATAAAATTATTATGTATACTGTAAAAATGATACAATTGCATATAATATAATTTAATATTTTTTTATATTAACATATAATATAAATACAATACATACATATTTTGATATACATAAAATATTTTTCTTAATATATAATTGTAAAGAGTCTATACTGAAATGATTGTTGTTATTATATTGTAAAAGCTGGGTCATATACAATTTCTCAAAAAATAAAGGAAATTAATTTTAAGAAATACTAAATATTAAATTAAATATTAAAGGTGAATTTTATAAGAAGGGTTCTGCTTAGTGACAAAGCAAAATCTTTTTCTTCATCCATATTTCATCTTCATTAACGAGAGTTGTTACATATTGAAAAGTGTATTTGCTATACACTTTTTGTGAGCACAATAATTGTAATGGCCACTTGCCAAGTTTGATGTATCAAGTTAAAGTTTGCCTCTAAATTTAAAATTCGCTAACTCAAAACTTATGACTCTTGTTTTATAAGAGTTTTATTTATTTGTAGTTAATTTGTTATGTTTATTCCGAATCTAAAAAAATATTATAAAGAAAAAACCAACTAACAAGAAAAAAAAAAAAAACAAATAAATAAAAGTTTCAACTATCAGAATTTTTTTACTTAAACTTAAAATATTTAAGAATAGATTAATTAATATTTAATATTTTTATAAAATTTTATATTTTTAATTGTATGATATAAATATAAAAATTTTATAAAATTGTTAAATACTAACTGAACTAGTTTAATCTAAATTTATACCTAGCACTTGGGACAAGGCGATGGCATGGACACATGAACGTAATAAATGGAATTCTCATCATCTGTTTCAAGTTCAACTACCCCAATTTACAGCTCCAACTATTTTCCTATAAAATTATTATTCTCAACTATGTTCTTCGCCTTCATTCCTATTGCATGTCTCATTAGTGATCACTTCTACGTTGCACCCTCGACTCATGAGCTTGGTTAATTCCATCTTTCTCTCTTTATACACAGTACACACGAACAGACAGGTGACTACTGACAACGAGGTGTACGGTGTACCCATTATCCAGAAACTCACTTCACTTCAAGCCACCATTTGTGTCTGTTTGTGCTCATATGAGGGATGTTTTTGATGCCGTCATAGTATATTATTGTTTGTGTATGTCCTAGATGATCAAATATGAGTTTTCCTTTTTTATTTTTATTTTTTACTTTCGTACCCACCCCTTTTGGATTTTCTGTGGGCTTTTGCTTTTTAATGCGGCCTCAAGTTGGATTCTTAAGCTTTGTAGTTGATTATGTGAATCGATTCCCATGAAGTGTATCTGACTTGACTCCTCTTGGTGTTAAGTAAAACTACTCTTAACATTCTCCTTCACATTCCTGGGTGCTTGGAACCCGGTCTCCACTTTCCAGTATTTGTTTTATAATATAATATAACATAACTTGTAAAGCTACTTGCTTTGGTTGCAAGAAGGTATGCAAAGCTACATCTATCTGTCACGTCATGCTTTATTTTTCTCACTTTCATTTTCTGAATATTATAAAAGAGTCAGAGGTTACCGTTTTTTAAACAACTTTGGAATCAAATATGGTCTGGGTTGATGGACATTAATTGGAGTGAGTTCGTGTTCTTCTTTTGTTTTTCACAAGTGCTTGCTGGCTGATGCTTGTCTTGTTCAGGTTTCATATAACAATAATCAAGGAGAATGAAGAGTTTTGCAGCTAAGGTTGAGGAAGGAAGGGAAGGTAGAAATGGCAAGCCATGTGTGGGTCCGGTATACCGCAATCTCCTCTCCAAAAATGAATTTCCTGCACTGGATCCTGAGTTAAGTACAGCCTGGGATATTTTCAGGTAATTTCAGTGCCTATAACGATTCAATTCATCTTCTCCCTTATCACTTATTAGTTGGGTTGGGAATGAATTATCTAATTCACATGACCGTCATACACAGAAAGACCCTAAATAAGGACTCGTAAATTTTGACAGGTCCCACCATTGGGACCCTATTTAGGGTCTCTGTGTCCATGCCATAAAGTCAGATACGAGGATCCGTTCCCCAGGTCATGGATGAAGGGAACGGTAAATCAAAATAAGACAAATTTAGCAATGGCTCATGCTCTATTTTTTTTATGTTAAATGCAAAAGTTTGAGAGTGAAAGCTATCAGATTCTAATCTATAATGAACTTCACCCATATAATGAATGTGCTAGGGTCTATCAAATATCAATATGAAGATAGTTGGGAGTTTAGTGATTGATTAATGAATGATATTTTCATGATGAGTTATTAGGAGACTTAAATTGACTCTTTCTTTGATGATTGGAGCGTGTCTGTCAAAAAGCACCCTCAAAATCGAATGCTGGGATGGCGTAAATTTGTTGATGGAAAGGTATTTTATGGCAATTCATTTTATTATGTGTGCATGTCAAGGAATTCATGTTTGTTATTGTTTATAGATGGGACCATATGTCTGGAAGACATATAAGGAAGTTTATGATGAAGTTCTACATATTGGTTCTGCTTTACGAGCATCTGGTGCTGAACCTGTAAGTACTTGCAAAGGGACTTTCTCTTATCATTTTTACATACAGTACACTAGTAGTCTTTAAAGGGAATGTTCTCAATGTCTAATGTGGTAATCCTATCACAGGGCTCTCGAATTGGAATTTATGGATCTAACTGCCCTCAATGGATTGTGGCAATGGAGGTTTAGCATTTCGGCACTTCCCTATCCATTGTGTTCTCGAATTTATTTTTCACTGTTGTTCCTTCTATGATCCTATTCCTATCATAATTCATAAATATGTTTTTATTGATGTAGGCTTGTTGCGCGCACAGCTTGGTTTGTGTGCCTCTCTATGACACCCTTGGTAAATTTTTCTCAAATTATTATTATTTTTTTCATAAATTTACTTTACCCCTCTCTTTTTTCTCTGTTTTTCTGTAACTAGGAGCTATGCCTAAAAATGATCCTAGTCACAGCTACTCTTTGTATTTACTTCATTTTACTTCTCTTAGTAAAAAGCCACGATGCTCATTTTTCTGAATTAGTGAGAGTTTATTTCAATAGAGTTACCTGATCTAAATGACAGTAAAATTCAGATTTTCAAGGCATATTTTTTGCTGGTTTTTGCTTGTAAGCTCCTCCAAATGACGACTGTTTCTCATTCATTTTTTTTGAAACTTTTTTAATTAATTACCAGCTACCAGATATTCTTTCAGCTTCATTTTTAATTTACTTATTTATCTGCAAGGTCATTCATCATATATTTATTTATTTGAAGCAATTTAAACACCAAATGCAGGGCCTGGTGCTGTAAATTATATCATAGATCATGGAGAAATAGATTATGCGTTTGTACAAGATAAGAAGGTTAAACAAGTAAGAATCACTTTCTTGAGATAAATCATGTTCTGCTCTAGATGAACTTATATATCACACATTCAGAGGCAAATAGAGATTCTGATTGGATACATATACCGTTTGCAGCTTTTGAATCCTGATTGTATATCTGCTCAACGACTGAAAGGTAAATGTGGCTAGTTCAACATTGCTGTGCTGCAGCTAAGTGAAGGCATTTAAGATTTAACTGAGTTTGGTTGTGTTTACAGCGATGGTGTGCTTCACTTCATTAACAAAGGAAGAGAAAGATATGGCCACCAGCCTTGGAATTAAGCAATATTCATGGGAAGAGTTCTTGCACATGGTTGGTCTGTAAGGAATTTGTCATTCAATAAATAAATCATACTTCACATGCTTAGTACGGAAAGAACTGCTCTCTTCTGTAACAGCTTGTTGTCATTTAGACAGATTCTAATATCTATTATGTATCAGTAGGTTTGTTTCACTTTTGTTTGCACCACTTTTTTTACGAATGTTGAATTTTGCTTGCATTAAAGGTATTAGATACTGCACTTTCTTAAAAAAAAGTTCACAGGAAAATGCATTACTTATGCTCTTTTACATTTGTAACGCTGCTGTAGTCCCAACATTTGCAGAAATCTTTCTAAGAATGTAAGATTTTATCATAAGTTTTGGACTTGAGTTTTGGTAACTTATTATAGAAATACTTAATCTTGTGCATATTAAGGCTGTTCTCTATAGCCCACTACTGTGAATTACTCATGTTTATCTCTCTATTCAGGTTAACCTGAACAGCTTATTATCTTACAGGGAAAAGAAAACCCATCAAACATTTTACCACCTCAGGCTTATAACATCTGCACAATAGTGTATACGAGTGGAACCAGTGGAGACCCTAAGGGTGTTGTTTTAACGCATGAAAACATATCGGCTTTCGTAAGAGGAATGGATCTTTTCTTGGAACAATTTGAAGAGAAGGTAAATCTGGTGCTGGATCCACTGGAAAATTTTTATGATACCATTTTTCCTATACTTCAATTGCTCGAGTGATACAACAATAATTTGTAAATCCGTATAAGTTTCATGTGATGTACAATATATATCTTGTATACATGAAGTTTTCTATCTCTAACATGTTGAATCTTGCTTCCATGTGTATGACTCAACTACTAAATAACTTTCTGCACTAAATTTATGTTGTGTGGTAATTATTCTCTTACCAACCACAACTATGCAATTTGTTGCATTCAACTTTATAACATTGATGGATCAACTTCACACTAGGTTGTTTGTATGGGAAGAATACTCATGGTGGTTAGGGATGAACTCTTTCCCTTTAGAAGTTAACGAGTATATATTTCAATAATACGTTGACTTTTACATGTTATTTTCTTGTAGTTATATATATTTTCATTAGATTCTGATACTTTGCTGTCTACCTTTTCTGTTTCTGACATATGTATCTTATTCTGCATAGATGACTGTGGAAGATGTGTACTTATCCTTCCTCCCTTTGGCTCATATCCTTGATCGCACAATTGAGGAGTACTTTTTCCATAAGGGTGCATCTGTTGGCTACTACCATGGGGTATGTTCATGCAGGAATATTTTGTTGATTTGGATTTGCTTGATTATTGCTAATATGAGTAGAGACATGAGGAAGATAGATGCTAACAAAAGGATCGCAAAAGTTCTTCTGTTTTCCATTCACACACACACATCATGTTTGGACCAATAGATAATGTAGTAAATCAAAACCACCACTGAGGAGTGTACATGCCAGGAGTCAGGACTAAGACAGCAGCGTCGTGGCAGTGATGATGGAATGATTGTTGATTAGCGCTGACAATGGTATTTATAGAAAAAGAAATGTTTAAATGAGAGAGAGATGATTACTTAAATTAAGCAACAAAACTGCAGGGTCCTCTGTCCAGTTTCATCTGTCTAAGTACATAATCTTCCGGCAATATATTTCTCAATATGATTTTCCATCTGTTTCTGAAACCAGAATTGAAGTACTGGTCCCTTACTGAATACTTCTTCGTAATAAATATTTTAATTACTTTTAAATCTTCTGAATTTTTGGAATCGCTTGCATGAAGGATCTAAATGCGTTGAGGGATGATTTAATGGAGTTGAAGCCAACGCTGCTTGCTGGGGTCCCTCGAGTTTTTGAAAAAGTTCATGAAGGCAAGGTCACGCATCAGCAGAAAATTAATTTATCATTAGAATTCAATATAAACTTATTCAAGATCATCTGTTTCAGGTATCAAGAAAGCAGTGGAAGAACTCAATCCGGTTAGGAGAACAGTTTTTGGCATGCTCTACAAATAGTAAGTTGGTATTCTATTATTATATTTTCGTATAAATTTTAGTAAAGGTCGTAATTTTATTTTGTTTATGTGTTGCGGTTATGGATTATGAGTTGATGTAATTTTGCTAATTCACATCTATATTTTGATACAGCAAACTTGCCTGGATGAACAAAGGATATAAACATAGTCTTGCATCACCTTTAGCAGATCTATTAGCCTTCAGAAAGGTTGCATCTCTTCTTTTCCACCTGTATTTTAAAACTAGATGGTCACGATCATTTCGTAGTTGTCCATTTTGTGATCCCAGCTGCTTCTACAAAAAGGCCAATTTCCCAGTTCTTGCCATTTATCTTTGTAAAAACATGACTTCTTTTAGATAATTATAAATCATTGTAACCAATCTTCTTAATAATCCTTTAAGAAAATATTAAATGTTTTATGTGTTATTAAAATATTAAGAGTTTTGTTATATTATCCTAAAAATTCTCTTAATAATCCTATTAATATTTAATAAAAAAGTATTAAATAAAAAATTAAGAGAAATGTTAATGACATATTTTTTTAAACACTTTTTTAACACTTACTTTATTATTTATTCACTTCATATATTTGAAAAGATTATTAGGAGAGAGATATTAATAACACTTTTTTTAGATTAATAATAAAATAAATATTTAAAGATGTGTCTAAAAGAGTGTATTATTATTATTTTTTTAAAATTAAATATTTTAAATATAATGAAATCATAAAAAATATTCAATATTTTTTTCATTTAATAATTAATAAGATTAATATGAAAATTGATTAAAATGATTTAGAATTATTCAAATATTAAATGTATTTACCTTTTTTATTAAGTATTAAGAAGATAATTAGAATAATATTTTAAGTTGATAAAGAAAAATTTCCCCCTCTCCTCCCTCTCACCCGGGTGAGTCAGGTCAAAGCTCGGCTAGGTGGGCGTGTTCGATTAATAATATCTGGAGGTGCACCCTTAAGCTCAGAGGTGGAAGAATTTTTGCGTGTTACTTGTTGTGCCTTTGTATGTCAAGGCTATGGTAAGGAATTACCTTATAATACTGCTTATAAATAAGATAAAACAATACTGTTAGGACATTAAACAAGCAATACAAATATACAATGAAACACTGACACTACGGTTAATCCAGGTTTGACTGAAACTTGTGGATCAACTACTCTTGCCTATCCTGATGAAATGTGTGTGCTTGGTACTGTTGGTCCTGTATCTGTATTCAATGAACTGCAGCTGGAGGAGGTTCCAGAGATGGGCTACAATCCTCTGGGAGATCCTCCATGTGGTGAGATATGTGTGAGAGGAAAAACTGTTTTTATTGAGTACTACAAAAACCCTGGGTTAACAAGGGAAGCCATAAGAGATGGATGGTTTCACACAGGTTGAACTGCTATTTCCTGCCTCAAACTGGACCTTCTTGTTAGGAATATTTACATGATCTGTTCTGATTGTGACATTGTCTGGTATCCTCAGGGGACATAGGAGAACTGCATCCTAATGGTGTTCTTAAGATTATTGACAGGAAGAAGAATCTTATAAAACTTTCTCAAGGAGAGTATATCGCACTTGAGCATTTGGAAAATGTTTATGGAATCACTCCAATAGTGGAAGATGTAAGCTTCTTCACGAGTTCAGTAATGTTAATACGTAAACTTTTTAGTCCTTAAGACACTTGATAGGTTGGTTTGTGATAATTTTTGTGTTTTTCTATAAGGTATGGGTTTATGGGAATAGCTTCAAGTCAGTGCTAGTTGCAGTAGTAGTTCCAAATGAAGAAATTACCAAGAAGTGGGCATATTCAAATGGTCACATGGTTCCTTTCTCCGAACTTTGTTCACTTGACCAATTGAAGAAATATGTGCTATCTGAGCTCAAGCTGACTGCTGAGAGGAACAAGGTAACATCTATGGATATTGAATTGAAATAATAATATAAATGGACTACTAATTCTTTCTTTAAGACCATTTCATCACGACTATATTCTATATCCAGTTTTAGGTGCTTCAATGCTTTTTACCTTTTTTTTTTCCTCTTTCAACGAACTAGCTTAAGGGCTTTGAACATATCAAAGGGGTCATATTAGACCCCCATCCATTTGACATGGAAAGAGATTTGGTGACTGCAACAATGAAGAAGAGAAGAAATAATATGCTCAAGTATTATCAGGTAATGTGATACCCTTTTTTTTCTTTTTACTCTTCCTTAATCTTTTTGCAGTCCTGTTTAAGTAGCTATATATATTACAATTTACAAGTCATCACAAATTGTTGACATTCTAACAGGTGGAAATAGATGAAGTATATCGAAGTTTAAGCGGATATAAGCATAAAATTTGAGGTTCCATGCCGGATGAGGCTGTTTAGTATAACACTAGAGCTTTATAATTATACCAGTTGTTCCCATTTCCAATTTCCCACATATGTTATCCTTGTGGCCAGAGCTGTGGTTTGTTCTATGATGTACTGTATAGCAGGTGCAGAACTGTAGTACCTAATTGTCAAGTGTATATTAGAACAATAAGCAACGCAAATTTGTTGTAATACGCATTTGCTTGCAGCATGAGGTATACTACAAGCATTTTGATTATAAAATGTATTCTAATTTTTGACATACCCAATACCACAAGTTCGAGTAGGGGTGTAAATTGGTTCGGATAACTTGACTAATCCAACTAATTCGAACCAAACCAATTAAGTTAGTTCGATTTAGTTTGGGTATATTGATTGGTTCGGATAAAATTCGAATCGAATAAAGTTTAATTGATTCGGTTCTCAGATTTGAAATTTTAAATCTAAGAATCGAACCAAACCATATATATATATATATATATATATATATATATATATATATATATATATATATATATTAATATATATATATGACATATCTAGTGAGAAATTTTTATTATGAGAGGATGAGATGAGTAAATCTTGACCATAGAATCATACATGAATGGTCAAGATTAAAAGTTATTTAAATGTCTTATGACTAATTAAAAAAGTCACATGCATAATCTTGACCATTCATGTAAGATCTAATAGTCAAGATTCACTCTCTCATCTCTTATAATAAATACTCACTCATCTATATATATATATATATATATATATATATATATATATATATATATATATATATATATATATATATATATATATATATATATATATATATAGTAATTTATGTTGCAGTTGTGCAACAAGTTGCAACTAGTTGGTCGAGAAAGCTATTTTAGAAACAGAAATAGAAACATCACCGTCACGGACCACCTCGCAGCTCACTGCATATTTTCTCCGCTCAGGCCACCTCACGGCGCCATCGTTATGCTGCAGCGCTCCTTAGGCCATCACCGACGCAGATCTGCTCCGCTCAGGCGCCACGTTACTACGCCACCGCTTTGCTGCAGTGCTGCTCAGGTCATCACCGTTGCAAATCTGCTTCACTCAGGCCACGTTACGGAGCCACCATCACAGATCTACTCCACTCAAGCCGTCACCGTCACAGATCCGAGAACAACCACCACAGGTTTGTACCCTTACTTCTCTTCTTGCTTTCTCTTAGGATTAAAAGTGGCACAGATGGCTGCATGTTTGTCTCATCGACATATCCCGTGCTATTACACATATTGACCAACCCATTACAAAATGGGAAGTCTAGCAAGTCACAATATTGCAATGTGTCAATTTGCCCACAAAAAAAAATTATATGCTATAACTCGAGCATTCACATGAACAAGAAATTCTCTGTGCAAAGCCACAAACCAACATTCTTCATAGAGTTATTTGCTTGGTTTATATGGATTAAGTCTACCAGCAAGTCCAACAAACCACCAGATAACTCTAATCATGAAAAAGAATTGTGCATCAAAGATTTTTGCCTGGCCATGTTTAGTTATTACAACATTGTATGTTAGTGCAGACATGAGAAATGATATGTCACTTGCACAACCTAAACCCATATACATATTGTCGCAACTGAAATTGCGACGGGACGACCGAAAAAGATTAGGATTTGAATATAAATGGAGTCGCCATCAATATTTATTTTAATTGGAAAAACATTAGAAAAATCCTTTAAATAGACAAAACTAGTCTTTTTTAAAAAAAAACATTTGGATTCAGGAGTCGATTACAGGTAAGAAAGGTGTTAGCACTCTATACTGCCTGTTCTAAGAACGGTACCTTAAATTAGTTGTGCAAATTTTAATAATCTCAAATGTATTTATTTTACCTCTTTTAAAAAAGAAAAGAAACAACTAAATTATGAAAATTTATTTTTTTTCCTTGACATAATAGAGATTTTGCTTCTACGTATCTTCGGGTGCAATGAAGAACTCAAAATTACGTAATTCTATAGAAATAAGTGTGGATTGATTGATTTTAATTAAAAAAAGCAACTTAAAACTTTTAAATCAAATTTGTTAACAATGGATTAATTCAAGCAAACATATCAACAAGCATAAAAGTGAGGCACAACCCACAAACAGACAAGATAATCAAATTAAAATCAATCTAACTCACAAAAAAAATGCTCACAGGAAGGGGAAAACTTGTGGTGGTTGACGAAACAGATCTAGGTGGCACGGAACTCGACGATGTTAGTGGTGTAAGGTAGTATTTTGTGGTTGTTTGGTGTTGTGGTTGTTAAAGGTTTGTGGATGATAGTGTTGAAGGTGAGTATGGTGATATGAACGTTGAATATGGTGAGTTGAAAGTGATTATGATGAGTTGAAGGTGATTATGAAGATTATGGAGTAAGGGGGTGATGGTGGTAGAGTGATGAGGTGATGAATTGAAAGTGGGTGAGGGTGGTAGAGATGAATGTGAAGATGGTGAGTTAAGGGTGATTATGAAGATTATGGAGTAAGGTGGTGATGGTGGTAGAGTGTTGAGGTGAAGGGGATTATGAGTTTTAAGGTTGGAGATGGTGAGTGAATTTGGAAGATGATGAGTTGAAAGTGAGTGATGATTATGGAGTAAGGTGGTGATGGATGTAGATTTGAAGGTGAAGATGATGGTGATGATGATGGAGGGTGGTGAGTTTGAAGGAGAAGATGACGAGTTGAGTATGAAGATGATGGTGGATTTGAAGGAGAAGATGATGAGTTTATGGTAGGTCTGCTGAGTTAACTTGGTTGGAAATTAGTTTTGGTTATGGTTATGGTGGGATGACTAGAAGTCACAATGGTGAAGAAAATGGTTATGAAGGGATGAGAGGTTGAAGATGAGATGAGGGATGGTGGTGGAAAATGGAAGATGAAGATTATTCTCTTTCGTTTGGTGCAAGGGTGATGACTATATATAGAGAGAAAATGAGTGTGTATATGATTTAAAAAAAAATATTGTGTGTGTAGTAAATGAGTATGTGAAAGGAAGTGAGTGAGATTTGTCTATTAGTATAAGTGGAAAAGTGGAAGACGTAAGTGACGTTTGTCCATTAGTGTAAGTGGGAAAGTGGAGGAAGTGAGTGGGGAGCAAAGTAGTGGGGGTGATTATGAGTGGGAGTTCAGTGGGTTTGTCCATTAGTGTAAGTGGGAAAGTGGAGGAAGTGAGTGATGAGCAAAGTAGTGGAGGTGGTTATCTGGGTGAGGAATAAAAAAAATGAGTATTGTGTGGAGTAAGTGAGAAAGTGATAGTGAGTGAGAAGGTGAGTGTAGTGCTTTATAAAAAATGGTAGTGGGTGGTGGGGTGAAGTGTTATATAAAAAATAAAATAAAAATAAAGTGGAAGAAGTGGAGGTTGGTATATGATTGAGAGTGGATATCTCGAAGTTGATATATGATTGAGAGTAGGTGTGTGATAGTTGGTATATAATTGGAAGTGAGTTAAGTTTTTTTTTTTTGTTTTTTTTATTTTAATTATAAATATTTTTTCATTTTTACTATTATATTTTTTGTTAAAAAATATTTTTTTGTACAAATAATAAAAAGTAATTATTCAAAAAATAAATAAAATTAAAATCACAAATTTATTAATTATTGATTAAATAACAAAAAAAAAATTTTATAGATAAAATTAGATATCAACATATATTTTCTCCATAACCAAAGCACAATACATGCCACCCTTAAAGTAACCTTTTTAGTTTAAGGACATCTAAAACCAAATTGAACAAAGAAAGCAAGGGTTGAACTTGACATATGTGTCTAAAAACTAAAGCAGTAATATTGGCGTACGCCATTACCTTATCAAACTGTAGTTCATTTGGACGCTTCATCACGTTACCTAACTTTGAAAATACTGCACGGGTTTTTATAGAAAAGAAGCCATTAATTACTCATTTTGCACTGGTTTTTATAGAAAGGAAGCCATTAATTACTCATTCAACACTGATTTAGATTGAATTTGAATTAAGTTTGTATTAACTTTAGATACTATTTATTGTTATATTATGTATTTATATTTTTTTAATTATGTTTAAATTAAATTTGAGTGTTATTTTATATTTATCTTTATATTAGTATCTATTGTTATGTATCTTTTAATTATGTTTAATTATTTAAACTTTGTCTATTTGTTGTAGTTTGTAGTATGCTTATAGAAATAAATAAATTTGATTCTATTTTTAGAATTTTTTTCATAGGTTTATTATTATTAAGGATTGCAAACCTGCAGTTTGCCAAGTAGAAATTTTTCAGAAATCCGGAGTCGATCCATATTTGATGAAGAAAAATTAATTGAGGTAAGAAGAGGATTTGTCACAACACCAAAAGTAATAAAACGAGTTTAATCAATTTAAGGGCTCTTGGGTTAGAGATCAATCTTGGTAATAAATTAAAGATAAGATTATTTCTCTTTTTAACTCAATTGAAATCCACACACAACTATTTCGAAAAATATAACATTCAAAGTTCAATTATATATGTAATCATATTATAATTCCTTTAATTATCTACCAACATTTGTAAATGAGTTGGATTCATCAAATTTATCTTGATAAATCAAGATTCCATTAACAAAGAAGGTTTTAAATTGATTGGAAACAAAATACAACATATATAATGTTCATTTAATAATATATCATTTAGGCACAAGAAATAAAATAATCTAACCTTATTTCATTACCAAGAGCTTTCTTTCACACCTAAGCAAGATGAAGATTTAGTTACTCATGGATAAGAGAGAAGAAAGAAAAGATGAAACGTGAGCTTGGGCTTTAGAACAAGAGAAAATTACAACAAAAGAAAAAACAAAAACTTAACCTTAACTTGTACAATTAACACCCAAGTGCTTAACACTAGAGTGCCTTTTATAGAAGAGTAGGGATACAAAATGACAAGGAGAATGATTAAGAGTAGGTGGATGAGTGGTTGAGTGGTTGAGTAGTTGGATGATTGGATGAGTAGTTGGATTATTGAGATTCTTTATCTCTGAAATAATTCATTGCTTAAGTCATTGATTCATCTTTTTGAAAACTTTCATGAAAGTTTTAGGAAATTGTATAAGCTTTCCAATTAAATCACCCAAAAATTGTCCTACAGTGTTACTACAAACTGCTGAGGCTCATTCGGTTTCAAAGCACCTTTGTTTTGACTTTCAGACCCAATATCACCATCAAGGAGCCTCGAATCAAGTTTTGTGTTCAACATGAAAGTTGTAGATATGGGTCTTAACTTTCAGATTCTAAATTTTCAGCCCATTTTATAAGAAACTCGAATTATGTTCTGATTACTGTACACTATTCAGGTTTCGATACAAAACTCGTGTTCTGTCTTCCAAGCCCAATTAGCTTAAGATGTACGATTGAATTTGAGCTCTCATCAAAGTTGTAGAGCTCTCTTTATCTTTCCTACAAGGTAAAATTCATAATTATCAGACATTTAGAACTCAAGATATGGTCGAAATACGTAAATAGCGTAAGACCAAAATAGTCTTTGAAAAAAATCAATTAAGTCGATTTGAAATCAAAACTTATAAAACATAAACATTCAATTAAGTACGTGGAGAGTGTAAATAACTTGAGGGTTTATTAATGTATAAAATATGTGATCATCAGTTGATTATTATTATTTTTTCCATGAAAGCTAATTATTTAACTAATTTTTGTGTAAAAAAAATAATCAATTTGATCACTCGAATCAATCTAATTTGTAGATAGTCAGTTCAGTTTGATTCAGATTTATCTATTAAAAAATACGAAAATTGAACCAATTAATTTTGATTCGATTTTATTTTTTTTCAAAAATTAAACTAGACCAATTCAATTACATCCCTATGTTCGACTTGTGTTAGTTAAAGGAATGAATGAAGCTTCCATCAAAACTTGAAATTAAGCCCAGGAGTTAGATGTGAGCATGAGTGTAATCGCCGTGGGGGTGTTCAAATCTAATTTAAACTAAAGATCAATCTAAAAATTGAATCGAGAAACTAAATTCAATCAAAATTGAATAAATTTATATTTTTTTATTTTTTAAGAACGATTGAATTTGATCCGTGTTCAGTTTTAAAAATCATTCAAAATTGATTTAATCCAATTCTGGATTTTTCATTCTCGTTTAATCTGTTTAATTAAGTTTTGTCCTTAAGTTTATTTTATTTTTTTTATTTTTAATTGTGTTCTTATTACGTGTTTTATGTATTTTTTTTTATAGGTAATTGCATATGAAAAAAACTGAGCATTTGAAGAGCAGAAAAAAAAAATTATTCAGAAGCCCAACGCTCACTGCTTGAGCGTGCGTTGCGCACAAGAAAATTTTAATTAGTGAGTTAGTGCTTAAGCGCTGGAAACCCAATGCCCAAGCGAGTAAAACATATACAACCATGTTCTTTCAGATTGGGCCAGCGCTTGAGCGCTATAAACCCAATGCCTGAGCACTGAACGCATAACTAAACATATTAATTCTTTATTTAAAGAAAAAATATGCCAAATTGAACACATGCTTAGACAGAACGTAGCAGCCGTCAAGAGACACAAATCTTAAAGTGATGTGGGTACAATTAGGCTTGAAGATTAGAAATTTTCTTCAACCTTTCCACATTCTTATAATGAAGTTTGTCATATTCTTCTCTTTGTATTCTTTTTTCATGTATAACTAAACCTCTTTTGTTAGGAGGATGATAAATCTTGAACTTTGATGATGTAACTTCTTTTATGGGTTTAATTTATGTTTCTATTTCATGATTTACGTGTTTATATCTATTCTTAATGTTTTTCTAAACTTGATCAATTCAGGAATGATCTTTTGGGTTAATATATAATTTAAAAAATTTTGCGTGAACTTATAATATGTGATAAACATCATAATTTTTGTAATCGCTAAGAATAGATGTTGTGAGTTATGTGGTCTTTCTTTTAATTTTCTCGTTTTTTATATTGTCTTTCTACTTAGGGTTAGACTAAGAGATTAATTAATTCCAAATAGTATAAAATGATTAATATGTCAAGGGATTAAATATTAATTAATTTTGAAAATTGACCATAAATCATTGAAATAAAATATAGTTAAACAAATATATGAATGTACATTTAAAGAGTTCAAGTGAAGTCTAAACCTTAACACTTTAATATTATTATTTTTCACCCATTTGAATTATTATTTTGCTTACTTATATTTCTTTTAAATTGATTTTGCGACAACTCACTTTTTTTGTTAGCTTAAATAATGTTACTTTCAGTGAATTTAATAATTAATAACTTAATCCACGTAGGACGATACTTTTACTTATATTTTATTACTTTTGCGATTCAATACACTTGTCGATTTTTACAATAATTAATATTATATAATATATTTGTTTGATATTGAATTTATATATTTACTTATATTAACTATAATTTTTCACAGACTTATCTTATTTTATGTAATCAAATATTATTTTAAATATATAAAATAAACTATTTATATTTTCTATTTCTTTTTATTTCTTTTCAATAGATTAAATTACTTTTAACTTATAAAATTTGAAGGTTAATTTTTTTTTTTGATAAAAAACTTATTAAATCGATCTAATTCAAAACGATTTAAATCAAATTGAATTGATTCAGTTTTCAAAATGTAATTAGTCAAATTCTATTCAAAATCAAAGTGGGAACACCCCTAATAATTGGGGGATAAGTAGCAATTTTGGGATTTGATTAAATTAAGCTAACTGTCTTTAACCTTGTATAGAAGTTCTGTGTGAACGGACTTTACCGTTACATGATTCCAAACCCATCTCAAAAGCTATTATCTTCCTCAATTCAATTTTGACTAAGAAATAATTTTAAGAAATATACTTTGGCTCTACATCATATTATTTTTTCTAAAAAAGAAATTATATAGGATGTACACTCCCCAAAGTAAAGAGTTGAGAATTTATAGTTTTGAATGTTAGCTATGCTAATTATTTGGGACTACACGATAGAGAATATTTTTGTAGATTTTTTAATTCTAACATGGATATCTCTATTAAAAGTGAATTAATTGAGTTGCGCGTTAATAAATTTGTACACAACTTTATCATAATAAAAAAAGAAACATGTAAACTAATTTATACACAACTAATTTATGCACAACTTTACCACAATAAAAAAAGAGTTTATCTAACGAGTGTTTTTAGAGTATTTATTTAAAAATAAAACATTTAATAAATAATTTAAAATTTATTTTTTATTTAATATTTTCTATTTTTAAAACTTTATTAAGTACCTTAACAAAACCTATAACAAAATAGAAAATTTGCACCAAAAAAAAAAAAAAAAGAAAGGAAGCCCACAACCATTGTGGTTCAACCCTTGAAGGTACGAAGAATACCCACTTCATTCACCAGAGCACTGAACACATGAAAGATTGTTCAGAAAGAAAACAAAAAAGAGATGCATGGCCTGAACAGATTGTTGTTGCGGACGCCATGTTCCCGTGACATGTGTACGGTTACAGCGGCAAAACTCAATTACATGATTGATGCTTGCATTCAGGACAACGACATTAGCCTAGCTCGCAAACTGTTCGACGAAAACCCCTCATCCCGCACCGTCGTTTCCTGGAACATGATGATGACTGCCTACGTTCAACACCATCAAATTCATCATGCCCATCACCTGTTCGATCATATGCCCCACAAAGACCCCGTTTCCTGGAACATCATGCTTTCTGGTTTTCACAAAACCAGAGACACCGACGGGTTGTTCCAGTGTTTCTTGCAAATGGGAAGAGTTGGTATAGCACCAAATGACTATACATTATCCATATTGATCAGAGCAGTTATAGGTACTGAGTTGACTGTTTTGGTTCAGCAGGTTCATGCTCTTGCACTGCATTTGGCACTCAACTTGAATGTCTTTGTTGGGTCTTCGTTGATCAGAGCTTATGCAAGTTTAAGGGAGAAGGAGGCTTTATGTCGAGTGTTCGATGATATATTGATGAAAGATGTTACATCTTGGAATGCTTTGGTTTCTGGTTACATGGAACTGGGAAGTATGGCTGATGCTCAAAGAACGTTTGATCTGATGCCTGAAAGAAATATCATTTCTTGGACTACTTTAGTGAATGGTTATATCAAGAACAAGCGAATTAACAAAGCGCGGTCTATTTTCAACAAAATGAATGAGAGGAATGTGGTTTCTTGGACCGTAATGATTAGTGGGTATGTTCAAAATAAGAGATTTATGGATGCATTGAAGCTTTTTCTGTTGATGTTTAAGTCTGGCACTTGTCCCAATCATTTCACATTTTCAAGTGTATTAGATGCATGTGCCGGTTGTTCCTCTCTTCTGATGGGCCTTCAAGTCCACCTGTGTATTATCAAGTCTGGCATTCCAGAGGATGTCATCTCATTGACCTCGCTTGTTGATATGTACGCAAAATGTGGGGATATGGATGCAGCATTTTGTGTTTTTGATTCCATTCTGAATAAGAATTTGGTGTCATGGAATTCAATAATTGGCGGTTATGCCAGGCATGGACTTGCTGCCCGAGCACTTGAGGAGTTTGAAAGGATGGAAAAAGCTGGTGTTACACCTGATGAAGTTACATTTGTGAATGTGTTGTCAGCATGTGTACATGCAGGTCTTGTTGAAGAAGGTGAAAAGCACTTCGTTGCTATGTTGACCAAGTATGGAATCCAAGCAGAGATGGAGCACTATACTTGCTTGGTGGACCTCTATGGAAGAGCAGGGCAATTTGATGAAGCAGAAAAATTAATCAAGAATATGCCATTTGAGCCTGACTTGGTGCTGTGGGGTGCATTACTTGCAGCTTGTGGCCTGCATTCAAATTTAGAACTTGGGGAGTATGCTGCTGAGAGGATCCGCAAACTGGAGAGCAACCATCCTGTTTCTTACTCAATGCTTTCAAAGATCCAAGGTGAGAAAGGAATATGGAGCAGTGTAAATGAATTGAGGGACATGATGAAGGAGAGACAAGTCAAAAAACAGAAGGCAATTAGCTGGGTTGAGTAATCTCTTGCTGTGAATTCAGCCAAGTGATAAAAATTATGTGCAATCTATGACAAAGAATGTCACCAAGAAAAGAAAAGTCCTCATTATTTTGTGGCTCTTTCCACATCGAGGAATTCCTCAGGTATATTAGAGCCCAACAGATATGGCAGTCTTTGAAATGATCATCCTCAAGCCACTGGCGAGGGAACATGCCAGATGAACTGTCAAGCACTTATTTCCCTGCTCGGCTTCTGATAAATTAAATGCCCCTGTACCCTGTATTGAGGGTTTCTGAACTGTTGTTGAAATGAATGGCTAATGGTTCAAATGTCTATGATGTACAATATATATCTTGTATACATGAAGTTTTCTATCTCTAACATGTTGAATCTTGCTTCCATGTGTATGACTCAACTACTAAATAACTTTCTGCACTAAATTTATGTTGTGTGGTAATCATTCTCTTACCAACCACAACTGTACAATTTGTTGCATTCAACTTTATAACATTGATGGATCAACTTCACACGAGGTTGTTTGTGTGGGAAGAATACTCATGGTGGTTAGGGATGAACTCTTTCCCTTTAGAAGTTAACGAGTATATATTTCAATAATACGTTGACTTTTACATGTTATTTTCTTGTAGTTATATATATTTTCATTAGATTCTGATACTTTGCTGTCTACCTTTTCTGTTTCTGACATATGTATCTTATTCTGCATAGATGACTGTGGAAGATGTGTACTTATCCTTCCTCCCTTTGGCTCATATCCTTGATCACACAATTGAGGAGTACTTTTTCCATAAGGGTGCATCTGTTGGCTAATACCATGGGGTATGTTCATGCAATATTTTGTTGATTTGGATTTGCTTGATTATTGCTAATATGAGTAGAGACATGAGGAAGATAGATGCTAACAAAAGGATCACAAAAGTTCTTCTGTTTTCCATTCACACACACGCACACATCATGTTTGGACCAATAGATAATGTAAATGTAGTAAATCAAAACCATCTCTGAGGAGTGTACATGCCAGGAGTCAGGACTAAGACAGCAGCTTCGCGGCAGTGATGATGGAATGATTGTTGATTAGCGCCGGCAATGGTATTTAGAGAAAAGGAAATGTTTAAATGAGAGAGAGATGATTACTTAAATTAAGCAACAAAACTGCAGGGTCCTCTGTCCAGTTTCATCTATCTAAGTACATAATCTTCCGGCAATATATTTCTCAATATGATTTTCCATCTGTTTCTGAAACCAGAATTGAAGTACTGGTCCCTTACTGAATACTTCTTCGTAAGAAATATTTTAATTACTTTTAAATCTTGTGAATTTCTGGAATCGCTTGCATGAAGGATCTGAATGCGTTGAGGAATGATTTAATGGAGTTGAAGCCAATGCTGTTTGCTGGGTTCCCTCAAGTTTTTGAAAAAGTTCATGAAGGCAAGGTCATTAGCAGAAAATTAATTTATCATTAGAATTCAATATAAAACTTATTCAAGATCATCTGTTTCAGGTATCAAGAAAGCAGTGGAAGAACTCAATCCGGTTAGGAGAAGAGTTTTTGGCATGCTCTACAAATAGTAAGTTGGTATTCTATAATTATATTCTCGTATAAATTTTGGTATAGGTGGTAATTTTATTTTGTTTATGTGTTGAGGTTATGGATTTTGAGTTGATGTAATTTTGCTAATTCACATCAATATTTTGATGCAACAAACTTGCTTGGATGAACAAAGGATATAAACATAGTATTGCATCACCTTTAGCAGATCTATTAGCCTTCAGAAAGGTTGCATCTCTTCTTTTCCACCTGTATTTTAAAACTAGATGGTCACGATCATTTTGTAGTTGTCCATTTTGTGATCCCAGCTGCTTCTACAAAAAGGCCAATTTCCCAGTTCTTGCCATTTATCTTTGTAAAAGCATGACTTCTTTTAGATAATTATAAATCTTTGTAACCAATCCTCCTAATAATCCTCCAAGAAAATATTGAATGTTTTATGTGTTCCCAAAATATTAAGAGTTTTGCTATATTATCCTAAAAGATCCTCTTAATAATCCTCTTAATAGTTAATAAAGAAAGTATTAAATAAAAATTAAGAGGAATGTTAGTAACACACTCTTTTGGACACTTCTTTCAACACTTGCTTTACTATTTGTTCACCTCATACACTTGAAAGGATTATTAGGAGAGAGATATTAGCAACACTTTCTTTTAGACTAATAATAAAGCAAGTATTAAAAGACGTGTCCAAAAGAGTGTGTTACTATTATTTTTCAAAAATTAAATGTTTTAAATGTATTGGAAATATAAAAAATATTCAATACTTTCTTCATTTAATAGTTAGGAGAATTAGTAAGAGAATTGGTTAAAAGAATTTTGAATTATTCAAATATTAAATGCATCTACCTTTTAATACATTTTTTTATTAAGTATTAAGAAAGTAATTAGAATAATTTTTTAAGTACATATAGCAAAATTCTTCTTTTACATTGGGGTAAACTTTCTCTAAAATTTCACCCTCTCCTCCCTCTCACCGGGGTGAGTCAGGTCAAAGCTCGACTAGGTGGGCGTGTTCGATTAATAATATCTGGAGGTGCACCCTTAAGCTCAGAGGTGGAAGAATTTTTGCGTGTTACTTGTTGTGCATTTGTATGGCAAGGCTATGGTAAGGAATTATCTTATTAAACTGTTTATAAATAAGATAAAACAATACTGTTAGGACATAAAACATGCAATACAAAATATACAATGAAACACTGATACTATGGTTAATCCAGGTTTGACTGAAACTTGTGGATCAACTACTCTTGCCGTCCTGATGAAATGTGCGTGCTTGGTACTGTTGGTCCTGTATCTGTATTCAATGAATTGCAGCTGGAGGAGGTTCTAGAGATGGGCTACAATCCTCTGGGAAATCCTCCATGTGGTGAGATGTGTGAGATGAAAAACTGTTTTTATTGAGTACTACAAAAACCCTGAGTTAACAAGGGAAACCATAAGAGATGGATGGTTTCACACAGGTTGAACTGTCATTTCTTGCCTCAAACTGGATCTTCTTGTTAGGAATATTTACATGATCTGTTCTGATTGTGCCGTTGTCTGGTATCCTCAGGGGACACAGGACAACTGCATCCTAATGGTGTTCTTAAGATTATTGACAGGAAGAAGAATCTTATATGGAGAGTATATCGCACTTGAGCATTTGGAAAATGTTTATGGAATCACTCCAATAGTAGAAGATGTAAGCTTCTTCACGAGTTCAGTAATGTTAATACGTAAACTTTTTAGTCCTTAGACACTTGATGGGTTGATATGTGATATTTTTTGTTTTTTTTTATAAGGTCTGGGTTTATGGAAATATCTTCAAGTCAGTGCTGGTTGCAGTAGTAGTTCCAAATGAAGAAATTACCAAGAAGTGGGCATATTCAAATGGTCACATGGTTCCTTTCTCCAAACTTTGTTCACTTGACCAATTGAAGAAATATGTGCTTTCTGAGCTCAAGCTGACTGCTGAGAGGAACAAGGTAACATCTATGGATATTGAATTGAAATAATATTATAAATGGACTAATGATTCTTTCTTTATGACCATTTCATCACGACTATATTCTATATCCAGTTTTAGGTGCTTCAATGTTTTTTACCTTCTTTTTTTTTTCCTCTTTCAACGAACTAGCTTAAGGGCTTTGAACATATCAAAGGGGTCATATTAGACCCCCATCCATTTGACATGGAAAGAGATTTGGTGACCGCAACAATGAAGAAGAGAAGAAATAATATGCTCAAGTATTATCAGGTAATGTGATACCCTTCTTTTCTTTTTGCTCTTTCTTAATCTTTTTGCAGTCCTGTTTAAGTAGTTATATATATTACAATTTACAAGTCATCACAAACTGTTGACATTCTAACAGGTGGAAATAGATGAAGTATATCGAAGTTTGAGATTCCATGCCGGATGAGGCTGTGTAGTATAACACTATTATAATTATACCAGTTGTTCCCATTTCCAATTTCCCACCTATGTTATCCTTGTGGCCAGTGCTGTGGTTTGTTCTATGATGTACTGGGTAGCAGGTGCAGAACTGTAGTACCTAATTGTCAAAGTGTATATTAGAACAATGAGCAACGCAAATTTGTTGTAATACGCATTTGCATGCAGCATGAGGTATACTACAAGCATTTTGATTATAAATTGCATTTTAACTTTTGACATACCCAATACCATAGGTTCAAGTTGTGTCAGCTAAAGGAAAGAAACTTCCATCAAAACTTGAAATCAAGCCCAGAAGTTAGATGCGAGAATGAGTGTGTTGTTCAAATCTAATCTACATTGAAAATTAATCTAAACATTGAATCGAGAAATTAAATTCAATCATAATTAAATAAATTTATATATTTTTTATTTTATTTTTTAAAAACCAGTGAATTTGATCAGTTTTTGGTTTTGAAAATTATTCAAAATTGATTTATTCTAATCTAAATTGATTAATATTATATAATATATTTGTTTGATATTGAATTTATATCTTTACTTATAATAATTATAATTTTTCACACACTTTTTTTATTTTATGTAATCAAATATTATTTTATGTATATAAAATGAATTATTTTTATTTTTTATTTCTTTTTATTTCTTTTTTTTTTCTTTTCAATAGATTAAATTGTTTTTAACTTACAAAATTTTAAGTTTAAACATTTTTTTTGATAAAAAGTATATGAAATCGATCTAATTCAAATCGATTTCAAAATGTAATTGGTCTAATTCAATCCAAACCAAAGTGCAAACACTCCTAATAATTGAGGGACAAGTAGCAATTTTGGGTTTTGGATAAATTAAGCAAACAATCCCTAACCTTATATGGAAGTTGTGTGTGAACGGACTTTACCATTATAGGATTCTAAACCCATCTCAAAAGTTATCTTCCTCAATTCAATTTTGACTAAGAAATAATTTAAAGAAATATTCTTTAGTTCTACATCATATTATTTTTTTTTAAAGAAATTATATAGGATGTAAATTTTTACACGGCAGGGAATATTTTTGTCAATTTTTTAATTCTAGTTTGCATGTCTCTATTAAAAGTTAATTAACTGAGTTACGTGTAGATAAGTTTGTACATAATCTTACCTCAATTAAAAAAAAAAAGCATGCAAACTAGTTTATATATAAACTTACCACAATAAAAAAAAAAATTAAGCTTACACTTGAAATGTGTTAGATAGCACATAGCAGAGTCAGAAAAGAACCTCCCTAGAACCGTATTTCTCTTACACTTGATAATCAAGCTTGCACTTAATTGCAAAAGTAAAAAAAAAAAAAAAAACAGGGGCAACATAAGAGGACATCTCCAACAAACTATTTGCATCATCAACATAGAAATTTCAAGGGATTCAAACAAATACAGCAACAAGAAGTTACAAATAAAATGATGAGAAGAGATTACATCTAAGATGAAATGATATTAGGTGTCAACCTTGTATACCAATGTGGACTCTCTGCACAGAAGACCATAGCTAGAGCAAGTATAGCAGCAGGAATAGTAGATATTCAGAAACAAACCCGCCACCTGAGCAAAAAAATTCAGGGTGTATTTTTAAAAGATCGTATGTGAATAGTACATAACATGAATTTGAGATTTATATCTAGAAAAAATATTATCAAAACGCCATTTTTTTCAAATCCAATTATCGAAGCCCACAACCATTGTGGTTCAACCCTTGAAGGTATCGAAGAAGAATAACCACTTCATTCACCGTAGCTATGCTACACAGGTCACATTGGTTCGGATTTGAGAGAAAAAAAAATTCAAACTAATTAATTGAGTTTAAGTTAAGTTTTTGGCATATTTTTAAAATTTTTAAAATAATATAAATAACAAAATTAGCCAGACATAAAAATAATTTTTAAAAAATTATTAGTATTTTATTATTTTAAATTTTTTATATTTGTTATACTTTTTTTATAACCAATATTTTATTACACTTTATGTTATTACATTTGTTATTACACCGATTGAAGATCATGTAAATATACAACAACTAGTCGAGTTGAGTTTGAATCTACATATGTGTTCCATGCCCTCGGTTTTCTGAAATCAATTGATGCAGAATATGGATAATCTTTGTGAATTAGATTCTCGTGGTATTTGGAGTCAGATGAAGAATTATATCCGGATTACAATTTCCCCTAAAGAAGTATTTGGCCTTATTCCATTATTAGACACCGAATTGAGGTAGGATTCAAGCTTAAGTGTCACTTAATTTGTAATTGGAGGGTTAATTCTAAAAAAATCAAACTTGTGGGAAATTCAAAATATAATGGCCTCACAACCGTGTCACATCAAAGATCAAACTATTTGCATTCTGCGTTTCATTCTCGGTTAGAAAAACCTTGTACTTGTATGCTTAATTATCAAACAAATATATGACGTGTCCTATCGGAAAAAGCTTGGAAAGCAAAACAAATTGCCATTGTGAAAGTATTTGAGAGGGATAATTCTTATGCATTGCTTGATGGTTCTTAAAGAGCACTGTGGTGGAGCTGCATAACGTTGATTATGTCGATCCAATAGAGTTGACCGCTCAAAACGCCACATTCCATCTGGTTGTTTTGGACATTCAAACCATGTGTTGTTGGATTCCAATATTGTAAGCCCATTATTCAGATTGACGATTTGTATGGCAAATATCGTCCATAAACTATTGATTGCAACAACACAGATGGCGATAAAATATAACATGGTTATAAAAAAAATTGTCAAATATAAAAAATTTAAAATAATAAAATACTAATAATTAATTTTAAAAATTATTTTTATTTTGTCTCCGCTGTATTTATATTATTTTAAAAATTTTAAAAATATGCCAAAAAGGATATATTGGGTCGTCTCAGGACTAGCGTCGGCGCAAATCCAGTCGAGCACATATATCATAAGACCATATTCTACCATCTCAAATTATTTGATCAGTCCATATTATTCGAATCAAGTATAATAACATATTCGGCCAATTCCTAGGCAAATTAAAGTAGATCGCCAACCGATAATCCATTCGGCCACCACTCTAATCGTTTGAATTATTCATTATAATGGGCTCAATCCATCCGACTTTAAGAAGTTCTTGACACGCCGCTAGGCTTGCCAATCGCCGGATACGCCAATGCGGCGTGAATCACGCCAATACGCTGCCGCGTATTCCTACGATGGATCCACGCAAAAAAATCGCGTGATTCCACGCTGGTGTATTTTTAATCCAACGCGTACCCCAACGTAAAAAATCCAAAAATCCACCAAAAACGCGATGTTGAATAGTTACATAACATGAATTTGATAATATTTTTCGAAAATTTAAAAAGCCTATCATACCATCCAGAAATTTCTTTAACAGGGATTCCAATAAATAAAGCTCCCATTAGACCAAGGCATGTTGCAATCTGGATGAAGGCTCCATAGGAACCCCGTACAGTAGCAGTGCAATGCAATGCAAATTTTCCTTCAACACCTTCTTCCCTTTTTCTCTTTACTAATTAATATCACAAATTTTCAGATCTGATGACTCCACTGAAACTGAAAAAACGCAGCTAAAAAAGAGGAAATGGGTAAAGAAATAGGAAGAGAGTAGAAGGAACCAGAACCACCGCTCCGTCGCGGCCCCTGCGACCCGCCACCACCAAGCACGAACTCGTAGCGAGCACCCTAGATCTGTCCTTGCTATGAACATTTGCCACCCTCGTAACCCATTCGTCGGCGGCAGCAACCTGCCGAAGCCCTACCTTGCACCATCGCCGACAATCCCTTTGGTTCGCGATGGTCAGATCCGTCTTGCTGGTGCGATGGGTTCTGGGTTTGATGGATCTGGTGCAATGGGCTCTGGGTTTCAACTGAGCATCTCTAGATCTACGCCGCCGTCGTCATCTCCCCTGGCGAGAGAGAGAAAGAGGGAGAAGGTCCTGAGCCATTGCGTCTCCCTTTGGCTACCGAGAGGAGAGGAGGAACTCTGGAGCGCAAGTGCGCAACCCTGCTGCCGTGCTGCGGTGGCCGGTGGGGCTTGGGGAGTTGGGGTTAAGGATTTTGTAATAAACAGAAATGTGAGAAATGAGGAGGAGGAGAGCAGCTCGGGTGAGGAAATGAAGGTTTTCAGAAAAACAAAACGACGTCGTTTTATATTGGGTCATCGGGTGATCGAGGCAAGTGATCGGGTTGGTTTCTCGAACCCGTTACCCGAACCAATAACTGAAGATACGAAAGATTGTTCAGAAAGAAAACAAAATAGAGATGCATGGCCTGAACAGATTGTTGTTGCGGACGCCATGTTCCCGTGACATGTGTACGGTTACAGCGGCAAAACTCAATTACATGATTGATGCTTCCATACAGGACAACAACATTAGCCAAGCTCGCAAACTGTTGGACGAAAACCCCTCATCTCGTTTCCAGGAAACACCATCAAATTCATCGTGCCCATCGCCTGTTCGATCATATGCCCCACAAAGACCCCGTTTCCTGGACCATCATGCTCTCTGGTTTTCACAAAACCAGAGACACCGACGGGTTGTTCCAGTGTTTCTTGCAAATGGGAAGAGTTGGTATAGCACCAAATGACTATACATTATCCATATTGATCAGAGCAGTTATAGGTACTGAGTTGAATGTTTTGGTTCAGCAGGTTCATGCTCTAGCACTGCATTTGGCACTCAACTTGAATGTCTTTGTTGGGCCTTTGTTGATCAGAGCTTATGCAAGTTTAAGGGAGAAGGAGGCTTTATGTCAAGTGTTCGATGATATATTGATGAAAGATGTTACATCTTGGAATGCTTTGGTTTCTGGTTACATGGAACTGGGAAGTATGGCTGATGCTCAAAGAACGTTTGATCTGATGCCTGAAAGAACGATCATTTCTTGGACTATTTTGGTGAATGTTTATATCAAGAACAAGCAAATTAACAAAGCGCGGTCTGTTTTCAACAAAATGAATGAGAGGAATGTGGTTTCTTGGACCGCAATGATTAGTGGGTATGTTCAAAATAAGAGATTTATGGATGCATTGAAGCTTTTTCTGTTGATGTTTAAGTCTGGCACTCGTCCCAATCATTTCACATTTTCAAGTGTATTAGATGCATGTGCCGGTTGTTCCTCTCTTCTGATGGGCCTTCAAGTCCACCTGTGTATTATCAAGTCTGGCATTCCAGAGAATGCCATCTCATTGAGCTCGCTTGTTGATATGTACGCAAAATGTGGGGATATGGATGCAGCATTTTGTGTTTTTGATTCCATTCTGAATAAGAATTTGGTGTCATGGAGTTCGATAATTGGTGGTTATGCCAGGCATGGGCTTGCTGCCCGAGCACTTGAGGAGTTTGAAAGGATGGAAAAAGCTGGTGTTACACCTGATGAAGTTACATTTGTGAATGTGTTGTCAGCATGTGTACATGCAGGTCTTGTTGAAGAAGGTGAAAAGCACTTCGTTGCTATGTTGACCAGGTATGGAATCCAAGCAGAGATGGAGCACTATACTTGCTTGGTGGACCTCTATGGAAGAGCAGGGCAATTTGATGAAGCAGAAAAATTAATCAAGAATATGCCATTTGAGACTGACTTGGTGCTGTGGAGTGCATTACTTGCAGCTTGTGGCCTGCATTCAAATTTAGAACTGGGGGAGTATGCTGCTGAGAGGATCCGCAAACTGGAGAGCAACCATCCTGTGTCTTACTCAATGCTTTCAAAGATCCAAGGTGAGAAAGGAATATGGAGCAGTGTAAATGAATTGAGGGACATGATGAAGGAGAGACAAGTCAAAAAGCAGAAGGCAATTAGCTGGGTTGAGTAATCTCTTGCTGTGAATTCAGCCAAGTGATAAGAATTATGTGCAATCTATGACAAAGAATGTCACCAAGAAAAGAAAACTCCTCATTATTTTGTGGCTCTTTCCACATCGAGGAATTCCTCAGGTATATTAGAGCCCAACAGATATGCAGTCTTTGTTGTGATCATCCTCAAGCCACTGGCGAGTGAAAATGCCAGATGAACTGTCAAGCACTTATTTCCCTGCTTGGCTTTTGATAAATTAAACATCCATGATTTTTTCATACTACTTTTCTCTCACATCATTATTTATATTACTTTTCATACTATTGATTACATCACTTTTTTCTTATCATTTTCTCTTGCTTAATCACAATTATTAAAAAATGATGTGAATAGTGGTGTGATGGAAAAAATGATGTTATAACATTAATTTTCTAAATTAAATGCCCCTGTATTGAGGGTTTCTGAACTGTTGTTGAAATGAATGGCTAATGGTTCAAATGTCTATGAGTGAATTTTTCTAACTCTAGAGTTCTCAAATAGTCACAGAATTATATTTGGAGACCAATGAAAGCAGTGGCGGAGCTTTGTGGTGATAAGGGGAGTCATGGTTACTCAGATTTTGAAAATCTTTAGTGTATGTTTGAATGAAATGTAACAAGGAGAAGGAAAAAGGAATGATAGAAAAAGAAATAATTTATCTTGTTTGAGAATTTTAAAATATATAAGAAATGGAAGAAACATATAAAAAATTATTTTTCTTTTTTAAAAAAAAAAAAATTTAATTTTTATTTCTTCTAAAATTGAGATAAATTATTTTCATTTCGTTCTCTTATTAATTTTTTAAACAAAGAAGTGTTTCATTTTTTCACTTTTCTTTTTTATTTATATGTACTTATTTTGTTTTGTTTTATTAATAAAAAAATATCCAAATGCTGTGAAGTGAGAACAGGACTGCAGGTACCACTGCAGGATAGTTGGAAACTGGCTGGATGTCTATGAGAATAGGACTGCTCTAATTGGGAGGTTTCAGGATTAGTCAAGCTGAGTTTTGATGTTTGACCAAATGTTTTGACTTCCTCTTTGCCGTAATATTTGTTTTTGGCTTTATGCTTTGTTTGTTTGGTATGGTATTTTTGGGCGGAATGGAAAGGATGAGGCCTAACGTTGAGCCCCATCTCTTATTAGGTGATTTGTATACATTTTAATAGAGGAAAGGAAGGGATTTGTAGGAGTAGAAATAAGTCTAAGTTGTCTCACGGATCTATAGTCTGATTTGCTTGAAACTTGGCATGATTTGATCTGTTTATTAAATAAGATAGATCAAGATTTTTTAAAAAATTTGTTTAATTAAAAAAATCAAGTCTTAAGTCATCTAATGAGTCTTTTAAGTTTGATAAGTTGACTTGACCTGTTTAAGTATATAATATAATATATATTTTTATAGTCATTATAAATTATAATTATTAATTTATTATAATATATTAATATATTTTTTAATTAAATTTTAATAAATTTTAATAATTAAAATTTAAGTTAATAAGTTAGAATGTAAATAATATATTTATTAGAATGAAAATAATAAGTTAATCTTTCATTTCTTATTTTTATATATATTTACTACTTTTTTACTCTGATCTTTGATCGATGTGAGATTTTGAGATATATGTCTCTAATAATTTTGTAACTTAATAGATCTCCAAGTCCCACATGGATCAAAAACTAGAATAAGAAAGTGATGAGTACATATAAAATTAAAAAAATGAATATTAAGTTATAACAAATGCCTATTGGCCTTAAATAAGTCCGTTAATCTATTTCAAAGCTTAAGTTTGTTAGCCTACATAAAAATATATTGACCTATTTAAAAGTAAGTCTATTAGCTTATATAAATACATATTAAACTATTTAAAAATAAATCTATTAATTTATTTAAATATCTAATTACAAAATAACCTTTAAATAAACTTTCAAATCAAACCAAATTTTTAAAAAGACCAAATCAAGCCTTAAAAATTAATTTATTACAAATTCACAAGTCAAATTTAAACCTTATAATTAAGATACAAGTCAAATATATTTACGACAAAGTTAAACATAATCTGACCTTACTTGTTTACACTCTTAGATTTGAGTGATCCTACAATTTTTACATCCCTCCCATATAGGACGGATTGACAGGGAAAGGAGACCTCTGAAAATCAACAAATTTTAACTTGTTCTACTTTACCCATTTTTTTCACGTATTGTCAAATAAAACATACCACATAGAGGGGGTTATACTTTGCTCCGCAGCAGCGCTGACGACAATATTGTAATAAAACATCATCAGTTTCCCTCTCTCCTTAAAAACAAAAAAAAAAAGAAGATACAGCAAAGGGTTGGAGCAAAATCTTATATCTGGCGCTATTTCATTTTCATGGTAGCATAGTATATCAGAATATCTGTCAGATCAGATAATGAAATCCGGCGATCCCCGCATTTATGATGGGCATCTATCCTTCGACGAAACTAACATCCAGAAACATATTTGGACAATAAGGTACAACAGAACACGGAGAATGATGAAAAAAAAATATGTTTACTAATACTCTAGAAAATGGTACAAGGAACATCGCCAATATTTAAATAAACTACTGACAATCAGCATTTCCTTCAGAGGTAGTAAAAGGGTAGTATTAGGCAACTTTCCTGCGACAAAAGCATACGATCTCAGTTGCAAGGAGACGGAAAAATCCAATTAAAATGTCCAAAGGCCAAAAAGAAAGTATGGATGGATGGCTAGGATTTCATTTGCGGCTCCTGGCTTCCTCCTTTTCCTTCTCTCGCTTCTTGTAAAGTCTCTCAAGAACACGCTTGGCCTCACATTGTGGAAAGTTTGACAAATCATAGTAGTGTGGTGCTATATCAACCAACCTGTGTCAGATAACAATTGCATGATCATGTAGTTTGGAGAACTAGATAACAATACATCAAACCAAACAAAAACCACAAACACTAGACAAACTGTCTTCCAAATCTTCCCCCCACTAAAACCTAATAGTCGAATTCAGAATCACAAATTGCATCCCTCAGTGTGCCTCGCCATATTCAAAAGTTATTCATCACTAGGTTCCCATTTTATTGGACACAAGTTCCCATTTTCATCAGGCTTCCCCTTAACATACATCACACATGAAAAGCATGTATGACTTTACCAGCTTGACAGTACAAACATCAATAATCCAGAGAGAGAAAAAAATCTTACCATTCCCCACGTATGTCTGTCACAGTACGAATAAAATTCCGACTGGTAAGAACATATTCATTATAGATGACCCATTCAGGCTTGTGGTCCAGGCAATTTGATGGATGTAAGTGCACCAACTACAAACAGAACAAAATCATTAGAAACCATATAAATACAATACTAAGCCTACACTCTAGCTACTTTGGTAATACAAAATTAAAGACAGAAGAAGAAGATAAAGATGAATAGCAGCTCATCTTAACAAACCTGGTTGTCTTTCACTGTCAAGTAGTGCCCTGTACGCTCCAGATGAGCTACCTGCATGAAATATCCAGCAAGCATAGCCTTTCTTATGTTGACATAGTAGTCACGGCTATTAAAGTCAGTGCTGCATAACTTCAGGTTAAACCGGCCCATGATACGCACTAGTTGTTGTCTAACATTATCAGCTGATTTCAGTGCCCTATGATTAATGAAGTTATCATAGCACCAAGAGGGATCCTCATCTGAAAAGCCATTCACATACAATTAATAAACTTAACATCAGAAAATATATCAATAGCAGAGATTTGAGAATTTAAAAAAATGAAAAAGAAATAAGCACTTACTATTTTGCTTGAATGAATGGTAGACATTCAAGAGAGTGAGATGATCTCCATCAATGTGCCCGAACCTAGCTTTCGCTTCATCCGCAGCTTTTTGTGCCTCCCTAGGCCGGACAAAGCAATTGGGTACTAAAGAAAGAAATTGTTTATCACAGAGGAGGCCCACGGTAGGTCAGCAGATGCACAGAGGCGAGACCACACCATTTGCTTCATGAGAGAATACTGAGAAACTGCAACTATCTGCATCAGCACTTACTTAGAATCCTTTGGTGCATGCCAACCGGGGGCATGGAACCCAGAGAAGACAGTTGCTGATGACAACCTAATAGGACACACTCCACTGACAGCATTCATGTGCAACTAAGCACACATGTAAGCAGTCAAACATCCCCCATCATATGCACAAGATTATCTCTGTGCACATGCACAATTGCAGGGAATCCATTTCAAAATGGAGCCCGGCAGAACTAAATTCCCTCAACATATGGTGGGACAACGAACCAACACAAAAGCAACAAAATAAAAGAATAATACCTGAGAGCATAGCAGAAATTGACAGAATCTCATTTGAACAGTTGAATTCAGGACTGACAACGAGCATCTTTGACATCTGTGGGTCCAAGGGAAATTCACTCATAATCTCACCCAGCTTTGTTAAGTTACCATCGTCATCCAGTGCGCCCAAGTAATTCAACACTTCCAATGCACGCATTAATGTCTCAGGGGCAGGAGGGTCCATGAAATCAAAATGCACTAAATCATCTATACCCAGTTTCTTCAAGGTAAGAACTGTGTTGGCAAGATTTGATCTCAAAATTTCAGGATAGGTCTGCGGCTGAAGATCATTATTGAAACTTCTCTCAGTATAAAGTCTAAAACATTTCCCTGGTCGAGTTCTCCCAGCACGCCCTGATCTCTGATGTGCACTGGCTTTCGATATTGGAGACACTAATAAAGACTCAACACGAATTCGTGGGTTATAAACCTTCTGCTTAGCAAACCCGGGGTCAATAACATAGACAATACCATCAATTGTTAAGGAAGTTTCTGCTATGTTTGTTGATACCACAATCTTCCTTCCAGGAGGCCCCCCCTCCTTCAGTGGAGGTGGAGGTGGCTCAAAAATCTTCTGCTGCATAGCCGGAGGAAGAGTAGAATACAGGGGTACCACTTTCACAGGGCCCACCTGGTCAACCATATTTGAAATCTCTTTTGATATTTTGCGGCATGCATCTTCTATCTCTTCCTCTCCAGTCAGAAATACAAGTATATCTCCAGGAGGTTCGCACATGTGTATCTGCACCACTGTCCTAATAGCAGCCTCCAAGTAATCTCTTTCAGGTTCCTGAGTATAGAAAATTTCCACCGGATGCAGCCTTCCAGGTACTTTCATAAGAGGGGCACCATAAAAATAGCCCTGAAACTTTTCAGCCTCAAGAGTTGCACTCATAACAACCAACTTCATGTCTGGTCTATTTTTAAGCACTTCCTTCAGAAGGCCAAATAGCACATCTGTAGCCAAAGTCCTTTCGTGTGCCTCATCAAGAATAATTACTTTGTATCGTTCCAAAAGTGGATCTGCCATTGCTTCTCTTAAGAGCATACCATCTGTGAGATACCTGTGAAACAAAGCTTTCCACTTGAGACTAGATGTAAGAGAGCAAAAAAGAGCATCATGAAAACAAATATATAGATAAGGCATATGAAGCTCTGAAATAATAATAGAAAGTATTAAATTTAATAGTAAAATTAAACATACTTCAAAACTGTCCTTGCACTACTGCAGTCTTCAAATCTGATACTGTAACCAACCTCTTCCCCAATAGTTACATCCATCTCTTCAGCCACACGTCGGGAAACAGACATTGCAGCCACTCTCCGAGGCTGAGTGCATGCAATCATCATCTTCCTGCGTTTATCCGGACTTTCTAAATCGACAGCATCCAAAACAAACTGAGGGATCTGTCACCCAAAAAATAATTAAAGAAAAAAGATTAATTAGAGACATAAACACAGAGAACCAAGATAATGTTTACCATTGTAACATTGTGTGTTTATATGATACTAAATGAGAAAGAAGATCATGTAATAAAACCCTAAAACACGCAAGAAACATTATGATGAGTTGTTATTGGCAGAGCATACCACTAATGAGGAGTCCAAGACAACTGACCCAATAACAGTTCAACAATCCTCACGTGCATTCTGTATTTTTCCTTAATCCTTATTATTACTATGTCTTCCAACAAGTAACGAAATGTGAGAATCCTACCCCAAGTGAGGGAATAGGAAATTAGGATTACTAGCTCCTAGTCCTACTTCATTTTCATTCCTTCTTGCAGCCCAACATAAAAAAATAAACAATTAACTTAACACGGAGATTAAATTGAACGACACTCAATAAAACCAATCTCTTAAATGATAATTTTTTCCACAAAATTATAACCTAGAAAATAAGCAAAACATGAATGACCTAAAGCATATAACTTGAACAAGAAAGATGAATAATAAACTTAAAAATCAAGTACCCATCATCCATTCTAACATCTCAGAAGTAGAAACTAAGAAAACAAACAAACAAACCTGGGTGGTTTTGCCACTACCAGTCTCACCAACCAAAATCAAAGTCTGGTTGTCCCTCAAAGCCTGCAAAAACTCATCTTTCTGGTGCCAAACAGGGAGAGTCTTCCTCTTCTCTAAAATCTCATAGTACCTCTGGGAGTAAGGCCTTGCAGTCCACCGATTGATGAGATTGTTGTTGGCGCCACCATTGGATTTGGCCATCTTGGCGGCAGCGTCGTCTACCACATCAAACAGGCTCACCTTCCTCTTCCTCTCCGTACCCATCAAAACCCTAATCCCCCAAACTCAAAACTGGCAACAGAAAAGAAGCCACAGATACAATCCCACCCAAATCACAGAGTCTAGGGTTAAGTTTTGGTGCAATTATAAAACGACTGAAACAAAGGACGAAGATGAAGTCTCCAAAATTACGACTGAGCCCAAAATTTTTTGCATTATTTTTTCTTTGGTACATAATTTTTTTTTATTTCTCATAATATTTCTATCCGTTGGATAAGAGACTATTATTTCTCTCCTTTTAATTCAAATCATCACACGTTAGTAGTACATAAAATTTTTTATTTATTTTATTGGTAGCGGTGAAGTATTGAACATTTTTCCATTTTCAATGAACTAAGAATGTGTGAGTTATATTTATAATTGTCAAAATGAGTTAGGTCGAATTTTTTGAATCGAGCCAAATCAGATTACGTGAATTTTAAATTGATATTTTATTAATTTAATCTATTCTTATATAATATTAACATGTTAGGATAATATTAACAGGTTAGGTTTGACCATTCAAGTTAAACTAATTCAAATTATTATTTTTATTTTATTTTTATTTTTATTAGTTTAAGTAACTTATTTTGTCGAGTTATTCGAATTGACTCATTAAACTCGATTTATTTTAACGATTCTAGCTATGTTTCCTTTGCATACACCTATGAAAAAAAAGAAAATTATTTTAGAGTTTTTTAAAGGAATTTATTTTTAAAGAATATTATTTTATATTTGAATGTAATATTTGTAAAATATTTATATTAAAAATTACTTATCTTTTCATTAGTTTTAAAAACTTGAGATTCCTAATATCTAAAATAAATAATTGATCTATTTTTTTATAACATTTTTCTTTTAAAGATTGCATTTAATTATACTTTAAAATATTTGTAAATGTTATGAAGTAATTGTAAAAGGCTTAAGAGACATAAAAGAATTATAAAATAAAATAGAGAGAGCAAATGAGGTAATAATTGATTAATATCAAAGAAGTGTATAACAATAGGCATTCAATGGAGTATTTATAGCGCAAAGGTAAGGTATTTAAAACTAAATCTAATGTTTATCTTTATCAGATACAATTCTCCCTTTAATATAGTTCTAATCAAAATGATAAGATAATAGTTGGACATCTTCATTTCATAACACTCTCCCTTGATGTTCATTAAGAATATATCTCATTAAAATTTTAATAAAAAAAATCTAATGGAAAAAATTTTAGTAAAGAAAAAAAAGTACAATATCTATTTTATGATAAGTGTCTTATAAAAAACGTCATAAAGCAAATACACTATGGGACAAAACCTTAATTAAGGGGGAAAAAAAAGGTACAATATTCTCCCCCTTTTGATAGCATCACTTGAGTTCTCTAAATTGATATATTCTCCTTTTATTAGAAGCATTACTTGAACAATTATGTTGAGCACTAACTTCTACTTTCTTTCAAAGATCAAATTTGAGGAAGACTATCTCCTTTAATATATCTTCTCTTCAGTTGAGTTATGCAAGTATTGTCTTCATATAAAACTTTTGGAGTTTTATCCTTATAAGACAATGCACAATAATCTCATACATATTAAACAGTTGTTTTTAGTCATAAACATTCTATACTTATTTCATGAATTGCGATTATCTCTGCATGATTTAAAAAAGTAACTAGTGACTATAGTTTGCATTGTAAATTGTCACGATCTACTTGTATCTCCACATGTAAATAAATAACCTATTTGATACCTTACTTTATGTGGATTGGATAAATCACTACCAAAAATTTCAGATTTAGAGATGGAACAAATTCTGTCTCTAAAAGGGTAAAATTCTGTCTCTAAAGATTTAGAGATAGAATTAGAAACACAAATCGTTCCATTTCTAAAATTAGCGTCTCTAAATAGTTAGAGACAGAAAACGAGTTCTATCTCTAAATTAGAGACAGATAAATTACATCTTTAACTAAAAAAATTTCATCTCTAATTAGAGACAAACATTATCTTTAAAATATAAAATGATTACATTAGAGATGACTATCTTTTGTCTCTAATTCCATATCTAAAATTAGAGACGACAATATTCTGTCTCTAAAACAAAAAATGTGTTCGATCTCTAATTCCGTCTCTAAAATTAGAGACAACACTTTTCTGTCTCTAATTCCATCTCTAAATCCAAAATGGAGTCCCGTCTCTAATTCCATCTCTAAATCCAAAATGGAGTTAGAGACAGAACTATTCTGTCTCTAAATCAAATAATCAATATTTTTGAAATAAAAAACAACCTATTCCGTCTCTAAAATTAATTTTTTCAAAATTATATTTTATAACTAAACTCGATGCAATTAACCATCACAATAATAGCATAAGAAATCACAATTTGTTAACATCATCACAAATATTTGTACCAAAATGCAAAGTAATAATTAATTATCATTGTAAATATTTAAATAGTAACTAAAATTGTCAATGAAAATATAAAAAATAAAACTAATCATAGATTTGGGTTATCATCACCACCACCTATCTCATTATCATGATGGTCATCATCTTCTCTAGGTACAATATGAGAAGGCTCAGGTTGTGAAGCTGCAACTGATGGCGCTCTAAATTGACTACCCACAAGAAGAATCTTAAACCTCTCCTCCCATTGTTCTATCTTCTGTTTCATCATTTATTGTTCAAGATTCTTTTGATGAAGCTCATCTGTTAAAGCCTAAATTTTGGCATTCATTGCAGACATCTCTGTTGATGATACTCCATCAATGGAAGAGGAGGGGGGAGCGGAAGACGATTCAATAACATTAGTTGCTTGTGAACCCAATCTGTATATGCACCCTTTCTTATTGGGTCCTCCAACAACATCTAAATAGATACTGTTAGCAGATTCTTGACTGCTGCTACCTTCACCATGCTGGGATTGCTACTCAGTCATCTGCCTTTCATACTTTTCCTAAAAAGTAGTTATAAGACATTTGTACTTAAAAATTGATGTAACTTAAATGTTAACTTATGCTTACCACAATCCTTGTTGCTTCCAAAGTGTTAAACACTTCTGAATTCTCCTTGGATTGATGAAGCCGCTTGTAGATGTCAAAAAAGTTTGGCTCTCTGGACATTTGATTCACCTAAAAAGACAAAAAGAAAGTATTAGTAGTAGCCCAAAAAGCAAGAAAGTGTTCTGAATGTAATTTCCATCTAATGAAAACTAGCGTTGCTTTCCTTGTTCAATTGAATATTGCTTTAGAAATCATTTGCATTAAATAATTATTCAAAAGGTCTACAACTTAAAAGTAATATATTAAAAGAAAAGGTTACTATGAAAACTATTCGGCTAGTTAGTATCTTTACAGCTGTAAGCAAGCAATTAGCTATAACTAGTTTCGCTTAACAAGTTTACACATGACCAGAATTTAATAATACTTGCAAAGCATAGTAGTGGAATAAATAACATGATTAAGTTGAAAAGGAAACAGAGTTTTGTTTAACCTTATGACAAGATACAAAAAAAATTCAAATGAAAATAGGCAGTATTACACCTGATAAACAAAAACTTGTAAAGTAACATATCAAAACAAGTGACTAACAACAACCAGTCAAGTACCATATGGCAACTGAACATTAAAAATGAAGAGCCAACTCCAAAGTAGACACAATTTAGTTCAGCCATATCAGATATTGAACAGAGAAATGGTAATGGAATATTTTCATTTATGCAGATAAGTTGAAAGAAATTATTTTTAGCCAGAGAATATGTAAATGTTGTTAGTGCTGAATACATTTAGATAGGTAATGACATGTTCAAAAAGTTCTAAATCCAAAGTTGTCAAATACTTAAATTGCATATCAATATTCCTAAACCCTATCATTTGGAATAAAAATTAAGTATATCAAGGCCCAAGGGAAGAGACAATTAGATTACACAATGACAGTATACCAAATTACATAATTGTCCATCTTAAAATATTATCTCAACAAAATTAGTTATGGGTGAATGTTTGATTTTAATTTTTTTTCTACATTTTAGTTCCTCTTATTTATATGACATCCAAACAAGAGAGGAGAAAATTATTGTATACTTCACTATTTCAGTTCCCCTAATTCACTTTCCCTCCTCATTTTGTTCTCAAACAAACGCTAAATCTTTAAGTGACATGGCATTCTCACAGTTTCAATTTGTTGACTTATTTAGTGTCATACTGTAGCAATGCTTCAAATCTATAAGAGTATTATGTGAAAATGGCCTAACTAAAAAAAAAATCCAATTCCTGATCTAATTTATCACCAATGTAAACAGGGTGCTGCTTTTCATAAGCTGATTGGGTGATCACAAACATAGGAACATCATTTACCCAAAGTTCATTGGAAATTTTATGTTGCAATCAATACAAAGTGTGGGAGAGGGGAGAAGAATGAATACGTGCATAAACAGAGATAAGAGAAAATCTTAAAATCTTTATACAAATAGCATTTGCATTCCTCTAGTTTCACCCAAACAAAGCCAAGCCTAATGGTCCATCTGACAATTCAGAAACAATAAAAGTCCTATTAAGTGCCATTTTAAAGCTTCTAAACAATTACAGTTTCACTGTAGTATAAAGTAATAAAAATTAAAAATCACTTATTAGAAAGTTTTCCCTGCATTTAAAATATAAGTCTTGGTCTTAGTCTCAAGACAATTTTGTCCTTGGCAAGTTTCAGCAGACAGGTAACAAAACTCATTGCTTTACAAAAGAATCAAGCATATGAACTGCAGTATCACTCCATTGACTACCATCTCAAAAGTAAGATGTAAAGATGATATGCAAAACTTTGGGTGTTAGGCATCATGTATAACATTGTTCATTATTGTGGAAGAAAGCTAAATCAATTTAACAAATTTAACAAATTAAATATAATAATAAAAAAAAGAAGATAAGTAGAGAAGTAGAGAAGGAAATTGCTTATGCTGTTTAAGCTTGCTTTATAACTTCTAGTTAGGGATTACTGGTCTTTGGACAACTCCCTAATAAGTAAATCTTAAGCCAAAATCAACTAGCTCCTTCGTCGTAATAACATGTCCAGTTAAAGAGAAAGTGAAACCCAAATGAGCCAATCTGCCAACAATGAACTCGTTGGCTTTAGAATGAAGGACTTGGTAATATGAAAAGGAAACAACCCAAAATTTTCATCAATAATTGTAACCGATTTAAATTATATGTAAACACAATTCATAACATTATCCACAACTACTCAACATTAGCAATAATACAAAGAGTATATGGTATAATTATAAGGATGTCATATCTCTTACTATTCTCCTGCAGTGCTCTGTGGTAGATATGGATCCTCCGGTGTGCATATTGAGACCTTCTTTAGCTTATCTATTCCTACTGTTTCTCATGGACAGTGCTTGCCAGGCAGGATCACTCCATTTAGCCCATAGCTACGCCAAAGCATCTAGCTGAATCCATGTACCCTTATCCTTTTGATCACGCACCTTGAATAGATTATTTGAGAGCACACCAGATCTCTTCATTTCAAATATCTTTCTAATCATATCATTATGTTCAGGTAACCACTTGTATTTCCCTTACATTGATGAAAATATTAATTAATCAAATACAATATTTGTAAATTAATAATAGATTAATAATAAGAATTAAAAGAACATTACCCCAAAGTCTCTAAACCACATATCACGCACAGTGTCGAGCACATATGTCCAACATGTCCAAGGCTGATCATACTTCCTTTTGAATATGGTAGTTATATCACGTGTCGTTCCAACATCGGGATAAAACCTGAAAGTCAAAATATGAATTTATATATATATATATATATATATATAACTTTTCTTTTAGAATTAAATTTCATAATTAGAATAACTTACTGATCTTTGTTGGCGGGCTTGATCCAAATATGTCCATCTACATCCTTTCTCCCCCACCTGATGTTCTCTGGTATGGATGCTGCTGCGTCAAGGTGTCGAGGTGCAAATGAACTAGCTGAAGGGTCACTCGATATATGTAAAGGTGCAACTGAGGAGGGTGTAGGCCCAATTTGAGAATGAGGATATAGGGTATGTGAAGATGAAATATGTGCAACCCCGTTCTAGGATTGAGGAAATAGGATAGATGTAGGTCCAATCTGAGAGTGGGGAGATGGGATAGATGTAGGTCCAGTCTGAGAATGGGGAGATGGGGTATGTGAAGATGGGATAAGTGTAGGTCCAATGTGAGAATGTAGGCTCAGTCTGAGAATGGGGAGATGGGATAGGTGTAGACCTAGTCTGAGAGGTACCTCTCCCTCTACCTCTACCTCTACCTCTACCTACCATCTATATGCAAATGGTAATGATAAAATTCAATTAGGTACAATTAAATTAACATAGAAAATTAGTACAAAACTAGAAGAGTAATAAATTTAAAGAAATCCACAATCACATAAGCATATATTAACTAATAGGTCATGAATACAAAACACATGAGTTCGTTAATAATTTCATTAAAAAAATGACAAAATCTAGTCAGAATCATCTCATCATCATCATCTTCTTCTTCTTCTTCTTCTTCTTCTTCTTCTTCTTCTTCTTCTTCTTCTTCTTCTTCTTCTTCTTCAACATCTTTCTTCTTCTTCAACATCATCTTCTTCTTCTTCCAAATCAAACTGGTTCAAGGTTGGACTGTGTACTTCCTCTGTGGGACCATTTATATCAACAAGACTTTGTTCAAGATCATCGTTTGCAACTATCATAGGCATTTGCGGGACTGACTCATCTTGGTATGGATTATCTATTCTAGGGTTTTTTGTTTCTAAAGTTTGAATTGTGCTTCGTGCCTTAGTTTTAATCACAACCAACCACCCTTGCTGCCCTTCAGGATACTGTGTGTAGTACACTTGCTCTGCTTGTTGTGCAAGAATAAATGGATCATAATTCTTATACCTTTTAGATGCTTTAACTTCAACAATTCCATAATTATCTATCCTTGTCCCTTGATTTGGGGTGGGATCAAACCAATCACATTTGAATAGAACTAGCATCTTTAAAGGCCACCCAATATACTGCATTTCAACAATGTCAGTTAAAACCCTATAGTAATCATTCTCTATTGTCTCATTCTCGCCACCTCTAACACATACACCACAATTTGTTGTCCCTATCCCTTGACCATGATCTTTTGTATTGAATTTGTAACCATTTATTTAATATGTTTGCCATATGTTTATTTTGTTTGAGGGCCCCCATGCCAAACTCCTCAGAAGTTCATTTTCAATGTTGTTACTGAACACCTATATCACAAATGGGTAAGTTAATTGATTCTACCTAAACAAGTAATGAGGGAATTAACAGGAAAATTAGGTAGATGATATTTAGCATACATGTTCTTTAAACCATGTGGGAAATGTTATGGAGATTTATTTGTCCACTTCCAAGTCATTTAGACCAAGTTCTCGTAGCAAATCTGCATATATGCTAAATTAAAATCACAGATTAAATCACTTTGTAAATTTAATCATGATACGTGAAATTAAAAGAACAACTTAGAAGCTTACTTTAAAAAAGGCTCCACTTCAGGACAATTTAGAAGAACATACAAGTGTGCAACACTCATTTTCCTTTCTTGTAAGATACAAAATTTACGTTTTCCAATAGGACGATTGAGAAAATTAAAAATAGAGAATGGCGGATTGATTGAACCACCTTCACCCCCATCATCATTCCATGGCACTCTTGTCCTTCTAGATGGAACATTGGATGGATAGTAGTAAGATGCAAAAGTAGAGGTCTCCTCCATTAAATAAGCTTCACAAATGAAACCTTCAACTGTAGCTGAGTTCGTGACCTTATCTTTTAAGGTACGTATAAATCTATTAATTAAGAACATCAATGTAACAAATATATTATGAGGATTTAATTGAAAAAAATGTAAAGATAGATAGACGACTCAACCTTTCAAAGGGATACATCCATCGATATTGCACAGGACCACTGACCTTTGCTTCGTAGAGCAAATGAATTGGAATATGCTCCATCGAATCAAAGAAGCTCGGAGGAAATATTTGTTCCAATTTACATAAAATAATTGCAATATTTTGCTCCATCTCATGTAATTTATCCTTTCTCAGCAATGGTTGAGTTAATTCTCTAAAGAATATACTCAACTCAGTAAGTGCATTCCAAATGGGCTTGGGTAATGCCTTGAATGCAATTGGGAGCAAACGTTGCATGAACACATGACAATCATGACTTTTCATACTAAACAACTTTGCTTCCCTCATGTCAACGCATCTAGCCAAATTGGAGGCATACCCATCTAGTAGCTTCAATTATTTAACCCATTCGCACACGACTAATCTTTGTTGCTTAGTCAATGTGTATTGCGCTTTGAGTTTTTTTAGCTTTCCACCTCCACCATCCTGTAGCTCTAGATCCTTTTGTCTACAATATTCTGCCAAGTCCTGTCTAGCATTAAAATTATCTTTTGTCTTACCCTTAGTATCCATAACTGTGTATATGATAAACACATTTCTCTCAATATGCATGACATCCATATTATGCGGGAGAAGATTTGTTTTCCAATAAGGCAATTCCCAAAAGATGCTTCGTTTTGTCTAGTTGTGATAAATACCATACCCTGGTAGACTTTTTCCTACTGATTCAGTTATGTTAGGTATATGTCTTACCCAATCCCATACTTCTTCACCAGTTAACCTTCGTGGGGGTAATGAAGTTTCAACAAGTCTCTTTCTAAAAGCATTTTTGTTCCTTCTGTAGCAATGATCATGTGGCAAGAATTGATAGTGACAATCAAAAAATGATGTCTTTCGGCTATGTTTAAGTGTGAATGCTTTTGAGTGCTCCATACAAATTGGACAAACAAGTTTTCCCATTGTCATCCAACCTGATAACATCCCATATGCAGGGAAATCATTAATTGTCCACATCAAACAAGCCTTCATGACAAAGTTTTGTTGTTGTGAGACATCATAGGTCATGACATCGGTATCCTACAGAAGTTTTAGTTCATCTATAAGCGGTTGTAAGTACACATCAATTTTACTTTTTGGATTGGAAGGGCCTGGAATTATAATAGTAAAAAACATGAACTCTCTTCTTATACACATCCACGGAGGTAGATTGTAAGGAGTAACGATTACTGGCTAACATGAATAAGTCCTACCTGTTTTGTCAAATGGAGCAAATCCATCGGCACATAACCCTAGCCTCACATTTCGAGGGTCTTCTACAAATTCAGGATATGTCTCGTCAAAATATTTCCAGGCTTCTCCATCAGATGGGTGGGACAAAGACCCCGTCTCCCTCTCATTCTCATGATGCCATCTTATTTGAGACGTTGTTTGCATTGAGGAATAAAGTTGTTGTAGCCTTGGGATAAGTGGGAAATACCACATTTTCTTCTGAGGAATTTCTTTGACCTTACCGTTTCTAGTGATGCTTCTATAACAGTCCTCGCCACAAAATCTGTAACTACGAACATTCTCATAAGGAGGATGATAAAGCATGCATCCATTTGGACAGCAGGAAATCTTTTTGCAACCCAGCCCTAGTCATTCCACTGCTTTCTTTGCACGGTAGAAGTTTTTGGGCATTCAATTATCATTTGGCAATGCATTTCCCATAAACTCCACACATTGATTAAAACAAGTCTCGGAGATATTGAAATCAGATTTGATATTTAGAGCTTCACACGCAACTGATAATTTAGAGTAATTGTCACAACCATTATACAAGGGAGGTTGTACAGCTGACAACATTTCAAAAAATCTTTTGGCTTCTAGGTTAGGATCTTCCCTTATTTGTTCTACATAACCAAACCCTTGTTGCTCAATGTAATTGTCAATAGAGGGTCCAGCAACATCCATTACCATCTGCTCATACCTATTGAAGTCTTCCCTTACCCCACTACTTCCATAGTATGAATTGTCTGCAACCACTGGGGGAATATGAGGCCTTGGTTTGTCATGGTTAGTCCAGTAATAGTAATCATTCATAAATCCCTTCATACACAGGTGTGCCTTGACGTCATCAACAAAGTGATACGCCTTACATTTGCATTTTTTACATGGACACCTCAACTTTCCTATTGTTTTAAATTGTTCTTGTGCACAAACAAACTCTACAAACTCATTAACCTCCGCCATGAACTTATCTGTAACTCTTCTCCTATCAGGACCCACCCTATTATCCATCCACTTTCGATGCTCAGGAACTTCCATTATGTTTCTAATTTAAAGATAAACAAGAGACATATCAATCAAAATACATCAGCCCACTATTTAAATAAAATTTTAATAGTTAGACCAAAATAGAAATAACCTACTTCAAAGATAAAGAGTGCTTTTACTATAAAGCAAACCTTACACAGAGATATCAAAATTAAAATAGATTAAGTACACAAATCATAATAGTCTAAGGGTCATAACATATTATCATTCTCAGCATACACAGATCAAGTACATAGCCCAAAGGAAGAGGGAACATAGCAAAGGAACTAAAACAGAGATCTTATTGTGCAGACCATGTTATTTTCACTTGGCAGCTCATTTATTACTCAGTCATTTGCAGCTCAAACAGCAGATGAAAAATAATAGAAATCAAGAAATAACAACTTGAATAGTTTTTGTATTCATAGTTTCTATGCATCTGACATTTTCCTAACAATAAGTTTAGTAAACTTTATTTTAGAGTTGAAAGAGATAAAGGACTCAAATTAGGCCACATGCTTATGTAAGAGTAATAGAAATAAATTATTCAATATATTTAGGCATTTCTCCTATAATGAAAACTAGAGCAACTCAACAAAATTTCCTATTTTAATTCCTCTACTACAATCAGAGACAGAAATTAGGGGAAAAAAAGATAGTAAAGCCAAGAATAAAATAAAGTAATACAACTTCACAATATTTCCCGACTAATTATACAAAAAGCTGATTTTTATTCATGATGTTGCATGGGAATTTAGGAAAATGCTGTCAGGGCCAACTGGCTTACAACACGGAAACTAAAAGTTATTTTATAAAGACAAGGACAAGGATTCAAAAGCTTTCCTTGACATAGTTGGGGTCAACGACAAATCAAAGATAGTGCTAGTGGAAGACCTAATTAGCCAAGAGAAGAGGTACTTAGAGATGAGGAAGAATGCTAAGATGGATAAAGTTGCAAAATCTATCTCTATAAATACATTTGTATCTGATTTATTTTGATATATTTATATTTGTTTATTTACTATTTTGTAGGCTGTTGTTTTCATTGATATCAGTCTTGACAAAACCATTGAGTTCAATGATTACTGCCACAGTCATCAGCCTCCTATCTTTCTTCTCTGTATTTCTATTTTCCAGTTTTCTTCCATAAATAATACAGGTCTAGTTTTGATACCATCTAAGACCACACCAGAATATAAAAAAGGTGGGCCCATAAAGTGGGAAAACAAACACTACCTTAGATGTAACTACCTGTTGAGTGAGCAGAGGGTGAGTGGGGGAGGTTAATGTTGAATGGGTATATTTGTAAAGGGAAAACGTGAGGTGGGGGTAGGCTTCATATTCAGTTGGGTATTTGGGAGGGACTAGGCACTCTATACTTGCCTAAAGTTATCTTTCTTCTTTGTATTTCTGTTTTTTCAGTTTTCTTCCATAAATAATACAGGTCTGGTTTTGATATCATCTTGATATCTTCCAGCCAATTTAGTATAATTTTTCTCTGTTATATTATTTCTGTACTGTGTTTACCTTGTTCCTATCATAATTGAATGATGGAAAGCCAAGGAAGATTAAAAATGCTAGAGCATATTCATTTACTCTTGAAGATGACACCACAAATTATGGTATCTATGAGAAAGGTGGTATTGTCACACAGGTCAAACAAATTACTGGTTTAGATGTTAGTGAAAACATCTTGAAGGTAGAAAGCGTTAAAAGTATGTTGAAACTTTGGATATGCTGAAAGTTAAGAATTTTATGTCTAATAGCAATGAAGGTAATGCTTAACTACAAGAGAAGAAGGTTGTATTGTTCTACTTGCACATCTCCTAGTTCTTTCTAAATCATTATCTGAAAATATTTAATTGTCCAAGTACACCTCTTCCCTTTTCTCTTTTTCATGTGAACATTTGCTCCAAACCAAACTACCCCACTCCGAACTAATAAAAGCCAAGGAGCAATGCAAGAAATATCAAATTTTACTTGATTATCGATCTTATTATTATTATTATTATTATTATTATTATTATTATTATTATTATTATTATTATTATTTTATAACAAACTTACTAAAAAAAGAAACAAATATAGAATGGGACCATGTACTAAACAGAACGCAGGAGCATCAATTGATGCTCCAATATCAGAGAATTATGCAGCAACAACACATACAGATGATGAATAGAAAAAAATAGTGTAAGAATTGTTGCAGTTTAGGGTATGCTTCCACTTCCAAAAAGCATGGAATCAGAATCAATCATAATTAATAATTGGACTCAAGTGCTTAAATCTGACAGTCACACATTACATAGTAGAAACAACCTAACTTACCTAACTGGCTAACTCGCTTTAAATAGAGGGGAAAAATAAACCTTATAAGCCAAAAATACAAAAACGATTCACAAAAAAAGAATCTAAGAAATAAATAATTAAAAAAAAGCCTAAAACCTCATTTTGAGAAGCAATGAACAAATATTGGAGTGGAAATAGATCTAAGAGAGGGAGAGAGAAGGGACCTGGGGTGATGTTGATGAAGAATGTGGGTGTGAGTGTGAAGGTGAAGGTTTTGTTTGAACAAGCATCACAATACAAAAACATAAGCCAAACATTTCCTAAACCCATTCCTTGAACCAAACCACTAACAATTTACAAACCATCCCACTTACACAAGCATAGGTAGGAAATGAGAATTCTCACTATTTTCTTAAAACTCCAAAATCTTGGTTGTACCCTTATACTCACAGTTTCTTCTCATTCTACTCATCTCATACTCTGCTTTCAACGTTGTGAAGTCTATCCTTGACTGACTTTTCTCTCTGTTTTCAGTTTGGCCTACTGAAGACATCTTTTAATTAACTTCTATAACCTAATTTGCTTTACGATATATCAACCAAAACCAAACGCAAAGTAAAAAGTAGAGGTGAGCTACCTAGGCTATGTAACATGTAGTATATAGTATGTAGCCTAACCTAACCTTGCCTAGTTTGTTTTCTTAAATTATAATATATTATTATATGGCTCATTTACTGGCAAGCAACCCAAATACTTCACAGAAACTGATCTGCTCAGACATTGCTTGTGATATTAGAACAAAATCCAGAATTGCATGTCATAGGATGAGAATGAGAGTGAGAAGGAAAAGCCGAGGTGTTGGGCTTGGGAGTGGTTTGGTGTTGCAATGCAGCAGCACAAGTAGTTCACAAGTATCTTGTGCTGATCAGAATGTGAGGTTGCAGATTGAGAATGGTAGTGGAAAGTCAAGCAGAGTATGAGTATTTGGTGTGTGAATATGGGTGGAGGGTAAGGAGACTAGTTGAGAACGCAGATGAGATTAGAAAGGCAGCTCAAGTTCAGGCCCAAGCATTCCATGTGCCTGTGGCTCTTTTCAATGACTTGTTCTTCCAATTCTTTCAGGTTCTGCTTCTCTTCTTTTCTTTTCTTTTCCAATCAAACAAATGCCTTCATTCCTTGTTCCTATATATATATATATATATATATATATATATATATATATATATATATATATATATTTATATTGATATTTATATTTACAATTAAAAGATGCAAATTTGGTTTGCTTTAAATGGGTTTGCAATTTTTGTTCCTTTGTTATTGTTAATTAATAAATGAAATATGTATAGTCCACCGACGAAATTAAGAAAGTAGAACACATCTCATTATATTTACCCCACTAATTACTTTTACTTTTTGTATAATGTATTTTGATCAATCAGTCATTAAATTATAACTATTTATCTTATTAATCTTAAAATGTAAGACCTTATTAAGCTTTAAACTGAGTGTGAGTGTTAGAATATTAGTCTGGATTCATTAGCATATTTAGCACATCTTAAAATATTAGTCATCTGTAGTTATCACTATGGTTAATAGTTATTAATTAACTCTGTAATTACTCTTAGCTATTTTACTTTGAGCATTCATAATATAAATAAGATGGACTATGTACACAAGATACACATTTTCTTCTAAAATACACACTGTGTCAGACAACAATAAAAGGGGGAAAAACAGTTTGAATTAGATAATAAAAGGAACATAAAACACACACAGACAAACACATACACATTCTCGAGTTTAGATTAGAATGTATAATAAGAAGCATGGACATAATAACATATACCTCAATTTCAATAGCACTAAATCCAAATCCAGAATCCCCTTAAATTGCAACTACAAGGCGACCAGGAGAAGCTAAATTAAAAATTTGATTGAGGCCATACTATATAAAATTTGATAGAGAGCAATGAGATTTAGATCTGACCTGAGCTGTACGTGTAAAAGTGAGAGAGAGCTCTGAGATTGAGAGCTGAGAACATGCTACCGCGACCTGAGAGATGGAGCGAGAACGAGCAGAGAACGTGAGCAACAATAAGGTGAGAATGGAGGGAGAACAAGGTCAGATATGGAGGGAGAAGGTACCTGAACTAGCATGAGCTCAGAGATGGAGACCGAACTAGCACGAGCTTAGAGAGGGGAAGAAGGAACAAGGTCAGAGATGAGGGAAGGAGAGAAATGAGGGTTCTGAGTGGAGATAAGGGAAGGAGAGATATCGTTGGCTTCAGAGCAGAATTAGGGCTCGGGAGAAAAATGGGGATTCTAAGTTAAATTGTTACAAATATTAGAGATGGAAACAATATTCTGTTTCTAAAATATTTTCACATTTTCAAATATTATTTTAATAAATAGAGATGGAATTTAGAGACAAAAAATTTAGAGACGGATAAATTTCATCTCTAAATTCTGTCTCTAAAAATATTTGACTTTTTAAAACATTACATTGACTAATTAGAGATGGAAAAATATGAGACGGATAAATTTCGTCTCTAAGTATATTTGAATTTTATTTGACCAAATAGAGACAAAATTAAAGACAAAAAATTCTGAGACGGATAATTTCTGTCTCTAAATTCCATCTCAAAATTTTAAATTTTATTTTTCATCTCTAATTCATCAATTCCATCTCTGTTTCTGTCTCTAATAGAGATGAAATTTTGTCCATCTCTAAATTCCGTCTCTAAATTGAATTTTTCTAGTAGTGAATATCATTCATCTGCATAGTCAATTTAGCTGTGAAATATGTTAGTATAAAATAACCATATATCTATTTTTCCTCGTAGATGTTATAGAATATACTCATTTTCATTCCAAAAACTTCTAATTGGAAAGGAACTATTTCTTGTTAATAAAATTACAAAAAATACTATAATAGGCCAAGTATAATTAGTAATATGTATAAGTGTTTATATAGCACTAATTTTTGGTACTTCAAGACCAAGGGTCTTTTTGTTATCTTCTCTATGCCAAAAATGTTTCTTTTGTCATATTTAGCGACCTAACAATCATTGGTGTACTTAATAGATGTGATTTACCCTCAACAATATTTTCTATATAACTGAGTTGATGGACAAAAATTTCAATTACTAAATGTTCGATTTATAGGTCGAGATAAAACTTTGTCGTACAAAAATTTTCATTTTTTATATATTTCTTTAGTTCTTTTGTAATTTTGGAGAACTTTAGATCATTATAATAATATTCAATTTATTAATATACATAACAACTATAACAAATCTAGTTACAAATTTCTTTGTAAAATTATATGGGCAAATATGATTCTATTAAATAATTGATATAAATATATCCACAATTATTTTGAATAGCATAATGCATATAAATCAACACTAATACTTAATAAAAAAGTTCAATATAATAAGCAAAAGAACATAAATCATTAATACATGTAAATCAAATTCATTGAATGTTATTGATATCTTTAATCTTTCGAGAATTTTTAATTAGATATTATTCTTGAGTGAACCATAAAATGCAAATAGCACCATCTATTAAATGTATATTTAGCTTTTATGTACAAATAAACTTGTCATAATATAATTGCATATACCCCTAAAAAGAAAACTTTTCCATATTTAATATATATAGTCTATGTGAGAAACTTTTTTTAAAGGTTGTGCTTCATATCTTACAACATTATTTTTCTCATTTTTCATTTTCACATAAACATTCATTTGAATTCCACAAACATTTGCATCTTCTAGAGGTTTGGACTTCATATTTATTCAAACCTTGTTTAGAGTTCAAACTACATGTTCAAAATCTTTACATTCTGCAAGTTAATTATTCTCATTCATAAATTTCTCTAACAATTTAAAAAAATTAAGTTTATCCAAACTGGCATTTAGGGTATTGGATCAAAATGACTTGACCCACTTACTCAGGCCAATATATGGGAACGGATTCTCTCGAGTCTTCATCTAACGTGACCTGGTCATGTTAAAAGATTTGAGCCATAATCAACGGTTGATAACTAAAAAGCTCATATACGACATTGTTTTCACTTGTGAAATTTTCCCTTTTTTCTTTCACTCATCTTCTTCAACAGATTCGCTCCCCTTGATGGGCAGAGACGATCTTCACTACTGCCACAACACTGCATGATCAAACGTGCCGCCTGATGATGCCTCACTTTCGCAGAGGCCGCCGCCGATCTTCCTGTATGAACTCATCCTCTGCAAACTTACCTTTCCATTTTTTTACATACATAAACCAACATAATCTAAATATCAACGCTGATAGATTCATTCTACGCCTTATATTCATAATTTCTTGTTGCTAGAGCCATTTTAGCTCCAACAACTTTACAGAAGAGTTGCCTACAACTTTTGCGAGGCTTTTCTGCTTAGACCATTTTTTGCTTGTTCACAGATCTACCACATGACTTTAGTTGTGCATGATTTTATGATTTTTTGTGTTTGGCCGAAATTGACAAAGTAAAGTGGATACTTGTTCTACTTTTGCTTGGGTTATGACAGATATATAAGCTGGCTAAAATAATCCTGCTGTTCAGTTCATTCAGGTGATGAACTATGATGAGCACAACTCAATGTGTTACAGCCTAATAGATTGAATGGGATACGAAAGAACATCTAGCAGAAGCAGGATATATAAACAAAATCATATAAACAAGAATCTTGTCCTCACATTCCACCGGTGATAACAAAATACCAAAATGTAACTCCAAACAAGAGCCCATACAAAAATAAATAAACTGAACATGAAACTATGCATTGCAGCATTTTTCTAACACAGAAAAATTAGAAAGGGACACTTTTTTTTGGTAATAGTTGTCATTAGCAAAAATGGGTCATCACTCATTAAGCAGAAAAATGGCTTGAAAAGCGATAAGTTCATAGCCACCCAAAGAGCTATAGTATAGAAACTCCAGCAACAAGGAGGGTCTTGACTCTTGAGAAGAAGGAAGGGTTCAGAAACTCCAAAGCAGTCGTTGTGGTTAGTGGAAGAGGGGAAGGAAAAGGGGTATCCACGTTGTTAAGAAAAAAAACAATGTTGCTCCAATTGATTTCAAAATGTTGATTAACTTTTAATAACAATTTTAATTTTTTTATATCACTTTTTTTCGTATTATTTTTTACACTACACTTTTTATCATTGATCACATAATTTTTTCTCTATCACTTTCTCTCATTTAATCATAACTATTAAAAAATATGATAAAAAGTGATATAAAAAAAAGTGATGTAAAAGAGAATAGATAAAAAAGACACTGTTATTATTTCCATTCGATTGTTGATAATTTTATGCTTTTTAATAAATGACAATAATACAAAGTTAAACTTAAAATGGTATGTATTTCAAGTCCAAACAAGAAAAAGTGCATTTGTACTTCACATCTGTTTACAAATTCCAAACTCACATTTGTTGTCCCTTGTTTCCTTTCATCCAAAACCAGGCCCATTAGTGGTTGTTCAAAACCATTGAGAATATGGCTCAAAAGAATGCATTTTCTATACATTGAGAGAGAGGGCTGCATTTTCTACTTTTCGCTAGATTAAAATAAACATTAAACATTATTTACACGTTTTAAATTTCGATACAACAATATTTACATCATTTCAGTGTTTTAGATTAAGATTGATGGACTCGTACTGTAATATCCTAATATAAATATATCAATATATTTAAGATATATAAATATAAACAGTATTAGACATGTCACTAACTACATAATACATCCATAATTACAATCAAGTTAATATAGAAAGCATTGAAAGAATGCAGAAAACATAAAACTCATATACATATATACACCACTAGCCATAAAAGAGTATATTGTAATACATAACTTTTTAAAATGTTACAAAGTAAATATAAACTATATAAATAAGCTTTTGTCTAGGAAGCAATAAAACAAAACTAATCTTCTTGCTTCGTCTTCTTTTCCTTATCAAGGTCTTGACCTGGATTTACATAGAAACACAATCAGGATGAGAATTATAATTCTTAATAAAAACAATTCTAATACCAGTTAATTATAACATTGTATAAATAATTTTCTAATAACTAACATAGGAGTTTCCTCTAGTATAACTCATAATTGCATACTTCCTCGTAGTGTGGTTCAACAAATAGCCAACATACTATCAAAATATAAACAACCACCCATACAATTGTAAATATCAACAATAATAGACAATTTCTCTTACAACTGTCATTCAAATGCAATGCTAGTAATATGCAATATGATTATGCCTAAGGAATGTCCTATAATTATGCCAATGTAGAGTTTTATTTTGAAATCTATGCGGAGTTATATTTTGAAAAACTATGAATACCTACTCATTCTAGTAACCTGAACACTCAATATAATCTGCTAAGGTAAGGAGGGAAAGCTCATCCTCACTCTACATGTAACCCTTGGCTCTGTGAGATAGTTTAGGGAATATTTGATTCTTATTATTCGGGGCAAATGATTGTGCATATCATAGGTTACCATACATTGGAAGAGCAAGCAAAAATATGCAGTGTTATATTATAAAAATATACACACCACAAACCTTTCCTATAGACTCAAGTCAACCTAGTGAAAGAGCTTATCATAGCTAATGCTTCATTTTAATCCCACTTTAGGAGATAAATGAACATTTCTCTGCAACTTTGCATACTTAACTCAACTTTAACTACAAGCAAGTAATTCATACATCTAGATAAGTAGAATATACCTATCTTGGTTGTATCTAGCTTTCTTTATTATCACACCCCAATAGTAAGCTATTCACACTAGAGTGCTTAAGGTCTCATATACCTATCTTAGCAATTCCTAACTTATGGAATGCTTAAGGACTTAAACTTCCATACTTAATTTCGTATTTAAGGAAGTAAATCTCATTCATTATGTAATTCCAACTCAACTTTACTAATAAAGGAGTTAAGAATGTTTCTGCTACACTTCATGAATATGACAAGCTTACAAGTCACAATTCATCCTATTGTGTATTTAGTAATGTACAAGATTCTACTTTCTAGTGAACTTAATACACAAAACATCCCCTCACTTAGGAACTAAATACACAACTATATCTTCACTCAAGTGAAACTAGTGCAATAGTGGTTAGCAATTGCAACAATTTATTGCTTAAACTCCTAGGTACATTCTCAAGGTAATCCCTTACTCTTTGATGTCCTAAGGCTCATACCTTTCACATACATACTAGAGTGAATACTACTAATCCATCCTAGTATGATTGCATCTAATGCACCACATCATCACATCTTAAATGATATCTAATGCAACATTAAGTTACCTAAGGTGCTAGATACCTACCTAGGGCAAACTATTACTCTTGGATGCTCAAAGGCCTAAGCTTACTAATACTTGCTAGGTGATAATTTTCTTCCTAAAATATCCTTATTTGTGTCTTAACACACACTAGAAAGCATATATAAATGATCCCAACTAGTAGGAAATCACAAAACATCAAGAATATAATTCCTGAAAAATCCTAAAAGTCACGCCTAGGAGCCACTTTCCTATGCCTAGGCGTGGACGGTACCCTGTCTCACACCTAGGCATGAACTTATCACATCTAGGCGCCACACTCTCTGTTTGGTCTAGACTGAAAGTTTTTCAGTCCATGCTTAGGCGTGGAAACCTTATGACTGGGTGCAGCTCTACTGCAGAAAATGAGCTAGTGTTCCATTGGTTCTAAACCAATTTCTAATATTCCAATATTGGATTCTAAGTGTTTTCAAACCCTAATCATGGTCTCTAATCATGTTAGAATCATTAAACACTAATTTCAGCTCATCTATCATGAATTTAAACTCAATCAAGTAAGGAAAATACTTATTTCTAGACTTTTGATTCAAACACTCAAGGGAGTGTTTCTAACCTCACAATCAACAACCAAGCATAGGTTAAGATAGAACCAAACTAAACTCAGCCATTGAAAGCAAAAACTAGCTAAAGAAACTATCTTTACCTCAAATACCCTTTTTTCTCAAACCATACACTACAAGAAAACAGCGAATTTGCGGAGAATTTTTTGCTACAGATTTGAATCTGCTGCAATTGCCATGAATTTTGCGACGGATTAAAATATGTTTCAATTTGCGATGGATCTTGCAGCAGATTAAATTGTGGTGGATTTTTGCGGCAGATTTTTTGCCACTAAAATTCTCTAGCGACTTTTAGAGCGTAAAATATTTTTTTTTGGATAAAAAAAATTTACAGTGGATAAATCCGCCTCAAATTCTGCCGCAATTCAAAAAAATTTTTGCATAAAAATTCCAAAAAATATTAAAACAATCCATCGCAAAATTCACCGCAAATCTAAATTTAAATTTGCGGCTGAAAAATTCACCGCAAAATTTGATAAGTATAATAAAAAATTTTAAATAAAATATTAAAATAATTTATGGTGAAAAAATCCGCAAATTCAAAAAATACATTTGCGGTAGATTTTTTCGCCGCAAAAAATTCATTGCAAAATTAAATCTACTTCATCTTCTTCTTTCTGGAATTTTTATTTTTCAGATGACATTCTTTCTCTAATTATCTCTCCTCTCTCCCTTCCCCTTTCAAGATAAAAGCTTCCATGAGCAACTTTCGTCATTTTCAAGACCTTGAGGTAGGGGGAAAACTTTATTCTTGACTCACTTTCCTATTCTTTTCATCTTGTTCTTGAGTGGTGACTTGATGTGGGAATTGGGGTTTTGAGTTATTTTTTCTTATTTTGGCTTGAATCTTGTTAGAAAACTTGAGAATAACATGATTTGGTTTGCTAGAGGCATGAGAATAGTTTTTCATTACTTGTATACCTTGATTTTCCATTTGAAATGAGAATTTGGAGTTTTAGGTTTTGAATAACCAAGGATGAGATTTGTAGTATTTTGATCCATTTTTAGCAAAATCTTTTGGTGTTTTATGTTCTCTTCATGTTTATGAACTTGTTTGGGACTTAAACTCACCTAGAAATTGGATTAGAGTGGCCAAAATCTTGGATTTTGGCCAATGGAACTGTAACCACGGTTCTGCAAAACTTCTGTCCCAGGAACACGGCCCGTGTCCGAATACACGAGGGGAGCCGTGTCCCTCTCTGCCAGTGCAAATCTAGTGGAAACGTGCATACAGAAAAGGACACAACCCGTGTAAAATTATACGGCCCGTGTAGAAAGAATAATGAGAATTAGCTTTTGTACTCTTCATGAAAGTTGTAGCTCTTTCTCTTAGCTTTCTAAGGACACCTAATTCACCTTATTTTGACACACGTAGCTCAAGTTATGCTCATTTTACTGAGCAAAGGTCAAGGGTTAAAATTGAAAAAAATGCCAAAATGTTGTTTTGGGAAAACTAGCTTTCCTAAGTGTGGAGACCTTTCTTGTATGCATTTATAAGTGTGATGAGACCTTAGTAAGGGTGTTTAATAAAGTGTATTTGTGATGCATGTAAATCAATTATTATCCTAATAAATAAGTTTAAAGATTAATTGATAAACAGATATGATTGGAAATGTTTGGAATTGTGACAATTGTTGGGAATCTATTGAATGTAATAAATGAAATAGAATGGTGCTCCTTTTTAAAGAAGGTTACGGCTAGTTCAGGTGCAAATGAGATTTCTGGCTTAACTTATATTTAAAAATCACATCAAGATGACTCTTATTAGAAAGGTATTATAAACGTTTCTTGTTTTTATTTATAAATGGTTTATGTCAGAAATGAAAAGACGAATTGTTTTGACTTATGCTACTTTTCTATTTAATAATTAAGTAACTTATTTTATATACAGTAATTGGATTTATTATGAGATTATGTTGTATAAATTTATTACTGAGAATTTCAAATTCTTACCCTAACTTCTTATTTTCATGGTAAATCCAGTATATGATCAAAGCAGGAGCGAAAGAAGGCATTGAAGACTTTGTATAAATCCAGTTTGTGTTTTTGTTAAAGCTAGCATCACGTTGCATTTTGTAATACCTTGAAGAGGAGATCTCCAACTGGTGTGGTGTGGCAGTCTCCAACAGGTTTGATCTACTCTTTGATTCACCATTTCTTCTTTTTTATTAGTATTAATTAACCTGCATTGCTTTTGCTTAGTCTTTTGTTAAAAGTTAGGCTTAGTATAATGTATGCATATGATTTGGACTTTTATTGGAGAATACTAGTTATTTAGTTTGAAATATTTATACATGTATAATTTTAAAATATATTAATTATGTAACATATGTTGTGCATTTTGAGTTTTTGTATTTTGATTTAAGTGTAAAATTATCATTGCAGAAAATGATAGTTCCAGAAAATCGTAGATGGATGTATAATAGGACTTATTCGGGTCGTAGATGACTTAAACAAGAATTTGTTGTGTAAATGGTTGTATGTTATACTATGATAATGCCAGACAATGTAGGTTTTGTGGTGTTGAAAGATACAACTTCGTAAAACCAGTAATGGGAATAACAACGAAGTTCCGGTGAAAAGAATGCATTATTTACCTCTTATTCCTAGGCTCAAGAGGTTATATTCCTCTATAAGCTCATCTGTACACATGAGATTGCATGCTAAAAACAATAGGAAGGAGGGGGACATGTCGCATGATGGGATATAATTATATTTAAAAGTTTCAAACCCAAGTGTAGGTTGTCTCAAGTAATAAATTCTCGGGAGTCTGAGGTCGATTCACAGGAAATTGATGAAGGAAAACTAATTAATTGAGGTAAAGAGAAGATGTGTCACAAAATTAAAGATGATATGAGTTGTTCACAAATGAAAATGATTTGCTTGGGTTAGGAGATCCACTCTTGATAATAAATTAAAGATAAGATTATTTCTTTTTATAACTCAATTGAAATCATGCATAATGAAGGTTCAAATAAGAAGATTTAACATTCAAAGTTCAATCATGTAATCATATTATGGTTCTAATAATTATCTATCAATACTTGTAAATCGTCAAAAGCATCCAATGTGCCAATCCTATTGTCTACAATGGATCAAAATATTCATTATACAAGAAGAGTTTCTAAATTAATTGGAAACAACATACAACACATATTATATTTGCTTAATAATATATCATTTAAACACAAGAAAGAAATTAATCTAACCTTAACTTATTACTAAGAGCTTCACCTTTTCACCCAAGCAAGATGAAGATTAATTACACATGAGAAAGAAGAAAAGAAAAAGAAAAAGGAAAAGGAAAAGGAGAACAACGGAACGTAGGGAAATTTTCTACTTTCGAACGCTCTCTTTCAGAATTTGATTGCCTATTTATAGGCAAATTTGCTACAGGAGCTACAATGCTACAGTGATGCTACAGTGACGCTACGTGATGCTGCAGTGCTACAGTGCAAGCTACAGTGACGATTTGTTGACATCATCCATGACATCATCCATCAAGTATTTTTTTTTTACAAATCTTCTATGCAATCACCTTCATTCTTCGATTCTTTGCATTTACCTAACAAAAATACATAGAAATACATAATTACAACATAATTTAAAATACTAACAATATAACAAAACTCAAGAACAAACCCAATTAAAAAGATTAAAAAGAATGAAAAACATACACAATGAACCGTAAAAATTATAAGTTTTGTAGGTTCATCACACCCCCACACTTGAGCTTTTGCACTCTTGGGCAAAATATATAAGACTAAAACTAGGAAATGACACTGAACTAAAAAAAACTAAAAACTCTAAAAGATTTAATGAAACAAGAAGAGCAACTAGTCATTCAAGGGAACAAAGCATTTTTTTTTAATATTTCTTCACATCTCAAACCATCAAGCAAGGAAACTTCAGTTAAAAAGAACGAATCAAGCATGAAAGATCCTCACAGGATTTACTCTCAATCCCTCTAGTGTTTAAAATGGTAGATATTTCACTCAATGCAACCCATGAAAAATTGCACTACCATAAGCTTGCTTATCTTCTACTTCTCCACTACTCAGAACAGATGCACACAAAAATCAAGAGGACTTTATTCAAGGTTATAACGGGGTCATGGTAAAGAAAAATGGATAATATGGATATGAGAAGATAAATACCAAAGAGAATAAAAGAGCATTATGGTACAGTTAGAGTGGAAAAGATATTTGAGAACATTCATCAACAAGGACAATGACCAATATTTAACTAATGTTTTGTTGAAGATCAATCCCAAATTGATGAGTTGAATTCATTGTTAGGCATAAACCTTCTCCTTCTCTTCCTGTTGTTTCAAAGCATCCATCTTTATTCTAGATATGTTTATGTCACATAGTGTATCAGATGGTCAGCTCTTTCTTTCTTTTCTTTTCTTTTTCTTCTTTTTCATTTTTTTTACACACACACACCCCCACACTTGTTTAAGAACAAAGTCAATGCTCTCTTATTCCCTAAGGTCAGGTAAAAACATGTTCCCTTTTTTTTTGTTTTTTTTAAGGCACGTAATAAGCTAAAAACAAGAACTGGCCAAATAAGCTCAAAGGGGTTATACAAGGGAAAATATACAAGGATGGCTATTTGGTCAAAGTAGCTATTTTAAAATGCCTCAATCATATTTAAGTATGCATGTGAAAATGTAGCCTTAAAAAGAATCAAAGCAAGTTCTAGAGTAATAATTTCATGAGTGAAAATCACACAAGAAAGAAGAGAATGGTACAAATGTTCAATCCATTCATCAATAGGCTCAAAATCTCACAAGGCATGTTTCTATCATTCTCAATTCACCAATTCAACATTCAAATCCAAGCATGTGATTTTTAAGAAAGAAGAAAGTTTATGCTATGACCCAAGATATGTTTTTTGCTACTTCTAAAACCATTTTTTTTCTCAACTATGATGCGTCTCAAGAGTAAAATTACCTTAAGGACAAAATTTTCTCCTTACTCTGCCATCCTTAATTGGTTTTGTTGTAGGTTTCTGACAGTCATCTCACTAAACATACTTCCCAATTTAAATTTAAATACGTCTCAGAAGTAAAATTACTCCTTACTCGGCCAATCTTCATTGGTTTAGCAAGTTCATAAAAATCATATCATACTTCCCTAATTTTTTTTAAACTATCCTTCCCCCCAACCAGATCACAACATTGTCCGCAATGTTAAAATATAGATGAGTAAAGGATAGAAGATATTACCTGCTGGAGAAATCTGACACAAATTAAAACAGAAACAAAGGACAATAAATAAAATCAAATCCATTAAAGATGAAGTGTCAAATCTGGCTGTCTTTTCTTACTGCTTCCCACACTGCTTCCTGATGACCAATCTATCTGAGCTAGGACTTTATCAGGTTCATAAACAAAAGCTTCTAATTTATCAATCAGCTCATCAATAGTGGAGGCAGAGATAAGAAGTTTTCTTGCCGAAGGAGTGATAAATTTCTGTTCCACAGCTTTATCAAGAAAAAATAACAAAAGATCAAAGAAATTATTAACATTCAACAAACTAATGAGTTTATGGTGGATGTTTAGTTCGGCCCAAGAGACAATTTGAAAAATATCTTCCAAAGTACCAAAACCACCTGGTAAGGCAATGAATGCATTAGAGTTGTCAAGTATTTTTTTCATTCGTCCATGCATAGATGTTACCTGAATTTCTTCTCTAACTGTCTTTCTAGTAATGTTATTTTGAGCTAAAGGTTTAGGAATGACACCTAAAACCTGACTGCCTCCTATAAAAGCAGCAAGTGATACAGCCCCCATTAACCCACGACAACCTCCCCCATATACAACATGAATATTCCTCGCAACAAGTGTTCGACCAAGAACGGTAGCTGCGTTTGCAAACTCTAAACCCTTCCCATAACTTGATCCACAAAAAACACAGACATTTTTAAGGTTACGAACAGGAGGTCCCATAATTTCACTTTCCCTCTGAATGATTATGAGTTGGAGGAAAGTGAAGAAAATAGAGTGTTTAAATAGGGAAAAAAGGGAAAAAGTAATCATAACACCTATAAGGGTAGGTTGGCTGTTGTCAAAAAAGTTTGAAATTAAGAAACATGATTTTTTTTAATTAACTTTTTTTAACTTTTTTTTAACTTCAAGAAAACCATCAGGGTAAAGAAGTTTAGAAACCCCTAAAGGACCCTGCTCAAAGGATCGTCTATCCAAAAATCTAAATACAACAAAATCATATAAAGATAAAAGAAATATAATAATAAACAAGGACATACTTGTATGTACAGTTTTCATAGCTTATCTTTATACTGCGTGTCATGAATGCAGTAGTGGCATGTATTTAAGTTACGTGTCACCATTGCAACATATGAATTCCACAAGGATTGCCAAACCGACAACAAGAACCTTTGAATCCTTTCCGTCCTGCTTACGGAAGAACAACCCTCTATCGTCCTGCAAACCTAATTAAAGGCCTGTATTCTAAGAAGATGGTACTTGACCGCAGCCAGTCAGAACTCGCCACAAAGACCTACTAATTAAAGTAAGTATACAGCTCAGCTAACAGTTTTCGTTCACTGTAAAGACGGGACGCTTCTTTCTGTCCATCAGTGCTACAGAGCCTTGGTTCCAAGAACTGGGAATGTAGCACGCAGCTCTCTACAAAGCATGGCACATGAACTTTATTTACATACTGACATGTGAAGGTCTCCTCCTGAGTCTATGACAGGATGGGCATCCGCCCGGGGCTCCTAATCTAATTAAAGACTAAGTACAATCGTAGTTTCGCTCTTTATTTTTTTTCTCAAGTTGTTAGAAACCTGATGAAAGATGGGTGTATACTCACTTGAGATTGGGATGGAGGTAGTCTGCTCTTTCGACTTTGTGCCAAAGCATTATTGACCAGTATTAGACCCATTCAAGACCAACGCAACATAGGGCTCCCAAAAGGGACAAGTGGCCATAATACGACTGGCTGCCTCACATGTGGGATACAATCTACTTTCTTCGTTTTTCAATTAAGAAGGCTGGATCAGGATGTATGCATTTCCCCATTCACGTTTTGTGTTACCAAAGCCAAACCCAAGATGTATACATACACTTTTTTTTTCTCTTTAAAATCTCTTTTTTTTTTCTTCTTTTTTTTGATTTTTTTTTAACAAGAAGAAGAAGAAGAAGAAGAAGAAGAAGAAGAAGAAGAAGAAGATATGTACATGTTGTTGTGGATGTTGCTCATATCTGTCTCTGGTTTCACGTCCAGAAACGGCTTAAACGCCTTCTATGAGTCGAGGATAAGCTTCCCATCCAATTTTTTTTATAAATTGACAAACAGGGTCTTTTAGAGTCAGATTCCCAAGACTATATTGCTTTTGTTCATCCTTGAAGAGATTCCACAAATTGAGAAGTTCACGATACACAAGACCACAAGAATGCGTATCAAGAGTCAATAAGATATCATCTAATGACTCCTCACTCAGTCCATTCTTAATGAAGAAAATTTTATCTTCTCTATTTTTGGAAACTATCCCCAAAGAACGACATCGCTTGTTACAATTCCATCGTCCACATATGTGATAGACTTGTAATCTTTTTGCTCTTCTCCTTTTAGAATATGAACTTCTACCAAGACCTGGCATGTATAAGTCAAATGAAATTGAAGACTCACCTGCTAATCGGACCTTTGCTTCGATTATCTAATGTACATCTTTTGGTATACTTTTGTGCATTAACAATCTCAATCTTTCTCATCTAGCCTTGTAAATTTTTGTTAGAGCATTTTGAGGAAAAGAAGGAAAATGTTTTCTCAGGTTTGAGAGAATGATATCCATTTTGAAGAAGAAGAAATTAGTTATTTTGGGAAACTGAAAAAGAGCAAACCGACTTGAGAGTCACGGAGTACCATCATCCGCCATTTTATTGGGGAGCTAAAGAACTGCAAAACAAAATAAAGCCACAAAATTAGAGTAAATTTTTCACATAACAAGGATCAGAAAGAGAAATGAATTCTACCTCAGCAACTTTATTTTCCAGAAATGGTTTAAGTCTTTGTCCATTGACCTTAGACACATTACCATTCCTAGGATTCTCAATGTCTATGGCCCCATAAGGATAGATATGTTTGACAATAAAAGGGCCAATCCACCTAGATCTCAATTTTCTAGGGAATAAGTGAAGACGAGAATTATAAAGCAGAACTTTTTGACCAATTTCAAAATATTTTCTCAAAATAGATTTGTCGTGAAAAGCTTTTGTTCTTTCTTTATAAATTTTTGAGTTTTCATATGCATCATTTCTCAATTCTTCAAGTTCATTTATTTACAATTTGCGTAATTTGCAAGCATCATCAAGATTTAAATTGAAAGCTTTAATGGCCCAAAATGCTTTATGCTCTAGTTCTACAGGCAAGTGACAAGGTTTTCTATAGACTAACCAATAGGGTGACATGTCTAAAGATGCTTTAAAAGCAGTACGGTAAGCCCAAAGTGCATCGTTTAGTCTTAAAGACCAATCTTTACGATTTGGGTTAACCATTTTTTCCAAAATTTGTTTAATTTCCCTATTTGCTAATTCTACTTGTCCACTTGTCTGAGGGTGATAAGGGGTAGCAACTTTATGGGTAATACCATATTTCTTCATTAAAGATTCAAATGGTTTATTACAAAAATATGTTCCCCCATCACTGATGATAGCTCGAGGGATTCCAAATCGACTTAAGACTTCTTTTAAAAATTTGAGAACAGTTTTATGATCATTTTGTCGACATGGAATCGCCTCAATCCATTTTGAGACATAATCAACTGCAACCAAAATATACACAAATCCAAATGAGGATGGAAATGGACCCATGAAATCAATTCCCCAACAATAAAAAATTTCAATGACAAAGATAGGGTTCAGAGGCATCATATTTTTTTTAGAAATGGACCCTAATTTTTGACAATTTTTGCAACTTTTGCAAAAGGTATGGCTGTCTTTAAATAAAGTAGGCCAATAAAATCCACACTGCAAGATTTTCGCAGTTGTTTTCTTTGAAGAAAAATGACCTTCACATGCTTCTGAGTGACTAAATTTAATGATACTACCTACCTCATTGTCGGGTATATATCTCCGAAAGATTTGATCAGGAGAATATTTGAACAAATATGGGTCATCCCAATAAATTTTTTTTACCCCAATTAAAAACTTTTTTCTGTCTTGATGTGACCATTGAGGTGGCATCTTTCTTGTTACAAGAAAATTGACTATGTTCGCAAACCAAGGCATAAAATTGACAGAAAATAAAACTCATCAGGAAAAGAATCATTGATAGGTGTGCTATCAAAAGATGAGCTTATTGTAAGTCTGGACAAATGATCTGCGACAACATTTTCGGCTCCTTTCTTATCTTTTATTGTGATGTTGAATTCTTGAAGCAACAAGATCCACCGTATCAACCTAGGTTTGGCATCCTGCTTAGACATTAAATATCTAACAAAGAAAGATGATCAAGAAAACAACAGTAGAAGAACCAATTAAATGAGCTCGAAATTTGTCCAATACAAAAATTATAGCAAGTAGTTCTTTTTCAGTAGTGGTGTAATTCATTTATGCACTATTTAAAGTTCTACTTGCATAACAAATCACATGAGGCTTACCTTCCTTTCTTTGGCCTAAAACAGCGCCAACAGCAAAATCACTTGCATCACACATTAATTCAAAAGGCAAAGACCAATCAGGAGATTGCATGATGGGAGCCAATGTCAGAAGACTAATTAATTTTTCAAAAGATTTTTGGCATTCTTGAGTCCAATCAAATGATGCATCTTTTATTAGAAGATTGCATAATGGTCTAGATATGACACTAAAGTCCTTAATAAATCTTCGATAGAATCCTGCATGTTCTAAAAAGGAATGAACTTCTCTGATTGTTTTTGGGGAAGGCAAATGAGCAATTAATTCAACTTTGGCCTTATCAACTTCAATTCCTTCAGAAGATATCACATGACCTAACACGATTCCTGAGGTAACCATGTAATGACATTTTTCCCAATTTAAAACAAATCTTTTTTCTTCACATCTTTTAAGAACTTTATCCAAATTATTAAGATAATTTTCAAAAGAATTTTCAAAAACCGTCAGATCATCCATGAAAACCTTTAAATAATGCTCAATCATGTCACAAAAATACTTAGCATGTATCTTTAAAAAGTTACCGGAGCATTACAAAGACCGAAAGACATTCTTCTATATGCAAAAGTGCCAAAGGGGCATGTAAAAGTAGTCTTTTCTTGATCCTCTAATGCAATTGGTATTTGATTATACCCCGAATAACCGTCAAGAAAACAATAGTAGGGATGTCCTGCTACTCTTTCTAGAATTTGATCAAGAAATGGTAAGGGGAAATGATCTTTCTTAGTGGCTGCATTCAATTTTCTAAAATCAATACACATATGCCAACTAGATGAAACTCGCGTAGGTATTAACTCACCTTTTTCATTTTCAACCACTGTTATTCCAGATTTCTTAGGCACAACTTGTGTAGGGCTTACCCACTGACTATCGGAAATAGGGTAAATAATTCCAACATCAAGTAATTTAAGAACTTCAGTCCTAACTACCTCTTTCATATGTGGATCTAATCTTCTTTGAGGTTGTTGTGATGTTTTAGCATTATCCTCTAAATGTATTCTATGTGTACAAATCAATGGATTAATGCCTTTTATATCTGTTAATGTCCATCCAATTGCACTTTTATGCCTATTAAGTACTTCTATCAACATATCTTCTTGTTCTTCAGTAAGGATTGATGAAATTACTACTGGAAAGCTTTGGTCTTCTCCCAAAAATATGTACTTCAACCCAGAAGGTAATGACTTTAGTTCCAGTGTGGGTACTTCTTCATGAATATTATCATTCATGGGTTGTAGCTCTTCGAATCTTGGCTTCCATCCTTTGAATTCCATTGCTTGTGTACAATCAAGCAAAGAGCATATTTCAGAAATATCACCATCTACTTGCATACCTGAATTAAATGAATTAATTAAACAAACTTCTAATGGGTCAGAAGAACTCCCTTTTAGAAGATGATCATCTACAATGGCCTCAATCCCGTCAGCTTCCTCATTTTCATCATTGACTTCATGTGGTTGCTTGCATAAGTTAAAAACATTAAGCTCAAGTGTCATGTTTCCAAATGTTAGCTTCATCAATCCATTTCTACAATTTATTAAAGCATTGGATGTTGCTAAAAATGGACGACCTAAAATAATAGGAATTGACTTGGAACAATTAATCATAGGTTCAGTTTCCAAGACAATAAAATCCACAGGATAAATGAATTTATTAACTTGTACCAACACATCTTCTACTATTCTTTTTGAAATTTTAATTGATCTATCAGCAAGCAGAAGAGTTACAGAAGTTGGTTTTAACTCACCCAGATTGAGTTGTTGATAAACTGAATATGAAAGCAAATTAACACTAGCACCAAGATCAAGTAAAGCTTGTTCAATCATATGTTCTCCAATAATGCATGAAACCGTATGACAACCAGGATCTTTATGTTTCAAAACATTATTGCTTTGAATAATGGAACTTACCTGTTCGGTCAAAAAGGCATTCTTTTTCACATTTAATTTTTTTTAACAATGCATAAGTCTTTCAAAAATTTGGCATAGGAAGGAAAGTGTTTGATAGTATCTAACAACGGAATATTGACCTTTACTTGTTTAAGAATTTCAAAAATTTCAGTTTGGTGGTCTACTTTCCTTGGTTTGCTTAATGCTTGAAGAAATGGGGGTGGAGGAGACGAGAGTTTGGTCTCCTTTTGGTCAGATGACTTATCAACTTCTTCCTTATCTTGGGGAATTGATTCACCATCTTTCTCACAAGGTTCAGATATTTCTTTTTCTATAACTTTTTCACTCCTAAGGGTTATCACAGAATTGACTTAATTTATTTGTTGGTTTTCTGAACTACTCTTATTTAGACTATATTGACCTTTGGGATTCGGTTGGGGTTGAGAAGGAAATTTTTCTTTCTTGTGAATGGTGAGTGCAGAAGTAAGTTTGGAAAGAGTGTTTTTTATGTCTATCATGGTTTGAGTGTTTTGTTTATTGATGGCCTCTTGCTAAATGCACTCAATGTTCCTTCAAGGTTTTTCCTATATGATGGGACATAAGGTGCATATCCTTGAGGATTTTGAGAATCCTGTTGTTCCTGAGGAGGTGGTGGTTGCATAAATTATGCTTGATTATTATTCCTCCAACTGAAGTTCAGATGATTTCTCTATCCTGGATTGTAAGAATTTGAAAAAGAAGAAGTGAATGACTTTTTAAAATTGTTCATTGCATTTACTTGCTCATGCACAACTTCTTTAAAAATAGGAATATTAGGACATTCATTTGTCAAATGTCCTAATTCATCACAAATGCCACAAATTTCTTCATTTTGCACAGATTTGACTTCTTTTACTTTCCCTAATTCCATGGATTCAATCTTTCTAGCCAAACTAGTATACCTTGCATTTAGATCTTCTTCTTGACTAAGATAGTATTTTCCTTTTCCTGCATTTGCAAGGTTATATCTAATTGAATTTTCAGAAGGATTAGTTCCATGCCAAGATTGATAATTTTCAGCCAAATGGTTTAAATAATCTAAAACATCTTCGGGTTCTTTATCAAGAAACTCGCCATTACACATCGTTTCCACAAATTATTTAGTTTCAGGTGTTAAACCTTCATAAAAGAAGCTTATAGTCCATCATTTTTCAAAACCATGATGTGGGCAAGAATTTAACAAATCTTTAAAATGTTCCCAACTTTGAAAATACGCTTCATTTGAATTTTGGAAAAAAATTTGGATTTGTCTTTTCAAAGCATTGGTTTTATGTGTTGGAAAAAATTTCTTTAAAAACTCATTTTGCATTTCTTGCCATGTGCCAATAGATCTTAGTTTCAAAACATTAAGCCAAGTTTTTGCTTTATCTTTCAAAGAAAAAGGAAACAATTTAAGCTTAACAATTTCTCCAGTGCAATTTTGATCATTGAAAGCAATACAGACTTCTTCAAATTCTTTTAGATGTAAATACGGGCTTTCATTTTCTAAATCATGAAAATTGGGCAGTAAAGAAATCATACCCGACTTAAATCTAAAATTATTAGCAGTGAGTGGAAAGATAAAACATGATGGACTAGAATTTCGAGGTGGTTGCAAATATGCACGCATAGTTCGTAATGGTTGATTTCCTTGTTCATCATGTATTCTTTCATTTTCAGCTCGTTGTGTTTGATTATCATGTTCAACATTTGCACCTTCAAATTCAGCCATTGTGTTAATTGTGTGTGATTGTGATTCAAATAAATCAATATATAAATTACTAGGATTAATTTTAACCAAACGTCCAGAATTTGAATCACGATACCAGTTAAGCATAAATAAGTGACATAAAATAAAAATAAAAATAATATACAAGTAGGCGGTAGACACCAGCCGTTAAATATTAAGAAGGATGTGGTATAAACCAGCCACCCAAAAATTAAAAAAAAAAAAATAAAAATGCAGAAAATAAAGTACAAAAAGTAAATTTAAATATAAAAATAGGAGAGTGGCAGAGCCCCATAGAGCCGTGAAAGAGAAGAGAAAAAGAAATATTATTTCATTAAGTTAGAATACGAGAAAAATAAATGACAGAATTTAAAAGTTAGATTGCAAAAAATAAATGATAGAATTTAAAAGTTAGATTGCGTAAAATAAATGACAAATTTAAAAATTAGATTACAGTAAATAAATAAATAAATAAAATGTTTACAAAGATGGAGTAATAAACCAACCACCAAATAAAAAAAATATAAAAAGTAAATTACAAGAAAATAAAATGGAGAGTTACTCCCACGAGTTAGTATATACAAAAGGTTAAATTTTTTTATTTTTATTTTTTTTTTTTTTTACTATTCACATACTATTTATGTACTATTCATATTACTATTCACATACTATTTACATACTATTTATGTACTATTCATATTACTATTCACATAAAAAATATACTATTCATATTAGTTATTAGTTAGTGTGTTAGTAAATAGATAAATAAAAATGAAAAGAGTAGAGGAAGAATATACTGCGATAGTGAAGTTTACTTACGAAGAGAACCTCAATATATTAGAACTTCAAATCAAGTCCCCAAGAAGAATACGCCAAAAACTTGATGGGATATAATTATATTTAAAAGTTTCAAACTCAAGTGTAGGTTGTCTCAAGTAATAAATTCTCGGGAGTCCGAGGTCGATCCACAGGGAATTGATGAAAGAAAACTAATTAATTGAGGTAAAGAGAAGATGAGTCACAAAATTAAAGATGATATGAGTTGTTCACAAATGAAAAGGATTTGCTTGGGTTAGGAGATCCACTCTTGATAATAAATTAAAGATAAGATTATTTCTTTTTATAACTCAATTGAAATCATGCATAATGAAGATTCTAATCGGAAGATTTAACATTCAAAGTTCAATCATGTAATCATATTATGGTTCCAATAATTATCTACCAATACTTGTAAATCGTCAAAAGAATCCAATGTGCCAATCCTATTGTCTACAATGGATCAAGATATTCATTATACAAGAAGAGTTTCTAAATTAATTGGAAATAACATACAACACATATTATATTTGCTTAATAATATATCATTTAAACACAAGAAAGAAATTAATCTAATCTTAACTTATTACCAAGAGCTTCACCTTTTCACCCAAGCAAGATGAAGATTAATTACATTTGAGAAAGAAGAAAAGAAAAAGAAAAAGGAAAAGGAAAAGGAGAACAACAGAACGTAGGGAAATTCTCTGCTTCCGAACGCTCTCCTTCAGAATTTGATTGCCTATTTATAGGCAAATTTGCTACAGGAGCTACAAGAGCTACAGTGATGCTACAGTGACGCTACGTGATACTGCAGTGCTACAGTGCAAGCTACAATGACGATTTGTTGACATCATCCATTAACAGTATTTTTTTTTTTTACAAATCTTCTATGCAACCACCTCCATTCTTCGATCCTTTGCATTTACCTAACAAAAATACATAGAAATACATAATTACAATACAATTTAAAATACTAAAAATATAACAAAACTCAAGAACAAACCCAATTAAAAAGATTAAAAAGAATGAAAAACATACACAATGAACCGTAAAAATTATAAGTTTTGCAGGTTCATCATCGCACCCATCCGATGGTGAAGCATGAAAGTATTTTAATATGACATATCCTGAATTTGCATTTGATCCTAGAAATATTAGGCTTGGTTTGTGTGCCGATGGATTCACTCTCTACAATCAATCTGCTTCTCCTTATTTTTGTTGGCCTGTGATTATTCGAACATTACTAAATTTGCTTTCCCAATCATTATATATGATTTAGATCATTAACATTAACTATATTTTTTTCTAGGTTCATAATTCACAAAATATGGTGAATAATTCTTACTTGCATGATTTGGCATGGGAGCCTAGTAGATGTGTGACATCTTTGCCAATGTATTTTGTCAATGGATATAAATTTCACACAGATGCTTAGTCAGATGGGAAGAAAACAATCAATAATGGTGTGTGTGTTAAAGGCTCAACTAATGGTGAACGTGAAAATGATTATTATGGAATACTAAAAGATGAATTTATGTTTACATATATTAATCAGGTTAAGGAGCAATTGCAACAGGAGATGTTGGATCGGGTTCAGCAGATTCAACAGCAAATGGAGCAGCAAAGCCAACAACGTCAACAACAACATGAGGCAGAGTGGAAAATGCGATTTGAACAATACCAGCGTCAACAGAACCAAATGATTAATGAGCTGAAATCATATATACAAGCCGTTGGCACTCAACCAAGCCAACAACTACAACTAACAGAAGAAGATAATCAGAATAGTGAAGATGATCATGATGAAGATGACAATGATAATGAGGATTATTAAACTTTGTATTTGAACAAACTTTGTTATGTTGAATTTGAATAATGAGTTATGTTGTATGCGATTTGTTATGTTTGTTTATGGATTGGTTAAATGCATTGACAGGTTGAAATTGATGTCTGAGTGGATTTTGTTATATTGTGGATTTTGAACATTCAATTTAATTTTTTTAATATTCAAATGGAAAAATCCTCTGCAAATTAGCGACGAAAAAGTCCGCCGCAAATCAGGTGTGGAAAAATCTACCACAAATTAGTGGCGAAAAAATTCACCGCAAAATCTGTTACAAATTAGCGGTGGAAAAATCCATCGCAAGTTAGCCCTTTTTTTCGGCAACTAGTCCGACATGTCACTGGAGAGTTTTGCGACGAAAAAATTCGCCGCAAACTATATTGCGTCGATCGTATTTGCGGCGGACCCGAATCCGCTGCAAATTGTTAATTTGCGATGGATTTTGAGTGATTTGCGGTGAATTTATCCTTCGCAAATCTCCTTTTTTCTTGTAGTGATACATACATGAATAAACCACAAGAGATGGAGGGGAAAATTGAGCTTAGGGAAGAACACCCCTACCTCTTATATGGATAGTGATCTTCAAGCTTGATCTTAGCTCTTTGATCTTCCTTTGATTTCCTTCCCTTTTTCCTCCTCTTCCCCTTCGGTTCCTTTCTTTCTTTTCTTTGTTTCTTTTTCCTTTCTTTTTGTTTCTATCTCCAGAGTCGTGAGAATAGAGAGAGGAGAAGTAAAAAATGACTTCTTATAGATAGCCACCAAGTTTTGCTGAAACTTTTTATCTCTTAAGAACACTTAAATTTCACATATTCATGTTTCCTAACTCCTTACAACTTTAGAATAAATCATAAGATTCATCTAAATTCTTGTTCACATTTTCTCTATTTTTCCATCTCTGTTGTTAGTTAATTCGACATAAAAACACACTTTCAGTATGCTTAAAAATACTAAATTAACTCTGATTATCCTCAAATTTTAACTACACCTTGCTTTATACGTTTATGATTTAGAAATAAATTATCTATATTTATTTCTCTCAACTTAGCAACTTATGTTTTTATCTGAGTCATTTTAAGTTACTTTTCAACTTCTGAGTTACAACAAAGTATCTAAAACGAACTCAGTTTGTCACAAAACTTAATTCACATGTCATACAAGTAATATGTTGCCTTTGTAACCATATACAAGTCTAACATATTTTTTAAGATGTTACACGTACGTCTATAAGTTCCCAGCAAAAATTAATACATAAGCAAAACTATTAATATAATAAAATTTAATGTATAATAAAGAGCACATTTTTTTACAAAAAAAAAAAAGAATAAAGTACTCAAAATGTCAATAAAATGTGCATTAAAATGGATGCATTGCATTTTGTATTATGAATTTTTCCGAGTTAAAGCTCATGCATGTTGAGTAAGTGTGAGTTCTGGCCTCAAGTCTCGTTTTGAGTTCTGATTATTACAACTGCAGTCACCTTCAAAACTTTCACTTGGGGTTCTTTTAAGTTTAAGTGACCAGCACAAACTCTTTCACCAGATCAGTATATGTAGTCAGAAGTAACAGTGCAATTTAATTAGTTTCATATATCAGCCACTGATCCGCAGCAGTAGTATGCCATACATGACATCTAAGTTAAGTTCGGTACGGCGGAAAAAACATGTGCAATTTCCTAAATTGGGAGTCTATGTTGCAAGAGATCATACAAACAACAGAAGATGAGTCAAACAAAATGAAAAACTGTGGGATTCATATTTGCTGGCCCTATTTTGGCAAATCACATGCAATTGAGTTTTGTTGTATCTTCTTATAATATCTTCTTAATAATTCTCTTAATATTTAATAAAAGAGATATTAAATCAAAAAAATAAATATATTTAATATTTTGAAAACATAAAAAATATTTAATATTTTCTATATTTAATAAATAAGAGAATTATTAAAAAGATTATTTAGAAAGATTTAAATTTATTCTATACAATTACTCTGTCCTCATAACATAATCTTCACGTTTCCGTTCACCAAAATAGGAGCACTAGAATATTTCATTAACCCTCTGAGTTAAAAATTAAAATAGTTTATGAAATCTCCCCAGTTAGGGCACTCGATCGAATGTTAGTCTGGTCAAATAATGTTTGATTATTCCTCTCACCTTGGTATTTCTTTCTCTTTGATTTGCATATGCAGTTACGCATTTTCAGGGTGCATCATTTATGGGAATATTTATAGTGCTTGTATAGCAACCAATTGTACCAAAAAAGAAAAAAAGAAAAAGAAAAATAGAAACAAAAGTTGCTACGTTTATGTGCCAGCAGAATGTGGAAGAGAGAAATGTGTGGATCCCAGATATTTAAAATTTTCTGTTAGGCTGTCAGCATAAAGTCATAAATTGGCTCAATGCTTTATTAACTAAGATTTTTCAGAACAAAACCTTTGTCATTTCATATCAATGTTTAGCTAATTAATTGTTATAACAATTTCTTCGAGGAGTATTTTTAATTTCTAATAAAAAATCTGAAACTCTTCAACTTATTTACATTTAATTTGGTTTATATCACCGTGAAAAAAATAAGTTTTGGTTTATATCGTTATAAGTATAATACTACATGGGCTATCGACATTAGCTGGGTTGGCGACTTAATTTTTAAATGGCCCGCAACTAAATACATCCTTTTGGGATAACCTCACAACAACTAATACGATTACACGAACCATTGCCAAGTCCCTACCTAGGAGATTCGATCATATCCCAATTCATTTAATTAAATATAAATAATGGCATCAATTCGAAGGTGCATGTTAGAAAATAATGAAATTAAAGGGATTTACTCAATGGCCACACAACTTTTCAAAATAGAAAATGATGTTTTTATATTATTTTTTATTTTATATAATTTTTTATTATATTTTTTAATAATTATGATTAAGTAAAAAAATAAAATAATTAATAATATTGAAAACAGTATAAAAAGTAACGTAAAAAAAATAATATAAAAAAATCATAATTGTTTCAAAATATTCAAACTTTCAGAAAAAGTAATAGACGCCTTTGGACGGAGGACGCTTCATTAATTGCAAAAGAAGCACTATAGATGAGATTAACATGGAAATATGAACAAGAATCAATATCAGTATTGATTTTATGATATATATTACATGACAGGAATGAAGACAAATGGCGAAAAAATAATCACAATCAAAATGAAGAAGGAAAGGCAATTTTCTCGTGGTCTACGAGCAGCCAATAAAATAAAAATAATGGGTTACACCCTCACTCACACTTGCATCCTTTCTTTTTCATTACTAAAATCTTTTCTTGATTAGTCACACTTGCATCCTTTCTTTTTCAACTAGCTAGGTCGACGTTGTTCATTGTTGGTGATCATTTGACAAAGCATTATAGCAAAATTAACACTATATACTATTTACTGTTCCTGGTTGAAACTATGCCTTCATTACCAGCCAAAATCAAGTATTTGTCTTTCCTGTTAAGTTTAGTGCACTCAAATCCCAGAGCATTCCCAATCTGTGTTTGAACGTGATTAGCCACTTGAAATCTTGCATCCTCATTATCACAAGTGACGAATGAAGGGGACACCTTCTCCAGCAACTGAACCGAGTAAGCTGGGAATGGATTCATGAGAAAGAAAACTGGGTCCAAGCACTTAAGACCCCCTGCGGTTGTGCCATGGAACATACTCACGTGGCTATCAATAGCAATGGGAGCTATTTCATCACACAGTTCCGAAAACAAAGGGCTGAACCTCAATAAATATGGCTCTCTACAAGTGGTCCCTTCTGGGCACACAACTATGTCCCCTTGTTTTAGCAACTGCTTCATCATTTTTGCATCCTCATTGCGGTTCCTTGTTAACCGCACGGTTTTGATTGGTGCCAGTATCTCAGACATTCTACTTAAGCTGTATGTCACAGCCACTACGTCTCTTCTTAATATGAACGAGATGTAGAGAGGATCTAGCAAAGTTCTGTGGTTGCACACATAAAGATGGCCTTTGTTGGGCTTGTCACCTTTGTTGTTCAAAAAGGTATGGGTGCTTTTGGGCATTGAAGTTGTGAGACGCAAACCACTTATGGCCAATAGAGGAGCTGAGATGTTATATGGAAGTGATAATCCAGTTAAGATCCTAATTATGACAAGGATGAACCCACAAGGAACCCACATTAACATGGCTAGAGCATCCAGTGGTGTGGGTCTGAGTGCCAATCTTCCATCGTGGAATATAAGTGATTTGGGGTATTTGTCCCTTGCGACCTTTTGCCAGCTTTTCTTGTCGACTTCTGCCACCATGTAGACTTCCTAAGTGTTGTTCAGAAAAAAAGACAAATAAAAGGTGAGTTTGAAGATTTGAAGCACAGACATTAACTAAAGTGGAGATAGAGAATTAATGAAGCAAAAAGGATGGAGAAACACAGATTGCCCTTTTCTTTCTTCATTTTTCTCATAAAAGCAAGTATAAAAAAAGTATACAAATTCAAATGTAAGAGTACCATTACTGTTAATAAAGTTTGCTACACATTTCACAACTTTGAACTTTCTACTTTGACTTCTGTAGTGAAGAGAACTAGAGGAATTTTGCGGGATATATATTTGGGGGAGTGATGATATTTTATATATATATATATAGGAGGTACCTGAGAGGAGTTTTTATTATGAGAGGGTGAGATGAATAAATTTCGGCCATATAATTATATATGGATGGTCAAAATTAAAAGTTACTTAGAGGTCATGTACTACTTAAAAAAGTTACACGTGTATTTATGTTCTAATCTTGACCATTCATGTAAGATTCAATGATCAATATTTACTCCTCTCACTTCTTACAATAAAGACTCCTCTCATTAATAAGATCTTATATATATATATATATATATATATATATATATATATATATGTTCACATATGTTTTTATATTTTTTAATTACTTAAAATACATAATATGAAATAAAAAATAATTTTAATATATTGAAAATTTTAAAATATTTAATATTTTTTCTTCAAATAATTAAGAAGAATATTGAGAATATTTATTATGAAATATAAAAATTATTCTTTGATGAAATACTACCATAATTAATCTGTGCGATGCATGTAAATACAAAAATTTACTATAATATAAACAGGGCAATCCAGCCATATATAAAAATTAAAAATAGAGACGTGCAAGGGTGACTTAAAATAGTTAAAAAATAAGGAAAATAAAAAAGTATTGTTTAAGAGACACACCTTGCAGAGAGAAAAGAACTCATAGTCAAGATCCTTATGGAATCCTGAAATTCCAATCATATCAGAACTTCCTTTTCCTTCCTGAACTAGCTCCAAAGCATGCATAGTTTTTTCTCTCTCCTCCATCGACCCCACGAAGTACCCGCAGAACACTTTCAGCTCTCTCCCCACAACAAAATCAATCTCCAAATACTCTTTCAAGAAGCTTTCCACCATCACTCTAGGTAACTTACTGAAACCTACTTTCTTGCCACCTCTATTCAGTACCTCAAAGATTTCTGAACCAACATCTTCCAAGAAGAACTTGGGCAGAACAGCCCTTCCGACCCTGAAACTCTCAGCTTTGATCCCAAAGAAGCATATCATGGTCATTATCTTTAGTCCCTTCTCATCTCCAGCTAAACAAACAAAAGGGTATAGCAGAATCAGAACAATGGCTCTTAGTAACCCTCCTGCTTCAAAGGCAACGAGCATGAAGTATGGGAACATAGAAGAAGACTTTAACAGAGCGCCTTCTACATCAAAGATGAGAGTATGGTCATTGAGGTCTGAACGATGAAGAAGAGAGGGGTACTTGTGGTATTTGAATTGGGTTGCTAAGGTGATATTGCTACTAGTTCTGCGGAAGCTCTTGAGTGGCCTAAAGAAAAAACGGTACCAAAAGAAGAAAAGAGATTTGAAGAAAAACGTACTCATGAACATTTTTGCCATTTCGATCTCAATATACCACTTAATACGTACCGTACAGTTGGTTACGATCTACTTGCTGCCGTATTGCAATGGAACCCCGTGTACATATACTAGCTTCAATACATCAACCCCCTTAGTTTTCTCTGTTATTACGATAGTGCCATGTTGTCTTGTTTGTTAAGACAAGAGTTAAGAGCCAGCTTGACCTGGTTTGCGTGCCAACTTCAACTCTTTTTATTAATTTTTTGTTGACTAAGTAACAGGTTGCCAAAAATACGAGTACATTGATTACGATAAGCTTTTTCTTAGCCGAGTTTATTGAAAATTATACAGCAGTTAAAGGAATTGACTTATGAAACATTAATTATGCAGAGTTAGGGATGACAATGGTCAAAGTATAAAAATGTTGACTTAAATAACTGTAACTCACACGGTTGTGCTATGAAACGGTCCAGCACGCTCCACAGTTTTAACGGTGTGTTTGGTGCTTTCTACGAACTTAGAATTATGTTTACATTATTCAAATGTGTTTTGAATATGTCAATATATATTTGATAACTTTTCACTTGAATTAAATTTGAGTGCAAATTTTTTGTTTATATGTGTATAGATAAATATATTCTTCTAATTTAATATTAAATATTGTTTTAATAATATTTAAATAATTATATTATATAACTTAATAATTATTAAAAATTATTGTAATCATACTACGAATGATTCTATTTTATAATACTCAAACAAACTTACCTTTTAAAAAATATTTTATCATTAATTTATTGACAATTAATTTTTTTAGTATCAATTTTTTTGGAGCAGTTGTAGCATCAATTTATTAACAATCTAATTAAAAAATAACTCATATCCTTTTTATAATTACATATGCAAAAGTAATTTTTATTAACCACTATCCAAACAATATTTATTATGATAAAATTAATTTTAAAATAAAAATCTCCAAACATAAATTATTTTTGCTCAAATTCACTTTTATTTAAAATCAAGTTTATATAATGAAGTTTATTTAAAATTAAGTTTATAAGCTCTAATTTAAACACACACTTAACTGATGGATGTTTGTATTATTTTTAGATTAATATTTTTTAAAAAAGAATTTAAAGTTTGAAAATTTTTAAACTATGAAATCTCAAGCTCATTGATCGTAGTATTAGCTCCATGACAAAAGAGAAAGGCTAGTGCAGAAGTGGAAGATCAAAGGGTCCCACGGTAATTGATGTTGATCATGATTGTTTTCTGATCAAATTCTCTGCTAATTTGGATTTAATTAAAGTACGTGACTATGTGTTATTTGAAGGATCATGGTCCATCATCTTTTATCAATACCTAAAAATGCAAAGAAGGATGCACCCAAAAAAAAAAATGGATGCTGCACCACATATTTCATTGTTGCTTGTTATATTGTGAGTTGTGACCTATACACCGTACACTGTACAGAGAGAGTGGCAAACATGTCTGAAGGGTGAACTTGTAAAGATAAATCTTCCCAGTGACAAAAATGGTGCTCAAACGAATAACGTGAGGCTTGCTTGCCAAGACCAAACAATAATATTCCATGGCGCACCCGTGTGATGGAGATTCAGGTGGTCTGGTCACCCACCAGATGGCATGCATCTTGAAGACTCCTCTATAGGCCTTTGTAATGATACACCAGACAGAGAGTGCGCAAGGAATTTCTGATAATTAATGATTCGCATGATAATGAATATAACATTGAGGACTGTGACAGTAGTTTTTAAGCCTACTTTTTACCTCTTCCCTTTACTTTTGTTATTATGAACTTATCCTCCAATTTTTCCAATCTGTGTTGGAATATTCGACGTGCAGAAATCGTGAAGATAAGCATCTTGTTCTGAAGTAGAATCAGGAAGTGCCTGAATAGACACGTGTACAATAATTTTTTCTTCCGTGTGCGATTGCTGCCTCTAGGAGCTTTGAGCAAAAAAGGAAAGTTGGGTACATGCAAAGGACTCCAACGCTCAAGTAAGATAAGCACTGAGAGGATATGCACTGTAGGAATTTAGGTTACCTTCTTAGAATGGTGTTTTACGATATTTATAGTGCATGTGTATAGTCTTTTATCCAAAGATCGTGGCATGGCGGGAGAGGATGTGCCTCCTCTCCACGATCGTTCAGGCAGAGGCTTAATGGAGGGTGCCTCCCTCCCACGATCACTGGGCAGATCCCTAGAATCGCGGGTCTGTCACGTTAGTGGCCAACCACCGTAGTAACACCCTACACTTTGTAGAGTCTTCATAGGCAATGATCGTGCCGTACGCGCACCTATGAAGTGTTGGTCAAGTACGACCAATTTTACGCACGGATGGCCGCCTGTTTAATCCGATCCCGGTGGCGTATATGCCAGGTTTGCCTCGAAATGTGGTATCCCAGACCACAGTCCAGAATAGTTGTCCCCAGCTTGGCGTTTAAGTGAAACAGTTAAGTGTCAAGATATTTAGACCGAGGACGGGGGGTCCGTTGTGTTATGGGATTCCATTAGAGGCTGGCATCCATTGTCTGGGGAGTATCCCACAGGGTTGACATATACCGCCACCCCATTATCTGGGGTATGTCTTTGCCTTTATGTATGGATCCTCGGTTCTTTTATCTTTTTCTATGCTTTGCAGGAATGCAGAACTTCTTTGGGAAACTTTTGTGCGTTGCAGGAATGCAGAGCTTCTTTGGGAAACTGCTTGCTACGACTTTATTGGGCATTTAAAAGACCCATTAATTTCCTGGTGTTTCCCAATAGCACGCTTCCCCTTCGCCCAATCGGAATCGAGGAGCATTTAAGCGTAGTTTACCTTACACAATCGGTGCATTGCTCTTAGGCCCAATCGGAACGCCTTGCTTCTCCTATAAAAGGGGAGCGTTTTATCTGAAGTTGGCACTTCTTTTGCTGTATTTCTCGGCTTCACTTATGGCTCTCTTCATCTTTCATTCGTGTTCTAAGAGGGTTCTGTCCCCTGCAAGAGCCATATTCCTATTTTTTTCAAAAAGCTTGAAGTTGTTTTGGTTGTTCCGTGGATTGCCCTTTTAAAGGGCGGCTTACTTCCTCAGCGTTATTACAGAGGGCGGCTTACTTTCCCAGCGTACCTTGATTGCTTGTTTGATATTTACCGTCGCTGGGAAAGCTTGAGTCACCGTCTGTGTTGGACGGGGTGCCCTGGTGTTGGGGCGTTCACTCTCCTTGCCAGGGTAAGCAGGAGGAACTATTGAAGCTGCCCTGTGCTTTGAAACGCTTTTGGGAGAATCGCGAGACCGGCTAAGACTTCGGTGGAACGATCTCCTTCATGAAAGGCTGCGCCCCATCCATCGGAAGAGGATGCATCCCGACCTTTATTGGTGGAGGTAAGATAGAAGATTTGGCATCCTGACTCCTAATGCCAATTTGCCGAGATTCTTCAAAGCCGATCCACTTTTTCAAGAAGGAGCCGTGGTGGTGGCAGTGATTCTCCATTCCGTGGAGGAAATATAGATGCGACATGTCCCGGGATGCCAATGATGTTAATGTCGGTTCTCGCCTCTGGGGTCTTTTTCCTTATATGTTCCATGTCTCAAATGTTTTCACTTCCCTCTTTTTTAATATAAGATGATGTATGGAATGAGAGATTTAATGAAATTCTTCTTTTGCTTTGAATCGCATGTCTTTTATCTTTCTTTCTTCTGCAAACTATGGTATTTATATTATACCGGGGTGAGTCCAACACTTACTCCGGGGTGGCGCTATTTCTTCTTGTCTATCCGTGATTTTTCATACTTGGCTGGGTGAGTCCAACGCTTTCTCCGACGTGACGTCCTCATGCCCCCAACTTAGTGCTTTGGCTTGAAAAGGCAAAGTGACAAGTTCGAAATGCTTAGCCCGGGGTATTTGCATCGGGGAAGGTTAATTTTGATTTGGTTATCATAGTCCGGATGGTGACTCTGAAACCGAAAGTTTATCATGGCTTTATACCACTGTCCAAGTAAGATCCAGACTTAACCTTTGAAAACCACACGACTTTTGAATCGCTGTGTAACTGTCCTTTGCTTATGCGCGAATGTCTTTTCAACTACTTTTGTAACTGTGAAGGCCACGTGGTGCGTTTTTAACTGATGGGCGTGCCTAGAGCCTTGTGTGCCATGATGAGCACATTTTCGAAATTTGGATGTTTGAGGACGAGAATGTCCCCTAATTGTTTTGGCCTTTATAGGTGGAGGTTTAGGGGTTCCTTTTTTTTGCCATTTTTTGAGTAATCTTCAGAGAGCTTCGCGCTGAAGAAAGGTGATTCGTGGAGGTTTCAGGGCATTTTCCACCCATTTCCCAGCCGTTTCTTACCATTTATTTGAGGTAACTACTTCTCTGACTTCCCCTTGGTGTTTTTCTCTTTCCTGGTTGCCTCATACCTAGCATTGAGTTAGTAGGAAAATCGTGCATTCCTTTTTCTTTTCTTAATGGGATGTATCCCTTTTGTGCTTTTGAATTTCTCCTCTTGCCCTGGGAATTCCATCTCCACCACGTCGTGTTCGGCGGAGGTGTCCTTCTGAAATTTAAATTTTGGAGGAAAAGGACGCTGGTGCACTAGTTCGTTGTGTCCATGTCTGAATCTTTTGTTTGGATGATTCTGACAACTACTTACCGACACCTTTTGATGTTCTCAGGGTTCAATGGCGAAGGGCAGAGGAGGGGCTAGGACCAGAGTATCTTCTTCTGAGGATCTTACTCTGGCTGAGATTGAGCAAATTCGGATCTATCGTGGTTTGGGGTTAGTATACCCTTGGGTAGGGGATGATGTCTGGAAACATCACTTCAACTTTTCTTCTGAGGTCGTCCTGAGGCAGACGTTAGATTATATTCAGCTGACAGACGAGAAGAAAAAGGACAAGGAGTTCGTGGTTGTATGCCCAGAATGGAATAAGAGGGTGTGCTCCAGCCGTGAGGCAGGCTCACATTTCATGTTTATGTATGAGCCCCTTTTTGTGAAGTTAGGACTCCGTCTTCCGTTCTCGGAGTTTCAAATGGCTATCCTCCGCACTATTTGAGCAACTCCATCCCAAATTCACCCCAATGACTGCGTTATATTATAGCCTTTGAGAGGTTCTGTCGGGTGAACGGGCTAAGGTGTTCGGTCAATGCCTTTTTCTATTTCTACACCCGATTAAGTCCCCAGGGTTCATTGAAGCAGAAAAATTGGTTCACCATTCGATCCAGAAGTGGTCACAAGTCCTTTGATATCTTTCAGGACAACTTCAAAGGGTTTAAGACTAGGTTTTTTAAGGTTATGGCAGCCGAGGGATTCCATCCCTTTTTCTTAAATGCTGAGGGTGAACCAAAGTTTTCGCTGTATTGGACGCCGGATGCTTGGAGCACCCCGACCATTCCTTTGGAGAAAGAAAAGGATGAACTTAACCTGGAAAAGCTTAGGACGGTTGAGTTTATATCCCAGCATGCCGAGAACGGGAATATTAATATTAGAGATGTTCTCGAGACCCCTAGTGATGATCATCTCTTTACTTTGTTAGGTGGGAAGTAGAGTATGTTTTTACCTTTTGTGTGTGTTATTGTTTTTGTTTATACTCTTGATTCCTCTTACCTTCTAAAATGCTTGTCTTGTTTTATTTCAGCGAGCGGCATGACGTCTGGGCAATCTGTTGCGGCTCTGCATGCTTACAAGGTAAGGAGAAAAGGGGCCCGTTCATCGAGTGCCCCTCCTCCTACAGCCCCGGCACCTCGTGAGGTTGTCGTTGAGGAAGTTTCCGGGGACCCGGGGTCTATTCAAGATCTTCAGTTGAGGAAGAGAAAAGCTGCGGAGGACTCTTCTGACTGGGGTAAGAGGGCTGCAACGGATGGAGGTGCAGAGGAGGGTGTCGCTCTCCTGCCTATTATTGCGGGGAGTTCTGACCCCAGACTTTTCATTGATGAACAGTTTATGAAAGGTGAGGTGATGGGGCACATATCCTAGCGAGGTATGGTTCAAACTTTGACCAAACTATAAACTTTGGCCCTCCATGCTGCTGCCGATGTCCGATATATTGATATGACTATCGAGGAACTCGACAGGAAAGCATCGGCTGATTTGAAGAGGAAGGATCAGGAGATTGAAGAGTCTGCTCGGAGGCTTAACACCGCCTTTAAGCTTAATGAAGATGCTCAAGTGCAGATCACTAGTTTAGAGAGGGCTTTGGTCGAAGCTGAGGTGGATAAGAAGAGGCTCGAATCAGGTAAAGTTGAGGTCGAGGAGGCTAATGCTGATCTCCTTGCTCAAGTGGTCCAGTTGAAGAAGGATGCGAATGAGCTGGAGGCTATTTCCGAGAAGATCGGAGGGGACCAATTTCAGAATGCTATAGTCCAGATTCAGCACTTTAACCCTGATGTCACCCTTGCCTTGGAAAGTCTTAGTGTTGAGAAGATCTTCCATGACGGGGAGCTAATCTTTGTGCAGGACCTTCCTCAAGCTGAATCCGGGGATGCTTCAAGAGTTGCTCAGACTCCGGAAACTGGCAGGGTTGAACCCTGATTCTTTTCTCTTTTTGTCTTTTGTTATTTTGTAGAGACAATTGTCCCGTTTGGTTGGGGCTTTTAAATTTATGTACTTTTGCCTTATATTTGTCTGTCTGTGTATTTTACTTTCTGTGGTTCATTTTTGGGTACAATGCCCATTATGGTATCTATTGCAACCATGTCGTGGACTTTAGGAAATTTCTTTACAACTAACGTAAGAACCATGGTTCGAGTTCCATAACCGTGATACCGGATTGGTAACATCGTTCTGGACTTAGGTATAAAAAATCCCTTAGTATATTATCCAGTTCCTCATGTTGACGAGCATTTTGGAAATATAGACTTAGGTAAGAATAAACACCTTTAGTACCTTTTCCATTGTTTATAGTTTTAAACTAATGCAATTTTTTGAACTTAGGTGTGAGAAATAACGCCTTAGCTTAGGATATATCGTCCGAAAGGCTTGGTGCTTTCGAATCCCTTTGCCTTAGGCATGTGTTGTTATTTAAACCTTGCCCGGGGTCCTCTTGCCAACCATACTGGTTAAGCGGGGTCCCACTTAGCTTAGGTATGAGGGTGGACCATGGGTCATCAAATCCGTTGTATCACTAACTTTGAAGTAATCGATGCCGGGTATCGAGATCGGGTGTTGACCCTGTAGCTTGTTACCACAACTGGGTGTGCTACGCCTCCTGACTTGGGTTTTTGATTTCTTATCGAAAAAAGTGTTATCTGAACAACTCTTTTTCATTGATAAGTGCTGAGGGATGAAGGTCCATACAAAATCAAATGAAGACAGATCAAACATTAGTTTTTACTAAAAGACTAGGCCGTTATAGGCGTCTAGCTATAGTATTTCCTAAGTTTATCTGCATTCCAATAGTTCTTGATTGTGCTCCCTATTAGAGTTTCCAGCGTGTAAGCTCCTTTGCCAGTGCTGGCGACGATGCGGTAGGGGCCTTCCCAGTTAGGGGCTAATTTCTCTTAGGAGGCATTTTTCCCTCCTATGTCCGCTCTCCTGAGAACCAAATCTCCCAGCTGGAAACGCCTTGGTACTACATTTTTATTGTATTTGGTCGCCGTCCTTTGTTTGGGGGCAGTATCGTGTATGTGGGCCACGCGTCTTCTTTCTTCCAACAGGTCCAGGTCCTCTCTGATCAAACTGGGGTTATTGTCGGGCAAAAATTATTGATGACGCTAACTTTGTTCTCCATTCTCCACCGGGATTATTGCTTCGCTTCTATAAGTGAGTTTAAAAGGGGTTTCACCCGTGGTAGAGTGGGGAGTAGTCCTGTAGGCCCAAAGGACATGGTCGAGCTGTTCAGCCTAATTGCCCTTGGCTTCATCCAATCTCTTTTTTATTCCTCGGACAATAACCCGGTTGGAGGCCTCTGCTTGTTCGTTTGTCCTGGGGTTTTCAACAGCACTGCAGTGATGTTTTATCTTTAGTCCGGCCAGTAGCTCTTTGATTCCCTTATCTTTGAACTGAGTTCTGTTGTCTGTTACTATGGACTATGGAATTCCAAACCTGGTGATAATGTGGCGCCAAGTGAATTTTTGGATCTGGGCCGCAGTGATTGTGGCTAAGGGTTCTGCCTCAATCCACTTCATGAAATAATCTACTGCTACCACCAGGTATTTCAGCTGGCCTAGGGCTTGGGGGAATGGGCCCAAGATGTCCATTCCCCACTTATAGAATGGCCAGGGTACGGACATTGTGGATAACTCTTCTGAGGGTGCTTTATACTGGTTCGAATGGCGCTGGCACTTGTCACAAATTCGGACATGTGCATGGGAATCAGCTACCATTGTTGGCCAGTAATATCCTGCCCTGAGTGCTTTCAGGGCCAGTGCTTTGCCTCCTAAATGGTGTCCGCAACTTTCTTCATGAACCTCGGCCAAAACATATTCTGCTTCTTTTGGGGTGAGGCATTTGAGGAGGGGAGAAGAGTAACCACGTCAGTACAAACGTCCGTCGTATATGGTGTATCTTACTGCTGTTTTGATTAGCTTTGAGGCTTCTTTGGAGTCTGGAGGCATGACTCCGGACTGCAAATATTCCATTATGGGGGTGATCCAAGACGTCCCTTCCTCTTCTACCTGAAAGATGGCATTGTCCGTGATGGAGGGCTGAGGAAGAGTTTGCTAGATCATTGATCGATTGTTACCAGGACTTTTGGTGCTGGCGGGTTTAGACAAAATGTCTGCTCTGGAGTTTTGCTCCCTTGGGATGTGCATAATCTTTGCTTCTTCGAAGCCTTTGAGGAGTTCTTGGACTTTGATCAAGTATCTTTGCAAGAGAGGCTCTTTGGCTTGATATTCACCTCAGATTTGGGAGGTTACCAACTGTGAATTGCTGCAAAGTGTGATCCTGGTTACTCCCGTGTCTTTTGCCATGGATATTCCAGCAATGCATGCTTCGTACTCAGCTTGGTTGTTCGAGGTAGGGAACTCGAACTTCAAGGAATGCTCTAGCGTCAATCCTTCTGAATTCTCCAGAATTACTCTGGCTCTACTTCTCTTGGGGTTTGAGGATCCATCAACAAAGATGATCCATGAGATTCTTTCTGGGTTCCCTGGGTCAAAGGTAAGTTCTACCAAGAAATCGGACAACGTCTGGCCTTTTATTGCGAGCCGTGGTTCGTAAGTGATTCCAAACTCAGAGAGTTCGATTGACCAAGCAATCTTCTTTCCTGTCAAATTTGGTTTGTGCAATACTTGGCGGATGGGCTGGTCTGTTCTTATTACCACGGGGTGGCACTGGAAGTACTACAGCAGTCTTTTTGCCGTGGTGATTAGGGCGAAAGCAACCTTCTCCACTTTCTGGTACCGGAGTTCTGGTTCTTGAAGGACTTTGTTCATGAAGTAGACCGGTTTTTTACCTTCGTCCGTCTCTCGAATTAGTACCGAGCTTATAGCCTCTTCGTGGACTGAGAGATACAAGAAGAGCATTTCTCCTTTGTTTGGTCTTGACAAGATTTAGGGGGAGGACAAAAGTTTTTTCAAGGAAGAAAAGGCGTCTTCGCATTCCGGGGTCCATTCAAAACTTCTGCCCTTTTTGTGTAATTTGAAGAGGGGAAGAGACTTATGAGCTGTTTTAGAGAGAAAACGTGTGAGGGTTGTTATCCTCCCTATTAATTGTTACACTTCCTTGACACACCGAGGACTTCTCATGTCGAGGATGGCCTGGCACTTGTCGGGGTTGGCTTTAATTCCGCGGTGGGTTAGCATGAATCCCAAGAATTTACCGGCGTGGACTCCAAAAGTGCACTTTTCTGGATTTAGTCTCATGTTGTACTTCCGGACTTGTGCGAACACCTCTTCAAGGTCTGTTGTGTGGGATCCACCCTGTGGGGTTTTCACTATCATGTCATCGACGTAGACTTCTAGCATCTTTCCCACTTGGTTCCTGAAAACCTTGTTCATCATTCTTTGGTATGTGGTTCCTATATTTTTCAGTCCGAAGGGCATGACCCTATAGCAGTAACTCGCCCTTCTAGTGATGAAGATGTTTTTTTCTTTATCTCCAGGATACATCGAAATCTGATTGTACCCGGAGTAGGCATCCATGAATGATAGTTACCTGAAGCCTGAAGAGCTGTCAACCAGTTGGTCCACATTGGGAAGTGGATATGGATCTTTTGGGCAGGCTTTGTTCAAATCTATGTAATCCACGCACATTCTCCACTTTCTGTTGGGTTTTTTCACCAGGACCACATTGGACAACCACGTGGTATAAGCAATCTTCCTAATGAATCCGCAGCTTAGCAATTCTTTTACCTGCTCCTCGATGACCTGTTGCCTTTCAGGGCCGACCTTCCTCTTTTTCTGAGCAACTGCTTTCGTATCCTTGCTAACGGACAGACGACGGCAGATGAAGGAAGGGTCGAGTCCGGGCATGTCAGACGACGTCCAGGCGAACAGGTCCTTATTTTTAAACAACAGCTTAATCAACTGTTATTTTTCGTCATCTCTTAACTGGGCTCCGATCTTGGTAATTTGCTCTGGCTTGTCTCCAAGTTGGAGAGGTTGTAGTTCACCCTCTGGCTGGGGTCTGATGCCACGAAGTTCTTCTCTGACATCCAACTCGGTCATCAGTATGTTGACCTGATCCAGGACTGGGCCAGATTTGACAAACCTTCTTTTTTCTGGGGTCTTGCAGATTTTCAAACTTTCATTGTAGCATTTTCTGGCGACAACTTGGTCGCCCCTGATAGTGACCACCTCATTGTGCTTATTGGGAAATTTCATGACAAGGTGGGAGGTGGATACTACGGTGCCGAGGGTGTTTAGGGAAGAACGACCAAGGATGATGTTGTAAGCCGAAGGGCAGTCTACGACCAAGAATTTCACCTTGACTATTTTAAAAAGCGTGGAGGAACCTAGGGTCAGATGGGTTTCATAGTACCCAACCGGGGTGATCTTCTCACCCGTGAACCCCGTGAGTTCCCCTTCGTGCGGGATTAAATCTGACCACGGGAGTTCTAGCTTTTGGTAGAGATCCAAGAACATAATGTCTGCCGAGCTCCCTTGATCCAGGAAAATTTTACAGACTTCGGCATTGGAAATGCCCCGGAAATGACGAGGGGATCATCATGATCCGGGATGATTCCGCCGTAGTCTTCATCTGAAAAGGTGATGCACGACGTCTTTCTTCCATCTGTGTTGGGTTTGGAGTTAGAGTAGGAGACATTGAATACCGTCATTCTTAATGCTTTCTTTCGTGCTCTGTTTAATGGTCCTCCTCCGGCGAAACCCCCCGCAATAGTATTGATCGTCCTGTTTAGTTCAAGGCGACGATCGTCATTGTCATTGGGTGAAGTGTCCCTGTTTCTTCCCTGATGATCGTTGTCATTCCGACGGGGTGGTGTCCGGGATCTTCTCCTCGGACTTCGATTTGTCCTCCTGTGGGGGGGAGGAGGGGAGATGGACTCCTTCCCTTGCCCTCTTTGCACCTACTGCGATGCTCATCATTTTGGGCGCAGAGGACATATTGTTGCAATCGTCCGGCCTTGATTAGGAACTCAATGACATCGCGTAATTGGTAGCAATCTTCCATGTTGTGGCTGTAACTTTTATGCCACGTAGTGTTTGGAATGGTCTTTTTGCTTATGCTTTTTAATAGGGGGCAGTCTTCAGATGTTTTGAAACTTGGTCTGCATCACCTCCCTCAAGATCGTTTCTCGAGGGACGTTTAGGGTGGTATACTCAGAAAACCTTCTCCGAGGTGGACTACCTTTAGGGCGCCAGGACAGTGAGGAATCGTGATTAGGTTTTCGATGAGTGTGTAACACCCTCCCTAGGGTATCACATGTCTGAATCCTGACTCATAATCTGAAAAGAAGTTCGCACAAGGTTTGAGTTATAAAATGTGAGTTTTAAAATTTCTTCTTTACTGAAACATAAACTTACTGAAATTTATAGGTATTACTGAAAATATATTTAATATACAATATTGACACCAATTAATATTTAACAATTTAAAGAGAAATATAAAACTAACAGAAAACTCTTTCTTTTAACAGTAGCAAACCTTATGATGGGTCCTACTTAATAGCACGGTATAACACTAACGATAAAACTTAACATACTCATTCCTTCTCTTGTATCCAACTTGATGCATCAGAACTCTACTCCTTGTCTACCCGGCACATCATCGAACCTGGGACAACCACTCTTCAATGTTGTCAGCGATTTTAGAGTATCTATCACCCGTTATGTCTAAGACAACTTGTTCCTTCTACTGTATAATTTTAACAATACAGATACAACAAGACCACATAGCAAAGAGGTGAGATCACCTACACCAATACCAACATGGCAGCACAGAGATAACACAAACAGCAATATCATATAGATAGATCATACCAGAATTATGATCATGCCATCAACATTAATCAACTATCATCATCCAATCATTCATCAGCTCAATTATCATAAACAACAATTACGATAATATCCTTAACATTATCCTAATTATCATCATCATCATCCAAGTATTCAAAACAATTGTCATAGCCAATATTCTTCAATTAATATATCATACAGATATAAATGCTCAGATTCATGCATGCGCACATAGACTCAGTTTTTCAAAAACAACTCCATGGAGGTTTTCACAATTTCGAGGTGAATGCTCTGTTAATTGTCAGCCTTAGCCCAAAGACAATCTTCCAGTCGTTGAAAAGAATCGTGTTCTTGTCGGGTATCGTCAATGCGTTGCAACGGACTGCATGGCCAAATGGCATAGGGTCCAGCCTTAGCCCACAGACAGATACCCACTGGTCGACTGCCGTGCCTTGACGCCTCCAAGATCCATCATAGATCTCACTATCAATTCTCATTTCCTCTTCAACCATAAGGGCCAAAATAGCTTATTAGCTATATTTTATACAATGTACGGATATATCAGTGCAAGTCTAACCACAAGGGCCAAATCTTTTCAATTTTATTTGTTCAATGTAATCATATGCCTCAACACATATTTTTTCAATGCATGCATAATGCACCAATGCCAATCACAGGTATATCTTTCCAATGCATGTAAAATGCACCAAATACCAATCACAGGCAAAACTTGTCATTTTCACAAACAGTGTCCATACACTGGTTCGACAGTAATTCATACTCTATATTCAATAGCAAAATCATGTTATCACATTTTCATAGTTATAAAACACTTTCGACGTGTTTTCACAAAATTGCACAACATTTCCGTTATGTTTTCACAATTCCACAACACTTCTGTTATATTTTCACAATACCATAACACTTCTTTTACATTTTCACAATATCGTAACACTTTTGTTACGTTTTTTAAATTTCAAGATATTTTTATTACGTTTTCACAATACCGTAACACTATTGTTACGTTTACAAAATTTCGTAACATTTTTGTTACATTTTCAAAATACTGCAACTCTTCAGTTGCGCTTTTAAATCACATAATAATTTTTTTAACATTTTTCTCAATTGCGTAAAAATATACGTTTCTCAAATTGCATAGTATTTTTTCATTGTTTCAAAGTTGCTTAACTTAAAAATCATTCTTTTAAATCGCGTAAATCATTTTTCATCATTCTCTAAATATTTAAAACACTTTCCAAATCACATAACAATTTTTTATCATTTTTACAATCACGTAAAAATATTCTATCACTTTTAAATCACATATTGATTTTTCAACAGTAGTTCAAATTACATAAAATATTTAAACATAATTCAAATCGCATAGAAATATTTGAACGTATTCCAAATCACGTAGAAATATTTTATTGTATTTCAAATCATTTTTAAGATACGTAAAATATTTTTCAACATTTTACAATCACGTAAAATATTCCTCAATATTCCAAACATTATTTTGGACTTAAATAAATCAATATCATTTTCAACACATTTTTTTTCAAATTGCATAGCTTAAAAATCACGTTTTTAAGATACGTAAAACATTTTTCATCACCATTTCATTACAGAAAATATTTCTTAACCTTTAAAAATTCTTTTTCAACCTTTCTTAAAATAATATGACTTTGTATTTCATTTTTCACATTTTCTTACTCAAGAAAATCTTTTTTCACATTTCTTTACTCAAGAAATCCTTTTCCAAAATATAATCCACAAAAATCACTTTTCCATTGATATAAATCAACATTTCAAAACTTAACATTTTCTAACGTATTTCAAAACTCGAAAATCAGTTATACGTTAGTAAATTTTCAAAACACCATTATATTCTTCATTTTTCCCAAATCATTTCCAAACACAACCTTCTTCAAAATAAATTGAAGTTCGAAAATATTTTCGCTAACAAAAACTTGATTTTCTCAAGTGATAAACGCTCTAATTCCCTTTCTAAATTTTTTGTGCGAAAATCATTTTGTTATAAAATCAAGGTATCAGCAAGTCTTCAAAAATCGTGAACGTGTTCATTGAAAACTGTCAAATTTTTCGAGAGACCAAACACTTTGTTTTATAAAATATTACTTTGTTCCATAAAAATTTAGGCATTACAAGCCTTCAAAAACGTGGACATGACTATTGAAACCATCAAATATTTTTTCTTCTAAATTGATATGGTTTTACATAAACAAAACCATTAAAAATTCTTTACAAAAACTGTGAACACTTGGTCTTTGAAATCAAGTCATTTGTTCATTTTCATTTTTTACTTTCTTTACAAATCTATTTTCACTTTCTTTACAAATCCTTTTTCACTTTCTTTGCAAATCCTTAAAATCAACATTGCTATTTTCATTTAAAAATCATGTTTAGTAAAACACTTAGAAACTTTTTACACAAAATAAATCAATAAAAATCCTTCTAAAACTGTGTTCATGTACTCTTTGAAAAATAAATCATTTGTTTATTTTCCTTGTTTTTTTAAACATCTCATTTAATCATCCATGATAATATTAATTTGTGAACACCTATCTTGAGGTGTCTTGGCCAAAATTCACCATGTTCTAGGGACCAAAAATTAATTCTCTTGTTCTTGAAAAATTTCAGCATAAACTCTAGCCATGAGTGTCAAAACCGTGACCACTCTTCCTTTGGCCATTGGAGCCAAAAATTGATTTCCTTTCCATCATCACATCATGGCATACACATACATATTTCATCATATATACCATAAGCTACCATAAGCATGCCATAATCAAAAGCAATAAATCATGCAAATCATACAAAGCATGAACAAATAAATCAAACACATAAACATCCACAGATAATTACATGACCATGGATATGAATCCTCACATGGATTCATCATCCATCAAATATAAGACCATCTCTCACCACCATACTTGGTTGGTGAGGTGGATCTCCCTCTTACCTCTTGAAGATCCTCAAAAGCTCTTTGTTTTGCTTCTTTTTCTAAGTCCTTCACCACCAAGAGCTTCTCAAATACAAAATAAAATACATAAAAATTAGTATAATAAGCTTGATTAAGAGGAACCATGGATCAAACATGGTTTAGATCATGAAAAAGAAGAGAAGAAATGAAGTTTCCTTACACTTCGCCTCAAAAACCTTAGAACTTGGTCTTGGAAAAACTCCTTGAAAATGAATGATTTAGAGAAAGTGTCCAACATGAAAGTTGCTTAGAATAAGGTAAGGATTCAAGAAATATGGTTGGTTGAAATTAAAGAGTGATGGAGGGTATACTTGGAGTCCTTGGCCGAAACTTAGAGGAGAAGAGTGGAGAGAAAATATTTGATGAAGTCTTGGCTTTTTGGAGGAGACAAAGATGAATTACGATAGCAAATGCATGAAATGATTTTGGCCCCTTTTTTCCTAACATTGTCGTAGAGTGAAGAGAGAATTGAGTGAATTATTAGAGTGTTTGTCAAAGACACCAAATAATTGGAGAGTTTCCAAGTGATAGTAACAAACTTGAACCATTAGATCTTCCTCCTCCTTTAATCTTAGCCTTTAGATGAAGCTACTAAATGGATGGTCAAGATCTCTCCTTCCACGTTGCCATCCAAGGGTCACAATTGAAGTCCAAGCAATTATATAAGACCAAATTTCAACCATAGATTAAATCAATGGTTAAGATTCAATCTTGAAAGTCCAAGCAATTATTTGAAGCATTCTAAGCCATTGATTAATTCAATGGTTAGGATTAAGGTAGACTTTAGGTATAAACTTTAGATGAAAGACTTAATTTAGTAGCCATTGGATCTTTCTTCTTTAAATCCTAAATTTTAGATGTGTCTCCAAAATGAATGGTTAAGATTACTCCTTCAAACTTTACATCCAATGGTCATAAATGGTCTTTGTCACTTTTTAAGACTAAATCTCCACCATAGATTAAATCCAAATCCAATGGTCATAATTGATCCATCTTCACCGTTGATTAGATTCAAATCCAACGGTCACAAATGGTCCTAGCCACTTTGCAAGACCAAATCTCCACCCTTGATCAATTCTAAATCCAATGGTTATAAATGGCCATAGCCATTATATTATACTTATCCTACACTATTGATTAAATCAACGGTTGATATCAAAGCCTTCCTTATTAAGCTTATCTAGATTAAATATCCACCATTGATTAAATCAATGGTGGATATCCAAACCACCAATATTGACTTAAGCAGCATAATATTTATTTTTATATCTGCTATAACCCTATGAATAATATTTTTACTGTATTTTTATCGCCCGATAATTAAATACAGTACAAAACACAGTACAAGAAATTTTTTAAAACTGTCTCCGGATTCAGGTTTAGTAAGATCCCCTGTCTCTGTCTAAACAGTACAAATTTTTCTATGCGTAAAAAAAAAATTCACTTTGCGGGACCCACCTGGACCCACGTATGGCCACCTGGACCCACATACACTCCCTAAGCCCACAAACAGTAAAAAATTTCATAATCATCCACCAAAATTACAAAAATTAAAAAATTCACAAATATCAAATCAGATTACGTAAAATAATTAAAACCTAATGGTAAAAATTAAATTACGTAAAGTTTTCCCCGGCCCAAAAATTTTTATTTTCTTGACACGGAGTAAATCACTCAAAACTATCAAATACGCGGACGGAATAATTAAAATAATTTTACAGCGCTCATAAATTACTAAACAGTAAAATTTTGTTAACTGTCAAAATTAATGTTTAAGAGATACAGAATTTTTTAGGATGTTACAGAGTGCGCTCATCTTTATCCCATCTCTTCTGGTCTTCCGTTGCTTCTTCCAGGTTGACGTACTTTTGGGACCGTCTCTGGAATTCACCTAAGTTCTCAGGCTTCTTCTTCACGAGGGACGCAAAGAATTCAGACCCCACACGAAGACCACTCCTGGTATAATGAAGGGCAATCTTATCATCAAAGCTTTCTACATTGGTACATGCCGCCATGAACCGTCTTACGTAATCACGGAGGGGTTCATCTCATCCCTACCGAATCTTGGCCAAGGATTCGATGGACTTGAGATGCTCCTTGCTGGTGGTGTATTGGAGCAAGAACCGTTGTTTTATATCTGACCAGTCTACCATGGATTTTCGTGGTAGGCTGAAGAACCATTTAAGAGCTCCCTTCTTGAGGGAGAGAGGAAAAGTACAGCATAACAATTCCATGGATCCGCCATGAAAGCACATGGACTGCTCAAAGGCATTTACGTGCTTTTGGGGGTCTGTGGTTCGTAAATTTCCAGGTTAGCAAGAAACTTAAAGTTCCTGGGGACCTGGTACTCCATGAGTTGGTCAGAGAAAGGGTATTCTTGAATACCCCGGTTTGAGTTGTGGTTTTTGACGTTAGATACTGTGGCTTCAACGTAACCCCTCCTTTGATTATTCTCCTCATTATGTCCTCCGCCAGTATGGTTTGATCTGGGCTGGTTATCATGCATGGCCCTTTGCATGTCTTCCAATCTCTGAAACTGCTCATTCAGCATGGCCATGTGTTGTTGTAGCATGTCTTGGAATTGACGTTGGGACACATGGGACTGGCTCCCATGCTCAAAGTGGGATGCTCGGTTGTCAGCATTCCCATTTGGCATTCCCAAGCGCTGACGCACTGGGACTCTGTGTTTTTGGGTGTTGGGGTTCCCTCTTTGGCCCTGGATTTCGAGTCTATCCCTTGCTGAGATCCTGTGTGAGGGGTTGGGACTCTCATCTGAAATAGAGGTGAAATGCCCCTCGCGCTGGTACTCTGCGTTGGGTGCCTGGTTTCTTCCGGCGTAGGTTCCAACAATAGGTGGTTGGACAGAGTGGGGAAGGTGTTGCATAGCAAAACCCTGCCTATGGTTAGCAGAAGTGTGCGCAACATCCCTCCTTGAGTTTTATCTCGTGTTCACCATGACTGGGTGGGATTAGAAGTTTATGGGTTCCCACAGACGGCCCCAATGTTCTGAAGTAGAACCAGGGGGTGCCTGAATAGACACATGTACAGTGGTCTCTTCCTCCATGTGCGGTTGCTGCCTCCGGGAGCCTTGAGCAAAAAAAGAGGGTTGGGTACCTACAAAGGACTCCAACGCTCAAGTCAGATAAGCACTGAGAGGCTATGCACTGTAGGAATTTAGGTTACCTTCTTAGAGTGGTGTTTTACGATACTTATAGTGCATGTGTATAGTCATTGAGCATTTGTCGTAGAGTGCAGGTATCCAGAGATCGTGGCCTGGCGGGGGAAGGTATGCCTCCTCTCCATGATCGTTCAGGCAGAGGCCTGATAGAGGGTGTCTCCCTCCGACGATCGCTGGGCAGATCCCTGGAATAGCGGACTTATCACGTTAGTGGCCAATCACTGTAGCAGGTGGTCCTGGCCCCCACACTGTAGAGTGCTTCATAGGCAATGATCAGGCCAGGCGCAGACCTATGAAGTGTTGGTAGGGGAGTACGATTAGTACCCGCGTACGGATGGCCGGCTTAGGGGCGTAATCCGGATCCTGGTGGCGTATATGCCGGGTTTGGCTCGAAGTGTGGTATCCCGGACCACGGTCCAGAACACATCTCCAACAAAGTTTAACACAGATCACAGATGTTTAGTCCGGATATTTTCATACTTCTTATTCCTAGTTAACTGATATGATCGAGTCTTCTATCTGTTTATCTCTTCAAATTTCTACTTATCAGTAACACTTTTCGCTGTCCAATAAAAAAATCAATATAAATTTTTCAATACACCAATTTTATGGTCTGTTTGATGAAGTTCATGCTGTAAATTTTTTATGAAAATCTTTTAATTTTGTACTCCAATTTTTAGGGATATTAAACCTACACTAAGATTCTTAATTTACACTACCTTTTTTATTTCTAAAACATATACTATTACAGGAGATATTTAGTATATATGAATTCTCACTTATATATCTATTTTTTTTTAAATTTTGCTAACACTTCTCTTAAGAACTCTTCTTAAAGAGTCAAAGATAATAAGTTTTAAATGAAAAGTACAATTTTTTAAGTTATTTTTCATTTAATACTTATTATCTTACTCTTAGGACACTTGTTAAATAAACTTAATTTTTTAATATCTTAGTTGCTTAAGTATAATGTGTTGTTGTTAGTTGCAGGTATACATGGGACTACCACATACATATTTTATCCCAACAACATACAAGCATGTGATGTCTCTTAAAACATGTGACAATCTCACATTCCCAAATAATTAAAAACCCGACATAAATTATCAATTTAATCTATACCACACATATATGTTTAAGAATAATGTTAGTTTTCATTTGTGATTGCTATTTTGTACCCATGCATCAAGATGCTTGGGAATGAAAAATACTAGTGTAACAAACACATTCAGGGGGTGCGTAAAACGGGTATATGAGTGATTTAGAGGCCACTTCTTGGTGGAGAAATTTCTGCAGAAATTTCTGTACTGAATAGCAGCTCTCATGCAAGATTATATGGATGCATCGCATTACATATCATATGACACTCGTAGCTAGTAATTTTCCAATTATATCGTCGTTTCCTCTTTTTTTTTTTTAATGGTTATTTTTCATTCTTAAACTTAAGCAGCAATAGGCAACAAATTTCCCTGTCATATCAAGAAATACTCCTTTTCCTATTGGGCACGATAGATGTGCGCACACATATAATGCTTTTTCTCCTTTTCTCAAGTATATATGACTAATTCTTTATATGTGAAACTACTCTTTCCAAACACATACTGATATAGTTAGGCCCTCTTTCCAATTGACATATCCAAAGTTCGAATATTTGTCCTAGCCCATCTCCTTGTGGGTATATCATGCTTTTTTTTTAAAATAAAAAAAGAAGAATTATTTTATGCTTTCTTTTGAACATCTTATATTTTAGGTTATGTTTGAGAGTTTTGTAAAAAAGAAAATGAAGTGACTCATAATAAAATAAATTGGAATAAAATGTGTTACTCTATTGTTTGAATATTTAATAAATTTAATAAAAGATGAGAGAAAAATTCATATCATTCCTTCCTCGACCTCCCAATTTAGGTGGACAAATATGAGATTTTGAATGACAATGTCTCTTCCTTATCATTTTACTCCTTCTAATTAAATAATTCTCAAACACAATTTTTTTTAAGTTATCATTTCATTTTGTGTCACTCTCTCAAACACAATGTCTCTTCTCATTTTGTGGCCTGACCTGGACTGACCTGTTTACTAAACAAGTTAGGTCAAAATATTTTTAAAAGTCTATTTAATTAAAAAGGTCATGTCTCAAGCCATTTAATAAGTTTTTAAACTTAAGGTATTTTGTACTGACCTATTTAACTATATATAATATAATATATATTGTTAGAATAATTATAAATTATAATTATTAATTTATTATAATATATTAATATATTTTTTAATTAAATTTTAATAAATTTTAATAAAAATTAGTAACTAAAACCTAAGTTAGTAAGTTAGAATAGAAATAATATATTTATTAATATAGTTAATATGATATATTTATTAGAATAGAATTAGAATAAAAATAATAAGTTAACACTCACTCCCTACTTTTATAAATATTCACTACTTTCTTGCTCTGATCTTTAGTCGATATGAGACGTAGAGATATACCAAGTTACAACTATATGCCTCTATTAATTTTACAATTTGGTATAACTTCAAGTCTCATATCGACCAAAGATTAGAATAAGAAAGTGGTGAGCATTAATAAATTAGAAGGTGAGTGTTAAGTTATAACAAATGACTATTGACCTTAAGTATGTCCGTTGGCCTATTTCAAGACTTACGTCTGTTAGTCTATGTAAAAACATGTTAACTTATTTAAAAGTAAGTCTATTAACAAATGTAAAAACACGTTAACCTATTTAAAGGTAGGTTTATTAGCCTATTTAAAAATCTCATTGTAAAGTAAATCTTTAAATAAATTTTTAAGCTATGTCAAACATTTAAAAAAGTCAGATCAAACTTTAAAAATTAGTCTACTACAAACTCACAAACCAAATTCAAATCTTATAAATGAGATATAAAACATATTTATATTTAAGACAAAATCTAATTGAACTTGATCTATTTTCATCTCTAATTACACATCGGAATCTCACCCGTTATTATGGTTATTGCTGACACCTACTGAACGCCAATCATAAACCACGTTAATCACGGTACCTAATATTCAATAAATTAAGGAGCGGTTCTATGCACTCATGATCATCACATCAAACATTCCTCATTCATTAAGCGTGAGGATAACCATATGTCGATAAGAAATCAAAAAATTGACGTGCAAACTATTTATGTACAGATATAATGCACCACAAATTCACTGTTAAAAATTATGTAAATAGTGACAAAATTTAGCGATGAAATAAAAAATGTGATTATTAGCAACAAAAATTATCATGAATTTTTTTTGTTAGAAAAGAGTACATATTTATTAGATTTAATGATAAAATTTAACGGCAAAATTAATCTATCTCTAAATTATTTGTGATAAATTTCATCGTTAAATCACTTTATTTTTTGATAAATAAATATTTTATTATATAAAATATATAGTATAACATCTTATTTTTTATAAAATATTTTTGTGAAGAAAAAAATTTTAATTTCTTTAACTTGAATATTCTATTTAACTTTATAATAATTATTACTAATAAAATGAGATTAAATAATTTTGTAAAAATTTAATTATAATAATTATGAAATTAAAAATAAGAATTTATTGGAATAAAATTTTACATTTAATTTTAGTAATAACCATTAGAAGTATTTTAGTAGATATATTTAAAAAATATTTATAAAAAGATATTTATAAGAATATATTTATGAATTAATTATTATTTTAATATAAAAATTTATTTTAAATATCTAAATGTAATCATCACGTAATATAAATATCTATATAAAAAAAGGGGCAGCGTTGCACGAAAATATGGTGCAACATGCATCTTATAATCATTGCTTAATGGCTATAAATTGGGGAGGGGAGCTGCACGTTGGAAACAAGAAGCCAGAGAGAGGAAGTGAAAGTGTGAATGTGTGAATGTGAGGTGCTGCTGCACTAGCAGCAAGCGAAAACTGAGAGGAGAGAAAGAGAGAGAGAAGAAGAAGAAAGAAGAAAATAGAAAAAGTAGAAAAGAAAAAAGAGATTTTGTAACAGGATCTGAACTTTTTCTTTTAAATAAAATTATAGTTTTTAGTGTGTTTATATGTTTTATTAATTAATTTATTATTTTAATATTTTGTGCATATTATTATTTTTTAAAATTTATTATGCACATGTAATATTATAAAAATTTAATATTTGCTTAACTTTAAAATATTTATGATATTTAATAAAATTTAGAATTATTATAATTTAAATGTTAATTTTTTTATGAGACTAATATAATAAATTAAAATATCACTCAAGGTTTAAGTTAAATAAATATTTTAATTATATTAGTAATATATATATATATATATATACACACATTTGATTTATATTTACATAATTTTCATTTATTCTGATTATATTACTTTAGCTTTGAAACAATTTTATAACATTTATTCTGACTTAAATTAAAATTATTAAAATAAAAAAAAAATATATTTATCCTTAAATTATTTAGTAGGTTAAGATCAAAAGATACTATTTTAAATTAAAGGTAAATATATTCTTATTTGTTCACTTTAGAAGAGTATTTTTCTTTCATTATATAGGAAGATTTATTAATTACGTGAAAAAAATAAAAAATATTTATATTAAATATTAAATGTATCATAATAGTAGTTATCATTTACATCATGATTTATAAGCAAAATTAAGTTTTTATATATAAAAATTTTAAAAAAGAAAGAAAGTGAAGTTAAAAGCAAGAGGAACTAGTAAATTTATTATAGAAAGATTAAAAATTAATAGAAAAATGAGTTGAAATTGTAATATCAATGTTTATAAAATAATCATGAATCACATGTCAAATACATATCAAGTATAAACTCTTTTAACTTCATCATTTTTATCTTTGGTATAATTATATTGACATTTTCTGAGGTTAGTGCTTATAATAATGACACTCTTTTTGTTTGAGAAATTACTCATATTTTTCTTACTTTGTATTTTTAATGGGACTTTGTATAATGTTTGTACATAAAGTATGAATGTATATATATTTTGTAAACAACGAAGGATGTTGAGTATAATAATAATATATAAAATCCGATATATGTGTATAATTTTTAAATAAGAGTGTCAATATAATAAATATTAACTTTATAAAAGATTAATATAATTATTTTTTATTTTTTAATAAATTTAATTAAATTATTAATACCTAAAAGAAATTAATGAGAAAAAGGGGGGCTGAGGCCCATGCTCGCCCCCTTGGATACATCCCTGTTTATGTTGACTTTTGCAACAAAAGGACTTTTTTTGTAATGAATGCACTATCAGGATCAGGACAAATTATGAACCATGATGAAGATCTGACAAAATATTGATTATGATGAGGGCCTAACAAACTATAGATTGTGATGTTGACTATTAAGAGAAAATTAATTTTAAATCATAGTTGGTCCCTTGAAGAATTGACATTTAAATTTAATGATTCTAAGTTTTGTGAGTTTTATTTAATTGTCATGATTTATTTATATGATGAATTTATTTGTAATATATTGGTGGTTTGTATTGCTTATGTTTGTGTGTGATGACAAGCAAGTGATTCATGAAAAAAATTGAACCTAACTGTTGAGAAGCAGAGAGATGAATTTCCTTTTATGTTATATGTCTGGTTAGTGTGGATATGTTTGACTTTGTTATCACAATGTTAAAGTCACACCAGAGATAGGGTGGATTCCCTATGAAAGTGAAGGTTTTCGAGTAAAATGTGAAACAAACAGACATAGAAAGAAAAAGAAAAGTAAAGGGTGAATTCTCTATGATGAGAAACTTGCTTGTTGATGGTTGCAAATATTTGTTGATAATTGGTACTTGTTTGCTGATGTTCATATATAAGGCTGTATTGAGTGATTTATTTAGCATTCGTTCTGTCTTGTCATACTTTGGTTGTCATGTGATTTTATGTGTATTTTACACAGTTGAAATTCATCATGTATTTTTAAATATTTTTATACTGTTTAGTTCCTATTGAGAATTTCTAATTTTCACTCTATTCATGGTGTTTTCAGACCAACACATGATACATTATGGTCATTATCATTCAGATTAACTAAGCATAGATTCTTGTTCCAAAGGAGGAGATATAATTATTAGAAATATGTGTATATCTTTTTCTGAGCAAACATTATGACTAGTGTGTGATGTTAATTTGAAAAGCTATCAAAGTGTATTACAGCTTGGGGTTATCAAGTATTGATGCCTATTTCCTTTGATATTTTGTTATTTCGATTTTAATTTCTATCTATAAATTTTTATGGAGTAAATTCACTGATATTATTATTATAGCCATGTTTAGAGTTATTATTTTAGTAAAGGGGTTATATTTTTGGTATAAGAGTGTCGATTTATGACACTAGATAATGAAATTTTTGCCTATATTGAGTTTCTACATGATGATTGCTTTTATTATTTTATACATGTTATATAGAATTATAACTACATTAATCTTGCAATATTGAAACTGGTCACCTCAATATTGAATTGTTAATGATTGTGTAAGATTATATGGCATCAGAACACCCGGAAGTACAAAGTTCACAAAATGATACTCTGACAGGCATACTGTGAGTCATGAAAGGATTGGCTGACGTTGTCAAGGCCCAGACAAAGTTAACCAACCTAATTTTACAACACATGTTGGAAACTCAAGATAGGAACAATAATCACAACCATAATCATCTTGGTGAGGGCAGTGGAAATTCTACCAGGGAAACTCCTGTGACCAACCTAAATTATCAAGGTCATTCAGAATTTACGAAAATCAAACTGCCATCTTTTCATGGAGATTATGACCCGGGACTAGCTGAAAAATGGGTCAAAATGGATCATGCAACTAGAAAATATTTTTACAGTCATGGGATGCACAAAAGGTAGTCTTTGTCACCTACATACTGGAAGGGGAAGTAAAACACTAGTGGAAAGGTGCTAGCTACTTGCTAGAGTCTAGAGGAACTGAGATCACCTGGGAGGTATTTTTAGCCACATTCTTTGATAAGTACTTCCCTGATAATGTAAAAAATGAAAAGGAAATAGAATTCATACAACTTAGACAGGGAAACATGACTATAGGACAATATATGGCCAAATTTGAAGAGCTTTCAAATTTTCTTCTTACTTGAAAAACAATCTTGATGGTCATTGAAAAGCTACAAAATTTGAGTGGGGTTTGAGGCCTAAAATAAGGGAGAAGGTGTCTATCTTGGAGATAAAAGATTATGCCACTCTAGTGAACAAATGTAGGATAACAGAAAAATGCTATCTAGAGATGGAATTTGAAAGAAAACATTAGAATTTTCTTAAAAAAAAAGGGGTAGCAGAAGCTCAAAAGAAAAATAATTTTAAGAATGGAGTAAACCATGGGAATGGTAAGCAAACGAAGACTGACGGATTTCCACCTATGTGCAACAATTATGGCAAATCCCACAGCTCTAAACATTGCTATGTGTGTTTTCAATGTGAAAAACTAGGACATTTTGCCAAAGATTATACCACCGAGAAGATGGTGAACAACAATATACCTAGATCACAAACCCAAAGGAAGAGTATTGATCTAAGTGGAGAAGAGACCAACATGATTCAAGGTAAATGTTTTCTTAAAAATACTCTCTTAATTACATTGTTTGATTCAGGAGCTACACACTCCTTTATATCTATTAATTGTGTGAAGAAGTTGAATTTGCCTATAACTTCCTTATCTTATGATCTGTTAGTTTCAACTCCCACAAGGGGAAAAGTTTTTACTTCTCAAGCTTGTTTAAAATGTCCTATTCTAATTGAAGGAAAAACTTCTACTTTGAACCTTGTTTGTTTTGTCTTTGATTGGTATTGATATCATAATTGGAATGGACTGATTATCTACTAATGATATTATTTTAGACTGCTCCAGAAAACTTTCCTACTTTCTCAATGATCCTCCCATTGAGCCAAAATCTACCAATACCCTATTCCTTAATGTCATTCAGGCATAGAAGTGTCTCTTAGAAGGAGATCAGGGGTTTCTTCTTTTGTTTTCTTCAAATTCAGAGGTTAAGCAGAAAATAAACAACATATTTATATCAAGAGAATTTTTAGAAGTATTTCCCAAAGAGATAATGAACCTACCACCTGAAAGGGAAGTTCAATTTTCCATTGAACTAGTTCCTGGAACAAGACCTTTATCTTTTATACCTTATAGAACATCTCATTTGGAACTAAGTGAACTCAATAAAAAAATAGAGGAACTATTAGCTAAAGGTTTTATTAGACATAGTGTATCACCGTGAGGTGCACTTGTTCTATTAGTCAAGAAGAAAGATGAGAGCATGAGGTTGTGTGTAGATTATAGACAACTGAACAAAGTCACAATTAAAAATAATTATATATTCCCTAAGATAGATGACTTGTTAGATCAATTATTAGGAGCCACAGTCTTCTCAAAAATAAACTTAAGATCAATGTATCATCAAATAAGAGTAAAATCAGAAGATATTGATAAGTCTATATTTTATAATCTTATATTAGATAAATTATGGTGATTTGCTTATAATTATTAGTGAATTTTAAAAGGATCCTTATCATTATTTTCTTTTTTGCAGATTAAGAGAGATTTAAACACATTTAGAGTAAAAGCAGGCGAAGATATCATGTTTTCAAAGCAAAAAGGAACCATTTTGGCTTTAGACAGGGCCCTGTGTCAACTCAAAAGCGATTAAGGAGTTAGACACAGCCCTATGTAACTTGAGGAATGCTTCTGACTACCATGTGTCTTGGTCACATGTCTGTGTGTCCCTCTTATGTTGAAATTACGCTGATTTTCAAGTCACACGGTTATGTCGTGTACTCACACGGTTGTGTGAGGTATTCTAGAGCGTAAAAAAGACAATTTTCACCTCAATTATTATAAATAGAAGCAAACCCTTAAACCTAAGACACACTTTAGCCAGCAATAGACTTTGAGAGGCACAAGGATCGGAGGCTAGGGTTTTGAAGACAATAGCAAAAGTATTGAAGTTCAACCATTGAAAACATCTTCTCCATCTTCATCTTTTTCATTTTCTATTTTATTTTATTCTTTCCTATTTTCTTGAGATAGAATCATGGTTGTTTCTTTATCTTATGTTCTTGTTTGTGTTATAATAGCCATGAGTGGCTAAGCTTGTTTTTCTATGATTTTGACGAAATTCTCTATTTTTCTATGTTGAATTGTTAATTTGATTCTTTGTTAATGAGAAATTATTGTTCTTGATTCATTCGTAGTATGCTTAATGCTTGTGGTATGTTGCGCGCCATATTTACATGATCTTAGGCTTTAGGTGAAGGATAATCTAAGAATTAAACTTAAAAATTGATACCTAGACATATGCTTAAATCCTTCGAGGGGTAAACGATTGTCATAAAACTTAATGAGTTAGAACTTGAATTAATTGCTATGAAAATGTGATTGATGAAGTTTTAGCACATTTTTAGTGCCAAAAAATTGAGCTTTAAATAATTTAGGATAAATCGCCATCAAGAGCATAATTGAACATTAACAAAGATAGGATTACAATTTATCATAGGAGGTAGTGTAGTGGATTCCTAGTCCTAGGCTTTTAAACCTTGGTTGAATCTTAACTATTTTAGATTTAACTGCTTACTTAATTATTTTGAGTTTTATTTTGATTTAACTTAGCTTTTACTATTATTTTTATTCGCTTAAATAATCAAAATCGTCGTAAGAGTTAGTAATCAATCGATCTTCGTGGGAACAATCTTTATTTTACTACTTGTATGATTTTTTGTGCTTGCAAAAAATTCATAACAAGTTTTTGGCGTCATTACTAGGGATCGTGTTGATATTAACACAATCAGCAATTTGGTTGATTTAAGCAATTTTTGTTTTATTTTATTTTTAATATTAATTTATCTAATTTATTTCTTTGAATTTTCAGGAGTTGTTTCTTTTTTATGTGTAGAATGATGAGTCAAGAAGATCTTACTATTCTCGTTGATCTTGAGATCGAGAGGACACTTTATAATATTAGAAGGGAAAGAAGAATACAGAGAATTGAGGAAGACCACATGGCAAATAAACATTAACCAAGTCACCAATCAAAAGCGAAGGATGAAGGATTATGGAACCCCCAACGCTAACACTTGTCAGTCTTCCATTGTACGGCCACGGGTAAAGGCCAACTATTTTGAGATAAAGACGTTACTAATCCAGATGGTCTAACAATTACAATTTAGCAGGTCAACAACTTAGGATCCAAATCAACGTTTGGATGAATTCTTGAAACTTTGTGACACAATAAACATAAATGGGGTTTCAATTTAAGTTATTCAGATTAAACTTTTTCCCTTTTTCTCTTAGGAGGAAGGTAAAGAAGTTGATTCACTCAAAGGTCCTAAATTCATTTACCACATGGGACTTGATGGAGCAAGCTTTCTTGGACAAGTACTATCCGATTGGAAAAACAATCAAGCTCCATCAAGACATCACTACCTTCTCCCAAAAGGAAGATGAGTTGCTTTATGAAGTATGGGAGAGGTACAATGATCTCATTCGTCAGTGTCCACATCATGTCCTACAAGATTTTGTTATTATACAAACATTCTATGCTGAGTTGACTTTCTATACAAAGGTAGCTCTTGATGCCGCAGCTGGTGGTGCTTTGATGGCAAAGACTCCAATAGAGGCAAGGGCTTTGATCAATGAAGTCGTTTCGAATATTTATGAAATTAGAAATAAGAATTTATTGGAATAAAATTTTGCATTTAATCTTAGCAATAACGATTAGAAGTACTTTAATAGATATATTTAAGAAGATATTTATGAAAATATATTTATAAGAAAATATTTATAAATTAATTATTATTTTAATATAAAATTTTATCTTAAATATATAATTGTAATTATTACGTAATATAAATAAATAAATATATATATATATAATATATATATATATATATATATATATATATAAGGTGCAACGTGCACCTTATAATCATTGCTTAATGGCTATAAATTGAGGAGGAGTTGCACGATGGAAACAAGAAACAAGAAAGAGGAAGTGAAAGAGTGAAAGTGTGAATGTGTGAAAGAGTGAGGTGCTGCTACAGTAGCAACAAGCGAAAACTGAGAAGAGAGAAAGAATAAGAAAGAAGGAAAGAGAAAAAATAGGAAAGAAGAAAAGAATTTTGTAAGAGGTAAGATCTGAACTTTTTTTTTTTAATAAAATCATAGTTGCTAGTATGTTATATGCTTTATTAGTTAATTTAATATTTTAATATTTTATGCATATTGTTATTTTTGTTAAATTTATTATACACATAATATTATGAAAACTTGATATTTTCTTAACTTTGAAATATTTATGATATTTGACAAAATTTAAAATTATTATAATTTGAATGTTGACTTTTTCATTGGACAAATATAATAAATTAAAATATCATTCAAAGGCTTAAATTAAATAAATATATTAATTATATTATGTAATATATATATATACACACACACACATATATTTATATGCACTTTCTTATATTTACCTTGGTTTTGGAATAATTTTATAACATTTATTCTAACTTATATTTACCTTGGCTTTGGAACAATTTTATGACTTTTATGTTAACCTTTGCAACAAAAGGACTTTTTTTTCAACGAGTGAACTATCAGGATCATAACAAATTATGAATCATGATGAGGATCTGACAAAATATTGACTATGATGAGGACTTGACAAACTATAGATTGTGATGTTGACTATTAAAAAAATTATTAAATTAATTTTAAATCATAGTTGGTCCCTTGAAGAATTGACATTTAAATTTAATAATTCTAAGTTTTGTGAGTTTTATTTAATTGTCATAATTTATTTATATGATGAATTTATTTGTGATATATTGGTAGTTTGTATTGCCTATATTTATGTGTGATGACAAACAAGTGATTCATGAAAAAAGTTGCACCTAACCGTTGAGAAGTAGAGGGATGAATTTCTTTTTATGTTACCTGCCTGGTTAATGTAGGTATGTCTGACTTTGTTGTCATGATGTTAAAGTAACACCAGAGACAAAGTGGATTCCCTATGGAAGTGAAGGCTTTTGAGTAAAATGTGAGACAAACGGACATAGAAAGAAAATAAAAAGTAAAAGATGGATTCTCTGTGATGAGAAACTTGCATACTGATGGTTGCAGATATTTGTTGATAATTGGTACTTGTTTGCTGATGTTAATATATAAGGTTGTATTGAGTAATTTATTTAGCATTCGTTCTATCTTGTCATACTTTGGTTGTCATGTGATTTTCTGTATATTTTACACAACTGAAATTCACTATGTATTTTTGAATATTTTTATAACTGAGAATTTCTTACTGAGAATTTCCAATTCTCTCTCTGTTCTTGGTATTTTCAGACTAGCATATAATGCATTATAGTCATCATTATTCAGATCAACTAAGCATTATTAGAAATATATGTATATCTATTTCTGAGCAAACATTATGATTGATGTGTGATGTTAATTTGAAAAGTTATAAAAATATATTACAACTTTGTATTGTCAATTATCGATGCCTATTTCCTTTGATATTTTTTATTTCGACTTTAATTTTTATATATAAATTTTTATGGAATAAATTCACTGATATTATTATTATAGACATGTTTAGAGTTATTATTTTAGTAAGGGGTTATATATAGCAACGGAAATTTTCCATCGCTTAGTTTTTTATATAAAAACAAATGAAAATTTGTTGGAGATAGACACATATTTATTGGATTTAGCAACGAAATTTAGAGACAGAATTAATTTGTCTCTAAATTATTTGTGACAATTTATGTTGCTAAACCACTTTATTTCTTGAAAAATTAATGTTTTATTGTATGAAATATATAGCGACGAAAATTTTATGTCGCTAAGTTTTTTTTATAATCCAAAGGCAAGAATCAAACTTGTATATTGTAATGACACAAACACTCCACTTACCTCTAAGTCATGTTTGGTTGTCATGCTTATACTTATATGTTTTATATTTTTATAATTAAATTAATACTTTTATATCATTTTCTCTCTCTTTTTTCATTCTTTCTCATTCTCAGTCTGCCCTAACTCTCATTCTCATTCGTGAAGATTTGAAATTTTACTTCATCACCAACAACACAACCCACCTCTTCCTCAACCTCCACCTCCGGGTGCCGTTCAGGGACAAGTTATTTTAAAATTTGACTATATAGACACACTTTTTTTAACTATATAGATTTCAAGCGTATTTTTTTTAAAAAAAGAACTTGTACATTTTTTTTTCATTTTAAATTATTGGGTCATGCATTGGTTTGATGGGTCCAAACTTAAAACATGACCTAGGTTTCTTTACCCATCTTCATCTCTTGGACCTCATAGCCACAGGTCTCCCTCACGCCTCACTCTCTCAGCCGCGCATGATGCTAGCGCCACGCCTCGAGTAAACGAGCACGATGCCACCACTGGCAACCACCTACTCACTTCTCTTTTTGTTTCTCTTTATCTCCTCTCTCCTCGTCTCTCTCGTTCTTGTTTCCCTCCCCATTCGAACCCTAGCCTTAAATCCCTAATGCCTGCCCAACTCATTCCTTAGTTGTTTTTAATTTCTAGGTTCTTAGTTGTTCATGTACATTATTATTATTTTTTTCTTTTGGGTTCTTAGGTATTCATGTACATCATTTTTTATTTTTTTTAATTATTTCTGGAGATGAATTTAAGAAAGAATGAACAGAAATTTTATTAATGTATATCCCCATTCTCAAAGATGAATTATACACACTAATAAGGTCAACAAAGGCATTTGATCCAACTTTCACAGTTTGTGGGGTTAAATTTTAAATAATGTATGTTGATATTTAATTTTGTCCATAACTTTTTTTTTTCTTCTTGATCAAGGATTAATAATTATGTCAAATAATACTTAATTGCAATGTTTTAAACTTTTTTTTTCTTTTCAAGTTTTTTTTATCTTATTTAGATCATTTCCTTTTATTTATACAAAAAAAAAAAAAATAAATGACAAAAAATGTTTTCTTGTTTGTTTTTCTATCTTTGGAAAAAAACAAATTTGTGTTTTCTGTTTCTTTGGTTTTTTTTTGTTTTTGACCATACATTACCCATGCACTACCACTACACTACAAACCTACACTATTGCAGAGGCCACAAGATTGTTTTTTTTTCCCACTCACTCTCACGTTCCTTACCTGCTGTTGCACTGCTGCACTTACTCATTTCAGTGCACACACAACACCATACCAGCAGGCCTCATTTCTCACACACATAACATTTACTTTTTTTTCCTCAAAACCATATCAAATACATCACAATAAAAGATAATACAACAGGACTCTCTTGGGGGAGGCATAAGAGACTATTCACTTCATATTCATCATTCTCATTTTCATCCCATACTCATCACTCTCCATTCTCACGAACCTACATAGACTACAACATCCCAACACATATTTTTTCTTCTCCCAGCTTCCTCGTTTTGGGGATCTTCTTCAACCTCTTTCACTCACAACATCACTCTCACCTTCATCTTCTTCCACCATCTAACCACCACCACCACCATCTCCATCCTCAAACAACCATAACCATCACCTTCCATAACCCATTACAACCAAGCAACTTCACTATTCATCATCTCCTACCTCCACTCATCTCCCAAAAACTTCATCATCTTCATCCATTTCATCTTCACTCACCTTCACAAATCCACCATCTTCAAAACCACCCTTACCTCCACCAAACCACCGGAAAACCGCACCAGCTGCTCCACCCACAGATCCGACCAGCAGTGGGACTCTCACTCCGTCGAAGCCTCTGCCGGCGCCGCCAAACCGCTTTATCGCGCTTGTCACCAGCGACGAACCTGAGCCCAGATCTGACCAGATCTCCCACTTCTGACAAGCCTCTACCGTTTTGACCGTGCCGTCAAACCAGAAACTCCCTGGAGTCTGCCGCTCAAACACTGCCACCAGACCGGACTCGCGCAGCTCCTGCACCAAATTTGCGCTCCACGCTGCCGTTGAAACCTGCAACCCGCTCGACCCGCAGAGCTTGATCCGCACGACACGCCGCCGTGACCAACTCCTCCACCCCGCACCAAACGGATCAGAACCTGAACCGTCCGAGACCACCGCCGCGAGACCCGGAGCTCCATCTCGTCGTTGCCGGTCACGCAGCCACCGCTGCAGCCCAGAACCAAGAAAGCTACCGCCGAGCCTCCGAGTCACCGCTGCAGCCCAGGATCATGCACCACCGTGAGATCCCCCTCAAACGTCCTTTTGCTTTTTCTCTGTTTCGTTTTTACCTTTAGAGACTACAAGTCTGTTTTCCTATTAAAGACTTGTTCTTTTGTTTTTTTATTTTTTATTTTTATTTACTTTCCTGTAGACATGCATTTCTTAATTTGGGCCAAGCAAATAACCTGACCAAGCAATTTTTAAGTGATTAGTTACCTTTTGTTTTGGTGTGGATGGTAAGTTTAGTGGGCTTGGGTAGATTTTTGCTTGATAAATTAGACCTATTAGTCAAAATAAAAATAAAAATAAAAATTGATAAAAATGAAAAATAAATAAAAATGAAAAAATACAAAAAATAAAATAATTGAACTTTGTTAAGGATAAATAAAATATAATTAACTAAGTTGTGATAAACTTGTTAATCCTGTAACTTTTAGAATCATCTGAGTTGTGACAACTTGATGATTCGTTTCTTTTCTAAGCATAAGACAAAAAAATCAATCAAATGAATTCTCAAGACAAAAATCTTTTAAAATTAAAAAAAATTGTTAATATTATCTTCTTAATTGTTGATTTTATAATCTTCTTTAAAAATTAAATAAATAATAAAGATAAAATCATTTAACTTTATTAAGAAGAATAAAGTTTGATTAATTGAGTTGTGACAACTTGTTAATCCCACGACTTTTAAAATCATCTGAGTTGTGACAACTTGATGATTCGTTTTTCTTTCTAAGTATGAGAAAAAACCAATCAAATGGATTTTCAAAACAAAGATCTTTTAAAATTAAAAAACTTTGTTGTTAATATTATCTTCTTAGTTGTTGATTTTACAATCTTCTTTAAAAATTAAATAAAAAATAATATCATCGAACCTTATTGAGAAGAATAAAATGAGATTAACTGACTTGTGACAGCTTGTTAATCCTATGACTTTTAGAATCATCTGAGTTATGACAATTTGATGATTCGTTTATTTTCTAAGCATAAAAAAAATATCAATCAAATGAATCTTCAAAGTTTTTTTTTTAAATTAAAAAACAACCAACCCATAAATATTTTCTACAGAACTACGTCACTTTGAGTTCCCTATTGCACCCGGGGATACATAGGAGCAGAATATCTATTATGTCAAGCTAAAAAAATAAATTTTCATAATTTAGTTATTTTTTTTCTTTTTTAAAAGAGGTAAAATAAATACATTTGAGATTATTAAAATGTACACAACTAATTTAAGGTATCGTTCTTAGAACGAGCAGTGTAGGGTGCTAACACCTTCCCTATCTGTAATCAACTCTCGAACCCAAACTGTAACACCCTCCATAGGATGTCACATTTACGACTAATTATAATAAAACCTTACCCAAGTTATAAATCATTTATTAACATATAATAATATAAGTTGTAAAAATTTTCTTTTTGTACATTATATCATTAAATAAAATAAACAGAACATGAAATAAAATAAACTACTAAATACACACCATAATTATACATATGATTTTGTTTTTAAGGATACAAATAATTATACACTACAAACTGTTTAATAAAGCTGTAAACTGTTTGACTTATAACAAACCATAAACTAGCCCAAGTACATAACTAGAAGTTTTGATCCTCCGAAGGATCCTCCTCTGGTAGATCATCGAAAGACAGAAACCCTAGATGTAATGTAGCCCTACGAACAGGAGTTTGTGCGATCGACACACTACTAAGCTCACTAAGGGCATGGAAACGACCACTCCAATAACGCCTAATAATAGTTAAGGGTAACTCCAAATATACATAAACAGTCATAGAAAACATAGGGACTCCATCATATTCCCTACTGAGGGATACAATCAATCGTTCCACATAAACGATAGTCTCCCTATCTACTTGTAGACGCCAGGCTTCGGAGCCCCCATGGAACTCCAATCTCACGGTAATGCCATAACACGTCAAAATCAATTCAAACGATAAGGATGATCTAGAGGCTCGCCCTCTTCGCACTGATCCCCAGACTGCTATTCCTCCTCGTACTGACAACCCAAAGGTTGCTCCTCTTCTCATTCCTCAAAGTCTTTACTGAACATAAATAATAATACAGAAATACATACAAAGAAGTGAGACAATGTATATCACTACCAGCATGGCAGTATAGAAAATGATAGTACATACAGATATAACATTCAATACATCAAATTATGTTATCACAATATACACAATATCTCAGATCAACATAATTATCACATCATGATGCAGACCAAATATGCAGATGTACACAGACTCGTTCCTACTCCATAGAGCTAGCCACAATTTTTCAGAGAAAATGATCTAGAAGATCTGTATGTAGCTCCGACTGCCCTAGCCAAGTACTACACAGTCTAATCGTCGTGTACAACAGGCATTGTACCAGACAGTCTATGCTAGAACATGATTAAAAATAGTGCTTTGTCAAGATCGCTAGTGCGTTGCTCAGTACCACAACCCAAAGGAGCTACCAATTGTCCATATGTGGAATCTTCCGCACACTAACGCCTCCAAGTTCACTTAATGAACAACACTACGCCTATCGCACCCGTACTACGGTGAAATTCATCTCTTAGGTAATTTGTCAACATCAACTAAATTGGCACATTTCTCTATGCATGGTGCATGAGTCAAAATACATATAATACAATACTATGATTTTTCACAATCACACGTCATCACTTGGTAGTACCATTTTTCAACATAGTCAGGTCCACCACTTTAACCAGATAGCATATTACTGTTATTCTCAATCGCATAAATATTTTATCGCGTTTTCACAATCGCGTAACCATTTTTTAACATTTTTTAAATTGCGTAAATATTTTTTGATGTTTTTGCAATCTCATAGCATTTTTAAATCATTTTCTCAATCGCATAATGTTTTTAAATCATTTTCTCAATCACGTAGTTTAAAAATCATTATTTTAAATACGTATAGGGTTTTTCTAATATTTTTCAACTGCATAAATTATTTCTTTACTTTCTAAATTAGATTTTGAAACTTTCTCCATTATATATTTATTTTTAGCTTTATTTACAGCATTTCCTCTTGAAAATCCTTTAAGTAGTATTTTCTATCGTTTCCTTTAAAAATTACTATTTATGGATTTAACCAATATTTATAGCTTGAAACTAGTTAACGCGCTTCAAAACCCAAAAGGGTGAGCTATACGTTAGTACTTTTCAAGTATTTATTTTATTTATCATCCTTACTTAATTCCTCTAATTAAGCTCTAAAATAACTTCACTTTCTTTTATTCTCTAAAATTCATTAAATTGAGTTCTCATTTAAATTAATTACATAGTCCACACTTAGAAAATGGTTTTGGATTAAAGATATCATAAATGGCATGTTGGCCGAAATTCACTATGTGTTCTATAAATCATCTTTAATTATTTTCTATTATCTAAGTCTTTGTAAAAATCCTTAATCCAATTAAATTAATTAATCCATGATTAGGAAAATATTTTAGAACTTCTTGGTTCTCTTGGTGATGTTGAAGCCGTGAGCCTCATGTGTTCTTTGGAACCCTCATGCAATTCCTTATCATGTTATTCACGTCCTACTATATACAATAACTATCATGCCTTCATACACACATATTAAAATATATAATCAAAGCTATAGACATGCTTGCATAAAAAATCATCACAAATAAGAAAAACTTTAAACAATAAAGTGAATGAATCCTTATGGATTCTTCACTACAAACAAATCCATTTTCTCACCACCAATACATGGTTGATGAGATTAAATCTCCCTCTTACCTTTAAGGAAGACAAAAACCCTTCTTGCTTGATCCTATGAATTTCGTGTAGCTCCAAAGAAATCCCTAACAAACTTTGAACTAAACCAAAATCACAAACAAAGCTTGAAAATGGAAAACCATGAATCAATCATTGCTTAGAACTTCAAGAATAAATTTTGAAACAAGAAACAAAGATTTTTACCTTGTATAGAAGAAACTTCAAGCTTGTTTTCCAAGCACTAGATGGATGATTTTGAAGAAACTTACAACATGAAAAGTGTTTAGAATGGTGTTTAGGTTTAAGAAGTGGTGTTGGATAAAATTATAGAAGAGTAGAAGTATGAATATGGTGTAGAGGCCGTGAGCTTCAAAAATAAGGAAGAATGGAGTTTCTTGTGTTATTGGAGGAGAAAGAATATAGAGAATAGACTTCGGTGATAGTGAAGATGAATTGAAATGAGATCCTATCTCCCATGTGTTAGTCGTGGAGGTGCAAGGAGAGAATGGTAAGTTTTTGTTTGATATTTTTACTAAGTAGATAACTATAGAGGCTAGATATTTTCTACAAGAGATAAACTTGAACAAAATTGGTATCTTGAACCTTCCTTGGAAGCCATTTGGCCGTGGAGCTCAATGGAACACTAAACCAAGTTTTGGTTCATTTAGGTATCTAGTTAAGCTTAAGCTAACCTAGTTTCTAATTCCTTTACTTCTAATGAAACCAAGCTAACCTAGTTAGATTTCCTAGTTACTTAGGTGTGGCTAATAAGCTTTTAGAATACACTAGAAAAACTTGTAACAAGAATCCCTAAGGAATAGCAAATTAAGTTTCATTCCATTTAGTTACTACATAGAATATAGGCTAACTTAGTTAGGTTTTTTAGTTACTAAGCTAACTAGTCCAACCAGTAATATTGACCACATTCTATTGGCTTAGAAAATCAAGCCACTAACGTTGACTGATTTCTATTGGTTCACCAAGTTGTAAGTCACAAAGACTTTTTCGGTTCTTATTGTCCACTGAGTAGAAACTACTGCTTTTAAGTCAGTAGGTACTGTCCAACAGATAATAAAATAATATTAAAATATAAAATATTTTTATTTCACAGATAAATTCTAAAAATTAAAAGATCGATACACGTATCACTTGGAATTGAGTTTAGTAAGATCCCCCAGCTCCGAATAATCAGATAAAGATTTTCCTCTGCCCAAAAATTATTATTTTCCTGACCTAGAGTAAATCACACACAAAGATAAAAAACAGTCACAGAACAATCAAAATAAATTTACAGCACACAAAAATTACAAAACAGTACAATTCAGACAATACTGTAAAATAGCAAAATTTGGGGTGTTACATAAACTCATTTTCCAAAAGACCAATTTTCCTATTAAAAGGGTTTTTCTAATGTTTTCCCAATTTAAATAAACATTGGTGGCGACTTCATTGATTTTCAAAACCTTATATTTTTCTGTCGTCCCGTCGCGATCTCGGTTGCGACAGTGTATCCATGGAACTTGTTCATCTAAATATATATGATTTCTAGCTTTTGTCCTTTTGACTAAATTGTTTTTGGCTTCTTTTGTTTTTCATCTTGTGAGCCTCTATTTGTATTCCAGAGTGTTCTCCTTTTGAAGGGATGGGGCCTATTCCACAAAAATGGAAAAGAGTCTGTGAAAATGGAACTGCTTTCAATTCATCTCAGTGTAATAGGTGACTAATTTAAGGTTGAAGTTTCTTTACATACAAAATTAATGTAGTTTCATCTTATTTCTTTTCTTTAAGGGTACTGGTAGCAGCTTTTTAAATAAAGCATTACATGTGTGATCTCTGGATCAAGCTTTAATCTAAGCATTTTTTTCTTGTTAGTTATATTTATAACAACGACAAGACAAAGGACTTTTAAAATGAAAGTTTTTGAAATGAACTTTGGAACCTTCGCATAGGTTTCCTTTATCAATTAGCCAATATTAGTAGTCTTTTTTTTCATTTATTGAAATCTTGTACAGGACATTAATGAGTGATGATGGAGCTAAGTTGAGTGAGATCAAAGACGTGTCTACTGGTTTTGATGAGTTGAGTGAGATCAGTGATGAGAAGGGGGAGTTGGAAAAGGAGTTTGTTTTCATAGACTTGGTGGATGGATGGATGTATTAGCTACCGTGGTTAATAGTTAGTTCTTAATAATTACCTGATTCAGTTTTCTGAGGTGCTTTTTGAAGTGTTTTGTGTGATTTATATCCATTTCTTCTATTTATTTTTCTTAGCAACTTGGTTGCTTGCCTCTAAGTTATATAATAAAAGTATTGGAATGCATGAATTTATAGCAACTAACATAAGTTTTTGGTCAACATTTACATAGAACTTGTTGACTAAAATATACACTAGGCATTGATTTTGAATTATTGTCCACATATTTGAGGTTAAGTCACATTTAAGACTTATTTGTGTTATAGGTACTCTTCCTCCTTTATAATGGAAAAAGTTGGTATCATAGGAAGTTAATCATTGTGCTTTGATGACTTGGCAAGTACATTGGAACTAACAATTGTAAGCTTGAGAAGATGCATATTCTTGGGGCTATGCTCAGGTAAATGTTGGTGCATATTATTGTATGCCATATCATGCAGGGATCATTTGCAGCAAGGTCAGTTAAAAATCCAGTCTCTACTGGTTCTTCAAGAACTTGCTTTGATAAATTACCATTGAATGCTATTTTTTCCCCTTTCTCATAGTCACACATGACCTAGAACCTTTTCCTACACATTGATATTCTACTCTCTCAATTCCTATATTTTTCACCTAAACTGAATTTATTATATTTGCACTTATAATGAACTAGTTTTGACACGTGTGTTGCATGTTTACCTTGAGTAATGAAAATTTTAAGGGTGGGATGGAGTTTGTTTTTCATTTATATATGGTATATCTCAATGTATTTATCAGAGTTGATTTGTCAAAGATGACAGATGTTAAATATCTAATGTGAATAGTTTTTTCATTCTCAATGCCAAAATATTATACTAAGTAATCTAGAGGATTTAATTTCTTGCTACTCTTGCAAGTATTGTTAATAGTCTAATTGTCTAATTTTGGTGCAGATCTACATAAAAAATTGGGTGAATTCACCTTGACAGATGGAAAATAATTTGTGGCAAGCTTTTGTTTATGTGCCTAAATACAATTGGAATATTGCAAATGTGTGAATGTGGTGGAGTGTATATAGGTGCAATGAAGTGTGATTTGTAGGTATGATTTATCTTTACAATGTCATTATCATGATTTATAGGTTGTTCATAATCAGATATGGAAGCCATGGGGAGTTTGGTTGCAAGTCTCAATACGTAGGTGATGGAACAACGAGACTTAATTAATCAATACAATCCTACAATGCTTGAATGCATCTACTCATGACTCACAAGCTACAAGCAACGTTCATGAGGATGAGCCACTTGGTGATGGGGATGAGGATGACATTGATCTTTTTCCTTGTAATGTTTGATACATTGTCTTCATGTTTGTTTTGATAAGGAGCTTGTATAACTTAATTTTTATTTATCTTGACCTTTTAAAATACTTTTACTTTGACCTTTTGAAATACTTGTGATATGACTTGATATGCAATTATGATAATGACATTTTAAAATTTTAGAAATTTGTTGGATTTTGGATTGGATTGTTGTACTACTGTGTTGCATACATGTTTAAATTGTATAATTGGACAATTTAAAAATTCAAAATAAATAATTAAAAAATTTTAGGTCATCAGTGATGGAAATCATCAGTCGCTAACAGGAACATATTTATATTTTTGTCACTAAATAATAATATTTTAACAATCAAGAAATTTTGGCTATGGACATGGTGTAATGGTAGCGACATAAATTTGTTAAATAACAATAGAAAAATTCATCTCTAATTAGCGACGAAACTCTATTGCCGTCGCTAGGTAATTAGCCACGGAACTCTATTGTCGTCACTATATAATTAGCCACCAAAGATTATGTGACGTCCACCATTCCGTGACAGATTTCGTCATTCATTATTATAGCGACGAAATTTAATGAATTAACGATGAAAAAAATCCGTCGCTAATTGTATAATTTTTAGTAGTGATTAATATGCCGTAATTATCAATGTCAATATCATAAATAAGCTGGTATTAGCTTAATACATTGACATTGATAATGAGTATATCAGCTTAATTATGACATTGACATTGATAATGAGTACTATATCAGCTTAATGGAGTACATTACATCATTATTACTGAAAGTTGAATTTAGCTTTGCTGGTGTCAAGGTCATGTCCAAGCTAATTTCATTTGTTTAATTAAAAATAATTATACTTTGAGTTTAGCAATGAGTACAAAACTAAAATGAACTTCATTTGTTTGTTTTTTTTCTTTTCCTTTGTACAACATGTGTTGGCTCAAGTATTATGAATTGAATATAGTACAGCTTATTGCATGCAGGGCATATGAATGATAACAAATATAACGCGCATTCACGATGATCACATCTATGGAGGTGGATGAGAATGTCAAGTCAACGCAGACAAATGATAAGGGTTTGAGCCGACCACGATTTGGTATATATGTTTCTGCAGAACAATATGCATGCATGTGATGTGTGCTACATGCTGTGGACGCTGGCAACTGAATGGGTGGATGTCAAAGGAAAGTTGGGCATCGTTGATGTGGATGACATATAGTGATGGACTCAGAAATTTTAAGTAGTGGAGACAAAAATAATATTATTAATATTATTTTAGATAATTAGGATAAAAATTATTTTTATATATATAAAAAAAATAAAAAAACAAATATATATATAAAATAAAAAAAAATTATAACTTGAATGAGAGCATGAATTCCCACTCTTATATACCTGGGTCCGTCCCTGATGACATAAGATAACGCCGTCCCACTTTTTAATTCAAAGTTCAAACAATGCACTAATAAATGGCTGAGCTTAGGCAGTAACCAATACTAAGATCGAAATGCGTGCACTAAGTAGAATGGGATTCTAAAGATATGTCATCAAACTGTATCGACTTTTTTATTTTTGAAAAAAAAAAGACAAAAAGATTTGGAGGAGAAAGAGGAATGCAGCATATGATTTTTCATCAGTTTCTTTTAACTTATTAATTAGTTATATTATAAATGCTGAAGGTGACTTGTGATCGTCAAAGAAGGGGAGGACCTGATATCCATATAGGTTTCCATTAAGTCCAGCGTTTGCTTTTATTGTTGGTGATATGGGCATGCATGCTCTATGGAGTACGGACCATATTTCCATAATGTGAAGGGAACAAAACCTATGTAAATTTATAGGATGGTGGCTCTGGCATGTCTCGTTTTTCAATTCATGTGGGTGTTCAATGTTCATGTTTCGTGAATCATACAATGGTCTATCATATATAATTCAACCCCTCGCAAACTCTATGCTTCTATCATCTTATCCTCGTCTTCTTCTTCTACAGTATTCGTGCAGCACTTCTGGACTCACGAAATGTTGTTCCAGAAATGCTCAAACTGTGATAACTTTATCCAGATATTCAAGCTTGGCACCAAGGGCTATTTGTTTTGTTTCACATCTCCCATAACCAAAAGATAATATACATTTTTGGTTGTGGGACCTTAGAAATGCTCAAGTTGAGCTGGAGTCATATGGAAGCATCGCTGATGAGGCAAGTGATAAACGCTGAAACTAACAAGGCGTATAAGAACCAAGGTCATGAGTTTAAGTACTATAGAGACACGACCTATATTCGTATTGATAGGTAAGAGATTAATATTTTGTAATATAGTTACGTATAGTTACGTACTTAAATGAAGATTTCTCTTAATAATATTATTTTTATATACATAAATCTTAAAAATAAATCTAAAATTATATGTTAAAGGGATATGAACTCTTTCTACTCAAACTAACATATGTTCTAGTAAGAAAATTTTTTAATTGTAAGTCAACATCTAGATAAGCGCTTACTTTATCACAAATATTTTAAGAAAATTAATTTCGCCACTGTAGGTCTGAATCAATTGACTTGCCAGCAAAATGAAAAAAACAAAACCTTTTTTTCTTTTTATTATTATTTGTTGCATGCATGTTAAAAGCATATAAGCAGAACTTCTCCAAAATTAGAAGCTAGACACGTTTATCAGTCACATTTATGTTCATTATGATGAACATTGTAAAACTCCTGAGATCAACAATACTTCAACGCAAGTTTTAAAGTAAATTAAAAAAAAACAAAGTACTTCAACAAGTTGTAAGTTCTTCTTAATCAAAGCTATTGTCCAAATTTTGAATAAATTAATTGATGAAAAATTTAATTTTTTTTTCATTTATAGTATAAAGAGTTTTAAATTACTATTCATGAAATGGGAAAAGTCTAAAAAATCTCTTTAAACTTATTTTTCTAATGTGCACTTTAGTCTGGCAATTCTTAAAATATGTAATATGGTCCTGCAATTCTCAAAATTGTGTTACTTGAGTCCAAAATTGTGACTATCATTAATTTATGTACATAAATCATCACAATTTATGCACAATTTTGAGAGTTGTAAGATTAAAGTGCATAATTTTTTAGAGTTGCAAGATTAAAATGCACATCAAGCAAAGTTAAAAGGGATTTTTCCTGTCTATTAATTAACGACTCACAATTTGAACTCAAATGCACAATTTTGAGAGTTATTGGGCTGTATTATACATTTTGATAATTGTATTGCAGAATTAGAGTGCATATCACATAAAATTGAAGGGGTTTTTTTAGACTTTTCCCTAATGAAATATAAGGTATCATGTATTTAAAGTTTTAATTAAAATTGAAATATTTAAATTATTTTAATAATGTGATATCTTCTTGGTTAGTAATAAAAATGTATAAATTGTATATTATATATATTAAAATTAAAGTCGAAATATACCCTTTAATTATATATGTATACTCAATAAATCACTAATTCCCCAATAGTTGTGGTAGCTATGAACTCCAAATAATGTCTATCATGTGCAAGGAGAAAAATTCTTGTATAGGTATAAGTATATTTTAGATATACTTACACGAAGTGAAGAAATTTTAATCTAATTAATCCTAGAGTATTATTCTAAATAATTTTATAATTATTATTATTTAATTTTTTAATAATCTATAAATGACACGTGTTATATTTTTATTAAAATGTCAAATTGTTATGTGAGTGTACAAAAACTTCTCGTAGGTTTTTTAATATTTTATACATTGACACAACACAACTCATAAATTATTTTGCATCTTAAAATCTCAAACCACTATGATCCATCCTCGTATGCCAAGTCGCTAGCTAACAGCAACATTACTCGCCTTATGTTTCTATCCGAAATTTCGTTCTTTTTTTCTGTTTGACACAAACGATGGTTCCTGTGCCAGTCAAAAAAAAAAAAAACCTGGTTCTTGTGAAATCTGTAGTAGCCTACGAATGGTGTCCAAGTTACGACTAGACCCCCCCCCCCCCCAAAAAAAAAGGATAAATCATAACGTTGATATTTCTTTCCTGATAATCAAGATACTTTGTTTGCCAACGGCAAATGATAAAATAAAGTGTTAACAAATTGAAGGTTTCGAATTTCTAAGATTCACGTTACTGCAAGATATCCCGTACCCGTAGTGCCATAACCTTTTCTTGAGCCCTAACACCCACAAAAGAAATCAGAGGAGCATATAGAAGATTATGATTCAGTGCATGTTTAGTTAGTGTATGTTTGGTTGTGATTATTTTTCAAATCAATGACTTTTTATTTTGGTTCAAAAGTAATTTTTTATTGTTGATGCAAGTTTTACACAAAAATTCAATATATTATAATAATATTTTTTTTGTAAGTTTGAAACTTAAAGTTTGAAACTTACGATTTTAAATTATAAATTATTTCAAAAATTTTGAAATTTAAATAATATTTTATCTTTAATTAAATAATTTTTTTATTTATTTTATATCTCTTTTGATAATTTAATATATAAAATTATTTTTTTATATTATTCAAATAAAATAGATTATTTTAAAATTATTTTTAAATTAATATATCTAAATATAAAATTAATTATATTATAATCGATTATATAATAATTAATTATTAAAATAATCAAATAAATTTAACTGAACCAAACACACCTTCTTTACTATGTATGATGCTTTTAAGTTGCATTATATATGATACAACGTCATCCAAAGCATAGTTGCAACGTAGTTGGTTTGCCGGTTTGCCGGTTTGCCGTCAGCATACCCTTCTTCGAATTCCACATCAAAGCCAATATTGACAGGACTTGAAGCTTACACTGCCTAACAAAATAGTGAAAAAAAAGGTGCTCGTTACTTCACTCTATGGACAAGGTTCCTTGAGCTTTTCCTCACTCTACTGTAATAGCTAACTAAAGATTTCACCTCTAAAATTTATCAATAAAGCACTACAATTCACTCATTTAATTTTAGGTCACCTGTTCTTCCCTTATTCTTCTCTTGGCTTCTCTTCCATTAAATAAACCATTATGTTAATGCTCCGTAGGATATATGGATGTTTGACGTCCATTCTTTTCTCTGCATCTGGAGTTATAATTATTAAATTATTATTTGCAGACATAAACTAATTAAGTGAAGTTTTACCATTACCCATTAAGAACCTCAATTTTATTAAACATATTATTAATAGAAATTTTGATTAAACAAAAAAATCTAACTCTACGCAAAAATAATTTGAAACATAAACAAAACACACGACATAAATTACCTTTTTTTTTTCAATTGATGAATATTATTAAAACATTTTTTATTTAAGTTTAAGATCTTAATTGGTTATTAAAACAAAATTGAAGTCCTTAATTAATAAATTTTAAAGTTGAAGTCCATTTCTATAATAAAATTAAAGTCTTTTTACAACATTTTCTTCAAAATGAATTATAAATCAAGCAATTCTTTATGGCCTTATACTCTTGAAATCAAGACATCCACAAAGTTTTGAAACGGCATACAGTTGCCAATGTCCCGTTGAGAAATTGGTCGTCCGACAAATATATATTGTTTTTTAAATCCTTCCCTTAATCTGTAATGATAAATCTATCTTCTAGTTAAATTGCATTTCAGCATAAACCCATCTTCATACCACCTGTTAAACGATTTACACGAGGAGCGGAGAAAAACAGAGTTGTTTGATGTGACGCGCAATTTTGCAGGAAAACTCTTCACTTACGTATATATATCATAGAACCATTTCGAAGTTAATCATCATTCGATATTGATAAAATTTGCCCTTGCATCAAAGGGAACTGTGTTATAAGGATACTAACCAATGAGACCACCCGAAGAAGTTTATATAGCAAGAACGGACATACACCTAGAGAACCCATACCTTAATAATCCATGAGCACTCTCTAGGCGTACATCAAACACCTGCGTGGTAACAAAGCATAAAATTCGCTCTACTAAAATCAATCATTCTTTCAAAGGATCTCCCCATAACACAACATTGACCAAGCTGCAAATTAGTACCACGTTACCAGTTATGGATAATAACCCAAAAAAGTATCACAACTTACAGCAAAGTTCTTAACAAGGCTGAACAACCATATTTCAAAAGGAAACTGGATCCGTCAACTGGAATGCATGTTCCTTCCCAATCCTACGATTAATCAACATACTTACCTACCTTATGGGCTCCTGTCCATTAAACGCCTACTCGATCAATCTGGACCCTGAAAATTTTTTCGAGTAAAATTAAAGCTTATGCTGAAAAAGAAACACAAAATCTGCAATTTCCACTATAATAAAAAACTGCAATGACATCCTTGGTCAACCGAAGATCTATAAACTTTACAACATTAGACCCTTTTACATAACAACATCAACAATATCACACATTAGGCCCTGAAGACTAGTAGTATATACTACTAAAATAATTAAATAGAATAGCAATCCAACCCCGAGTCAAAACCCATATCTGATGAGTGACATTTACCAAAATGAGACAAGGAGTTCACCAACTGTACAATTGATAAAAGGAACCAAAATATCTAAACTAAAATATTAAATTCGTTTTTAGTAGGTTTGGCAGACTAAGTCAGTAGAATAACTCACCACATGATTCATTATAGAATGTTAATATCTGTTGTAAGCTTTCGTAAAATCTCCACGCCTCTGAAATTCACCAAAATTTTCATGAGGCCTAGTAGGATAAGTCTCCATAGTGTCAGAGAACCTGTTCCTTGATTCCAAGGGTAAATTGGTCCCAGCATAGTGAGTATTGACAGTGGATCCATCATATTCGGGAAAATTCTGCTGTTTATAACCCCCATAACCAGAAGACATTTGTTGGATTGCCTGCTGTTGACGCCTCTGGGCATCAAGCTGAAGAAATTCTTCCCACTGTTTTGCGTGTGTGGACCTCAGCATAGCAACTTTGTTCATGTAGTTCTCCCTCAAATCTCTAATAGCCTTCCAGCAATAAACAAAACATTAGAAATCATAAAGATGTAGTAAACAAACAAAAGAGCAGTACTTTGAAAGATTTAAAATTACTTAACACAAGAAATTGTGTTAGATTGGATCTTCTGATTCTATAAACAAGCAAGACAAGAATTAAATAGAAGCTCAAGATTTTACTTTTCCTCACATGAAAACCCAATAAATAAAAGATCAGAAAAACTTGCAATACAAGCTATGCCACAAGAAGACGGGAACAAAGTTCAGGTTAATTTTAACCAACAATTATTCTCACGCTCAGGATTAATCTTAACCAGCAGCCCTAAAAAATTAACTTAACATTTATCAGTCCGAATATTATTCTCACAAGACACAACCAAAGGACACAACCAAAGGATTAGCTTAGCATTAGCATCAGCAGTGCAAGCTGATACTACACTGTAAGACTTGATTAACATAACTGAAATTAGAAAATCATCACACAGAAAATAAATCTACTTTTGCAGTCAATTAACTTAATTCCCAATAAAACCATCTTCTAGGCATTCATGACCCAAGTGATCACAGCATCATATATTAGCAACTCAACAGATGAAAGGTTCAAATCTAATTTTTGTTTCAGCAAGATGGGATGTGCAAGAATGACGGAATGTTAATTATGACTCAAGATGTGCAAAAAAAAAATATACTAGCAATGATCATACCTCACGATGCTTGAAATTTTCTTCATCTTCTTCTCTGTCACGGATTTTCATTAGCTCCGACGCCTCCTTCTTATACTCCAACTCTAACTCTTCTAAAGTCTGGGGGGAGGCATTGTAATCAAACTGATGACCAGGTTGGATACCAGATTCTCTTCTATGAGAATCCCACCCATCATTCCTATAAGCACCCATGTTTTGGTTACGGCCATCAAACGAATTATATGAGTTCCCTGTATAAGTGGCCTGTCTTGGAGATCTTGAATGGCTTGAACGACCTCTAGCTCCACTATTTCCATAAGCTTCATGAAATGAAGAGTATGTTAAGCACTTGATTCAGGATGCCAACATAGATGGTTTGCTTTAATTCAACAAATTGCACTTGATTCAAGATGCTAACATAGCTTTAATTCAAAAATTATCTTTATATTCGCATAGTGAAACCATGGGAGCCAATCCTTTCAGTAAATATGTTCGTAATGGAGGCAACCCTTCAGGACGGAGATAATGCTTGAAGGGTAAGAACTTACCTCTTGCTGCAAGTAAATGACAAGCAAGAGCAACAACATTACAATGCAGGCCATTTGAGGAAATTTTACTGAAAAAAATAGAAGTATACAGAATCCTAACAAGCTACGAACATGAGATTACCAGCTTTCTAAGGATGCCGTAAACATATCCTATGCTGTCCCTACCTTGTGGAGAACCTCTTGCAAACTTTTGAATGTCCTCCCGCACACGGTCTTCAACAGCCCTCTCTTGCCTACCAAACCTTTGTTGAAACTGAGATGTATTTCGTGGTCCAGAATGAGACCTTTGGGGCTCAGATCGTTGAAGCCGAGCACTGACAGGACTTCTCTCAGGTGACCTTGATCTGGTCATGTGAGAACTAGAAGATCCCCTTTGATCACCCTCCTCTCTAACCTTGTGCACAGCATCAACACCTTTTGCCAAAATTAATCTATCTTTACCACTGACAATAATAAATTTCTCGTCCATCTTAATTTTGCAGCCAATATCCCTTTCAATCTTGCTTATAACTTTCTCTGTGAAAAGTGCTCTTACATGTTTGTCTCTTGCAGGTATCCTTTCAAAGAAATCTTGAGACTTGCGGTTTGCTCCAAGAGTAGATGGACAACCCTATATTGTCAAGTAGAATAGCATTCAACCAAAATAATGATGATGATGATGATGATAATAATATTTTTAGTCCGCAAGCAACATTATCGATTATAAATCACAATCACAATTCACAACACCATAGGGCCCCAAAATGATAAAGAAATTCAATCATGCCGAAATATACAGAGATGACTCAAACCCAACCCCTCCCCCCGCCCACCAAAAAGAGAAAAAAGAAAAACAAAAGTCTACATGTCATCTAGTTTGTACAGCATCAGCATCCACAGGAACTAAATAGAAACCGTGTGTAGATACTAGTGCTAACTAAAAATCATAGACAATTAGTTTTTTCTTTTATTTTGTGGTCGAAATGGGGGAATTAAAAAAGAAGAGCCATCTAAATTATCACATGGCCTACTCTGCTCTACTCAATTCACTTGTAACAATCTATCAATATGTAAAATTTAACCACATTAGTACTGGATAGACTTTGTAAGCATAAAGAGATTATGTACATGCCAATGCTTACATAAGTAGAAATGTGTGCACAGGGGCACAACTGATAATGAAGCCGCAGAGTAACCTGTCATACCTGAGTGAAATGCCCTGATTCTCCACAAAGTTTGCAGATCATTTCTTCTTCTTTCCTTTTCTTCCAATTCCTCTCAGTAGCCTTTGACTTAGCCTCCCAAACCTTAGCTTCTCGGCTGGTGAAATCAGTTGGGACAGCATTAGGGTCCCGAGGTTCCTCCTCCTCGTCAGACCCTGCATTTGACCTTTTGTTTGATTTTGCCCTCTCTTGAGTATTCGTAGGAGCAGATCCTGGAGGGCCAGTGTACTCCTTATAAAGCTCACGAAAATCATCGTCAATATCCGGATCTGGTCTATTTGCCATAAAAAATACCCTATCTAGATTGAATTCCTGCATTCCCAAAAATGAAGAAACAATACAAAAATCCATAAAAAAAATAGAAATAAAAAACTTTTCTTATAACAGAGTGAGAGAGTGAGTGAATAAAGGGGAAAAAAGGCATTCTACTAAGGAACATGACATGAATAAATTTTCAGTTGAAATATTCATTATTTGTGGTCAATTTCATCCAAGTGTGGATGTAATAGTATAAATTGGTGTGGACATAAGGTATCCGTAAATCAGTACACATGAAGAGGCAACTATTAGAGCAAAATGGTCAATTATGGTAGACAAGCACAGAATATAAGATAAGTGAACAATTTATGAGGAAGTGCTTATACTTGTAGTAGTCCCTCGATAAACATTTGAAAATCAAAAAACACCCAATCAAAGAATCTAAGCAACAAATTTCGGGAACGAAGTGTTGAAAAGAGCCCAAACAAAAGAAATTGCGAAGCGAGCATTGAAATGAGTGGAGAAAAAAAGATGCAAAAGTAGAGAAGCTGTAATCGAATCGGAGGAAATGAAAGAGATTTGGGGAGAGAGGGATTCATACTTACGGTGGTGGATGTGGATGAAGACGACGATCCTCTTCCTCCAGCACTGCGAAATGTCGATTACGTTGCCTCATACAAGTGACTAACAACAAATAGCTACATTTTCTAGCTAGGGTTGCCTCACCGGTCAGCCCGACCCGGCTTCGTTTTCACTCATAACAGATAAATAAAAAATCTTCAATTTTTTTTATTTTATTTTATATAATAAAATAGTTTACTTTATGGTTTCAATTATAAAAAATTATTTACACCATCCATTCAGAAAAGCAAAAAAAAAAATATATATATACAAGCTCTACTGTTTAATTTGTGTTACAATCATAATGATTTTTTTCATCACCTACCCAAATTTATAATAAATTTAAATAGTTGATTTATTAGCTCACAAATTACTTAGAATGTGTTTAGATTAATTTATTTTATATTCAATACAGTTTATACTTAAAATTTTATTATAAGAATATATAAAAATTGAAAAATAAATTTTCTAAAATTAATCTAAACAAAACATATTCTCAATTTAATTGATACACAATTTTTTTTAAGTTTTTAAAAGTATTCTCACATCCTTTTTAAGTATAAAACAAATCTTTATTTTAGATATTACTCCTCATATTACATGAATTTCTTGCTATTAAGTTTAAACTTATGTATCAATTGATACTTATGAAACACAAATACTGACATGGATGCAAATGCGGATACGAGATATGACATAGACACAAATATAGAGATACACCAAATTCAAAAATTATAGAATACAGACACGATATATATATATATAATATATATATATATATATATATATATATATATATATATATATATAATTTCAAAATTTAAGGAAAAAAAATCATAATTCATTAATATCATTTCTATAAGTTTGAAGATTTATAATATTTTAATATATATTATATGTGTCAATATTTACTACTTAAGTAAGACTCTTAAAAAATATGAAACATAATTTCTATTGACGTATTCTAAAAAATCTCTTAAACTAACTTCCATAATAACTATCACGTATTAATGCATACGCGTATAAAAAAATAACTAGAGAGAATATTGGTGTGAAGCAAACTTCGATGACAACGAAGTAGACGACTTGGTACGAGTAGAGGTAGAAGGAGTAAATAAAATAAGTGTGTAAAAAAATAAAACTTAAAAGTCTAATAGTTGCGTATTAAAAGATAAAACTTAAAATACTGGTATATGAAAATTGTGCCTTAAGACGTCAGTCATGTGATTGAGTTTGAGTAGGTTACGAGCTTACTAATTGAACGTTAGTCATAAAAACTAATTTTTTTTAAAAAAATATTAATGGGTCGTGTCCGAGCGTGTTCGGAAAGTATCTGAACGTGTTTGAAAAGTGTTTAAGTGTGTCCGAGACATATTCAAACTGAAAAAAATAATCTTTTTAATCGGACACATTCAGACATACATGACACGTGTGTCATATTAGTGTTTCTATATATCTGTACAGATACGTGTCCGATACGCAAATATGCCTCATAATCGACGTATCCGTGCTTCATAAATTCATACATAGAGGAAGTTATTAAAAGAATTTGGTTAATATATGTCTTGCGGACATTAGTTAAAGAACATTTAATACGTTTTATTATATATTTTTTTGTTTAAAGAAAAGAATATATTTTTTTAAAGTTTTTAATATAATGACTGATTTACTTTTTATTTAATGTATCTTCTATTTTCATTTTATTAAAGTGTCCAAAAGCACTAGATAGCAAAATTATCCAAACCGTAAATAGTTAAATAAAGTACTTTTATACCGTAAAAAAATAAAATACTTTTTATAGGTTCATGTTTTGTTATGATATTGAAGTAGCGGTTTTTGCATATTAGATTTAATTGGTTTGGAATGAAAACTCATCCAATTTAAATTAATTGGTTCTTTAATATAAAAAATTAATTTAGTTTGCATTTCAGAATTAATCTAATTTAAACTGATTAAAATTAATTTGTATTGAATTAGTTTAATTGATTTTTAATAAAAAGGCCTAAATTATATAAGTTAATAGTAATTCAACCATTAAAAATAAAAAAATAAAATCAAAATTACACATTTAACATATATAAAATATATTTAATTAGGAGTGACACATAAAACGAGTGAAGAGCGTAAAAATTAAATTTATTATATATAAAAGTATAAATATAATAATAATAAAAGTTTAAATAAAAAATCAATAATAAAAAATTATATTATATAATATTAATTAATTTGAATTAAATTTGATTGATTTTTAATTTTACATTTCTAAATGAATCAATTTTCAAAAAATAAAAAAATACTAAATTTATTTAATTGTAATTGAATTTTGATTTTTTTATTTATTTATTTTATTGAATTTAAACACCCTATATTGAAATATATATAGGAAATAATTCTCTGTATCTCTTATATTTATATTTATAATTATTTATTATTATTAATTATCAATTAAACCAACTTACACATAATTCTATACAATAGTTTTTTTTTGGTACACTACACTGTACAAGAGTCGTTTGGCATTTATACACAATTTTCTTCAGTTAAAAAATATTTTTTATGACGATTTTGTTGTCAAACACCCTTTTTTTTTTTTAAATTTTAAAAAATGCTAAACCCTCATTGCACTGCAAATTTTATGTGAGAATTTCTTTCAACTTAATTGTCTTCCAAGCAGAGCAGAGTCAAATCGAGCAGAAGAGAAGAGCACCGGAAAAGGCCAAAGCTTGTTACTTTAGTTGAGGTAATCTGTATCTAGGGCAGAACAGTTGAGGAAGCTGGAGATTCAGAAGGAGCACCCGGACCAAAGGGTCAATTTCAGCGGAGACCCTCATACTCATCCCCATCCCCATCCCCATGAGCACCATGTCATGGTCAACCACCCCAACTGCCAGGGCCACCACCAGAATTGCAATGGCAATGGCTTCCCCCCCAACCATGATCAACAACATGTTAACCAGTACCAGCACATGAACCCCCTCAATTCTATTTCTGGTCGTCCTGGCCGGAAACGAGGTTGGCATCACTCCAACCAAGGAACTTCTCCAGGTACGGACACGTCACTATCAAATTTCTTTACCCTTTTATTATTATTATTTTAATGAATTTCGTTTATGTTATTCATGTCAAGTTGTAATATCACATTCACTTACTTTTAGATAGCCAGTCTAATTTGGTAGATGATGTCCACCTGACATTATACTTTATTGCTACTAGACTCATGATGTCTTCATTGTAATTTGAATTTCAACAGTTTGATACCAGAAGTCCACCCCATGCTTGTATTGAAAAAGAAAAAAAAAATGATGACTTTCTGCCATACCACCAATTTGCTATTTTATTTAGAAGGGAAGGGATTATTAATATAGCTTTTTGCTTTTGGATTTTGATCTTGATAGGATTTTTATTAGTCAGTTTTTTATTAAAATATTGTCTTTACGTAATTGCATTCCTACAGGTAATCAGGACTCTGCATTGTACATAATAATATTCTACACTCTTGGGACCAATGAGGGCACATCAGTTTTGTGTTTTTCTTACTTTACTCCATGATAACATACTTTTTAGTTATTTTAAATGCATTATACATTTATTTTGCAAGCATTGTCTGCATCATTAGGCTCAAAGTTGCTTTCCTTCTTGTCAGATCAAGTGGATGCTGGATGTCATGTAAAAGTTTATGTTGCACCAGTTCCGAGAACAGCAACAGAGGCTGATGTAAGTCTCTTTCCTGTGAAATGGAAACCATCAACTTTTCTCATACTCTTGTTGCATTTGAAATTGTGGATGTAAAAGTATGTTTGGTACATAAGAATGATCATTACATCCTGTCTCTATTCTGTGAAACTGATGAGTCCTTTGTTTAGTACAGAACAATACTTGGAATGCACACATGCAAATTAAATTCTAGGCCTTGATTCAGCTAAAACTTGAATCACTATTATTTCCTAAGGAGGTGGAAATGGTGGTTACTGATGGCCAGAAATCAAATAAGTTTTGTTTAATCAGCAGAGATCTCTTGATCCTTTTGGGGTGTTTTCGTGTAAATCTTTGAATTACTAACCCATTTGTTGAATAGAGCCTCATTCCACCTTGATAAATGCATTTGGAAGTCCAAAGCTACCTCTAAGGTCAAGTCCTTTATTTGGACAGTTGTGCTTAATAGAATTAATACCATTGACATGTAGCAGGTTCGGAGGCCACATAAGGCTATTTCCCCTGATGTGTGTGTTATGTGTGGTGCGAGCTCAGAATCGGTTCCCCATTTGTTCTTGCATTGTTCTGTAGCCGTTTCTTTATGAAATGCTTTGTTTAGTATTTTTGGAGAGTGATGGGTTTGCCTTAGATCCTTGGATCAGTTTTTGTTGACTAGATTTGCTGGTTTTGGGAGAAGGAAAGAAGCTAAATCCTTGTGGCAATGTGCAATCTATGCCACTCTTTGGTGTATTTGGTTGGAGTGAAATTCTCGCATCTTTAAGGAGATTTCTTTGGAGGAGCAGCTCCTTTGGGATAAGATTAGGCACTTGCCTTCTATTTGGCGTAAAGCCCATGGTCTTTTTAAAGGAATTACTCTTACAGAAATGTTGAGAGACTGGACAGCTTTGTTTCATTGATTTTTTTTTCTTTTTGATTGTCCTCTTTTTTATTTTTGTAAGGATTGCAATCTTCTTCTCTTCATCTTAATGAAAAAGAAAAAAAAAAAAACTACCCTATTTATCTTCATGTTGTTACAATTGTCCAGGCATAATATTAATTTGAAATGGAATAAATGCCATTCATTCCTTACGTAACCAAACACTAGAGTAGAAATGCTCAATCCATTGCAATCCCATTTCCATTCCTGATCCCATTATGCTTCCTCAAAAATCTTTTCTCTACACCAAATGTGCTCTAATTGCCATTGTAATCCTGGTTTCAACGTAAGCAACATCTCAGGATTTCAACTGATAAGGTTTACTACTTTGCTCCATTTTATTCCTGCTGGCACAATGGCACAGTTTACTAAATTGTAACCTTTTTTCAACATAAAGAGGTATTCTGTCCTTACCTATAGATGAATTTTAAGGGCCTTCCCTGTAATGTACAGGTGAAGAATGTTTTGTTGTGAAGTTCAAGCCACTTCTCCTCACTCTTCCCCCTCCTTCCACCAAAAGGGGTGGTTTTATTTATTTATTGATCTAATTATCTTTTGACGTTGAATTATGCATCTCTTCAAAAGAATGCTCAACTCTGTATTTGTTTATTATTTTCTTCCATATTTTGTTCATTTTTATTATAGCTCTAACTCTTCTATCTCTTTTCATTTTTGTTTTTTTAATTTTTAAAAATCAGGTCCGCCTTGTGTTTGATGGACATGGAACTATTATTGAGGTTGTTCTTTTAAAGGATAAGAGAACTGGTGCACGACAAGGTATCTGTCTTGACTGTTATTTGTGTCATCATCAGTAATGAGTTTCACTTGATACCGCCGTTAATATCTGTTGCATATCATATCTTCAAGTAATCACATTAGTCCAAAATTTGTTTCACTTATGCAGGAAGTTGTTTTGTGAAATATGCAACATTAGATGAAGCTGACAGGGCTATTAAGGCTTTAAGCAATCAGTATATTTTTCCTGGGGTAACAATTTTACCTATGATGGACGTCTTAAGCCATTTCTTCCTATATTCATTTTATTAATGTTTGAATATCTGAAAAATATATCAAAATATCTTTATTGTATCTTGAAATATTTTAAAGTATCATAGATGATCTCTCTTAGGACATATTTGATTCTTGTATTAGGACAGATTTATTTCCTGTAATTTAGCTCTATTTTGGGCAAGTAGTTATTGACATAAGCCTATATAATGTGAATCATACCTGTACAATTTAAAAAATTGAAGCAATAACAATATTTAGAAATATTCTTTCACCATGATATCAAAGCCATGATATCTACCTTGAGGAGAATTTCTCCTTTTCGCGGTGTAGAGTTATTGGAACTCCTTAGCATTATTCACCACCATCATACCAAGATTTAGTTTTGTTGCTCCCAATCTCAAAGCCTCTGTTGTTTCTGTTGCAATCAGCCTTCATTGCTGATCAGACCAGCCTTCATCACTGGGTTTAGAGCCATCCTTCATCGTTGGGTTTAGAGCCAACCTTCATCGCTGGGTTTCAATCATCCTTCATTATTAATCAGACCAGCCTTCATCGCTGGGTTTAGACTCAGCCTTCATCGTTGTTGCTGCTCTCATTGAGGGGGAGAATAGGAATAAATTCATCTCTACATATACTTCAATGCTAGTATTTGTCATGTCGTTCTTTTCCCACTAATGGATCATACCAATGGCGTCTCTTCACACTGACGATCATTCTGGTGGTGACTCCTCTTGCACGGATGAATCATATTAGTGATGACGTCTCTTCTCATCGACGATCATTCTGATGGTAACTTATGTTGGTTATAACTCATACTGGTCCCAACTCTTTGTCCCCAGATGCACTGACCCTATCTCTGTCTATCTAGATGCATTGGCCTCGTCTCCGTCTTTGTCCCAGAAGTAGTTGCCAGCCACCGTCTCAGTTCGTTCCAGCCACTTTCACACTATCAAATTATTTAATTGTTACAAGCTCAAACTTAGGAAGCTTTAGCTTGAGGGGAAGTGTTAGAATATCTGAAAAATATATCAAAAAATCTTTATTGTATCTTGAAATATTTTAGAGTATTATAGATGATCTCTCTTAGGACATATTTGATTATTGTATTAGGACAAATTTATTTCTTATAATTTAACTCTATTCTGTGCAAGTAGTTATTGACATAAGCCTATATAATGTGCATCATACCGGTACAATTTAAAAAATTGAAGTAATAACAATATTTAGAAATATTCTTTCAACAATTAGTGTAAACAATTTTTTATTGTTTTGACTCATTTATATTTCCTAGGAATCATCTCCCATTGTTGTCAGATATGCTGATCGGGAACTTGAACGTCTTGGTAATTGTTTTAACTTTTACTTCCTTTTGAACCTATTATTTAAATACTGTATTACTATCTTAGCCAGGTTCCACTTCTTGGCTGTTTAGTTGAATACTGTGATAATTAATATTATTTATTCTTTTTGTAGGAGTTCGACGAAACTTGGAAAAGAAAGATCCTTTAGAAGGTAAATTTCTCATCTATTTCCTAACATAGCCCATGGGCTACTATTTTAATATATGATTGTCTAATCTAATTTTTTAGTCTTTTATGCTGTTATTTTTTCAACTGATCACTTCTTATTTTATTTTTTTTATTTTTTGTTTCCATTTTTTTTTCAGAGGTGGTGGATAAAGTGTTTGTTGGTTATATCAACAAAGAAGCTTCAAAAAAGGAAATTGAAGAAGTATGTTTCATCATTCACATCCATCCAAATATATTTTTCCTTCACCTAAACACAAGTTGCTTTAGTGTCTTTTTCATGCCAATGACTGTATCCAAGGTTTTGTATTTAACTTGAGGATGTACTAACTGGAGAAATGTATCTCAACTCACCTCCTAGGTTGGCTGGACAGTGAATGTTGCCGAAGTGGCTCCTATTAAATTGGAAATAGATATTAGAAAAAAAAATATATTGGTTATCATGTGGGTGCTTGTCATGATTTTGTTATGCGGCTAACAGCTAGGCAAATATGTTTGTTACTAACATGTACATATATCTGTAACCTTTTGCAGTCTGATTCTGTTTAAGTGTGCTGATATGATAAGTTTATTCTTTATTATGGTAGCCCTCTATTTTGCTTTGATATAGGATATTGTGGAATATCCTTTATAGTCTTATACTCTTATGCATTGGTGTGTGAGGTATCTTAGGCTTCATATTATGTTTCTGAGTTGTATATGCCTATTCTCTGCAGATATTTTCCCCTTATGGACATGTAGAAGATGTCTTCATTGCGCACAGTCGTGGTTGGTCCATGATCTTGTCATGTAATGTTTTTCATATGGTATCTGTGGCTTTGAAGAACGGACATATATTTGATTGTCTTTTATTTCAATGTTTCTACTATTAGGAAAGGATATTGCAGGCCTGAAAAAAAAAGGAAAAAAAAAAAACTAGACTAGAGATAGAGTTGGAGGCAGCGGGCGAAGTAAGAATGAGATAGAGAACTCTCTCTCTCTCTCCCTCTCTTTTGGATCTCACTTAGCTAAGTTTTGCTTCAAGAATTGAACTTTTTGAAGAAAAAAATATGAGTAAAATTACTAAAGTATTAATATTTTGGAACTTGCATTTGTCCGTACACACACAAATACATAGATAGAGAAAATCATGCCCCCATCCGTAATGGACTATTGGTATTTTTGGCTATGGCTACTTTTAGCACCAAATCTTGTATTTAATTTTTTTTTTCATCAATTTATTATTCATGGTTTTCCCTTTCACCTAACTTCTTGTCACGTGGATTTATTTCTTGATTTTCAAGGATATGCTTTTGTCAAGTTTTCTAATAGAGAAATGGCATTGGCAGCAATCAAAGGGCTGAACAGAACATTCACGATGAGAGTAAAGCTAAATTATTATTTGATACATATTACTCTGTCCACTTTTGAATGCATGCTAAAATCATATTTTTAATCACGTAGGGTTGTGATCATCCATTAATTGTTCGTTTTGCGGATCCTAAGAAACCTAAGACTGGAGATTCAAGGTTTTGCTTTCTCGCCCTTTATTTTTCATACAACTCTGTGTTCATCATAGTCTTTGTTATCAATAGATTAATGGAACACAAGTTAACAAGTTTGTGCATGGACTACAACTTTTCATTTTTATTTTTATTTTTTTGAGAGTGGAGGAGGGGGTTCCAATCAAGCAACTATATTTACTTGATTGAGTGACAATGAATCTTTACCTTAGTATGCTAAAAGGAAATATTGAATTCATATTCTGTCTGAACTGTTTACTATCTTGGAGATTGATTACTTAATTACCTGCCTTAATGGTGCATATTTTCTAGTGTTGTGTGAACCAGACCAGATTGGCCAAGTGGACCAGATGAACTGGGAACCAGTTCACACCTTGCAAAGTTGCTTCTTGATAAAGCTTTTCATGCAAATGTGTTTATTTATAATATCAACATTTAAAAATTAAACACAACAGTTGAGCTTATTTCTTAATGTCATGATGACTCCAAAAAAATTTAAATTAAGAAAAGATAAATCTTTGAAAAATAGAAAACATTATTCAGAGATACAATACTTGATTCATTATTTAAAGAAAATGTTTTAAAAATGAATTAGTGAATAAGTTTAATTAAAGAAAAGTTTCAACATATATTATAATATGAAAATATCATACTCAAATATAAAATTAATATTTTATTTTTAAAAATATTTTTAATTTATGCATAATGAATTGAAATGATATATTTATTATATTACAAAGTGCTATATTTTCATGTATTTTTCATATTTCATATTCATTATTTTAAAATTTTCTTGTATGTATTAATCTATTATATTAATGTGTTATACTTTTAATATATTTTTCATATTTATCAAAAAATAAATTATTTTCTGAAAAAAACCTCCAAGTTGACTGTAATTCAGCCCCCGTCAGACCACTGAAACATGAACTAGCTTCTCCCTCTGGTTCAACGGCCAATCCGGTTTTCCAAACACTATAATATTTGTTTGCTATTTTGTTAATGGAGTTTATTTTAGGAATTGTATTCATGTTCTATTCCTGTGTGTGCTTCAGGGGCAACTATTTATGTGGGAATGCAAATTTTGGTCCCTGTTCTCAAGAACCAGCAGTTTGGTTTGTTTTGTTTCTTCATCTTCCTCTTCTTCTGACGTTCTTTACTATTTGTAACACACTTGCAACATGCTAAATAAGTTTCTGCTTAATGACTTGTCACAGGCCACTGCCAAATTTTGGTGATTCCAATATTGGAGGGTGTATTATGCCTATTGCCCCACATCATTCTACAATTCCACACCCACAAGTTGCTTCTCACATGCAAAACCGGGAACCTGGTGCTGCTGTGGTTCAACAGCCATTTCCTCCCCAACAAGCACATTCACAATTGGCTTCGGTGCCCTTGCCGTCAATTCAAGCTCCAAAGTTGTCTTCTCAATCATTTATTACTGAGGTGCAGAGACAGTCGCATCCAGCAGATTCATCAGCTCAAAATATAGAGCAGCAACTAAGCTCACAGGTTAGTGGCTGAAGGTAATACAGCAATCGATCATTATTAAGAAAGTCTTTCTTTCATGGAAATTTTGGTTGTGATGTAAGTAAATTTCTATTATTGAAGAGGTGGACCGACATAGTTTAGGTGATATTATTTTTTATTGCACTCTTCAGTATATGTTTGTTGTTAGTCATAACAGTGTTTAATCTTCAACTCATATTTCTTGTTCTCCTGAAAATTTTGCAATTTCTTTTGCCTTTACAAATGTAACAACTTTGAGCATTTATGAATATGTCTCGGGTGCCTCCCTGTTCTGTTTAAAGTAGCTAAATTTTGAACTCATTTCTTCTTCTTTTTTATTATTATTTTTTTAAATGATGCATTGTTGTAATTGAGGAACTGGATTAGGAGAGTTACCATTATAAATAATGGAAAACTAATGAGCATGCCATTCATTTTGTTTTGTGTTGGACTTTCTTTTCTGTATCTCTGACTACTAAATACATTGCAAATGTTTGTTATAATTTAGGAACTGGATTAGGAGAATTACTATTATAAATAATGGAAAACTAATGAGCATGCCATTCATTTTGTTTGTGTTGGACTTTCTTGTCTATATCTCTGACTACTAAATACATTGCAAATGTTTAAATGAATTATCTAATTTGACAGGATACTGGTTAAGTATCTTTATTTGGCAGCCTACAATAGTTTTCTCAGTTTAATGTTTCTCCCAGCTACCTACTCAGACTGGAAGCAATCCTCATACAGTTGCTGGCAGCACCTCACCTGATATGCCTACAAGTCTCCAAGATGAAGCTCTTCCAGAGTGTGACTGGAGTGAACACTACTGCCCTGATGGTTATAAGTACTACTACAACTGTGTCACTTGTGAAAGCAGAGTAATGTTTCAGCCTTTTGATCTTGTTCATACAATATATTTTGGATTTCTATTACTTTGATGTGTGATGGTTACTCTGCAAGTTGGTGCAGTGGGAGAAGCCTGAGGAGTATGCCCTGTATGAGAAAGAATCACAGAAGCAGCAAGGGCAGGAAGATCATAGCTGTCTTCACTCACAATTGTCGTTATCTTCCTCTCAACAAGTTGCTCAAAGACAACAGGTGCATTCTCAAATATATCTCTTCCCATTAACACGTTCAGCCAAAGAAAAAAGTAGTGACAATAAAAGAAAATCAGCAACCTTCCTTACCCCCCTAGAATTATAAATATGGTCATACTGCAACACCTAATTGTTTGAAAGTAATCTATTTAGTTAATGGAGGGGACTGTGTTTGTTGCTTAATCTTCTGTAGCCATGGTATGCTACTTCATTTAACTTTTTGTAATTTTGCAGGATATAAATAATGATCACGAGCAGTCAGAAACAAGTACTGTTGTTGGACAGGTGTGACATTATTTTTCTTGTTGGGCTACTGAAATCACAATCACATGTTGTTCACAATTATTATTATCATAAAGTGACCTTCATATTGCTACAGAACTAACCTAAAGTTTCTTCAGAGGTTCTGCTTTTTTTTTTTTTTTGCTCATTTGTTTATTTCAAATGCTATTTACTAATCTGTAACTGGGTAATATGTTGCATTCCTAATTCCCTCATTAGAAAATTCGCCTGAAAGGGATATATTCTTGGTAATCACTTCTATCAAATCGTGGGGGTGAGCTTAACTTTCTTTTAAAGGCAAAGTAGGTTGAACGCTTGTTACTTTGGGAGGTAGGAAAATTTCAGGTGATTGTAAACTCCCCCCCCCCCAACCAAACAAAAAAAATATACATATATGTATAACTTTGCCTCAATGAGACGTGGCCATGGCATTTGTGTTTTTTGTGGAATCTCGTTTTCATGTGCCTTTTAACACTCGGAAAGCTGTTGGATTTTGTTTTGTACTGATACTGTTTGTTGGTGAAAGAGGAATGGGAAATTGGTTAAAGCCTAGAGAGCTTGTCAGCTAGATAAGAAATATGGCTCCACTACTACTGTAGGGACTACAAATCAAGCGCTGCCCACTAGGTGTACGTCTAAGATTTCAACACATATACAAATAATTGTCTATATTGGAATTGAATTTGAATATGAATGGCGTTTTCAGATCTAGTAATGACATGTGATGAATGGTACCAAAATGCCCATCTCATTCACTTGGTGGTGTTACCTTTCATTGCCCAGGATTCTGATTGATTGTCGAGGTTCTTGTGGAATATCTAGCAACTATAACATAAAGGTGAAAAGACAATTTTTTTTTGTTTTTTTATCAAAGTTTGATATAATAAAGTCAGCAGGATCGTTATTCCATATTAATTTGTCCAGGAGTAAAGGAATAGCATATAAGTAATTTAAAAGACCATTTTGGCACCTATTGGGGGGCTGAGCAATTCAATTGGAAGAACTCAATGGGGGCTGATAATTATTCCCTGCTCTTTGCCGACCTGAACAATTTTAATTCGATGCAATGTTTAGGCCACTAAAGAGAGCAGAGAGAGAGAGAGAGAGAGAGCGTATGGTATAATAGGAATAGCAGGGCCCCAGCGGTTCTATGATGGTGGCGTATCATGTACAACCTCTCAGTGTGTAACGTCTATGCATATCTGTGAATGCCTATATCAACTGAACATCCAATTATTCTCTTACGATGAGTCTCACCTGCTCAATAGAACCAAACTCACTTACGAAAGAGCTAGACACGAGCTATTATGGTGCTTTACGGAGTCGTTATCAAGATGATCTATTCCATCGTAGAAGCCAGCCAGATCACGCTTCATATGCTAAGTTTATTTAAGTTTATCTCCTTTTGTTTACTTTTTTATTTTGACAAAATTTAACTTTAACTTAAGTTAGAGAAAAAAAATTTAATTTTATATCATGTGTATATTTTATTAAGTTAATAGAGTTGAAATAAATGAAAACTTAATAAAATAAACACATAATATAAAATTAAAAAAAATTAAAAGACTTTCTTTCAATTTGAGTTAAAGTCAAGTTTTATCTTTTCTATTTTTAATTTCCCCCTCTCACCACTCTCCAATGAATCAAATCCATGAATGGATTGCATCGCGTGCAGGATAACGAGAGGCATTTACTCAAGGTGCTTAAAAGTGGATTGTTAATGGTTGAATTACTCTTCCTATTTATTGTCTCATGACTATATTGGGACACAACTTTCACCACCAGATCCTTCAAATTAGGAACACATTTCCCTAGAATTCGTTTTCCGTGGATTCCCGGGACAAAACAAAGCAAGTAAGCTTACACCCCAATTGTTCCCGTTTAAAAACCTAAACCTAAGAATCTTTACTGATGTACCTCAGTGAAATCAATGCACATTCCTTCAACAAGAAGAAACAAAAATACAAGACAAACGCGGAGTCAGAATCTGAAGACGAAAAAGAGGATAGAAGCCTATTTACTATTTTTTTTTATCATTCCCCCACAGTCCAATCCACCAACGGATACTTTGTTCTCTTATTTTCTTCATTGGTTCTATTAAAAAAAGAAGATAAATTGAATGGAAACTAGCTAGTAAGAGATGTCAATGACTATGACGAAGAAATCCCAGCATTGGATCAAAATCCATATCATGTTACACTGATATATTTAATTAAGATAAGGTCTATATGTACAAAAAGATAAATTGGGTTTTACAAGTGAGCATGATCATCATGGTCTCATGGATCAGTATCACCACCTGTGAGTCATGAGAAGGAAAACTTACATATATATATATATATATATATATATATATATATATATATATATATATATATATATACTAGCACTAGCAGTCTAGCAGTAACTGAGTCCTCATCCTAAGTCTGCTGCAAAAAGTCAGCATAGGTAATCACATAGAATAGAAAGCAGTAATAATGGAGTTATCATCTACTCTTCTTCTTCTTTCAACATATGAGAAGGAACAACATCTTGGAGAAGCCCATGGTCCCTTGAAAGCGGAGGAAAAGTAGCATTCTTTGAAGATGAAGAAGGGGGGAAACCCAAAGACGACAATGTATTGAGGAGGAGTTGTTGATGGGGATGGTGGTGGTGCTGATATAAGTAGTTTCCAGGCATTACTGAACCAAAGTTGGTGGTGGAGCCGGAGACTCCATGCATTACTGGGCTTGGATGTGTGTGTTGCCCTTCATAGGTTGTCACTACAACGCTTGGATCAGTAAAAGACCGCTCCACGCGTTTCTTCACATTACATGAAGCACTAGTGCAACGATAATAGCTCCTATATATGTATAGCATACAGTCCAAATGTTAAGAGCATTTCTTATTTGCTTTTTTTATTTTCTGGGGTCTAAATTTAATCAAACCAAAAGTAAAAAAAAAAAAAAAAAGGAAGGAAGGAATTGAAAGCATTACCTGGGAAAGGGGCTGTTTTTCACAGCTTTTTGACCGTACTTTCTCCATCTGTACCCATCTTCCAGGTGATCGACCTCGCTTTTCGTTATGAACGCGAATCTCGGTTCTCTCTGTCTCTTTTGATTTGTCTTCTTGGTCTTCAACCTACCAGATCCCAGAAACCATCAAATCTTAGAATGTTCCAAACATCAAACAAATGCATTGTATCTCACAAAATTAAGAGATGTTAAAAAAGTAAACCCCCATCTTATTTATTTCCTAATTGAATTCTCAAATATGTTCTCCCATTCCCACTGCAACATCAAAGCAAAATTAAGTAGAAATAGAAACACGTACTTTATACTCAACCATCCCAAATTATGTTCCACCCATATCACATGAACATGAAATTAACTTTACAAAACGAAGCTTAACTTCCCCACCTCCTCCCCAAAAAGATGAAAATATACCAAATAATTGCACAATAAAAATAACCCATCTAGGTGAGATAAATAAAACAAAAACATACTGTTTGTTGGTGTTTTGGTGTTCATGTGCTTGGTCTACAGTTTTATTGTGTTCATCATTGACTGCCTCATTGGACGCAGATGAAATGGATGAAGAGTTTGGAGTAGCAGGTTGGTGGTTCAAAACCTCGGAACACTCTTTCCCAGTGTCCTCGGGTGGGTGCTTAAGAGCAGCAGACATGGTTGATGATAGATGAGGCAATTCAAGCAGAGGATCACTATAGTCCTGCTCCTGCTCCTGCTCCTGCTGCACCACACCACCCATTAACTCCATAAAACCTAAAGAGCTCTTCTGCACATCACAGAAATCAAACACGCTCGAGAATGGATAACCATGGAGGAAGGAAGAGGATCCAATCACAGCATCCTCCCTCTTCACACCCATCATGTCCTTCTTCTCCATGTACGCCCCCACTTTCACTGATCTCTCAAATGCCCAAATCCTTCATTTCTCAGCCAAACACACACACACACACACACACACCTCAAACCTCAACACTCTGAGATAGTAAGATAGGGTTGATCTGGTTTATAGCTAGCTAGGTAGAAGAGAGAGAGAGAGAGAGAGAGAGAGAGCGTGGTTTTGGGTTTAGAAGAAGAAAGTGAAAGCTGTTTGTCGAAAGGGAAGACAGAAACTAAAACTAGTAAGTAGCAATGAATGAGGCTGTGGCTTGGCAAAGCAAAAAGAAAAATGATAATCTGATATCATATTTTTTTTTCATCATTTTTTACGAGAAATTTTTGCTTAATTATGAAACATTCAAGTGAAGTGTATTAGATAAATTATTATTTAATATTTTTATTAGTTTTTATACTTTTAATTGTATAATATAAAAATTTATAAAAATATTATGTGTTAATTGATTTAATATATTTAATTGAATGTTTTAGATTTATGTAAAAAATAAATTATTATTTAGATGTTTACATTATTTTTTATATTATATGTTAATAATTGTAATTAAGTGAGTTGATCTCAATAATAAATTATGAGAATAAAAAATAATATAAAAATATATATTAAAAAATCGTTAACAAAGCAAAAAACACAAGACTTGACCGGCAATTGTAGGTAATTGGGTGGTAAAGAGTAAGGACAACGTTGAGCCGGTGGCATTCAATGCACGAGGGTGTTGCCCATGGTCGACGCTTTCATACGTAGCGTTTGACCGGTTGTGTGTGTGTGTGAACGGGGTTACGCCGCACTAACTGACATGTTCTGGATTCTAACGCCGTTTCATAACATGAATATGTATATATTCTTCTTTTGTAAAATACCAAATTGTTACACCAAATAGTCTTCACCCGTGTGCATTGCATGTGATGTGAACTATGTACCTGGTGCTGCCTGAATACTCCTCCCTTTCTTTGGTATTCTTTTTCCTTTTTGAGCTCTATGGTTTTTCTTTTTTCCTTCTTTTATCCCTGATTTCTTTTTTTTTTCTTTTGAAGAAGTTTTTGTTGCAAGTTAATATGAACAAACAAAGAAAAATGTGAATAAACTAAAGGAAAAAAGAAGTATGGCGTGCATATATATTGACATGCCAAAAAATTTTTATTTTCACTAAATACATATTAAGTATAAATTTTTTTATTTTTATTATTTTTATTTTTGATATAATTATACTAACTTTCTTTAAAGTTAGTATGTATAATATTAACATTTTTTTTGTTTAGAAAATTTCTCATATTTTTTATTTTTGTATTTTTAATAAGACTTTGTGTAATGTTTATATATAAAATAAAATAAGTATATGTAATTTTGTAAACAAAAAAATATATTAGAATATAATAATATATAAAATTAAATATGTAAATATAATTTTAAATAAGAATATCAATGTAATAAATATTAACTTTATAAAAGATTAATATAATTATTTATTTATTTTTTAATAAATTAAATTATTGATACTTAAAAAAAATTGATTAAAAAAGGAAGGACAAAGGCCCATCTCACCCCTTGATCCGTCCCTGCCTATCTTGAGAAATTGACATTTGAGATTCATAACATAAAACAAGTTAATCAATATATTATTTGTTTTATAAGTTTTTTAAAAAATAAAAGAAAAAAGAAAGAGAGAAAAGTTATACCTTCTCGCGAGCAAATGATTCATGTATAAAGAGAAAAGAATATTACCATCACATATAAATGAATGATTCGTTTTGGGTTTAACCGGGAATTTATACCAAAGTGAGGGTTCACAAGTAAATGAGATTATACCCCATTACTGACCTAGAAGCAAACGAATATATATATTGGAAGCCTTTGGCTTTGGGGGTTTTCTACTTTTTATTTGGTATATTAATGGGAAAGAACTGGTCCAGTCTTAGATTATTAGCCTATGTTTGGGAGTTTGGAAGAAAAGAAAAGAGAAAGGTTTAAAGGGAAATGAAGAGAAAAAAAATGAGAGATTTACTTTTCTTTTATTTGAAAATGTAAACTGTAGTAGGGGAAGGAAATGAAAGATTTATGATGTATACTTTATCATTTTATCATTATTAATTATTTTATACTTTTTATTTTTTATTTTTTTTAATTTTTTGACTTTTTTCTTTTTTATCCTTTTTAGTTTAGCTTAATAAATTTACCACCTCCAGCCCACTTCTAAAAAAAAAAAGTAACAGAACTAAAAACCAAAAAAATTAGCAGAGGCTTTACAGAAAAAAGCAGAACCAAAAGGGGTGGTTCTGTTTGGGATATTTGCAGGTGAGTCACGGTGGGTTCAATGAAGGCTGGCTGTTCGAAGGACAACAGTGCACTGGTTGGGCGACGCAATGCAGGCGACGAGATCAGCACAATGCGAATGGTGGAATTTGTTGTGGGTTCCGGTGCGGTTGGCTGGTGGATTGGCAGTGTGGGTTACAATCGGATGGCTCCGAGTTTGGCGATGTCGACCAGGAGGAGTGGCGATGTCAACGTGGCAAACGGACGGTGCAATCCAACTCAGTGGGTTCCGATTTCAGGGTGGAACGAGTTCGAACGGCGGATCAGTCGGCGGTACTAGGCTCAAGCGAAGAAGCGCAGCCGCCGAATTTGCGGGCTACGAGGCCCAACAAGAGGCTATGTGCTCCGGGGCACGATGGTGACGGTGTCAAGTTAGAAGCCTTGAGGAAGATGGTGGGTGAAGTGCGTGATTTGAGATGAAAGATAAATAGATAATTTTGTACTAAAACCTTCCAATTTGAAAGAATTGAAATGAAAAGGTTTTGGAGGGAATCCAAAAATTCAATTTCCCTCCCCCCCCGCTCTTATTTCCAAAACTCTCAAACAATAGTTTTTCAATTCCAAACTCTCACTTCCAAACATAACCTTAGTTGAATGCAAAAGAACATTCATATACTTTTCTTAGTAAACCGACCATATCCGAGGGAGGCTAGAAGATTTCGGAAGTTATATCTTACATATTCTTGCTTAATAAAAAATATTAAACTATTTTAATTAAACACATGTTTCGATCTTTTTAACACTTAATATTAAATTATTTTTTATTTGTATTTGTTAAATTATAATATAATAAATATACAGTTATGATTTAAATTATAATTGAAACTTGAAAATATATTAACTTAATTATATGTAAAAATATTAAAACAAGTGTTTTAAAAAAAATTAATCATTTTTCAACCTGAGATAGAAAACACTTTTAAGAACCACAAACCATAAGTAGTGTGCACGCACATACGCCCCATATCTAGCATAATCAGAGCCACGTATAGCCGGTGGAGGTGTCTGCTTTTTTAATGTCTTTTCTATCAAATAAAATCCTTCTACATACGTTTCCTTTCCAAGTCCACGCACACAAGCAGGACATAGAGAAATAGTGTAATCACTGATCATTGAGGTGATTAAAACCAAAAACAGTAAGGAAAAAAAAAAAGAGAATAAGAAACAATAAAGTTGCACTATATGGAACTCTTTCCGCTATTCTTCTTTTTTTTTGTGATGGGAAGGGAATGGGAAGTTCATGCACGTGGTGTTTTAAGTGAGCCACGAGATGTATGCTGACATAGTTCCGTGTAAGTACTTTGCTCCTTGCTACCAGCTAGCATGCTCCAATAATTATGTTTTCTTGCTTTTCCCTATAATTAATCAACCAGCGTTTTTCAAATCTGCTCAGTATAACATTTCGGGTATGTACCCGTATAATTGTGTTAAATATCCCTAAATGCGTAGCAAAGTATTCATGATATAATAATGCATGTTGTACAAACTATGAAGATATTGCTTAATTTAGATATAACAACAAGATTTTATTCGTCATATATATATAAACGTGCTTACAAATGAAAAAGATAATTAAAAAGCACAAAAGAAAGGAAAAAAAAAAGGGAAGTAGGGAACCGTAGCTGTTGTGCATAACAAATTAAGCAATTGTAAGTTTTATAAATTGTAAAGGAAAATGATAAGCTTATATTATTTTTCATTATATTTTTTAGTAATTGTAATTAAATAAAAAATAATAATAATAATATAATTAATAATATGAAAAATTATATAAAAATTATATTAAAAAATAATAATATAAGAAAATTAGAGTTGAATTATAAAGGATCTCTCATAACTAAATTAGCCACAGGGGAGGAACTTTTCCTTCAATCTTCTTTTTCTTCGTTTAGCTAGTAGTAGTACTCTGTACATAGAGGCCGTTCAGGAACTTTTTTTGCATCAGCGAATACTCTGTTGGAGTTATCTGCAACGGGTAGCTCCTCTAAATGCTGGGATTCTTTTTGGGGTGGACCGTGTGATACCTCACCTATAGCCTATTCTTCTGAATGAATGCCGCAAAAATAGCCACGCTCTTTGGCCCCCTGTGTTTCAATCTCTTTAACTTGATGGGTCCCCACCCCACATATGTTCATGTGTGTATATACATACAATATATATAACGATAATGATTTATTCAATTGAATATGACACTGACAGAACAGGGAAAAAAGAAAAGAAAACTATTATGCCAATTAAGGTGTTACACGCGGGTTCTGCATGGGAAGCAGGGTGGGGATGGGGAGCAGGGTGGGGATGGGGCTTTTACTCCCTTCTCCAAACCTTTGCCCTACTCACAAATTTGTTGTCTAATTTCACCCACCATAAATAACACAGCTTGTGGATATAATAACTATGATATTGTAATAGTGCTATTCTTTTTTAATTAATGAGTTGTAACTAAGATTTGGTGATACTAGTTTTCATAACTTTAGGTTAAAATATAATTTTAACTTATATGTGATACTTATTTTAAATTTGGCCATTGTATCAAAAAATCTTTTGATTTAATATTTATATGTACAATTGTTTTTAATTTGATCTTTATATGCTATACTGAGTATAAAGATTAAATTGCTCTATAGTACAAAAATTAAGTTAAAAATAAATGTCGCATATACTAATCAAAAATATATTTTAACTTATATTTTTTTGTCTTTATAAGTGATAATTATTTTCAATTTAGTTCTTGCACTTAATTGTGTAATAGGTAATAGAGACCAAATTAAAATAATTCTATATATAAGAATTAAATTGAAAACTTTTTTTATATAAAGATCAAATTAAAAATGAGTATCACATAAGGATCAAGAGTATATTTTAACCGTAATTTTTTCTAAATGATATTATTGTCACACTTTGATTGGAAGAAAAATTAATAATTCATGTCTCTATAATTCAAATAAATTAATTATATGTATTATTTATCTTTTTATTTAAAAAATAGATAGAAGTGTAATTTAAAATTTCCTTTTTAGGTCAGGAAAGATCCAAGGCTCAAAGCCTTAAACTATGCTGCAAGAATAAGACGAAAAGGAGATCCCTTGCACGTCTTCCAGAGGATATGCCCATTGCCGTTAGGAGGAAATTCTTGTTCTTAAAAAGCAATGAGGACAGAGAGTGACCAGTCTGCAAGGCGATTCGCTAATCTATTGCTTTCTTGGAGTACTGGATGGGCAACTCTCATATTTCATTCCTAGCCAAAGTAGCTCTTAGGCAGTTTGACCATTGTAGCATAAAGATGGGTTTCTGAGCATAATTTAAATATTAAAGATATCAAAAAAGCAAAAGAGATTTTGACATACTAATATAAAAAATAGCATTTTTTTTAAAACAAAAAAAATTGTATACACAAGGGTCATACAACTAACATTTTTGTTGTAAGTGGAGCTTTGAGTGATTTTTATGCAGAGCACAAATCTGAACCTTTACAAATATCCACTTATATATATACTACGTGTTTGTTTCTCATTTTTCAACCATCAAAACGCTCACTCATTAGAAGGGAAAAAAAGACTTGTTAAAAGAAAAAAAATGAATTCATGCTAACACCATTTGGCGTTGGCAAAAATCAAAACCAAACATACACTAATAATTGTCAATTATTAAGAAACAACAGAACCGAGAGAAATACTATAAGCTGAATGAAAACTTCATTATCAAAAAGTGTAAAATTGAAAGTTATCAAACTGTAATTACAAGCAATCTTTTATATACATTAGGAATTACTAACTAACAGTAAGGTAACTAACTGTTAACTAACAACTAACTGCTTAATTGATAAATAACTAACTCATTAACTAAATAATGTAACATAAACTTGGTGACAGTTGTTGTTTACGTGACAACAATATTTGGAAAAAGTGAAGTTGATGTGGAAGCTAATTGTGGATTTGAATTTGATGATGTGGTGGATGTGATTTTATCAGGTGATACCCCCCTGACGAGCGCCGAACTCAGTCAAAATTATAACCGAAGTTATTAACTAAGTTTGCAGTATAGTGAACAACACCGGATCGTCTCCTCAAGGATCGTAAATGCAATTTGATCAAATCAAGTGAAAGTTAGAAAAAAGGGGGGTTTTGATTGTTCAAGGATTACAATGACAAGATCTGAAGAAAAATAACAATTAAAAGAATAAATCGATTCAAATCTATCCGAGATTGAGTGGATTCAATCATAGACCTTTCAACAAACATTTGAAGTACATTTGAATGGTTAACTTGGATCTAACCGAGATCTCAAGATCGATCCGTAATTCATACAAGACAATCGTCTTAATTCAATTAACAAGTAATAAACATAAATCTGCAATCGCACCATTCATGTAGATATATATCAATTTAAGCACCGAATTCAATTAACCTAGGCATCAATCAAGAACCTAACCTCTTCAATTACGTGATTAGTTCAGATCAATCAGGGCTTCTAAATTTCATCACAATACTTAATCTTAAACCAAGATCAAATCGATCAAACATAAACAATCACCATTCATGCATTCAAGATCAATAGAACGTAAGAAGAAGAGAAGAGGAATTCAAATATAAATCAAATACATTACATAATCAAGGTCTCAAGAATCCAAGCCACAATCTCTTCAAGAGTCCGAATTGACTTTAGAAGTGACTTAAATTTCTCCATTACAATGAAGGAAAAATATACAAGAAACTATGAAAAGCTATCTCTAACACCAAGTGTGTGTTGTGTTTAGAGCTCTCCACATGCTTCCTTTTATAGAGGATTCAGAGTAGTAGTAGATGGGTAGATGAGATTAGTAGGTGGAATTAGTAGGTGAGCTTGGTAGGTGAGATTGGTAGGTGAGCTTGGTAGGTGAGATTGGTAGGTGAACTTGGTAGGTGAGCTTCCTTGTCTCCGAAAGTATTCATTGCTGAACTCATTGATTTCGTCATTTCTGAGCCAAGTGGTCTTCATGAAAGTTCTAGGAAATTGTCTAAGCTTTCCAATGGCTCTGGAAGCACCCAAAAATTCGTCCTACAGCCCAAGATATGACCCAATTATTACAGACTGTTCAGGACTAGTTTCAGCACCTCTGTTTTGACTTTCAGACCCAATATCTCCATCAAGGAGCCCGAATCAAGTTTTGTGTTTGTCATGAAAGTTGTACATATGGGTCTTAACTTTCAGATTACAAATTTTCAGCCCATTCTATAAACCCAAACTCGAATTATGTTCTGGTTACTACACACTGTTCGGGTTCCAGTCACAAATCCCGTATTCTGATTTCCATGCCCAATTAGCTCCACTAGATGTCTGAAATTGACTTTGAGCTCTTCATCAAAGTTGTAGAGCTCTCTCTTATCTTTCCTACAAGGTAAAATTCATAATTATCAGACATTTAGAACTCAAGATATGGCTAAAATACAGAAACAGTGTAAGACCCGAATAATGCTGAAAAAATCAATTAAGTCTGATTCGAGTTCAAACTTACAAAACATAATCAAATTCAGTCAATTAAGTACATGAAGAGTGTAAATAACTAAATATAAGGGTTTCTTAATGAATAAAATATGTGATTATCACCCCCCCCACAAACTGGAGAATGTATATCAATCATTCCCAATTTGAGAAGATTGGCAGAGAAAGATTTTAGTGGAAGTAGTTTAGTAAACATGTCAACAGTCTGATTAAAAGTAAAAATAGGTAACAAGTGAATAAGGCCAGAATGAATCTTTTCTCTAACTATATGACAGTCAATTTCAATATGTTTAGTTCTTTCATAGAAAATGAGATTTGCTACAATTTGGAGAGCAAAGTTGTTATCACAGTAAATGCTGGTAGGATTTGAATTTGAGATATGTAAATCATATAAGAGATATTAGAGCTATTGGACTTCATATGTGGTTGTGGCCAATGCCCTATACTCTGTCTTGGAAGAAGACTTTGAGATAGTGGTCTACTTCTTGGATTTCTAGCTTATTAAAGCATGTCCCAAGAAAATGTAGTAATTAACCAATTATGGATCTTTTGGAATCTCTGCAACCAGCCCAATTAGAATCTGAAAAACATCTAAGTTGAAGATCTAAATTGGATGGAAAAAATAAGTATTTTCCTGGAGAACCTTTTATATACCTGAGTACTATCATGGCTGTTTGATGATGAGCAGAAGTGGGATAAGCAACAAACTGACTTAGTTGTTGAACAAGAAAAGAGATATCAGGTCTTGTACTAGTCAAGTAAAACAGTTAGCTAATTAGTTTTCTATAAGCAGAAGCATCACTTAGAGATGAACCTTGATCCTGCTGGAGCTTGAGAGAATGCTTCATAGGTGTCTTAGCAGGTTTGCTGGCCAAAAGATCAATGTTGGAAAGAATCTCTAAAGCATATTTTCTTTGACATGGGCTGATTCTTTAGAAGATCTAGCTACCTCTAGACTAAGAAAAAACTTTAAATGACCAAGATCTTTTATGGTAAACTTAGAATCTAAATGTTGTTGACCCTTATTATTTCTGACAAATCATTATCTGTCAATAAGATATCATCGACATAGACAAAAAGTGCAGTGAAAGAGTCATTGGAATTCTTAATGAACAAAGAATGATCTGTAATGGAAAGACTATATCCGTAGGCAAGTAAAGTAGTAAACAGTTTGGCATACCATTGCATGTTGGCCTACTTGTGTCTATATATGGACTTGGTGAGTTTGTAGACTTTATTAGAACCAGTGGGAGGAAGATTAAGTGGTAAAGTCATATAGACCTCTTCATGAAGATCACCATGTAGAAAAGCAGTATTAACATTCAATTGATGAAGATGTCATTTATTTGCCTCAACTAAGGACAAAAGTACTCTGACAGTGGTCATTTTGGCCATTAAGGAAAATGTTTCAAAGTAATCTAACGCTTTAGTTTGAGTGTAACCTTTAGCTACAAGTTTGGTCTTGTATCTTTCTATACTGCCATCAGCCTTGTGTTTTATTTTGAACACCCATTTGCAACCAATAGGTGATTTCCCATGAGGTAATTCAATGAGAACCCAAGTCTTATTCTTAGCTAATGCAGATAATTCTGATTGTATGGCTTGTCTCTAACATTCATGTTTAGTTGCTTGAGTATATGTTTTAGGTTCAAAATTGGTGCAGATTGAAAGGCTAAATATTTTGTGATTTTGAGATAACTGATTATAAGAAAGGACAAATGACAAAGGATACAAAATACTTGAATTATATATGGTTGTTGTTGAGCTAGACAGATTGCAATGATAATCCTACAAATATCTTGGTTTCTGTTTTTGTCTCAATGATTATCTCACAGGTATGAGAGAAGCGTGATCAAAATCAGTTTGATATGCAAATTGATTATCAGTAATAACCATAGGCTCAGGAACAATAGTGTGTGATTGAGGCAAATCAGTGTAATTAGGAAAGGCAGGATTGTGTAGTGGGAGAAGAAATTTTAGGGTGTTATCAGACTTGACATCAGTTTGTGCATATGGAAAAATGGACTCATAGAAGATGACATGTCTAGATATAATGGTTTCTCACGATTGGAAGTTATAAAGGATGAAACCTTTAATTCCTGGCTTGAAATCTAGAAAAATGCATTTTCGAGACCTAGGCTCAAATTTAAGTCTATGAGCAGTTTAAGTAGAAGCAAAGTACAGTGAACCAAAAATCTTCAATTGAGAATAATCAGGATATTGTTTGTTCAACAATTGATAAAGGCTTTTGTTTTTCAACAAAGGAGTAGGAATTCTATTGATAAGGTGAATAGAATGAATCACAACAAATGATAAAAAAAGATATTGGTAAATGAGATTGAAACAAAAGTGCTCTTGTTACATTCAATATATGTTGGCGTTTCCTCTCCACAACAACATTTTGTTGTGGAGTTTCAAAGCAAGATTTTTGATGAATGACTCTTTTTTTAGCATAGAAAGCACATAGTGCAAACTCAGAGCCATTATTAGTTCTTATCTTTTGAATTTTGGTATGAAATCGAGTTTCAACCATATTGAAGAAAGAAAGAATATGGTACTGAGTTTTACTCTTGTTTTTCATAAGATATATCTATGTATATCTTGAAAAGTCATCTACTATAGTTAAAAAATATTTGTTTCCTTGAATGGATGGAACACTATAGGGTCCCCAAATATCAGCATGTATAAGTTCAAACACTTTGACAGATTTAGAAATGCTAATGGGAAAAGGCAATTTTCTTTATTTAGCTAAATGACAAATATTCAATTGTGTACAAGGAATGGAAGAAAACTGTGAATGAAGAACTATAAGTCTTTCACTAGACAAATGACCTAATTTGAATTGCCAAAAATCAAATTTAGAAGTTGAAACGGAATTACAATATTGAGACTTCAACCAATCCTTCTTTGCAAGGCTGGTGAGATAATACAATCCTGCTTTGCTTTAAGCTAAACTAATCTTCTTCAAGGTGCTCAGATCCTGTATGACAGAACTAGATGGAGAGAAAGTTAATTTGCAAACAAAAAAGACAATTAACTTTGTAACAGAAATTAGATTGAAAGAAAACTGTGGAATATACAACACATCTATAAGGTAGAAATCTGAAGAGAAATGTATGGTGCCTGAATGATGAGCATTAATATGATTACCATGTGGTAATTTGACTGAAATGGGAGTAATGACTTTATATGAGCTAAAAAGATTAATATCATGAGAGATGTGATCAATAGCATCTATGATTCATCTATCTAGTTGAGAAAAATAAGACAAAACAGTACCTGAGCTCAAAGGAGAAAAAGAATTTGAGGTAGGTGGTGTTACAACACCAACATTAGTAGTGACTTGATTGGATACATGACTAGCAGATAGTTGTGATTGTTGAAGCATGGTCAAAAGACCCTAATATTGTTTTGGGGTAAAGAATGATCCTGACTTGAATTCTGAGTTATGTTGAACCATCTTGGAGTCATTATCATCAACACTAACATGATCAGATTCAGTACTTACAACATTAGCAGATGACCGAGGGTACTTTGGTTTATAACTTGGTGGATATCCATGCTTCTTGTAGCACACGTCCACTGTGTGTCCTCTTTTTCCACAATGAGTACACTTTTTTCCATTTGATTTAGTTCCTTTAGCAACCTGACTAACAGTTGAAGCACTTGAATTTTTATCAGCAGTGTTCACAAATATTCTTAGTACATCAACATGGAAAAGCTATCTTTTTTGTTGAACAACAAGTGAAAAGACTTTATTTATGGAAGGAAGTGGATCCATGAGCATGATTTGTGACTTAACATGCTAAAATTGATCCCCTAATCCTTTTAGAAAACAAATGATATGATCATGTTGTCTATATATCTTCATTGTAGAAAAAGCAGCACAATTGCAAGATTCTCCACATGAGCAATTAGGAATAGGTCTGAAATTTTCAAACTCATCCCATAAAATCTTGAGTTGAGTGAAATATGATGTAACAGAAAGATCTCCTTGTCTAAAAGAATAGATTTCACTAACAAGCTCAGAAATTCGAAAAACATCACCTTGTGAGAATCTTTCTTTGAGTTCTGCCCAAATATCACATGCATGATCAATCCATAGTACACTCTAAGCAATTTCTGGTGTCACTGCATGAATCAACCAAGAAACCAGCATTGTGTTGCAACGTTCCCAAGTTGGAAAGATTGGATCTAAGACTTCAGGAATTGGAATTGTGTCAGCAAGAAATTTCACCTTATTCTTGGAGATGAGTGCCATCTTGATGGCTCTGCTCCAAGTATGGTAATTAACTCCTGTTAATGGAGAAGAAACCAACAACAATAAAGGGCTTTCATTGGGGTGTAAGAAAAAAAAATTCATAAAATCATTGGTAAATTCAACCATTGTAAAAGATCAAAGAACAAGATGGAAAAAGAAAGAAGAAACTGAGTGTGCAGTAGAGTTCTTAATCTGATACCATATTAAGAAACAACAGAATCGAGAGAAACATTAGAAGATGAATGAAAACTTCATTATCAAAAAGTGTAAAATTGAAAGTTATCGAACTACAATTACAAGCAATCTTTTATATACATTGGGAACTACTAACTAACAGGAAGGTAACTAACTGTTAACTAACAACTAACTGTTTAACTGATAAATAACTTAACTCATTAACTAAATATTGTAACAGAAACTTGGTGACAGTTGGTTTTTACGTGACAACAATATTTGGAAAATGTGAAGTTGATGTCGAAGCTAATTGTGGATTTGAATTTGATGATGTGGTGGATGTGGATTTATCAGGTGATATATTAAGAAATAACAGAATCAAGAGAAACACTAGAAGCTGAATGAAAACTTCATTATCAAAAAGTGTAAAATTGAAAGTTATCAAACTGCAATTATAAGCAATCTTTTATATACATTGAGAACTACTAATTAACAGTAAGGTAACTACCTATTAACTAACTACTTAACTAATAAATAATTAACTCATTAACTAAATATTGTAACAGAAATTTGGTGACAGTTGCTGTTTACGTGACAACAATATTTGGAAAATGTGAAGTTGATGTGAAAACTGATTGTGAATTTGAATTTTATGATGTGGTGGATGTGGATTTATCAGGTGCTATCAATTAAATAAAAAACTAATAATTATAGATATTAAGTTTAAACAACCCGATTAGGATAACTAATTTCTCTTAATTTAAACTAGAAACGTACAAAGTACAAACTCACAACTCATTAAGTCGATTCTGTTGTATTAAAAAAACAGCTGTTATTTGACACGATTGCTTTTACAAAAATAAATCACTAATGAAGAATCCACATTGTTGTCTCAATTAAAATGGAACAAATAAAAAGATACAGTAATAACTTATGTCTCATTCAGATACAGTAATGACTATTCGTGTGTTGTACTACGAAACACATTTTGTGTGATATAGCATTTTCCTTATATGTATGTAGAAAAGTTGAAGGGATAAGAAGTGGGTAGGTGCAATGCAGAAGGATTTAAGTAGAAAATCCAAATGAAAGAATGAGATGATCCATGGTAGCTCCCTTTGGGGATAACAACACAAACCATGATATACACGGTGGCCTGTCTTTATGGGGTTGATGGGTCCCCTTCGCATTTGGTATCAGCTCCTCCATGCGCGACCGTTGCGACGTCGTCCTTTCCAACCCCACATGTGGAAAGCTTCCACCTTGTGAGTTATATCCTCCCATTCCAACATGTCCACCCACCCCTACACCTGCTGCTACAATTCATGTTTCCTACCTTACTCCTACTTTTTTTTTTTACCTCACATCACAACCATGTATTGGTGTACACCCTTTTCATGTTTCATGCCTCAAAAGGTTTCTTGTTTATTTCTATGTTTCTTTGCGTGTCATTATGTGTGTGGAGTCGTGGATGAACCGTATATACGTTACCTAATGGTTAATGAAAGCAATTCAGATTTTTTTTTTAAATATAAAATAATATGTTTTATTGAATATTGAAACATATTGTATTTTTTTTCAAGAATTTATACTGGGAAAGAAATACTAATGAATAGGATGCTGCCTTGCTGGTTTAGATGAAGAATGTAAAATGTAATTTTTTTTATGAATTTATTAAATTTTGCATAAAAAAGTTCATTGCATCAATTCAAAAAAAAAAATTGTCAAAAGAAAATCTAATTTTTTTCCCATAATAAAAAAACACCAATAAATTAATCTGAAGTTTTGTAAGCTAGTAATAGTACATCTTAATTGCTTTCTACAGCAAGAGCACAAAAATGAGAAAAGAGTAGAGCAGGTTTTTAAGCAGTTTTGGAATACTCGGAACTTTGCTTGTGTTCAATTCCTTGAAAACGTGCCCTTTGAAGGCGCAGAAACTGAAGGACATTGTGCAACTTTTTAATTATGATCGTTAGCTTTGAATTTGATCAACCTTATTTTGGGGGATCTGTTTCTTTCTTCTTCTTCTTTTTCCATTATTATTTTTTGGCAATCGAGGTCCTTTTTTAAATTTTATTTTATGGGGGAATTAAAAAGTTAGATAAAATAATAAATAAATAAAACGATTATCCTTTGCTCAATCAAAAACCTTAACTCAAAATGACTCTAAATTTCTTTAAAAATTAGTATTTGATTTCGGATTCAAGTTTTCTAAATTCCCTGTAACTTTTGCTTATACGATCTCCCTATTCACACTAACTGGTAATACAAAATGAATAAAAGTTTTGTTAAAGAACACTCTAAAAATATTTGTTAAAGATTTAAAATAGAAATTTTTTATAAAAAATAAAATATTTAATATATTAAGAATTTTTAAAAATTATTTTTATATAAAAAATTTTATTTTAAATTTTTAACAAGTATCTTACGAACATTAGTTAAAAAAATTCATAAACAAATAAAGATATAAATAATTACTGTTTAGAAAAAAATAATTAAATAAATTAATGATAATAAACGTATCAAGCCTATTTGGATTGGGGTTGCTTCTGGGATACGTTTGGAATTTTTATTTGGATAGCTCAAGAAAGGGACAAAAACACACAGTAAGAATATTTAAAACTAGTTTTGTCATGTTAGGAAACGTCACCGTCTATTGTTACAATCCCACTCTGCATCGTTCCCGGAGCCGAAGATTGACCATCGTAACGAGTCCACGCTACTTATCCGATATTTCTGCCTCTATGTGCTCGGTCAAATTTATTTTTTTTAATTTGTCTTTTTATTTTATTCCGTTTAATACCCTCTTCATTTATTTATTTATTCTCCCTTTGTATTATAGTAGTTGCATGCCAATTCACCATGTATCGTAAAAGACTAAAACCTAATCTTTCTTTTTAAGGTGGGTCTATTCTAAAATATTTTATCCTTTGTTCTTTTTTTCTTTTTTTTTGATAGCAAGTGGGGGCAAAGCCCAACAGGAAAAAAAGTTAACTACTTACAAAACGATCAAAGGAAACATATGCAGCATAAGCTAAAAAAGCTACAGATAAGAAAGCTGGTAAGGAACCTATAGCCTGGCAATCCAAAGGAAGAGAATGAGCATGTTTTGACAACAAATCTGCACAGCCATTTCCCTCCCTATAGATGTGTGTAAATCTAACATGCCAATCTTGATGCAACAAACCAAAGCAAGAGTAGCTGCACAGGGATGAGAAGCAGGAACAACGGAACTAATAAGCTTCATCACCATTTGGGAATCCATCATCTCCACCTCAACCTGTTTAAAACCCATAGAGAAAGCTGCTTGGAGACCATCATAAACTCCCCACAGCTCAGCCAACGTTATAGTAATGTTACTAATGTTAGCCATTAAGCAATCTATGAAGCCACCACCATCGTTCCTAAGAATCCCACCACACGCCCCAAAACTTCTATTAAGGAAGGCAGAGCCATCCACATTGACCTTTATCCAACCAACCTGAGGAGGCCTCCAAGAAATCTGGACAAAACGACCCTGTGAAAAGAGATAGACTGGCGTTGAACACCCAAGGTAAGGGAATTCTCTCTAGCCAAAGCAATAGCTTTCAAATGCAGATTACTTGGAAGATCATTAGCATTTTCAAAAAGAACAAAATTTGACTCCAATTCAAGTTAAAACAAAGTCATTCAACTTCTTCTAATTTTATACTATGTGTATATTTTATTAAGTTAATAGAGTTGAAATAAGTGAAAACTTAATAAAATAAACACATGACATAAAATTAAAGAGAGTTGAAAAACTTTCTTTCAATTTGAATTGGAGTCAAGTTTTATCCTTTTGAAAACATGTCTATTCCTATTTTTTCAGAGGGAGGAATAGACAATAGCAAACGTAAGAGGCCATTGCTCATCCAAAGAACCAGAACAGTCCAAAGAAATATTAGAAAGGATTCAATGTTGCAAGTTCGACGAGAAGAAAGAGTGGCAATGCAAGGTAGGAATCAGTGCACCCCAAACCTCCTTAGCAACGGTGCAGTCCCAAAGAATGTGAAGGATAATTTCAATATCATGGCCACAAAGAGGGCAAAAGCCATTAGTAGTTAAGTGGCGTCTCAAGCGATGACTATTAGTTAGAAGAGCATCACAACCAACAGGCCACATGAACGAGCAAATCTACCGAGGAGCATATCTAGCTTCCAAATTTGCTTGAACACATTGGAACTAGGCTGGACCATATCATGATAGAAGCTAGTGCTAAGAGTCTCACATCGTCTATCTCAATCTTTCAAGTACAGTTTATATATATATATATATTAGGTCACTCCACTTAACGTCAATTAGTTTTAGGTTGGAACCTCACATGGTATCAAAACCAAGATCCCATCCTCGTAACCTACTTCACTAGACTTCTCCCGTCTACTTGGCTAAACTATTGATTTTAAGTTGGAACCTCACAGTTAGTATAAGCAAATTTAATAGAGAAAGTATCATCATTTGTAGGTAACCAAGCCACCATATCCTAAAGACCATTCCTCTTAGGAGGAGTAATTGTAGCTATAATATCAAGGAACTCTTGTGGAAGTGTCGTGACTAGCATTTTTAGGTAACCGAGCCACCATATCCTGAAGAGTACCATCATTTGTAGGTAACCAAGCCACTATATCCTGAAGACCATTATACCTAAGAGGCATAATTGTAGCTATAATATCAAGGAACTCTTGTGGAAGGGTTGTGGCTAACATTTCCCAATTTCACACACCTTGAGGAGTTGGTTTTAAGTTAGAACATCACAACTAGTATAAGCAGATTTAATAGAGAAAGTACCATCATTTGTAGGTAACCAAACCATTATATCTTGAAGACCATTCTGCCTAGGAGGCGTAATTGTAGCTATAATATCAAGGAATTCTTGTGGAAGGGCCGTGGCTAGCATTTCTCAATTCCACACACCCTGAGGAAAAGAAAAGTCACTAGCAGTAGCATTCAAATCCAACGAATCAGATATAGCAAAATCTCCCAGCCTGTGAATTCCTAGTAACCAATGATCATACCAGAACCTGATATACTACCCATTCCCAGTACGCTAGATAAGATTATTATGAAAGTGACTTCATGTTTTAGAAATATCTTGCCACATATTAGAAGCTCCAGTTTTCCTCTGCATTCTAGGAACAAGGTTGGTACCACACCTATATTTAACTCTCACAACTTGAACCGAGAGTGCATCACGATGGTGAATGAGGGCCCAATCATTTTCATCATAAAAGCACAATTCATGTTCCTAGAATGACCAAAACCAAGACCACTAACCTCCTTAGGTTGACAAATATTCTCCCAACTAATCAAGTGCAGTTTCCTCTCATTCTCCAAAGAACTCCATGCAAGATTCTAACATAAAACTAATTGTTATAAAATATAGTGACTCGATAGATATATAAATTGCACCATAAGATTGAGATAGGTGATGTAGGACTCTAACACCCCCCTCCACAGATGCATAGCCGAAACAGGTGAGCTTAGCGAAATATACGACAGAGAAACCTAACGAAATAAGTGACAGAGAAGCTTAGAGGAATAGGAAAAAAAGATGAGATCTTGACTTTGATACCATGTGAGATTCCAACCTAAAAACAATTAGTGTCAAGTGGAATGACCCAATAAGTACATAAATCGTACTTAGAAGATTGAAACAAATAATGTGAAACTCTAACACCCCCTCCACAAATGTATGGCTGGAACAGGCGAGCCTAGCGGAATAGGCGACAGAGAGAACCTAGCGGAATAGTTGACGAAGATAGAATTTTGGCTCTGATACCTTGTGAGATTCCAACCTAAAAGTAATTGGTATCAAATGAATAGACTCAACATGTATATAAATAGCACTCGGGAATATTGAGGCAGACAATGTGAGACTCTAACATCTCCCTCCATAGATGTCTAGACAGAATAAGCTAGCATAGCGAAATAGACAATAAAAAAGTCTGGCAGAATAGGTGACAAAGATGAGATCTTGGCTTTGATACCTTGTGAGATTCTAACTTAAAACCAATTGACATCAAGTGAGGTGATCAACAGATATATAAACTGTACCTAAAAGATTGAGACAGGCAATGTGGGACTCTAACACCCAAAACAAAGTTTCGGGAAGCTTTATCCACCTGATCGCAAATACTAACATGCATTAATTAAGTTTGCATAGCATAATTTGGAATGGTAGCAATAGCTGACTTAGCAAAGGTAACCCTTCCAACTAAGGACAAAGATAAGGCCTTCCACCCATTAAGACAATTATGCACTCTATCCTTGATGTATCTATAGGTACCCTTAGTAGATCGATTATGAAGAAAAAGTATCCCTAAATATTTACCTAAATCATAGGTAAGATGAAAACCAAAAGAATCACTATGCTCTCTTCTCCTAAAATAATGAACATTCTTAGAAAAATAAATACAAGACTTATCTTTATTCACCTATTGACCAGAGCTCTCACAAAAAAGCTCTATAATACCATTAATAACATAAACTTGTTCCTAAGAAGACGTCGCAAAAAGAACAAGATCATCAACAAGCATAAATGAGAGCTTGGGACCCCTCTAGACAAATGAATAGGTTCCCAGAGCTCATTATCAACTGCCAGAGTACTAAGTTGCAAAAGTCTTTCCACACATAAGACAAAACTATAAGGTGAAATAAGGTCACCCTATCAAATTCCCCGAGAAGAAAAATAGGGGTAATCTCTTTACCCTTCCACAGAATACTTAAGGATGACGTGGAAATGCAATACCAAATCAACTGGACCATGCAAGAAGGAAAACAAATATCAACCAAGGTATCTCTGATAAATTCCCACTTAATACGATCATAAACTTTCTCTAACTCAATCTTGAAAGCCATAAGCCCCCTACCTCTCTTTTTACATCTCATAGTATGAATAACTTCCTAAGCAATAATAACATTTTTTGAACTCTATCTTTCGGGAACAAAATTACATTGGTTGAGAGCCACCAGTTTAGCCATCACCTCTTTCAATTTAGTAGCCACAATTTTTGTAATAATTTTAAAACTAACATTACACAAGCTAATCAAACAGAACTGCTTAACAAGTTCAGGATTATTCACTTTTGGAATCAAGGAGATATGAGTTTTGTTCGTATCTCTAATGACTTTTGGATTATGAAACACAGCTTGTACCCAGTGAAAAATAATGTTTTGGACAATATCCCATTGAGACTGATAGAAGAGAGCATGTAAACCGTCTAGCCCTAGGGTTTTGAGGCCTGCCATAGCAAACAAAGCTTTACGAACCTCCAATAAAGTTACCCCTGCTCCCAACATATTGACCTCCTCTTCATTAAGCTTCGGAAAAGCTCTTGAGAGAATGAACTTGGAATAGGTCATCATCCAAAAATAACTGGCTATAAAAATCCCTAACCATATTTTTCAAGAGGGACGGATCCAAAATCTGCAAACCATTGACTTTATGGAATTCCTTCTTCTTCTAGTTGTCGCAAGCCCATAAAAATACTTAATGTTCTTATCACCAAACCTTTGTTTTCCTTTTGTTCTTAATTGCATGTGAAAATGCACAAGGATTCCTATTATCTATAAAATGACACAATAATTTCAAACCTAGTATATCAGTCACTATTTTCTTTTTTATTGTTGTTTCAATTCATATTGTAAAGATTTTTTTTTTTTGGGTAGAAATTCATATTGTAAAGATAACTACTTTGATCAAATCCAAAAGAAAAAAAAAGTAACCTACTACTTGATCAATGAAATAAATCCCTCCTATCACTAGTCGACAACTAATTAGCATGTTGGTAACTAACAAAAACAAATCAGTTTTTTGGTGTAAAAAAAAAAAACAAATAGACAACTAATTTTGTGTCATGACTTATGAGTATTCACCAAAAAATGAAAAAAAGTTTGTTTTACGAGTAACAACATCTCCATTATTGCCGGGTCACAAGCTGAAAATTAAATGGCTAGTTAATGGTAGCATTAATTAGTGATTGCTTAATTATCATGATTCATGTATAATTGAAACAATATTTCTTACCCCACCTAACCGTTACTTTTAATTACAAATGACCCACTTGTAGTGGTGAACTTATCATTTTCATGACTGAATTAAAAAAACAATGAAGCAAATCTTTATGATCCTTTCTTCCCTGTCTCTCTCTCAATCTGTGGGAAGACCTTCTAGAAGATTAACATAATTTAAGGAACAGGAACTACGGCATTAGCGTAAATCAAACTCGTGATTGTGTGAGAAACTTCCAGTTGGATTCTTCTTTTTTTCTTTCTTTCTTTCTTTCTTTTTTCCTTGTGAATAATCATCAGCTCATCCAATTGGCCTTTGAATGAATATTCAAAAACCAATAATAAAGTTAAAACGAGGGCGCTAGCTGCACATGGAGATGAGCAAGTCAAAAATAAAAACCATTTGAGTTTGGTTGGCCTTGCTCTGTATGTGTGTTCAAATTCTACCCACACACATACCTCAATCCATAAATAGGATAATATATATTTGTATGCAAATGGTGACTCCTGGGTGGGAGTCAAATAGAAAGAGACAAGGATCCGAAATTTTTGTACTAATATACTTCATGTCCGTAACAATCTCCTTTTATTTTCTTCATTATATATTTGGAATCGAATCAACACACCCCACCGTCACCGATATCCTTCACTGTCTTCTTTCCGCGCGCCTGGCGAGGAAAATTTTATTTGTATGCGCACAATTTTATATTATTAATTAATAAATTATAAAATGCTACTTATTTAAAAATAATAAGATTTTAATTATTTTAATATATAACACATTTTTATTAAATAATGATGTGAATTTTACATTCACTTTAAAATTTGACTGGTTCCTTGTTATAAATCTTGATATAGAATATTCAGATTTTGCTCTGAGAAGGTATTAACATGGAAAAAAATCCAATAAAAAGAGGAGCACATCATAACTTGTGTTGGTGCCGACTGCTGCGTCCTGCGTGAGTGATGATCGACTGGGTGGACTGTTGACATCTGTGTACTTTGGTTGGTGAGTGGTGAGTAGTGACTGCGGACACCTTAATTAGACTGCAAATATTTTTCAGCAGAAATAGATAATCCAGAAAATTGTCCTCCCATTCCCACTCCAAGCTTTGGTAGTATACTGTTAAAAAATAGTTATGTGCAATACCACTCTATCATCATCAATGAACAGGCATGTCATTTCATTTTTCTGATGAAGGTTTTATAATTAATTATAGAGATATTTTTTTCCTTTGTTTTTTTGTGGTAAAAAGAATAAAAACATGAAAGACTGAAGACAATGCAGGGAGTATACTTCCTATTACCTGGTGATGAAATGAAGCTAGCAAGCTATATGTATATATATATTTTTTACCTTAGCTATATTTGATTGGTTTGACATACTATTGGGCATTAAAGGTATCATAATGCTTGTTTAGTGTGAGTCCCACTTGAAAATGTGAAATGGCGTTGGAAATGTTCAAAATCCATGGCTTCTAGTGACAGATTAGACAATACTAACACCATCATGAGAGAGAGAGAGAGAGATCATGTGATACTGTCACCCTGTAAATTTGTTGGAATAATGATTGTTGCGGGTCAACTTCAACCACATCACTTTATATTTATGTAAAGTAATAGAATTAGGATATAAATTTTTAAAAATAAAGTAATTAATTTATAATCAAATCATACAAATTATATAAATATAAAATAATATATATAAAAATAATATTATTTTATTTGTTAAACCTATATTGAATAATACTTGTTATATATTTCTTTATTTCATATCTCTTCACAGAAACATGAAATGACAACATTAGATAAAGAAATATTATTTGCATACATTTCAGTTTCATTCACTTCACCAACAACTATCTTCTCTTAGATAATAATAAATATAAAATTGGTTACGTATTACATGTGTGCATATTTCTTATATATGAGGATATATGGTAGAATTAAAATATAAGAGTATAAAAATTATGCAAAATCATCTATAATTAAATGATAAAAATCATGCATATGTAAAGTGATATATATGAGGAGCATAATAATAATTTAATTTTCCGTTTTTGAAGAAGCACTTTTTCATGGAGCCCAGGACCTACCAATTCTTACCTGAAATGCCTGATGCTTTTGTAAATTCAAATATTTACTAGATAATTTAATTTCGATCACAACTAACAACTACAGGTTATATAGCGCACAGTTGCCAGGACTACTTTTTGCTCCATGTCCATTTATTTATTCTGTCGTTCAATATCACACAATCACCTTTTTCTTTCAACCCTACTAGTGTATCATGTAGGTATGTTTGTTTTTCTGGCGTCTTGGATAAAGAATTGCAATCTAGAAGGCGCAACAAGGAGAAGCACCCCGTAACTGCACATCGAAAAAATAAACAGAGAGAACATGCTTTGCAGAGTTTCAATCAAGCATAAATGTTTTAAAATAATTGTCGTACTAATATTTTATATATATTGTATTGAATATTTTGATAGTTTTAAATAATTTTTATTTATATATTTTTTTTAATTTAAAATTTTTATTATATTAATATATTATTGTAATGTTATATTTATATCCATATTTATTAAGTTTCAATTTTCAAAAACATGGACCGTAGACTAGTTTACATGGTGCAGTCATGCAGAGGATATAATGCTTGACCCATTTGTCCTAACCCATGTCCATAATAATTTCAAAAGTCTGATATTTTTAAGCAAGGACAAAGGAAAGGACAAAAACGAGAAAACCAAAATAGGAGAAAGCCCAACCTGATTGATCATCGCAATTTGGGATGGATTGGATTGTACAACCCTTCACTAAGTCACCTGATCCTGAATAAGTGCATGTTTAGTTCGGGTTCTTTAATAATGAAAAAAAAAAATTCAGCCAAAATCTTTTATTTTGAGCATTTTGATTATAAAGTTTTCTGAAATTAAAAATAAGCTACTAATCCAACAACGAAATGTCTTGAACAAAACGATGCCTTGTTCTTTTTTATGGACAATATTTGGGATCACTGATACTGGAGCGGATGTGAGGTTTAGGATGGACCCGAATATATCAATAGTCTTTTTCTGAAGCTAGCATTTTACATCAACATTAATTCTAGTTATTTATTTTATTCTTCACAAATTAAGAAATTCTTTATTTGATTAACATTTTGCCTTAGCACTGTACAAGGTCTAAGCAAAAATTTATGCTTGTGAAGAAACTCATCAAAATTAATATCTTTTGATATTAGTTGAGGCGGATAGTTTTTCTGCTCCCTTCTTTTTCAAGAGCTTAAGTTGGTGAAGAACATGCATGCACATGCACCTGTAGTGCCATTATGAGAGTCTCAAGCATATGGGTAATTCTTGTTTGGGCCATTAAACATATAGGTAACCACAGTACCATTATTCCTCGAAGCCCATCTAATGATTTATCCAAAAGGGTCGGACTTTATAAACAAGCAGGCGTGGCAAAACTAACTCGAGAATTGAGATTCAGGCCTATGAAATAGTAGCCAATAAATGGTCATTGAACTTTATTTGTTGTGTAGACAATAAAATATTATCATTTATCTAATTGTTGTAGTATCTTGTCTTATTTGTATTGGTATAAAAATTTAAAAAATAATTAAAAAATATAAGTCAGAAATATTCAAAAGTATTCTAAAAATATCAAATACAATATGTATCGGATATCGATACAATAACTATTAATACTTCTTAGTAAAAATCAAGAAAAATTTATCTCAAACCATTCTTATCCGTTGGCCCAAAAAATTGTTAGCATTTCATATTTCCAAGAAAAAAAGGAAGAGAGCATTACTATCTTGACATAGGGGTGTTTCAGGCTTAACATGTCATACTAACTCGATTTGACCTGAAATTAATGAAGACATGTTAGTGTTATAAAAATTAAACTTGATGTGTTTTTATATCAAGTTCATATTATAATTCAATTGTTTCAACCTGATTTAATATCTTAAATTATTTTAAAAATTTATATTTTTTTTATAATTAATTATAAATAATAAGATTTTTAGACTTAAATTAATAACGTTTACATAATATGATAATATATTTATATTTATATTATTTATTTTAAAATATATATTATAAAATATACATTAGTTTTGATTTATTACTTTTATCATCTTATGAAATTTAATATTCAAATTTATATATTATATATATATCGAGTTAATCCGATTTGAGTTCAAGTCTATAAAAATGACTTAATTAAAATATCAGATCAGATTTAATTAGATCAAGTCAAACTCATCCCATCTTGTCTCATGTATACTCCTTTGGTAGGCTCTAAATTCGAATCAGATTCCAAATAATTATATCCGTCAATTTTCATCCAAAAAAAAATTATATATGTCCGTCCCTATTTTTGTTTTTTTTTTGGCTCATTACTGAAATAAAAATACATATTTAAGAATCATACCTCAAATAGCATCAAATTTTTAATTAAATCTCTAAAATAGCATCAAATTTTTCTATAAAATTATTTTAATTTCGAAATTAAATCTCTTTCAACAATCGATTGCATAACCTCCAAATTTTCTTTTATATATAAGAGATATATGGAGTCAAAAAAGTTGTTTCCATTAAAGATTTTGAACTGCGGATTATATTGTATTAATTAAATTGGTTAGTTAGTTAGTTAACACAAGATAAGAATTGGTGGCCAAACACGCCTCACTCTTTCATAAATATGAAGTATATCCTATCATTTTAAAGCTGATGGGACTTGGGAAATGGAAACCAGAGAATGAAACCGACCAAAGAAACGGATAACTTTAGTAATTGTTATTTCAAATTTTCAGTTGGTCACATATCACTTTATCTACTTTCGGTCTCAATATTTGGGGGATGATCCCACTTGACGTGACTTTCTGGTTGTTCCCTCCATGGCGAGATTGAAGAGACAAACGCCGACAAATATAAAACATCCTCAATTCCTCATGGCTCCCTCAAAAACGGTTGATCCATAGAGCCAATTTACACGTTACTACACAAGTCACAGGTGTCGCTCGCTTGAAAATTCAATGCAAGATATTTCCATGTCGTGAAGACGTGAAAAACAAGAAACTAAATAGTTTAAGGAAGATAATAATGTTTCCTCAGTTCTTTCTAACTCGCGTGGCAGTTATATCTGATAGCTCAGCGCAACATGTACTACCTCTCAGCACGACAATTGGCAATAAACGAGTGCAGCAACTTTCTTTTTTTCTTTTTTTTTTTCCGGTTTATACCGTCTTGTATCTTGTTTTTGGTGGTAGAAATACAAGATTGTAGTTGTAACGCCCATTCAAAGTTCTAATACTTTGGTAGAAGACTAGAACTTGGGAACCGGCCACTTTCAATCAATTATATAACCTATTTTAAAAAAGTAATGAACTCAAGAATTTAAATATATTTTTAAAGAGTTTTCAGTGGGTTTTCACTATTAAAAATGTAACTCAACATCTAAACTTGATCACATACAATTACACATTTGCAAAGAAATAAATCAGTCAACTGAAATAGAACTTAAGTCGATTGAGAATAGGACATAGCAAAATGCAGAATAGAAAGCAAGTAATCACCTGAATCAAATTTATACAATTTTTGGGTCTGATATCAAATGTTTTTTTTTTTTTTTCGTGTACTTAAAGTTTAAACTCGATCCAGGAGGAAAGGAACATCCACGCATTACTAAATGAGTGATTAAGTGATTACTTACTTATCATATGATTGATCTTAATATCCTTTTATATTACTATTTTGAATAGAATATAGGCGCTAAAAACAAGCTCAAAGAATAATAACCATTGTTACGTTATTAAGTGATTTGAAAATATTAGTAGCTTTAAGTTTGTTCAAATGTACTAGGAGTGACTAGTCCAAAAAACAATTGTATTAGGAATGAACTATAGTAGTGAGAGTTTTAAACAATTTGCAGTAAGTCATAAATTTAAACTCTCATTTATTGTAACAAAAAAAAACTGTAGAATAAGATGGCTAAACTTTATATCACAAATTCGTAAATAGTTTTAAAAAAAGCTTGTACTCAAGTGTTACATAAGAGACCTGCGAGTCTCAAATGTCTTATTTAATTTGAGGATTTTTTACTTTTTTATTTTAATTTTTTTAATCTCAGCTACATATTCTGAGGTATACGTATGGACATCTCAAGCTTGAATGAGTAAAACCTTATTTTCATATATCATGTCTTTTACAATTTACTAACTTATCAGTGTGTGCGTATTTAGTTAATTTGTTATTGGTAGTTAAAGTTAGTTGTAGCAGTTAATTAACAGATTATGAGAAGTCCAACATGTATATAAGTAGTAGTTTTATCGATTAAATGATAAGAAGAATTATCTTCTCTATTCCACTCTCTTAATTCTTGATCAATCCTGCATTTTTCACTCTTGATATGGTATTAGTTGTATTTTCCTTCTTTGTGTTTTTCTTCTCTTTCTGCATTTGATTTTTTTTCTCTCTGTTCTTTCATTGATTGTTCTTATTCTTTGCAATCATGAATAATTCTGTTGATGATGCTTTCAATCCATACTTTTTACACCCCTCTGATCATCTTGGTTTGATTCTTATTTCTCAACCACTATCGGGGGAGAATTACGGTTCTTGGCATCGAGCAATGAAAATAGCACTCAATGCCAAGAATAAATTTGGATTTGTCGATGACTCCATTCTTCAAACAGCTGAAGATCCTCGCTTGATTTCTTTTTGGCAAAGAAACAATGATATTGTTTTCTCATGGATCTTGAATTCACTCACCAAAGAAATTACTACTAGTGTTGTTTACTGCAGCAGTGCTTCTGAGCTTTAGAGTGATCTAAAAGATCTGTTCCACCAAAGGAATAGCCCAAGAATTTTTCAGATCAAGAAAGATCTTATCACTTCCACTCAAGGTTCACTTTCTGTGAGCCAATACTACACCAAGATTAAAACTCTTTGGGATGAGCTTGGTGAACATCATCCAATGAATATGTGCACATGTGGAAGTGTTCGTCCATTCAATGAATATCATCAAAGGGAGTATGTGATGCTCTTTCTCATGGGCCTCAATGATGCCTTTTCTCAAATAAGAGGTCAGATTCTCATGATGGATCTCTTGCCACCAATGGCTAAACTCAACTGCACAAGGTAAACAAGGCAAAAAGGAACGTCCTTTATGTACACATTGTGGAATTTTGGGACATACCAAGGATCGTTGCTATAAATTACATGGTTTTCTCCCTAATTATGGAAAAGGAAAACCAAAACAATTTGCCTTAGTAAATCAAGTTTCGAGCACAAGTCAACCAACTAATCAATTCCTCTCCTTTACGCAACATCTCAAGGTATCATCAAGGCAAATTCTCCAAAACCAAGTCAACCTTTATGTACACATTATGGAATTTTGGGACATACTAAGGATCGTTGTTATAAATTGCATGGTTTTCTCCCTAATTATGGAAAAGGAAAACCAAAACAATTTGCCTTAGTAAATCAAGTTTCAGGCACAGTAGCTACGACCACTGAGTTATAATCAGTTGATTCCTCTCCTTTACAGTTAACATCTCAGCAATATCATCAACTGATGCAAATTCTCCAAAACCAAGTCACTCAGGCTACTCAGCCTCATGTGGGTTTTGTTGATTCTAATACTATAGGTATTCTTTCATCTGCTAGTTATATTCTTGTTATACATCAGTTTGCTCTTTCTACTAGTTGTATTAATTTTCCAGCTTAGTCAAAATCTTGAATTTTAGACTCAGGAGCAACTAGTCACATTACATGTCATTTGTCTAATTTCCTTTATTACAAGTGTTTTAATGATTTTTTTGTTATCTTACTTGATAAGTCTAGAGTACCCGTGTCTACCATAGGTTCTGTTAAACTGTCAGAAGGTCTAATCTTGCATAATGTCTTGTATATTCCTGTTTTTCATGTAAATCTGATTTCTATCAGCACTTTCTTAAATAACTCTTCTTGTTCAATTGTGTTTACTGCTAATACTTTCACCATCCAGGCATCCAATCCATCAAGGATGATTGGGAAGGTCGAACTTGTTCAAGGATTATATCTATTCACACCAAATGTCAATACATCAAAGTGTGATGCAGCTTCTTCATCAGTAAATTCTCACAGTGTTTCAATTACTGATGCTATTTTTCCTAGTTCTAGTATTGTTTCTGCTTCTAGTTTGTATTCAAATTCCAATTCTTGTTTGAATACATGTCCTACTGTTTACAATGTTTCTATTCAACCATGGCATGCAAGATTAGGACATATGTCATCAAAAGTTTTAAACTAATTAAAAGATAAATTTTCTTTTGATCATTCTACTTCTTCTTCTGACTTAGATTGTCATATCTGTCCATTAGCTAAACTTAGGAGGCTTTCATTTGTATCTCACAATAATATGTCTCCATTTCCATTTGATCTCATCCACTGTGATATCTAGGGCCCTTACCATCACCCTACATATGTTGATAAGAGGTATTTTTTTTACTTTAGTTGATGATAATACAAGGTTCACTTGGACTTATCTATTGAAGTTGAAATCAGACGCTACTTCAATTGTTATGCAATTTTTTAAGCTTGTTCAAACTCAATTTGGCACTGTGATCAAGCAATTCAGATTTGACAATACTAAGGAATTGGCACTCACTGAATTCTTGCAAGAACAAGGAACCATACACCAGTTTTCATGTGTCCAGCGACCTCAACAAAATTCAGTAGTTGAGAGAAAGCATCAACACCTTCTTAATACTGCCAGAGCACTCTTCTATCAATCTAAGGTGCCTATTGCATTTTGGGGAGATTGCATAGCTACTGCCACCTTTCTTGTAAACAGGTTGTCATCCCCTATATTGAAGAATATGTCTCCTTTTCAACTGTTATTCAACAAGACACCAGACTATAATGCATTAAAAATATTTGGTTGTCTTTGTTTTTCATTTTCTCTTTTATCCAGCAGAACAAAATTCACTCCTTGAGCCATTCCATCTGTTTTTGTTTAATATCCAATGGGATATAAGGGGTACAAGTTATATAATTTAGAAACAAAATCATTTTTTGTATCCAGGGATGTAGTCTTTCATGAGTCCACTTTCACATTTCATTATATTCCTTTTTCTCTAGATGTTCCAGACCTATTTTCTGACCTTATTGTTCCCAATCCCTCACCAGATTTACCTTCTTCCAAAATTATTGCTTTAGGACTTCAAGATCCTGTTGTTAGTCCTGCTTTACTTGAACTTGATTTACCATTTCATTATTCCACCAACAAAATCTGCTCCAACAACCACCATTCCACCACATGTTCCTCCAACCTAAACAAGAAGGTCCTCTAGGCTTACCAAAACACCATCTTACTTCCAAGACTATGCCTGCCAGACTACCCTTTCCTATCCTTTTTCAAATCATATGACCTTTGATAAATTGTCCAATGCATATAGGTCTTTCATCTGTCAAGTGTCTTCAGCCTATGAACCACAGTTTTACCATCAAGCAAAAACCTCCATGAATGACAGCAAGCTATGACAACTGAACTACAAGCCATGAATTCAAACAATACTTGGTCTTTAGTTCAATTACCCCCTGACAAGCACACAATTGGCTGTCGTTGGATTTATAAAGCTAAATATAAATCAGATGGCTCTATAGACATGTATAAGGCCAGGTTAGTGGCAAAAGGCTATACACAACAGCCTGGAGTGAATTTTTTAGACACCTTTTCACCAGTTGCGAAATTAACAATTGTTACGGTCCTTTTAACTATTGTTGCTGTGAAGAAATGGCATATGTTGTAACTGGATATCAATAATGACTTCCTCAATGGTGATCTATTTGAGGAAGTGTACATGGATCTTCCACAAGGCTACTCTACTCCAAAGGAGGGTCTTGTATGCAAACTAAACAAGTCCATTTATGGGCTTAAACAAGCTTCAAGACAGTAGTTCCAAAAATTCTCCTCTGCCTGGATCAGTGCAGGTTTCACATAATCCAAGTGTGATTATTCTTTGTTCTCCCTTGGTCATGGTTCAAGCTTGGTTTTTTTTTACTAGTCTGTGTGGATGATATAATAGTTGCTGGACCTAATCCACAAATGATCACACAGGTTCAGATCACTCTACAGAAGTTGTTTAAATTGAAAATTTTGGGAGACCTTAAGTATTTTCTTAGTTTGGAGTTAGCTCATTCTTCCAAAGGCATAGTTTTATCTCAATGAAAATATAATGCAACCTTACTGCAAGATACTATTTTTTTGGATTCTAAACCTGCTGATCTACCTATGGATCTCACTGTCAAGTTAAATGCTTCAGATGGTACTCCCTTACAGGATGCTACCCAATACAAAAGACTGATTGGAAGATTAATGTACTTAACTATTTCCAGGCTTGACATTACCTTTGCTGTTAATAAGCTAAGTCAGTACATGTCCAGTTCGAGATCTCCACATCTCCAAGTTGTTCATCACCTGCTTCGATATCTCAAGAAGGCTCCTAGTCAGGGTCTTTTCTTTCCAACTACAAACAACCTTCACTTATCTGCATATGCAGATGCTGATTGGGGGAGCTGTAACGATACTCGAAGGTCCACTACAGGACACTTAGTATTTTTAGGTGATGCTCTCATTTCTTGGAAATTAAAGAAACAACCAACAGTTTCCAGAAGTTCAGCTGAAGTTGAATACAAGTCATTGGCAAGTGTATCTAGTGAGCTCACGTGACTTCATAATTTGCTCAAGGATTTTGAGATCAAGTGGGAGTCAGCCAATATTTTCTGTGATAATCAGGCTGTCATACATCTTGCATCTAATCTTACTTTCCATGAGAGATACACATAGAAATAGATTGCCATTTTGTCAGGGAAAAAGTTTCAGCTGGTTTCATCAAACTTATCCATGTTCAATCACGACATCAATTAGCAGACCTCTTGATCAAACCAGTTCAATCTCCTCTATTTCATCAATTATTGGCCAAAGTTGGGAACTGTTGATATTTACTTCCCACCTTGAGGGGGGTTTTATAGTTTACTAACTTATCAGTGTATATGTAGTTAGTTAGTTTGTTATTGGTAGTTAAAGTTAGTTGTAGCAGTTAGTTAACAGATTATGAGAAGTTCAACATATATATAAGTAGTAGTTTTATCAGTTAAATGATAAGAAGAATTATCTTCTCTCAATTCCACTCTCTTAATTCTTGATCAATTATGCATTCTTCACTCTTAATAATGTCTTCCATTTAAATGTCCTCTCTTTTCAAATAATCTTGATTTTTTTGCATCATTTTTTTCTCACATCACTTTTTACATTATTTCTTATATCGTTAATCACATCACTTTTTTCTCATCATTTTCCTTCACTTAATCACAACCATTAAAAAGTATGATGAAAAATTATGTAAAATGAAAAATAATGCAAGAACATTATTTTCCCTTTCCAAAAACCTTAATTCTTACATGCATGTCATAGAAACCTCGTAAAAGATGCAAGTATACTATGCACTTGTCATACGAGGATTCTATGTATCAAAAAGTATCAGAAAGGATTCTGCCATGATTGAGAATTATGGTAGTTAGTTATCTTTATCCTTTTTTAATGGAATGGTAGTTTGTTATCTTAGTAGTTATCTTAGTAGTGAAGCAAAGCATAAGTGTCGATGATATAAGGCCTTCCCCGGTCAGCTTAGCTAAAATATTTCGTTTTCATTGAATTAAAGCATAACACGTCATTAATTAATTTATCAATGATAAAGATTTCATTGCGGATAAGATATATTATAACAAAGAAGAAGAAAAGCAAAGCAAAGACCGTTAATTAGTTAAAGGCGAATGCTAAATATTTATAGAAAATGTTATTTTATTAGTGACAGTGATTGAAAGCGGTTGAATAGAAATTTCTAGTCCTAGCACTTTTGCGCGCGCCAGGACCAAGTTACTTGTAATTGGAAGTTTGAATTTGAAATGACATCATTGTGCCATACAAGCATACTGAGTATATGATTTCTTTTCCTTTTTTCTTTTTGAATACAAATGTGATTCCTTTGCATGCCAATAATTAACACAAAGCGGATTAGATTAACTGCATAAGTTGATCGCAGAATTATCATCAAAACTTGATAGAGCTAGGCACACCTTATGTGCACTGTGCAAAATGTCCATAATTTTTACTATGAATAACAGTGGAAGTTCAAAAGAACACCCTGTCAGGCAAGAAGCCGAAAACCAAAGAAGCAGATACCATTTATAGATGAAAACAAGAGGCGTTTCTTGTTGAAGGAGAGCATGATGGATTTATAGTTTGACTTTCGTAATGCTAATTATCTGGTATTCTGTCTAATTGCTAAATAAAATAAGAAATCAATTCAAAAGTTAATCAACCAAGATTGAAATGCTATTATACTGGCCAGGTCGCAACATTTTTTTTCCCCAGTTTGCTTAAAGACTTATAAACTAGTGTAGATTAATTAACAAAGAAGCAGCGGAAAAAAGTTTTCGTTGTCAATGAGATCAATTTGGTTGTCCAGTTTATGAGGAGACAGGCATACTGATAAAAGGAACATACAGAGTCGTAAGCTACGCCATAATTTGCTTCATTTTGCTTGGTATGGAAGCAACAAATGCACATGTAATTAATGTAAAAAGCATAAAGATGTAATAGCAAAAAGGATATACTTTAAAGGATAAGAGAGACATGATAGGATAAACTATCATATCCTATTTGAAACTATTGTTTGGTGAGGCAATGATGATATGATAAATTAATCCTGTACTTATCCTATCCCGATTATTTAGTTCAAATTTATCCTGAGGAGAAATTGAAGCTAACTCAACAGGATAGGATAAGGTGATTTAAAGATGATATAAAAAAATATTTTAAATATAAAATAATTAAAGTATAATAAAATATAACATAGTTACTAAAAAAATATATAATAAATATAAAATATTTAAAATAATAAAATACTAATAATTAATTTTAAAAATTATTTTTATTTGTCTCAAGGCTAATTTTGTTATTTATATTATTTTAAAAACTGAAAAATATAAAATTATTCTAATAATTTAACTATATGTAAAGTAAAAACTAAAAATGAATATTTAAAATTATAAAAAATTAATTTAAGTTAAACAATATTTTCAAAATTTTAAAAATTATATGTAATTTTATCATAAGGATAAATTTGTCTTTTTATATAATTTTAAAAAATTAAAATTATAAAAAAATAAAATCAAATAAAATATGAAAACATTCTGAATAAAAAAGAAAAATTTTAAAATCATACTAAAATTATAATGTTATCCTCATTTAAATCTCAACACCAAACGTCGAGATAAGATAATGTACTTATCCTCGCTAATATCCTATTCTACTCCTATCCTGCTCTCTTATCCTATCTGTTCTTATCTTATCCTAACCACCAAACGAGTCCTAAAAGATAAAACCAAAAAGCAATCAGGCGATAGATAAGAGAATGCTTAATAGCATAAAACCAATCCCAGTCACTACTTAGTAAAGAAAACACCCTAAGTTCTCAATTATTTTTTTAAGTAAAGGGATACAAGTTTATGCCAAACGGCATTCAAGCCAATCAGCGTGAGAACCAAAAAATAAAATCTAGAAGAAAATTGCTAAATCAGAAACCCCAGAAGCCTCTTCAATCCAGGGAAGGTCGAGAGTCAATTTGCCATTAGGAAGCCACTCAAAAGCGACCTCGGAGCCATTCAAATGGAGCTTCTTTGGAGATTCACTTGAGTAAGCAAGGAAATTCCCACCACCTTTAACCTTAATCTCAGCACCACTCTCAACATATTCCAATTCTTGAATTGCCCCTCCACTGTTGAACATGTTTGTCAGCCCAATTGGTGCAAATTTGATGCTGCAATGTAGCTTTGTGACTGGCACAAAGCTGTAGAGCTCAAAGGTGGAAGGTTGGATGGTAAACTGGATTGGTTCAGACTTAGGGGTTATCAAACGAAGTTCCTCAGCCTGATTGAGGTACACTACGTACTCCTCTGCCTTGCCCATATGGGCTGCTTCTTGCTTCTGGTCCCATTCAACCTCAGTCACATGCACTGAACCAGATACTGGCTTGTAGCACTCGGGGAAACCCCTGATCTTCTGCACCTTAGGGTCCCAACCAGCCCCTTGACAGTTGAAAGCACCAATAACTCCTCCATACTGTTGTATAAACAAATTTGTTGTTAGATATCATACAGTAATCAATCAAATATTTAAACGATGAAAACTACCAAGCCACTATTGTAGTATTGAAATTTTGTACAAAAAATGTATGTCAGTGAGATATATACCTTATTGAAGTTCCAAATTTTGAGAACAGTTTTTTGGTCAAAGAGAGGGTTCTTGAAAAGGCAATCTCTGGTTGGAAGGGGAAAATGGATGCACTTGGGTACGGTACCATCAGGGAAGACAAGCTTCTTAATTAGATCAAAGTCATGGGAACCAACATTGTCACTCAAATAGACTGGACCTCCACAAATGGCCCTCGAACCAGCATGAAATTTGGCACACACATGGTCCGATTGGAACATGTCCCAATCAGGCTGAATCATCTGCCCCATCCACAAGCTGTTGTAGGAACAGTGAATCATGTGTACCCCTTGTAGCCAGAAGGCTCCCATTGGGTCCCCATTGGGATCTTGGAACCAAAAGTCATCACCTGTAACAAAATTTTGTAAAGTTTTGGTCAAATATTGTTTTTGCTTTCGTCTCTGTGAATAAAAAAACAACAAAAATTCATGGAGTAGACAGTATCCTGTGTGTGTATACTGCTTACCAACTCTTCCCATGGCAACTTGCTTCGTTCCCAGAAAGTAAAAGTCGTTGCACTGCTGCATGCTAGCGATGATTCCACTTCCATTAAAATTCTTGACAATGGAGTTTGTCAACCCATCATAGTAAGACTTGGCAAGCTGGACTCTACCTCCATATTCATCGCACACATACTCAAGAGTCTGCAGTTAGGAAAAAAAAAAGTGTGTACGAGCAAAGTTAATGAATAGTTGGATAAAATAGAAGACTAAAGCTAACTTACGTTAAAAAAAAGAAAAGAAGACTCACATGAATGACGTCCACTTTGACTCCTGTAATACCAGATTTGGCAAGATAAGAGTGTATAGAGTCGTATAAGTCATTGGCTTGATCAGGATGAACAAGCCCAATCGAACCTTTAACGATGTTCACCACAGCAAGATCATGCATTGTGCCATCAAGGCCTGGGGAGAGTTTGCAGGGTATTATCTTGGAATTCAGGTGTGTGGCTCCTGGCCTCACACCACCCCAAGCACCACAAAGTGCATGCCATACATAAATGTCATCCAAACCTTTGAATTGAGTCCTCAAGTCTCTTGTGAAAGCCTTCATCCCATACTCCTCTACTTTGCAACAACAGCTTCCACATTCTTTCTTTTGAGGGGTGCTTTGCTCACCACCAAAGAGATCATTAATTTCTTTTTGTACCAGCTTGATCCTGGACTCAATCTCAGTCAAATTGCAACTCAGAGATAGGATGGCATCGTCGTGTTGATTCTCCAAATGCTCAAGTTCAATTCCCTTTGCTATCAAGGCCTTAATCTTCTTTGGGTCAAAAGAAGGAGCATTAGGACCCAAGAGGAGGCCAGCTTTGTATTTCTTGAACTTGTCACCTTCATCAAGCCTATGAAGCCTTGCAGTCATTTGTGAACCACCTAGAACAAGATTTTTGGTGTCCTCACTGGGGTCATCAGCATCCAAATTGATGCTTTGCCAGCCATCATCAATGATCACAAACCTTGGAGACACGCCACCCTCAGCAAAATCCTTCAGTCCATGGAAAACTCCAACGGGGTCCACGGTTAAATAGAATGCATCCCAAGTGCACCAACCGAACTTATCAATCAGGTTTGGCAGTGTTTTCTCCTCCAAGAGCCTGAAGGAATTGAGGTGAACCCTGAGAGCACTATAGGCCTCTTTCATCAAGGTGTAAGGGTTTTCAGAAACATGAATATAGGCAATTGCACCAAAGTTTGATGCTTTCACTTGGCTAGAACCACTCTCAGCCCAAATCATGACATGGCCATCAGAGCCAGGATGGAGGGCAGACCTGAAATTTCCTTCAATGATAGGAATGATAACCACATAGGACTTAATTTCAGGAACATCAATGAGAACCCACTGGGTTTCCATTTGTAAATCTGAACTAGAATTTCCAACCCACTGAGTAGACCACCAGGTTTTGAACCTAAAGATACTAAGGAAGTCCCTGCCACTGAACCTACCCAAGGAGTTGATCAACCTATCAGAGGGGTCCTCCTGGGAGAACCCAAGAAAGCCACCTTTGTGAGACAGAGAAAGGACACGCTGAAGCAGGGAAGGTTGGGCGTCAGAGGATTGATAGATAGAGAAGAAGGGACTGAAAGAGACATTCTGTGGGACTTCAAAGAGCAATGGGACACCTCTCACAGTGAGCTTCCCATCAGATAAGTCAAAATTGTTTTCCAAAGACTCGGACTTGAGGAGTTCCAAGGTGGAATTTACTGGGTCATTGGGAGGAGCCATGGAAAATGATGGAAAAGAATAGAGAAACAGAGGAAACAGAGAAAAAAACAGAGGAAAAAAGGCTGAAATGATTCAAAGCTGTTAAGACTAGAGTAGAAACCTTGGTTTGAGGAGTGAAGAATGCTAACTCTAGTGGGGTATGTACACACTTTGAGGGCAGGTTTTATGCTCAACAAATATTGAAGATCAAGTGTTCAGCAAATTTGAACCCTATATAAAAGGGAAGAAATAAACTTGGATGGGCCAATATTTAGTACACTTGACTAATCTGTGAGGATTCCAAGATCACAGGGATTCCTCGGAATATATGAATCAGAATATGCAATAATTCACAAGTATGGATATGGAAGCTTTTCAAAGGAGAGATTTCAGTAGATTAAATGGGCGAAAATTATAAAGCAGAGAAATTTATGCTATGCTATTATATTAGGTATGAGAACACGAGAGTAAGAATAGTACGTTGGCTAGTATCACAGGAAACAAATACTTATTCTAGGTTGGAACTTGGAAGTGTGGCACTGGACAGGCAGGGCTATGTGAATATATATAGGCGAAAACTGGAAATGTTGTGTCAGCAAAATTGGATAGAAAATAGAATCAAGATGATACCAGATATATGAGTGCGGTTGTTGATCATGGTTGTTTTCAATGCTTTTCTGGACATTTTCTTTTCCTAAATATTATTTATTTATCTTCTCTTTTTATGGTAAAAGAACCACCTTAATTCTTAGTTATTCTTGAATGAAAAGAAGATTCAAACATTGTGTTACAAAATTAAATGTTCAGACGTTGACAATTTTATTAACGCATTTTTTTAGACATTTTTTAATATTTATTTTATTATTAATTTATTTCATATACTTAAAAAATTACTAAAAAATATTAATAATATTTATTTTTAAACTAATAATAAAATAAATATCTAAAAATATATATTATTAACATTTCTTCATATCCATTTCATACGGCCATGATTTCTTAGCTATATATCCATCCATATAGAATCATAGATTCATCTGGGGGCTCTCTTTTTTATTTATAAAAAATAATTTTAAATAAAAAGGAGTTTTAATTTCTATATTTCATAAAATTATGACATATTCTTAAAGTATAATAATTACATATTTTAGATATATCATACTATTAATTTTAAATTAATAACCTAAAATTTATATAAATTATTTAAAATTAATGATAAAATTTTTTCTTACAACATATATTTATTGTAAATTAAAAACATGCTAAAACTTCTCATATTTCATTGATTTTGACGTACGAGAACTGGAAAGTTCTAATGGAGAGTTCACACGTCATATTATTATAATGCTGTAAGCTAAGCTAAGCAATTATTGGCTTATTGCATATATTTTAAGTGCAATACACTAATAAATTAATTTAATAAATCTTGATAAACTTAGAGTATTGTAAAATTTAAATTATTGTATAGGTTAAATTTAGGACATTAATTAATTAAAAAATAAAAAAAATCTGAATATAATAATACATTCAAAAAACAAAAACACTCCTACATAGCACACTCTATATAATTTAGATGTAATATATTTGAAGTATTCTAAGATTTACCTGCCAAGGTGCTCTTATTCTAACTTAAAATCTTATTCATCATTATTTGGAAAAAGAAAAAAAATTCTTGATTTTTTTAGATGTAAGGAAAAACTCTTGAATCAATTATCATTTATCAACATATAATTTTTGTGAGTTCTAAACAAATAATTACTGTACAAAAAAACCAATAATAATTTTATAAACTTAAATCATTATAATTGATGTAGTATAATAAAAAAATCACATCCAAACATAAAGAGATCTCATATTTAAAGTTTTATTCCCTAGCCACTTCACATATTTCGACAAGGGTCCATCTAAATATACTACTTTTTATTTTATTTTTTGTCTCACACATAGTCATTGCTTTCTACTTTTTAGAGGGAGGGTCGGGAACATAGAGGAAAGTGTGGTCCTTCTCCTTGTTGAATCAGGTCCAAACTTAAGTCTATATCGTCTTATTTGAAATAAAAAGAAAGACTTCACATAAGATCCCATATTCTTACATAAAACCTTGCAAATTTTGTTTTATTTTTTGCTATTATCTCTCATAAATGTTTTGTCATGCAAAAACATTAAACAAAAAACATGTGATTCATGTGTGTTGATCTAAGTAAAAGAGATTTCAGTCTCTTAAATATATAATCTTAGATTCGATCTTAAGATTAATATATATGAAAATAAAACTGTTGAGAGGAGTCTTCGTTTAATTGTTTGACTATATCTTAAGAAATTAGTCTCTCACTTATTATGTAAAGATACTTGATAATATGCTAGATTATCTATTTTTCCAAAGCCTTTTGAGTGGATTTCACCGCTTAAGCCCAACTTTTGACGTTGTTTTGACCTTAAAACAGTTTTATTTTGTCCTTTTAGTTGATCCATTTTTGTTAGATTGAGTTCATTTTGATTAAATTATTGGTACTTTAGCTCATTTGCCATTATTTTGTTGAAGCTCAATGTGTCAAAGAAAAGAACTCAAGAAAAGAGGACTTAAAGCTTAGAAGGAAGATCAAAAGCAATTTTGTTGAAATCGGCGCTTAGGCTCTGATAGAAGCGGCGCAGGGCGCGCTAAAGTGCATTAGAAGATATTCTGCGGACGTTGAGTACCTAGGCGCTCATGTCTCATGACGAAAATGCGTTTTCGGCGCCAAAAAGTAGCGCCTAGGCGCCCATACCAGTATAAATTCATCTTTTTTGAAATGGGAGACGTTTTGGGGAGCAAAGAAGAGCCCTATTTTGGAGTTCTACGGTGGATTTGAAGAGAAGAAGAGTGGGAACTCAAATTTTCTTCAATCTTCCATAGAGTTTTGCATCTTCTTCCCTATTGTTTTAGTTTTTACATCTATTTCTATGTCTAGCTAAACTTCCCCTTATTGGGATTAAGTGGATTTTGATGGAACTTGATTGATTTTTACATTGGATTCAATTAATATAAGTTGCTATTCCTATTTTGAGTTTATAATCTCTTCTCTTAATGCTTTCTAAAGATTGATTCTCTTTAGAATGATTTTAGGATTGTATGTTGAATGAAAATTTGATATATAATTTGTCTAAGATTATGAACCTTGCTTAAAAAGGAATAGTCATTGATTTGCTTATTACCTCTTTGAATTCTAAACCATAATGCTTGTTATCTCTTAAAAATGGTTAAACCTAAGGAATTAGGAGTTGATATTTTAGAGAATTCGGTGACAAAATGGGAATAGTAGCTTGTATTAGTTCCAATTGATATGCAACAAGTGAAATCAAATGAAGCTTGATCCCAACTCTTTTATAAATTGAATTTCAATCGTTTTGCATACCAAGTATTTGATAAATTGCTAACTATAAAAACTCAAAAATATTGTTTGTAATTTTGTTTCTTTTGATTTTGTTATTGTTATTGGAACTCACTTAAATCCAAATCTTAGTTTAAATAGTAGATAATTTCATGAATTGGTATTCGGCCATCGATCCCTGAGAACGATATCCGATTTTTCACTGTTTTTATTACTTGACGATCTGATACACTTGCCGTAATCCCATCAATACTCTAAAAAAATCAAAAACATTAAAAAAAAATGAAGAAACCCCCCCAAATTTACATAATATGATTTTCAACGGATTTATAACTAACAATATGCTTATTAATATATCCAACATTAAAAATATATACTTATTAATATTCAATTAAAGGAACTGCTCGAAAATCAAAATAATAAAATAATAATTGATGGTGCTTTATAGAGTAATAATTAAATATAAAATAATGATAATAAAAAACAACGATCGTTCAGGGATTGACAATGATGCTTTAAAATAATGATAATAAGAAAATGAATATGGCAGTCGGTCGTCTAAATTCCACGAGATGTTATTTTATAATATTATTATGAATATGTAATATAATACAAGTTGTAAAATCTTTTGGGACTAGTTTTAAGCCACGAAACATATATAGATACTGACATAAACATAACAAACGATATGAATAAAGACGGATCCAACTAAAAAAGAGTTGGGATTCATAACTCAATTTGTAATTTTTTTATTTTATATATATATATATATATTTTATTTTTTTATATATATAAAAATATTTTTTACTTTTACTTAAAATAATATTGATAATATTATTTTTATCTTTAATATTTAAAATTTTTAGATCTGTCATTGGTAAGGATATAGATAGAAATATACCAAAATAAAAAAATTGTAGAATTCAGGGACTATAAATATATATATATATATATATATATATATATATATATATATATATATATATATATTATATTTATAATTAATTAAATTTTAAATATTCATAATTTATAATATAATATATAAGTTTTAAGATTTATAATATTTTGACATATATTATATGTGTTATTATTTACTATTTAATAAGTTTTTTTTGTAAAAAAACACTATTTCTATTGATATTTTTAAAAATTCTTTAAAACTAACTTATTCTAGTAGAACTAATCATATTCAAGTACATATACAACAATAAAAATTAACTAAAGAGAGTATCTAATGATTAACTTCATTTTGCTCTCTACCATTAACACCTTGGTGGCATGATGACTTAGTCGCATATAGAGGTAGATAGTTAAATGAAAAGTGTGGCCTCACAATAAAAAATATTATGGTCTGGTTAGGATAAATGATACTGATAACTGTGTAATTGAACTTTGATATTAGGTAATTAGTAATTAGGTATACCATTATCTTTTTTACTTTTTTTATTTTAAATTGTAATTAAGTTTTTTTATTATTTTAAATTAATTGTGTCTTGTGGTGTTTTTGACTTGCCTAAACAAGAAAAATATTTTTTTAATCGAACACGTATGATATGTGTATTGTACATGTGTCATTGTGTGTCCGATATAGATACATATCTAACATATAAACACAATATCAAAATAATATATCTATGCTTCATAGATTTTAAGAAAACAAAATAATTTTTTAATATTTAAAATACATCGTCACATGTAAATATAATTTATTATTTTTGTATATTATATATTAAGTTAGAATAAATATATTAAGTGTAAATATAAGTAAAATATCGTGTTTTTAATATTTAAATAATAGAATTCAAAAGAAAAAGAGAAAGAAAATTAGTGGGAGATGCAAGTTGTGGATCTCTCTGGAACATTGACTCTTTGTTTGCTTTAAGAGAAAATCAGTAGAAAGAAAATGAGAGGAGCGAAAATGAGAGGTATATATTATTTTTTCCAGTTTGGCAGTAGAGAGAAAATAAGGAGAAAAGAAAATTTTGGCGTGGGACTCAAAATATTTTCTCGCCTCTGCTGCGTAGAAAACGAGAGAGATTGTATGATACCCATAATTACCATTATACCCCCACATAGTCATATCAGAAAATGCATCTTCGTTCCCAACTTCCCATTCATGTGAGCTCGATGAGACAGTGAGAACCCCCGAGAGCCCCTCCATCTTGTTTTCAAGCATCCCTGCCGTGTGACGGCAACGCCTGTCTCTCCCTTGCTGCAGCGTCCTTGCTCCGTGGTCGTCGGTTCGCTTAGATCCAACTGCTCCGCTCAGCTCCAAGCCCACCACTCTGATCCAGCCGCGCGACGCCAATGCCACTGCGGCTTCCTTGCTCCTTCGTTGTCGGTCCGCTCAAATCCAGGCCCTCCGCTCAAATCTAGTCGTGTGAGGCCAACGTGTCTCTCCTCCGGCACTGTTGCCGCGTCCTTGCTCCGTGGTTGTAGCTCTGGTCAGATCCAGCCGCCTGTTTGTTCGGTCTCAGCCACTGTCTTTCACTTTCTGGTAAGAAAAATCTCTCTTTGTTCTTCACCCACTTCAGTTCAAGGTCACTTCAGCAAATTTTTCATTTTTTTTTATAAAAATCAAACTATGAAAACGAGTCCTTTTTCGTTATATGTTTTACTTTGTGAGTCTGTTTGATGAAATAATGTTGCATTACTGTTCTGGGCTCTGATTATTTGTTTGTTTGTTTTTTTTTTGGAAAATGGGTCACTTTGCTGTTGCTTCGTTGGTCTTGAAGAGGAGTTATTTTTTTTCCATGGTTTTCTGAGGTTGAAATTTTATAATGCTGATGTTCCTTTTTTTTTCCTGGGTTGTTGAGGTTGTATTAGGGGCCGCATATGTCTGAGTTGGATCTACTTTTTTAGAATGCTTGATTAATTTGAGATCATTTAAATCTAAGTCTGAGATAGAATCCTCTTAGAAAGTGAATTCTGAGTTCATATGCGGTTTGAACATATTGTTGTTGTAAAAATGGTTCACTATCTATGGTTGTTAATATGTTGATTGTAGTTTCTGTTTAGGTCTCTTTCTTTGGCATGGGGTATGTAGATTGTTGTGATAATGATAAATCAATAAGCGCCCCTGCATGAATCTGTGTGGTGCAAATTGATTAATTACCAAATTAAGACATTCATTCAGTCCAAAAGTTACTTCCCCTTTCTTTGGTTAGACTTTAAAAAGGATGCTTGATCTTGTTCACCTAGTTGAATGGATGTTCTATACATAGGTCATTTTACATGGATGCTTGTTCTAGACGTTAAACTGGATGCTTGATCTTTGTTTACCAAAAATAGGTCATTTTACTTGGAAATAGTAATATTAGTGTATTGCATATGCAGTTTGAGGTAGTAAAAGCTAGGAATATTGATTTTTGTTTTGCAGTTGGAGATGGTAAAAGCCAAAATTAAGACATCTAAAGCAAAAGACGAGGCTGAATCACTTAAGTTTACTCAAAAGAATCTTATTAACAAGGTATGGATGGAAGAAGCTCTGCACAGAATTTTGGATTAACGTTGCACAATTTGTTTGAAATTGTTACTATTTCCTAGAATTAGAATATGTTTATTTTACTGTAACATCTGCTCATGCTTCCCTATATATGAGCAGTTTAAATTATTATGACTCTGTTATGTGATTACACACTGAATCTTAGTTAAACTTGTGTTTTTGTATTGCTTTCATTGCAAATGATGCCCTTTAATGCTGACTGCTAGTTGAATGAATTGGCTGAACATTGTAGTGAAATCTTCGAGACTGATCTTAGTATTAATTGAGCTTCCATATCAATCAACTCATAATTAACCTTGATTCTCCAAGAAGATAAAAGATATTGTTGTATTGTATCTCCTTAAATTTAATACCTACAAACTTCAATATGAATTGTATGTTCAATGTTGGAAAGTTTTATGATGATAAAACTTATGTGAGACAAAATTAGAGAGGTTTTACATTGGTTAATTTAAAGTGTAGAGTACTAAAGGTTTCTTCCCTCTAAATTATATTTTCACGCCATTGATTGTGGGGTCTCATAATGCTATGAAAAATGGCAATTTATGGTACTTTCTTGTGCCTCCGACAATAGCTATTGGTGTCATGTGATGACTGGTTAAATTGGTGACCAAACCACACATAAATTGTCTACTCGATTAAATGTGAACATATGGTTGTGTTTCTATACGTTTTTGTTCTTGATACTTGTCTGTAGCATTTTTGGTACTTAATGGATGTTTGTATTTTTTTGGATAAAATAGTAAATATTATTATTAGAGATAAAGAAAGAAGTAAAAGAGCAAAGTGATCGTCTAAATCCTCCTTACATAAAAGGAAAGGAAATGTAAAATGAAAAATGAACATTAGAGGCAAACTTATAAACTAAGCTAGCTAATGTTTAAATCTACTATGATTGTCTATGTTGTAAACACTCTCTCCATCTGTCTGTCTGTGTGTGTTGTGTGCATGTGTGAATAGATAGATATGTCAATATAGAGAGAAATGGTTTCTATTTCTCATAGAAAATTTGAAGGTTGATTTTCTTGCTGAAAGCAAAGCACTATTAATTGACATTGTTTTTGTTCCTTTTCTTTTCATCAATTTTAGATGCCAATGGAGAGAAACTCCAAAGCCTATGTATGTACTCCCCCTAAAGGAAAATCAATTGAGCTTGAGCACAAAGAAAACCTGAAGAAATAGGTTTGATTCACTTTATTTTGTTCTTTTCTCCTAAGTAATATTCGACATTTCCCTTATCTGAGTTTTATTTTTCTATAGCAGTGAAGTTGAAAGAGAGTTTGACTTATTGTTTTCTGAAGGAGGCAGGTGGAGATCTACATTTGGTTATCAGTCCAAACAAGTAAGACAAAAGACAAAATTCCAATGTTTGTGGAAGATATTAGAGAGGGAGTGTTGGTCTGTATTCATACACACACGAATTAGTTTTTTTTTCTTATTCTGTACCTTTGCAAACATTTTGTAATGTGAAATACATCAGCAAATACTTAAGTTTATATGCTTCTATTTTTGTTTAATTGTAATATAATTGCTTTGAATGCTAAGTAGTATAAGTAGCATGCAACATATAAAATGTCTTCATTGGGTATGATAAAAAAAATAAAAAATTAATTTGATAAACGAATTAGTGTAACTTAGCTATTTATTAAAGGTTATTTTCAGAAAATGAGAAAAACAATTGAGAGGAGTGACAATAGAGTTAATAGACAAATGATAGTGATGATATAGTTCCTTAATATTTATTGTAAAATATTTATTTAATTTAATTTTTTAAGAAGTGAATCATAGATGTAAATTAAAAAAATACATATTTAATTATATTATAATAAAGGTATAAAAATTATTTAATATAATTTTTTTTTTTTTCATTTTTCTTCACAACTAAATAAGAGAAAAAAAATTTTTTTTTTTTTATTTTTTTTTTTTCATCCAAATAATAATAGAAAAAATGTGTTTTTCTTTTATTTTTTTATTTTTTTTTTTTTATTTTTATTTTTCTCCACATCCAAACAAAGGATGAGAGAAAGTGGTGGATGAAAAGTGAAGTTCAAAGTTAGTCATATTTGTTTTTTTTTTTTCATTATTTGCCAAGTCATTAATTAATGGGACACAAAACAATACTAGCAAATGAAAAATGTTAAAGATGACAAATACCATTTCACAAGAACAAAGGTGCACACGAATTCACGTGGCAGACATTTAAGGCAATAATGATTTTCCAATTCTACCCTCCTGCATTTTCACATCCACCGTGATTGGTTGTAAAACCATTAGTTACTTTTTTTTTCTTTTTTTGGTACGGATGCTATAGCACTTCTGTTCTTAAATACAACCCAGTACAAAACTTTGTCTCAGAATAATATTTATTGGAATATTTTAGTAAAAAAAAAATAAAGGTTAAAGGTTGATAATTTCCCTAATACGAGATTATTATCATAAGAGAAATGAAATTTGTATATTAAAAAATATTATTATTTTTATATTTTAGTTGTTTAGAAATTTAAAAAATATCATTAAAAATAAAATCATATAAAAATAAAGTATAAATATTATTACTCTTAAAAAAATGATGGGTTAATCGTCATTTCAAAGCTATGTATATCTTGTTCTAGTATGGTTAATTATATTTTATAAAAACGAATATATATATGTGTGTGTGTTTGACTTTAGTTCGTTATATAATTTTACGAATAAAGAATTAGATATACTATTATTTTATTATTTAAATTATATACTGGATTTCTCAATAAATTGAAGCCGACAAATTTGATAGAAAGATAAAAGCAATGTCACCCCTTCAAGTTTGAGAGAATGTTATACGAGCAATCTGTAAAAAGACGCAAAAATGAATAAATTTGGAAATATATCTCTATAATAAATTATATGTAAATTTGTAAAATATTTTAGATAAATTTATTAAAAATAATTATTAAATTTATTTTGTATAATATATTTTAAATTATTCAAAATGTATTTAAAGGAGATATAAATTTACATATTATGTTCTTAAAATATAATAAATTTATTTTGAAGAAACCTTATTCATTCTTCTTTACAAAGATTCCATGAACGATTGACGTGCTTGATCCATTATGTCAGTCGGTGTATATTGGCGTTTTGCATTTCTGATGAAAGCGAGGCCTAATATCTGAGAATCTCGAAAATCTCTGATTGCATATTAACAGCGTGTTTTGTTCGGCTTTTTAGCTGAATCTAACAGCTTTTTTTTTTTTTCATTTAAATTGTTGATGGAGAAATCAATTTGTTTGGGTAAATAGAAAAAAGTTGTTGATTGCAAAATTTTGTACGGTAATATATCTTTGCATTTCAGTTGAAATTTGAGCTATTTTTATTTCAGTTGTTGAGATTATTCTTAATATTAAGATGTAAATATTATTTTTTAATTAATTAAATATTTTTTAATTATTTTATATTTATTTTGATAATTTAATATATAAAAATAATTTTTTTATATTTATAATTTAAACGAATAAATTAATTTAAAATTATTTTTTAATTAACATATTTAAATATAATCGATTATTGAAATAATCAAATTTTCAAATTTAATTATTAAAATAATCAATTATTAAAATAATTAAATTTTCACATTATCAAAATACACACTAATTCGTGTTTTTTTCTCTGATCCTATGGCAATCATTCATCAATAAATTATATCCATGTTTTGATCACTCTCATATTTTAAGCGGCGACGAGTTTTTTTTTTTCTGAGTTTTTCTATAGAATGTCTTAATGGTATTTGTTAAAAAATTAAAATAATTTTTTTTTATATAAAAATTAGAATATTTAATATATTAAAATTAAAGAAATAATTTGTATATATAAAAATTATTTTGAATTCTTTAATAAGTACTATTAGAACACTCATTAAATTTTTTAAAAAATTTTATTCTGTCATAATTTTCATTTTTGCTTCCTTTATTGTAGTTTAGGATATTCTGGATTTCAAATGTTCAACTATTCATAAATCAATACTCCCTTCATTTTTTTATTTTTTGTTTAAAGAAATGACATGAGTATTAAGAAAATAATTTAATAATTTTAATTTTAAAGAAAATAACTATAAAAAATAATATTATTCTTTGACTCATTAGAAAAAAAATAAATGTGATTGGTAGATAAAAGAAATAATAAGAAAGAGATAGAAGTTAATTGAGAAAATATTGAGAGATTTTAATAGTTAAATAATAAATAGAGTAAAAAAAAAAAGTAAAATTGATATAAAATAATAAATTTTGTATTGAATTTCTAAAATAACATTTATTAAGAAACAACAAAAAAACGACAAATGAAAAAAAATAGAGAGAGTAAATCATTAAATATATCATATTATTAGTTTTTTAATTAGAGGATGTATATTTAATTTTTTTCAGTTTTTTCACATAAAAAAATTATTTTTAGTTTTTTACTTTTTGGGATGTGGCTTAAAGGACGAGGTTGAGTCCATCTATGAACTGGGCCTAATTACTATGTTTTTTGGTTTGTCTAATAGATCTCAAAATATATGGTTTATTAATGGATTAATAATAATAAATTATTAATTTATTAATTAAAAAATTAATGATTGAGATTGATTATTTAAAATTTTATAAATTTCAATTAATAACATTTAAATTTGTATTTAAATTTAGTTAAATCATTTTTTTTTATTAACTGTACATATAAAAAAATTATAGATTTTAATAATAATATTTATCTACACCTAAATTGACATATAAATCATGTCAAATAAAAAAAGATAATATATTCATAAACTTAAACATAATGGGTCTATAATAACAAATTCTCTTGTTTTTTTTTTTCTGGCATTATGTCAAAGATGATCCATACAAACCTCTCTTCATCATTTTACAAGCTTACCTACTAATAGTATCACCGGGAAGTTCTTGTGCACTTTTAGAGCAATATATTTGTTTAATAAAAATGTAACACGTGTTATTTATAATTATATATGTTATTAGATTGAAAATAAAATATTAATAAATTAAATATCAACAGTTAAGTGTGTCAAACAGGTCGAATCAACTCACGAATCTTGTAGTTTTAATCTAACTCAACCCATAAAATACGGGTTAGGACGGATTCACATGTTGAGAAGGATTAAAAAATATCCCAACCCGCAGTCTTTAGGTTGGATATTTGGAAACATCTAACTCACGAGTACACAATCCACATACATTTTTTTAATTAAAAAAATTATTTAATTATTGTTAAAAAGTCGTTTAGTTGCAGTTTTTTAACTGCAGCTAAACAACCACTAAAAAAAATGCTCATCTAGTGAAATGATGTTATTCCATTTTGAAACCTAACAAAAGACAAAAGTACTTACACAGAGATTGCACATTCGTTCTCACCAATTACTATTTCGGTTACTCACTCACAAATTCCTAATCTCTCAAATAAAAAATTAAATTCCCTAACTTCTTACTTCAAGAATTATAGCGTCTTAAAAAATAGAAAGTGAAGTAATGATTATGTCAATCTACATGGTATGTGTGATAACATTGACTTTAATTGCTTATAGTTATTTGTTAATTGTTTATGAATATTGAAAACTATTAAATTCCTAATCTCAAATAAAAAATTCCTATTTACGTCAAGATTATGTCAATTACTATTTCGGTTACTCACTCACAAATTCCTAATCTCTCAAATAAAAAATTAAATTCCCTAACTTCTTACTTCAAGAATTATAGCGTCTTAAAACATAGAAAGTGAAGTCAATGATTATGTCAATCTACATGATGTGTGTGATGACATTGATTTTAATTGCTTATAGTTATTTGTTAATTGTTTATGAATATTGAAACCTATCAACTTAGTTTAACTTATTTCAGACTTAAATTAGTAAAACTTATTAATTTGTTATATACTTATATATATTTAGTTTATTTGAGACTAAATACGTTTGTGTAAGATTAGTTATGTGAATTAATATGTAATTTGCTATGTTTATATAAAACATATTATGTAAACAAAATTTTGATTTCATATTTTGACTTTTTTTACAAAAAAATTTAAAATATATATATCGGATTCACAAATTCAACTTAATCTAATCAATTCTTGAGCGGATTGGGTCGGACTGAGAAAAAAATTTCTTCAACTTAATTCACTACTTTAATGAGCTGATCAAATTAAAAAATATTATAGAATCTACCTAAGTCACTCAGTCGATACTTGTATCAATGGTTATAAAAATATCTAGAATAATACTATGAAAGTATAGTTCGAATTTCTCTAGTATCTCCACCCACACAGCATTACGTGGCACTTTTATCATAAGCCACATCAACTACACGTGGTACCTTTATTTATAACATATTAGGTGCCGTTAATTCTTAGTTATATGGAATAGTTGTAATTACAGTTAGTTGTAATAACAGGTTATAGGGTAGTTATATATTATTCTTATTGTGAAATTGTAAGAAATATGAATTTTGATCATATAATTAGGAATAGAAATAGGTCAGATCGCTTGTCAGGAGCTTATGACTTGACCTGTTTATTAAACAAAGTAGGTTAAGACATTTTTAAAATTTTGTTTATCTAAAAAGTCAAATTTCAGTATTTAATAGACGTTTTAGGTTTAATTTGTTTAATTATATATATTATTATGATAATAATTATAATTATTAATTTATTATAATATATTAATATTTTTTAATTAAATTAAATTTTAATAAAAGACAATAATTAAAACCAAAGTTAGTGACTTAAAATAAAAAATATATAAAAATTATGTTATAATTTAACATTTATCTCTTATTTTTATAAATACTTATCATTTTTTTACTTTAATCTTTAATCGACGTGAAACTTAATTATGAAAATTATATGTCAATCAGGTATATATGAGAATTTAACTTTTGTGGCTGAAGTAATTATAATAATCTTGGTTGTTTAAGAGATTATTTGAATTCCTTCCCAATTCTGATACTTGGTTCAGTTGTTAGATTAGTAGAACTAGAGCTAAAAAGAATGAAGAGTAAAACGGAAAAGCAGATCAGCGTTACATTCACCAACACCAAAAAAACTAGATCCTACTGGAATGAAGCGTGTCGTGTTGACAGCTTCCATGTGTATCCACCACGTTTCCTCCATGCGACCATACATGAATCAGGTAAGAAAATGAGCATCGTTGGCCATGTTGTTGAGTAATTCTGAAGTACTGCTAGAGTAATAGTCTAGACAGTTTTAGAACCGTTCAGATATAATTTAATAATAATTTATTTTTTATCAAACAACTTGTATACATGGTTATGTGGTGCCGCGTGTTACATTCTTAGGGGAGTAGTGTAATATTCCTAGAGTATATATGAATCTCTTCATGTTGTTTCACTTTTGTATGCTGGAAGCTGAATTGTATCTTTGTTATAACAATAGGTTGTGCAGCTACTGAAGGGTGAAGAGGCAGCTATAGAACCCAACCAAAATTCAGTAGCAACAAAATCGCTCGTTAGAGGCATGTGACCTAGATGATTATACTTGCTGTAATTACTTGAAGGACTTAAACCGCCACAGGCAAGTACTCATGGAGTGATCCTTGATTAGTCCTGCGTGCTGTCTGCTGCATTTTAGGTTTTATTGTTTTCCTCATGTATATTTGTTGAAAACTATGGAATGATCATTGTAGCAGTGTGTGTGTGGCTAAATCCAAAGTCACAAGCTTGTGTTTTTCTTCAAGCTTAGTAGTAGTCTTGTAATTAGGAATGAACTTGCAGGGAGCATTAGTCAAGAAGCAAATCATTACATTTACAAACACTAAAAAAACTCCACCACGAATGATCAGGTCGCATAGACACACCCTATAATTATAACTTGATATATTTTCAAGTCTCACATCAATCAAAGATTAGAGTAAGAAAGTAATAATCATCTATAAAAATAAAGGGTAAGTGTCACTATTAAAAAAATTAAATTTATAGACAGAACAAATTTCATCTCTAAATGTAAAAAATTGTCTCTAAATATTTAGAGACGGAATTAGAGACGAAAATTGTTCCGTCTCTAAATCTGGCCTCTCTAAATATTTAAAAATAGAAAAATTAATTCCGTCTCTAAATTTTAAAATTTTTTTCATATCTATTCGGTTTAAGATCATCTCTTGTTCTATATAATTAGAGATAAATATTACTGTCTCATTTCAAAATCTAAAATCCATCTATAATATTTAAAAAAAAAAATCAAAAAAATTTAGAGATTCACTTTTTTGTCTCTAAATCGGTTCTAATATTTTAAAAATATATATAAAAAAAATAAGCATCTAATTGTGGTTTGCCACAACTAGACACCTTTATTTTATAATATATATATATATATATATATATATATATATATATATATATATATATATATATATATATATATATATATATATTCCTATGCACATGATTATCAAAAATCAAAATTTATCAAAAATCACAATAAATGATCATTTTCCTGAATATGAAATAAAAAGAAAGTACATGCATAATCATTCCATAGTTATCAACTTCACTCATATTCAACTAGACAAATCTTGATAACTGAATATAAATGAAGTTAACCACATACATAAAAAGAAAGTACATACATCATCATTTTCCTGCAATGCATTACCCGTAAAGCCTAAGGCCCCAAACAACAACCAATGTACAAATGAATGTTCATTAATAACAATAGAAAGAAAGTACATACATAATCATCTGAGTTAACCACATAATTGAGCAGATTTATCAACAGCCTATGCCAAAAGACTAACTATAATTGAGCATAAGCAAAGTTCATAATTTTTTCCTTGTGATAACATTGCATGTTGTTTCTTTGGTGCTTATATGACCAAAGATAGCCTAATACATTATGATTTATGGAAGTTATGTAATCACAACACAAAGAAGTCATTCCTACATAGATCTTGCTCATCATTCTACATAAATTAGGACCGCCCAGACAATTAACAAGATAATCATGTCCTTTCACACAAAAATTATAACCAAATTGTTACATTACATTCTGGAAAGAAAAGGACCAAGAGTTCAATCTACTTGGCAAACTATGAGTCATTAGCAGAGGCGATTTATTTATATTATAACCCAGAAATCGGTTATAGAGAGTCAAAGAATAAAAGAGACAAGAATAGTGAGATAAAGAGAAGAGGAACTGAGAGGAGAGAAGAAAGAGTATTTCACACCAAAACTACCTTCTCATAACTCAATCCTCACTTAAATACCCATTCCCCTTTACAGTACAAATTCCCTTACAATCGGTCCCCCATTTTTAGCTCCAAATGCCACAAGGCAATTTGTAACAACTAATTTCCCTTTGTTGCGACTAATTTCCCTTTGTCAGCATAGAGGTTTATCCAGGAAAAAAAGAAGAAAGGATTCATGCATTAGGTTTCACATCTAAGATACTTTGAAATTTTCTATGCCAAGTTTGTATGAATGATCAATGAGGAAATTAAGATCATAAGAATTTTTAACATATATGATTAAATTTAAGGGCTTCTTAGGAGAATGTAATCTGGTAGCAGTGTCCTTCACCATATAGAGAATGAACCCCTCTTTTCTTTCCCAAAATTGTATTATCTAGCAATTCTTTCTTTTCACTCATACATATGATTCTCTCATTCACATTAAAGATCATTTTAGTGCAAAGTAATGTTTGATTATGAAATCATTGATGCAAAGTTATACACACATACCTGTGGTTTAGAAGCTTGGGAAGCTTTTTCTTGTTCCTTAAGTGCCTCCCAAATTCTCAGCACCATTGCCCTAGCACTCTCAATTTCAGCACAAACAAAAGACTTCTCTTGATTAACCAACTTTATAGCATCTTTAGAAGCTTATAGAACAAAGATGAATTCAATTTTTTTTTTAAAAAAAATCAACATATTTAAATGGAAGAACTAGAAAATTAAAAGTAATTCAGAAAGCCCGGGAGAATGGGCAAAAAAATTTGCAGTGGTTAACAGTGTCTAAATGAAATACTAGTACTAGTGAATAATTATCACTGTTGTTGAATATATTAAAGAAGAGGATACAAATCAGAGAAAGTAATTTTCATAGAGTGATCAATTGAATTCCATTAGATAAAATGTGAAGTAAAAAACTTGGGCTAAAAGGAACTAATGATGATTTTATAAAAGTTGACAAGAAAAAGGAAAGAATCAAAGGTTCCCTTCTATGAGATTTTGACACTTCAACCGATTTATGCAATACAAGTTGTAATAGTGTATTTGAAAATAAATAACAAATTTACATGTCAAACTATGAATTGCCTAATCATTATTTTACAATCCTCAAAAAAAATCCAAATGAAATATTGGAATTTGAAAGAAGCATTAATTTTGAAAATTTAGAAACCGTTCCAGTAAATCATAACCATGAGCAAAAAGTTTAGGTGGAGATTCTATAACCATTTACAAAAAGTTTAGATGTTAAAGAAGACCTGTTTGAGAAAGTTTGCAAGCTTCTTCACCTTAAACTTCTCTTGAATCAATTCTCCTTCATTTTGTGTCAACTTAACTGCTAAGCAATTATTAGGGTCCTATTGTTATGCATCAAAATTGAAAGGGAAAAATCAAAACTTGAAGTGTTCAATTTTTTTTCTACAAGCTCACCACACTGCATGATGTAGGAGGGTCCTTCTGCAAATCCTTGAGCTCCTTCAAGATGCGTTTCGATGCCATATTCAAGAGAGCGCTATAATTTTAAATACAATCTTCAAGGAAATAAGAAGGCAGTGAGAATTATGGTCAAACACAATTTAAATTTAAATATACTCATTTCCTTTTTAGTTATTTTTTTCAATTACAGAATCATAATTACGAGTTAAGTTACTTCTATTGTAGACAAAACCAGAGCACACTCCTTTTCCTCCTTTGGAACATAGGTTGAGGGGTAAGATCAAGAGTTCAAGACCTACTAACAGCATGTGCCACTGTCAAACACATCAATTTAAAAGAAAAAGGAGAAATCTTATAAGCTTGTGTGTTTTCCATTTTAAGTCAGAATGCATATAAAAGGAAACTATTGACATTTAATAGAATAAATGAGAAAATAAAAATAAAAAATTATAGATACATTTATATATTAGATTTGAATGTGGAAACAAGTTTGCCCCAATGGTTTAATATGTTAAGTTTTGATGATGACAAATACAAGTCAAAAAGAATGATGCTTATACTACATAGATGTACTTAATAGATTATATTGTTCATGCATGATTATGAATTTTATCTAATTATATTTCACTTAATGATCATGCAATCGAGATATGTGTAGCATTCTTTATATAATATATCTAATAATGTTTTATGAGTTATAATGAATTATATTGGATTTAGCTTTATTTAAATAAAAATATGCAAAGTGTTCTTTATTGCATCTTACATAGAGCATATCTATTAATAATTGATAAATATCTTATTTGAATATGTCTATGAAAGTCTTATATGCATGTTAGACTAATTAGAGTTGTACATTTATGAATCATGCATATGAAGATATTGAATTATGAATTTGGACTAACTATGTTTGTTTAAGTGAGCAATACTTTGTAGGATAGTCTAAGTACTAAGAGTGAGCATTGCAACAAGAAAGTAAAATATCTCAATTATGCTCAACTCAAGGAGAATGTGAATGTCTATTCTATGAAGGTTTTGATAACAATAGAGTCATGTCAAAGACCAAGTCCAAAGGAAGATTAAATGGTATAGCTTATAGGACTTAGGGTCTTTATGTAAGAAACCTTATGGATATCTCAAATATATTTTCAAATCTTTACAAATACTTTTTACATGCTAAAATTCCCAACAAACAAGTTTTGAAAAGCTAGTTATGGTAATAGTTCAAAACTATGAAAAATAGTCTAAGTTTGAGTTTTGCAAAACTAACCTTTGGTTACTCTTTTGATTATAACTTTCAAGATACTTTGAATTTTGTTGTGAAACTTATTTCATTTGAAAATAGACTCAAATATCTTTCCAATGAGTGGTCATTTGCTTTAAACGGATAAGAAATGAAGAAGTTATGACCATTTGCTTTAAACTATGAAATATAGTCAAGTTTCAGTTTTGAAAAGCTGACCTTTGGTCACTCTTTTGATCATAACTTTTACAATACTTTTATTTTTGTTGTGAAACTTCTTTCATTTGAAAATAGACGCAAAGATCTTTCCAATGACTAGTCATTTGCTTTAATCAGATAAGAAATGAAGAAGTTATGACCTTTTAAAATCAGTTTTTAAAACTAGAGTGGTTTATTCGAATAACCACATATTTATTCGAATAAAACACCTAGAAAACATTCCTGAATGTATTTTTAGTGATTTATTTGAATAACCAAAATGTTATTAGAATAACACATTCTAGAAAACATTTCCTGGTGCGCAATAAGTGGATTTATTCAAATAACAAAAGTGTTATTCGAATAACACGACTCTGGAACACACAACGACTATTTTCTTGGCATTAAATGCTGCCATTAATTGTACCCAACGACTCCTTTGATCAAATACTCTATAAATACATGTCTTGGGTCATCTTTAATGGCTAACTAATAACTTGAAACATATTTCTATTGCACTAATCTAAGAATCAATCTTTCAATCCATTTGTGCTCTGTTTTTGTAAATATTTGAGATATCCTTGAAGAGCATTATAGAGTTTCAATTTATATTATTCACTCTTGAGAGAGTTTCTATTCATCTATACTTTGTATAATATAAAAAGAAGGTAAGGTATCTCTCAAAAGTTTGTAAGGGTGAGATATCCCTTGAAATTGAGGCTCAAGCACAAAGGGTGAGGTATGCCAAGGTGTGTTAAGTGCTCTAGTTTGTAAATGTTTCAAACACCTATTCAAGCTTGAAGTGATAGTGAAAAATCTCAAGTGGTTTACTTGAGGACTGGACATAGGCCACAAGTGGTTGGTGGCCGAACCAAGATAAATACTATGTTTGCTTTTCTCAACTCTATCTCATTTATATTTGTGCTTTAATTATATATGTTTGAGTTGAATTTGATATCTAGCTTATTTGTTTGATTTATTCTATAGCCCAAGTGGTATTTGAGAAATATCTAATAGTTGTACCTTTTTCACTGCATGTGTTGATTGAAAATATCAAAATGCATAATTTCTCAAAGTTGTTTTAAAAATTTGTAATCACCCAATTCACCCTCTCTTAGGTGATGGTTGCCATGACTAACATTGAATATATAGGCATATAATGTGATCCAAGAGCAACAAAAATATAGCTCATATAAGCATTACAACAGAGACATATTAATTCGTGAAATTATTTCGTGAAATTACTTAGAATTACATGTCAGGAAGTAGCCTATAAAAGCATTTTAAAGGAACATATTACACATGCATATTAGTTCATGAAATTACTTAGAAAGCACAATACTTGCTAAATTCGAACTCATTTATGAAAGATTTGATCTTCGTGAACAGAGACAGATTGGATAAAATGTTCCATTCTATCTAAGAAAACCTGGGAGGTATAAAGAAAACATTGCAACACTCATAAAAAAAGATAGAATTCTAGACTAATGATTTAAGAGTTATATCCAAAGCACAAAACAAGCAACTTAAGAGATAATTGCTAGAGAAGATTGTCATGTACAAGAACATATCACAATCGTATAAGATATTAACAAACACGAAGATGTACACAACTTAGTTGAATTACAAAAAAGAGAAATTTACCTCACCCACATCAGTAAGATAACCACCCATAGCAAATTCCTTTCTATATATATATATATTTATATATATATATATATATATATATATATATATATATATGCATCAATAAATTTATAGACCCCTGAAATAGTAGAAAGTTTATTAAAGAGAACAACATTAATAATTCAGTAGAAAGACAAATATGCAATGGGATAAAAGGGCATAACCTAAGCATGTTATCCTATATCCCAAACATAGTAACAAGAAACAGATGGCAATGCCATATTTTCTCTTTCAAGCTACAGCTTAGTGTAATATAGTTCTACCCGGATGCTTACCTCCCTGATCTCTAATGTTGGCATATGTGGAAGAAAGTCATTGTCGATAAAGAAGCATAGAAATACAAAATCATCCACTTCCTGTTCAAAGTCAATCTCAGAAGGAGGGTTGTGAATCTCCAATTCATATTGCAAATATTCACGCAGCACCCAGATGTTAAGAAACTGTGAATACTATGAATTAGTTTTAAATTAAAAATAAACATAAAAGAAAAATAAAGATTCAGATCAACATGCTGGATTCCAATCCTCCAACCTGATAGTTTTTTCTTGTGAATTGAGGTATCATCAACAGGATTCCAATCCTCAGCTTTAGTGCCTAAATTATAACCCAAAAAGATATTTCACAATCAATATTATCAGTAGAAGAATGGTTCTATGCTCTAACATTGAAGCCATTTATCATAATAAAAGTGTAGATTATGTCCATATCAATGGCGTGGGTCAATCTATTTTACATAACAAAAACATTTTAATAAGTACTAATCCATGTGTGAGCACCGTATAAGAGATAGAGAAGGGTGTACTAAACTTAAATATGAGAAGAATGGTGGCTGATTGGTAGAACCATGGAGCGTGAAGGGCGGTGCATGGCTGGGACAAGCGTGGAGTGCGAACAATGGTGCATGGCTGGGAGAACAGCATGACAGAGAAGTAGAGGAGAAACATGGTGAGGGCACAGTTGGGTGAGAACGGTGAGGGCACGACTGGGTGAGAAGGAAAGTCGCAGGGGAGAAAGAGAGGTTCTGAAATTGGGTTATGATTTAGGAGTAAGGGTTTCAAAAACCAAATTCTATTTTCAAGAGATTAGAGACAGAAACAATTCGTCTCTGTATTATATAAAAAAATATTAATTAAATTATATAATTTAGTTAGAGACGAAATAAAAATAGTTAGAGATGGAAAAATCAGATATAGATAAATTCCGTCTCTAAATTCTATCTCTGAACATATTTGACTTTTGTAAACATCACATTGACCGAATAGAAACGGAATTAGAGATGGAAACATTTGAAACGGATAAATTATGTCTTTAAACTCGGTCTCTAAGTATATTTGACTTTAAATTGACCAAATAGAGACAAAATTAGAGACGAAAAATTCAGAGATAGATAATTTTCGTCTCTAAATTCTGTCTCTAAATTTTAAATTTTATTTTTCCTCTCTAATTCATCAATTCCATCTCTGTTTTCGTCTCTAATATAGATGGAATTTTTTTCATTTCTAAATTTTGTCTCTAAATCGAAAATTTCTAGTAGTGTGTTAAGTTATAAAAAATATATATATAGTGATCTATTTCAAAGCTTAAACTTGTTAGTTTATGTAAATGTTTGTTAGCCTATTTAAAAGGTAGGTTTGTTAACTTATGTAAAGGTCTCTTGACTTATTTAAAGATAGACATATTATCTTATCTAAAAGCTTATGGGTCTATTTAAAAGTAGATTTGTTAGCCTATTTAAATGTCTTATTACAAAGGATGCCTTTAAATAAACTTTTAGGTCAAGTCAAACCTTAAAAATCTGCTTATTTTAGGCTCATATGTCAAGCTCAGGCCTTATAATTGAGATACAAGTCAAGTCTGTTTAAGGCAAAGTCTGACCTGACTTGACCTGTTTCTACCCTTACATATAATCATATATAGATAATCAAGATTAAAAGTTACTTAAAGGTTATGTGATCATTTAAAAAAGTTACGTATATTTATGTTCTAATATTGACAATTCATGTAAGATTCAAAAATTAATATTTACTCCTCTCACATCTCATAATAAATACTCATCTCACTAGATATGCCACACAGACACACACATAGGGAGCATATATGGTGAGAAGAGTATTTATTGTAAGAGGTGAGAGGAATGAATTTTGACCATTGAATCTTATATGAACGATCAATATTAGAACATAAATGCATATGACTTTTTTAAGTGGTCACATGACTTTTAAATAACTTTTAATCTTGATCATTCATGTATGGTTATATGGTGCAAGATTTATTTCTTTTATATATATATATATATATGTATATGTATATATATATATGTATATATATATAAAAGGTTATGTATGTCAAAGATGCATGTAAAATATAATATTAAGTGACCTAAAGGATACTAAAACGAAGATTTGATAATATTAAAATATTGAAATACATATTTATAAATTGATAAATATGACAAAATCAATCACACTTGCAAGTGAAGAAAGTAAATGTGAATTAGAGAAATATATTTAGAATGATGAAAATAAATTGAAAATTAACCAATAAGTAACATTAATTCAATAGTTGATTTACCTTATACTTGACTCTTTTGGAAAACTTTTTTGTAGACAACATTCTTCGTTGTTTGACATAAATTACCATGGTCGTCTGAAATAAGAATTTTCAAACCGTTCATTGCTTTGACTCTTGAAGCTGCTACATATAATTGGCCATGTGTAAAAACAGGCCTTAGTAAGAATAATCCAACATGTGAGAAGGTTTGCCCTTAACTTTTGTTAATAGCCATTACAAAACAAATAGTTAAAGAAAATTATTTTCTTTAAAATTTTATTGGCATTTCAAGATCAGATGGTATCAAATTTATTTGAGGAATATAAATTTTCTCACCAATTTGCTTCCATGTTACTATTGTTGCTTCAATAACATTCTTTTCTAACTCATCAACAATCAATCTAGTCCTATTACAAAGGTCTACTGCTTGATCAATATTTTTAAGGAGCATTATAGGAACTCATTTTTAAGAGTAAGTTTATGATTCAGCAAGTCAGAACACTTGATCTCATTCAAAAATTCAGTTGTAAACCATTCTGCTTCAATTCCAACATCTTCATTAGCTAGTGAGATATAATCTAAACTAAAATATTCCTTAGCTTCTATAGGGATACTAAAAAGAATGAATTCATTAACTTGTTCCATAACTTCAAGAGTTGGTGCAAGAATTGCTCTATCTTCAAAAAACTTAAAATCTTTCATATTTTCAATCAAATTGGGATAAGCAAAATCAACAATGTTTGTAATATGGTTGCTTGATTTCAATACCAAAAGATCATCTGGGATTTCAATCTCAGCTTCCCCATCATTATCACTTTCTAATTCACCATCCCCAACTTTAATAATCCATTCTACAAAAGACTTAACGTCCTCAAAATTTAACATATTGGATCTTGATTGTAATCTCATGTTCTTAGTCAATGTTAAAACCATGCACTAATTAATTTAGCAACTTTAATGAATTAAAAGTTGCCATGACAATGTCTTCAATGTTGCCTTTAGCATTAGCTGGTAATATTTGCCTTAAAAAAATATTTGTTGATATATAATTAAAAAACTATTTTTAGATCTAAGGTATATATAAATATATAAAAAAAAAGAACCAAACATATAACAATAATTTAAATATAAATAGAAATAATTACATAAACATTTCTTATATTTTTTTTTTATAGATGTACACATTTTTTTATAATGTACAAAAAGTTATTTTTGCAAGAGGTCAATAACAGATGAGATGTTATATGGTATTTTCATTTTAAATGCATCATGGATAGCTCTTAAGACCCACGATTAAAAAATATTGTAACCATCAATGACAAAATAATATTAAAAAAACATTTATTGTATAAAAAGTTCTTTTGCGAAAGTACATGGAATGATATAAGGTATCTTTATTTCTAATACAGCATAAACAATCCTTAAAACCTGCAATTAAATTTTTTTTACCTATCATTAAGAAATAAAATGTATAAATAATAACGGAAGGTAATAAGAAAAACTTGTAATAAGAAAATGAAAATTTTTATTATATAAAAAGATATAACAACATAAAAATTTTAGTCTTGACATTTTACCTTCTTCTACTAAAAAGTAATTGTTCAATAAAAAAGAAATATGTATACTCACAGATGTAAATATTTAATGTTTTTATGTAAATATTTTAACCCTGAAAAATGGAAATATAAAAATACTTGGATATTCATTAATGGATTTTGTTGTTTATTAATTATAAATTACATTCAATTAATATTATTATCAATTTATGTAAAAATTTTACTCCCATATGATGCACACACTAATGTTTTTTAAATATTATATGTGTTTGTGTGTGAATAAAAATAAAAATATAAAAATATAACAAATTAAATTAGTTTTTTAATAATAAATCAGGCTTCAATCCATTTTAATATTTTTTGCTTGTAAATTATTAAATAACATATATATATTAACAAGTCTTCACGTAAAGTTGTCAACCCTGTGCTATGTAAATTAAAAAAACTTAAATATTAATAAACTCAAACAACATGTTTTATCAGCGTTTCTTATTTTTTAATTTTAAAAATAATTAATTATAATGAAACAAATCCCAAAAAAATGAATGACAACTTTTTAACTTAAAATTCCTAAATGTAAGTTAAAAAAGTAATGGGTAATTTTGAATTTTCTTAGACAATAATATTTAAGCATATTCATAACTTTAATTTATTCAAAGCATAAATAATAATAATAATAATAATAATAATAATAATAATAATAATAATAATAATAATAATAATAATAATACCTTTAGTAAAAGAAATTCTTTAACAACAAAAAACACAATGGATTTAAAAAATATAAATAAAATTCAAATTTAAATAATGACTAATATGAAGCTTGAAATTATTTCCAATTCCAAATTTAAAATAGTTATTTTCAGTTTTAAAATAAAAATATTAGAAAAGAGTTTAAGAACTTTAATTATAAGGATGAATTTATTATTTTTATTTCAATTCAAACATGATAAAACTTTAGCACAATTCCAACAAATAATAAAAAGACAAATACAATAATATTCCTTGTTCTTTCTTCGAATCTTCCAACTTATTGAAAAATAACTATATTTAAAAAGTGAAAAAAAAAAAAAAAGCTATAAATACAAATCTTTCTTCAATAATTTCATAAAGACTTTATTTACTAATTATTGTTCTTAAAATATAAATAATATTTTATTTAATTTGCTTATGTTTTAGGGCAAATCTTCAATTCTAAGCAATGTAAATGGTTGGAGCTGTCAATTTGGGATGAAGCCAATGGGACAGCTCACTAAATTCTATATTGGGTCATTTATTTTATTAGCTCAATTATTAATAAGACTTTTTTAGTCCTTAACCCATAAAGTCCCACCTATAAGTGGGTTAGGGTAGAGTTATAGATGGGTCAGCCCCATTCGTTTTCGTTCAAATTTCAAACGTGTTGTTGCTGTGCTACTGTTGTCGTTCCATTTCATTTCACCGTTCTCACTTCTCACCTATTTTATCTTCAAACTGCGGCCTCCACCGTTCTCACCGACTAAGGTACTCTTTCCCCCCCCTCTCTCTTTATCTTTGTCTCTGTTCATGATTTCTATGTTTTTCACTTTTTCTTTTGATTCTACGTTTTTGCATTGAATGATCATATTGATTAACTGTCACATTCTACGCCTCATATTGATCATCCATCGTATCTCTACCTATTCTTTTGGATAAATATCTTCTTTTGCACTTAATTATTTGAGTGATGTTATTTCCACTTTATTTTTCTTACATTATCCTACCATTTTTTCTATTTTAAATAATAAAATAAGATAAATATATTTTTAATTGAAATAAAGACTCAAACCTCTCTTTCGTTTTTTTCTCGCCCAACAACATGTTCCTACTTCCTAGAAAGTAATATGGCCAGACCAATCTTTTTAATGAAAAGATGGTGTTTTGCTTCCTTTTGTGAAAAATAGTTGGGTTTCTTGTGACGATGATTTCTACAATTTTTTTTTTCTTAGGTATAGTATTTAAATTATTAAATATTTTATTGATTATTAATTATAAAATTAATATTTATTAAATATTTAACAACTCATTATGAATATCATACTTATAAAAATATCATAAAAATTCCACATATGGTTCTCAATTTGTTAATAACTCATTGACACAAGCATTGGTTTAAGATTAGATGTGTCAACTAGGTAGAATTCAACATATTTGATGCTTGAAAGTGCAATCAAATATGAAAAAGCATTTGATATTCTCCAGGTGGTAGATACTAATTATAAATATTGTCTATTAGATGAAGAATGGAGGAGGGGCGAGAATATCTGTGAATTCTTAGAACCATTTTATGAGACTACAAACATGATCTCTGGTTCATCTTACCCAACCTCAAACTTGTATTTTATGCAAGTTTGGAAGATTGAGTGCATGTTGGAAGAAAACTTGTTTAATGATGATCAGGTAATAAGGGACATGTCTATGAGGATGAAAGGAAAATTTGATAAATATTGGAAGGAGTATAGTGTAGTATTGGCTTTTGGAGCTATTCTTGACCCACGCTTGAAGTTTGAGTTCTTAAACTTTTGTTACACACAACTGGATCCTTCAATCTCTCAAGATAAGGTTAAGCATGTGAGGGCAAAGTTTGAGAAACTTTATGGAGAATATGAAAGTAATTTCAACACACCAAGTGTTTCTCAATCTCAATCATCCAATGAACCCAGTATGTTGCATAAGTCAAGTGGAGAATGAAGTAAGCCCAAGAGATCAAAATTATTCAGCGTATGTTTTTTAATGCTAACTTAGTCATTGTTGTTTTACTTTCATTCTTGTTTTCTCAAAGATGATTAATATATTATATCTTGCAGGCGTTTAAAATGTTTCAGAATAAAACTAAATCTAACATTGGCAAGAGTGAATTAGATCTTTATTCAAATGAACCACAACTTAATTATGATGATAATGATGATTTTGATATGCTTAACTATTGGAAGATGAATGAAAAAAGATTTCCCATACTTTCTATCATGGCACGTGATGTGTTAAGCATTCTGATTACTACAGTAGCATTAGAATCTGCTTTTAGTATTGGTGGGCGTGTTCTTACCAAATATAGAGTTCAACTCTTCCCAAACATGTCCAAATGCTTATTTGCACTAGAAATTGGCTGCATGGTTTTGTTCAAAACCCTGATGGTAATGTTGTGTGTTAATGTGTATCATTTTTTTTATAATCATATGCAATATTGGTTGATTATGTTTGGATTAATTATTTAATTGTTTCTCAATTGTTTTAGATGAAAATGATTGCAAAGCTTTTGGTTACGATACATTAGCAGCCGAGTCGAATGTGCATCAAGAAGATAAAATTGAAGATTAGTGAGGAATTGAGTGGGTTAATTATGACTTGCACGCATTCTCCTCTAATCACATTGATAAAACTCTTAGTTGAGCATGTTGGTCGTGTTACTTTGTTTATTGAAATTTATTGATACTATAGTTATGATGCAAGTAATGTTGAATTGAAAATGTATGGTTAAAGAAGAAAAAGTCTTCAACTATTTCGTTCCAATTTATAAAATGGAGCACTTTAGTTTGAATGACTACCTGATAGTGAATTACTAATATATATGGTTTACAATTTTTTTTTCATAGGGTTGGCCTATTGAGTGGGCTAAGGCCAGCCCATTAAATAGGAGGATCATTTTTTTTTAATCAGTGGATCAGCCCATGGGCCAGCCCTAACCTCACTTGGCCCTATGGGCTTTTGGCCCTGTGGGCTTTTTTGTCTTGTGGGCTTTTTGGCCCTATGGGCTTTTTAGCCCTAGCCCATGTGGGTTAGGGCTTAATGGGCTGGGCTGAGCCTTTTTGACAGCTCTATAAATGGTAAAATAATTAACACCAGATGTTTTCTTGCCATTTAATTTCGCAAAAAAGATTACAACTATTGATATAAAAAAAGTGAACAAATTAATTTAACTGCAAAAAATAGCCTTTAATCCTTGCACATATCTAACCCTTTAGATCCAACAATAGTAAGAGTTGAAGCTTTCTTTGTTACATGAACATGTCTAAAAAGGTGTATTGGTTTCAATGGCATGGAAAATTGACAAAAATGTTAAAATGATTGCATTGTAGATTACCATATAGATACTCATGAAGTCTTTATTGGATTGACATAGTCATCAAGTTAAATGATAAAGGCACATTTAAATTAGAAGATTATTGTCATCAACCAAAGCAACTTAGAATTATATTATCACCAAATCTGCTGTGTTTCTATCATCCTAAAGCTTGTAGTAGTAGAGCTTAAGAACCCAGAATTCTAAATACTCTCATTTAGAGAAATGGACCCAACATGATTATCATCTACTGAACTCAGTCTTCATGATCATCAAGTTGATACGATGCGTCAAGGCAAAGAAATGGTATCATCCTTAGTTAGACTTTAAAGTAAAACCATGAGCAGCCAAATTGAAGTATTAAGAAACCATTAGCTAATTTTGTTGGAGTGTTGAGACTTTAACGGTCATTTAGTTTTATTGTTTTTTAGTTTTTTAGTTTGTTAAATAAAACCCTATTCTTTAGGAATGTGCAGATAGGGGTTAGTTTTCCTATTAATTAGCCACCACTTGTAGGCCATGAAAAACGTGGTTCAGTTACTACTTTTGTTCTCCTTATCTTGTTAGGCTATAAAGCCAACACTTGCTTTCTGAATTCAATAAGATATTCTCTTAGTAAACTCTTTATGATGTATTACTCTGTTTTTAACAATTGGAATCAGAGCCCTGTTACAGGGGCTTGATATAGAGAGTGCGTGTGAAAGATGCAGTGAGTGTGAGAGAGAAACAATGAGTGTGTGTGGAGAAAGAAACTGTAGCTTTCTTTCAGATTGAATGAGTCAAGAAGAATGGCGGAAGGCAGTAGTAGTAGTTTCGTGCAGCCTGCAATTCCTAAATTTGATAGTCATTATGACCACTGGTCAACGTTGATGGAGAATTTTCTTCGTTCCAAAGAGTATTGGGGTCTTGTTGAGAATGGGATCTTGGTGGTGGCAGATGGTGCAGTGCCTACAGAGGCACAACACAAATTGATTAAGGAGCTGAAGTTGAAGGACTTAAAGGTACAGAATTACCTTTTCCAGGCAATAGATCGTGATGTCCTTGAAACAATTCTCAACAGGGATACTACCAAACAAATATAGGATTCAATGAAGCAAAAGTTCCAAGGTTCAACCAGGGTTAAAAGGGCACAACTGCAAGCACTGCACAGAGATTTTGAGGTTCTTCACATGAAAGAAGGAGAGATAATGAATGCCTATTTTTCTAGTACTCTAGCCATAACCAACAAAATGAAGGCTCATGATGAACGTATGAGTGAAATAGTCATTACCGAAAAGATTTTGAGAATGATGGTCTCAAAACTTGATTATGTAGTGTGCTCGATTGAGGAATCCAACAACCTGGACACGATGACTATTGATGAGTTGCAGAGTAGTCTTCTTGTTCATGAGCAGAGGATGAGAAGCCATGGAGAAGAAGAGTAGGTTCTAAAGATCTCCTACGAAGATAAAGCAGGAAAGGGTAGAGGTAGAGGCGCATTCAAAGGAGGCTGTAGTAAAGGAAAGGGGAGACCATCCTTCAACAAAGCTGTTATCGAGTGTTTCAAGTGTCACAAGTTAGGACACTATCAATATAAGTGTCTGGATTAGTAAAAAAAGGCCAACTATGCTGAATTAGAAAAAGAAGAAAAATTATTACTAATGTCCTATGTTGAACTCAAACAAGCCAAGAGGGAGGAAGTGTGGTTTCTTGATTCTGGCTGCAGCAACCATATGATTGGAAACAAGGAGTGGTTCTCAGAGCTAGATGAAAGTCTGCAGGCAAACTGTAAAACTCAGAAATAACGCTAGAATGGCTGTTGTGGGAAGAGGCAGCATTCGTCTTCAAATGAATAGAGTTACTCAGGTAATTTCTTATGTTTACTACATTCCTGAGCTTAAGAACAGTCTATTTAGCATAGGACAGCTGCAAGAAAAGGGCTTAGCAATTTTAATTCAGCATGGGAAGTGTAGTGTATATCATCCTAAGAAAGGATTAATTATGTAGACTGATATGAGTGGAAATAGAATGCTTTTCTTGTTAGCTGCCATGATACCAAAAGCTTCTTCATGTTTTCAGACTGTGTCAGAAGATGAATCTCATCTTTGGCATTGTCGCTTTGGTCACTTAAGCTATAAGGGGCTGAGGACACTTTCTTATATGAAAATGGTAAATGGGCTGCCTACACTCAAGATTCCAAAGAAGCTATGCACTGAGTGTTTAATTGGAAAGTAGCACAGAGACCATATGCCTAAGAAGAGTCTATGGAAAGCATCAAATAAGCTAAAACTTGTGCACTCAGATATATGTGGGCCTATCAAACCAGCATCAAACAGTAACAAGAGGTATATCTTAAGTTTTATTGATGATTTCACTCGTAAAACTTGGATTTACTTCTTACATGAAAAGTCAGAGGCCTTTGCTATGTTTAGAAATTTTAAAGCTTGTGTTGAAAAGGAAATTGGTGCACATATCACTTGTTTGAGGACGGATAGAGGTGGTGAATTCACCTTAAACGAGTTTACAGAGTTTTACAAGGTTCAAGGTATAAGCAGACAATTGACCGTAGCCTATATCCCTCAACAAAACGGAGTTGCTAAGAGGAAAAACAGGACGATAATGAACATGGTGCATTCTATGTTGGTTGAGAAGCAGGTTCCTAAAATGTTTTGGCCCGAAGCTGTAAAATAGAGTGTGCATATCCTCAATAGATGTCCTACTGTGGCTGTGCAAAATAAAACTCCAGAAGAGGCATGGAGCGGTGTGAAGCCACTAGTTGATTACTTTCGAGTTTTGGGTGTGTAGCTCATGCATATATTCTAGACCAGAGGAGAAGCAAGTTGGATGACAAGAGCAAGAAGTTTGTTTTATTGGGAGTAAGTGATGAATAAAAGGCCTATAGATTATATGATCCAGTTTCCAAGAAAATCATCATTAGCAAGGATGTAGTTTTTGAAGAAGATGAATGCTAGGATTAGGGTAGAAACAAAGAAGAGTGCATAGAGGTTGGATGCTTTAGAATGGAAAGGTGATGATGGGAATCACACTGAAGAAGGAGCATAGAGCAATGAAGATGAAAACAATAGTGGTGATACAAGAAACTCAAGTGAAATTGATTCTCCTTCGGATGAGTCAGAGAATGATTCACCCATTCCGAATGAATGGAGGGTAAGAAGAGCATCATTTTGGATGGAAGACTATGAAACATGTGAATGTTTGTTAGATAAAGATGGTCTAAATGCTATGATGATGCTTACTGAAGACGATCCACTTACATTCAATGAAGCTGTCAAGAGCAAGAAGTGGAGGGAGGCAATGATAGTAGAAATTGAATCAATAGAAAAAAACAAGACCTAGGAGCTTATTGTTTTACCAGATGGAGTGAAGTTAATTGGAGTTAAGTGGATTTTTAAGACTGAACTTAACGAGAATGGAGAGATAGAGAAGTACAAAGCGAGGCTAGTGGCGAAGGGGTATGCGCAGCAGTATGGAGTTGATTATACTGAAATATTTGCTCCGGTTGCCAGACTTGACACTATTCGATTGATACTTGCTTTGGCAGCTCAACACGGTTGGGATGTTTTTCAATTGGATGTAAAGAATGCATTCCTTCACGGTGAGCTTAAGGAAGAAGTCTTTGTGCAACAACCACTGAGATATGAGAAGAAAAGTGAAGAAGACAAATTTTACAAGCTAAGGAAGGCATTGTATGGCCTTAAGCAGGTACCGAGAGCATGGTATAGCAAGATAGAAACATATTTTGTTCGAGAAGGCTTCGAAAGGTGTTTTTGTGAACACACACTGTTTACAAAGTCGAAGGAATGAGGTAAACTTTTAATAGTAAGCCTTTATGTTGACGATTTAATATATACTGGGAATGATAGGAGTATGTGTGATGAATTTAAGAATTCAATGATGTTGGAATTTGACATGTTTGATTTAGGAAGAATGAGGTATTTTTTAAGGTTGAGGTGGTACAGTGTCCTGATGGCATTTTTGTATGTCAAAGAAGGTATGCTTGTGAAGTTTTAGTAAGGTTTAGAATGAATAACAGTAATTCAATGCAGAATCCTATAGTCCCAAGCACAAAGTTATCGAAGGATGAAGAAGGAACCAAAATTGATGCAACCTTGTTCAAGAAGATGGTTGGTAGTTTGATGTACTTGACTGCAACACGACCTAATTTAATGTATGGAGTAAGTCTCATTAGCAGATTCATGTCTTGTCCAACTGAATCTCATTGGCTTGTAGGAAAAAGGATACTAAGGTACTTGAGAGGTACAACTGAGTTAGGAATCTTCTACAAAAAGAGAAACAACACAAATCTGGTGGTGTATACTGACAGTGATTTTGCTGGTGATTTGGATGATCGAAGTAGTACTTTTGGCTTTGTTTTCTTGCTTGGTTCTGTAGCACTGTCTTGGTCTTCTAAGAAACAGTCTGTAGTGACATTGTCCACTACTGAGGCTGAGTATGTAGCTGCTGCATCTTGTGTCTGCCAGTGTGTTTGGTTTAGAAGGGTGTTAAAGAAGCTTGGTCATAAAGAGGAAAAGAGCACTGTGATTCAGTGTGACAACAGCTCTACAATAAAGCTCTCCAAGAATTCAGTCTTTCGTGGCAGAAGCAAACATATTGATATAAGATTTCACTTTCTGAGAGACTTGGTAAAAGATGAAGTTATGGAATTGAGCTACCACAGTTCTCAAGAACAGGTTGCAGACATAATGATAAAGCCCCTCAAGTTAGATCAGTTCTTAAAACTTCGTAGCATGCTGGGAATGGTTGAAGCTTCAAAAGTAAACTAAATGCTTTCTGCATATAGTTTAAGGAAGGGAATGTTGGACTATTGAGACTTTAACGGTCATTTAGTTTTACTGTTTTTGAGTTTTTTAGTTTGTTAAATAAAACCCTATTCTTTAGGAATGTACAGATAGAGGTTAGTTTTCTTATTAATTAGCCACCACGTTGTAGGCCATGAAAAACGTGGTTCAGTTACTGCTTTTGTTCTTCTTATCTTGTAAGGCTATAAAACCAACACTTGCTTTCTGAATTCAATAAGAAATTCTCTCAGTAAACTCTTTATGATGTATTTGTTTTAAACAAATTTTCCTTTACCAAATTGATATTAGAAAATTCAATTCTTAAATACTCAATTGGGTCCAACATAACATCAGAGATTTTTCAATCAGGCAAACAATTTATGAAGATATTGTTGAATTATTTTTTAATTTGGATATCAAATTCACAATTTCTTTGTTAAAGAGACACTTCTACTTCGACAATATTTCTGTATTAAAACCAAATGAATAGATAGATTTATTAACAGAAGAAAAAATTCCCCTCATTGAGAGCTACATAAAAAGCCATTGAATCTTAATTTTAATATAAATACACAAAGAAAAGTAGATTACAGTTACACAACTAATGAATAATAATTCATAAAAAATATAAACTTGCAATTTCACTTTGTTAAAACCAAGCTCTACAATTCCTCTTTATTTCAACATATTGAAGTTTGTTGATGATGATCATCCTATAAAACCCCATAAACTTAAATTAAACTTAAAGAAATAGACTTCTATCTATTAAACAACAAAACTTGAATAAAACTAAATATACAAAGCTCTATATATCCTATTGTATAAGAAATACAACTCTAGAGTACTAAATAGACCTCCGTTTTTATTAGTTCAAAACATGAACATCTTATTATTTATTGAAATCAAAACTTAGAAGTAATAAAAATAAAACTCAACATTGGCAAAAATCACATTAAAGGTAAACAAAACAAGCCAAAAACTTTATAATTGCTTTATGAATCATTGCAACTTACCTTAATCTTTTGCTTCATCAAATTACAACAAAGTCTTGGATATTTTCATAATTATTGGGAACTAGTTTAGCAATTTTGGAAGAGTAATTATACTTTAAAACCCTAGTAATTTATATATAACTGAGAAATATAACTCCTATCTATTTAAGTAATTTAACTACAAAATATGCCTAAAAAAATATAAACATATCTACTCAACCCATTCAATAAGAGTTATAGCTTTAGAGTCTTAAATATCTTTTAAGACAGTTTGAAAGATATTCATTAAATCTTGAATGACAGTCAAGCTTAGAAATAATGGATAAAAATTACAAATAACTATTAAATACAAAAACAAAAAATATTTGATTCCAAATATGCCATATAAAGTTAAGAGCTCATAGTTAAATATCTCACGCCGTACTATCTAATAATACCTGTAAACTATTATTGAAAAAAAAATCATCCTTTCAACATCAAAATAGGGCAGCTGCAATGCATGAACTACAAAGCATAAGAAAATTATGAGTGGAAATTCAAAATATCAAAATACCACATTTATGACAGGGAAAAAAGTTATCACAAATCTGAAAGATAAGAAAATTATGAAAAAATTCAAAATCTCAAAATAAATCCAAACATTTTAAGCAAATCAAATAACATGATTAGATCGAGTTTGTAAATGATCTCATGCATATCGATCAAATAACATGATATCATATGAAGTAGCATATAAAGAGCAAATTGGGTTAACTTACTTTTGCTTTTATTCAGTCATATGCTTCTATCCATTTCTTCATGTCGAACTTAAAGCCCGCAATCTACATAAATGAAGAAATAATGTTGATATCATATATATTTATTGGTCCAATTGATTAGCCTGCCACAACTGACTTTCACTTTGACAAAAAAATCCTTTAAAGGCAATACAGCGAAGATCATGTAATTTAGTACCCTATTTTGCAACACCTTTAATGGGTTCTACTTAACTTTGATTATTTCAAAATTGGAACCATCAGGGTAACCACCCATAAATACCTCAACAAACACAACCAACTGGGTAGCTGTAAACATCAATAGAGTCATTATTATATCAAACACCTAAAACACACACATATAAGAATAGAAAAAATCACTACTTATTTCTAACAATATTTTATTTTTCATTTTAAGCAACTTTTTCTTAACAACCGAACAGGCAAAGAATCAAGGAAAGAACAATTATTTAAAATAGTTGGCAGTCTGGATCTTACCTCCACGAAGAATCATGGATGCTTGTAGGATCATGTTGCATAATTAACATGCAAAAACCCAAATCACAAAAAGCACCCATTAGCCTAAAGCTTAATTAATTTCAAAGAAAAAAAGACCTACAGAAATCAAAATGGGCAGCACCATGATCATAAAGAAATGCCATAGAGATTTAACGTGATACAATATTTGGGGATAGGACAAAGATGGAAAAAAATCATGAACAATACATAAAAAGAAGAAAAATTCACACAAACTAACCACTGAACTAATATGAAATCCATCCAAATAGGATTCACATAGTAAATGAATATTGATTTTTAAGTAAAAATAATAAAAACAAAAAATAAAAAAAAGTGTTGCAAGGAGAAAGAAACACAGTGAAACACCTTTAGGAGAAGGTTCAACAGTAATAATTGAGTGAAATGCAACAATAAGACAAAGAGGTGTGAGTCAGAATTAAGAGATAGAAGAAGAGAGATTAACAAAAGAGAGTAAGAACTTACCGAAATGTCATTGCATGCTGAGAAGGGAATTGCGTTATGGTGGTGGAGGGAAGGGAAAATCTAACAAGAAAAGGCATAATGCAACAAACAGGAGGTAACAAAATCGAAACTCTCATTTTTTATTTTGAATATTTTATAGGAAATCAAACATTTAGGATGAGAATCTCACCTGGCAAATAACGTGGTCTGAGTCCTCCTTAACCCCCTTCTTCGACTTCAACACCTGCACCACTCAGTGCTCTGGGTTTGAGAGATCGATCCCAACCTGTTGCTGCAAGGCAATAACTCAAACTTGTATATTGAATCTCTTCTGTTTCAATATGTTCATCATCATCTTTGTCGAGTTTTGGATTCAGTAGAGTAAAATCGGAGAGGAGAGGATTTAGCAAATTAAGAGCTTTTGGTTTTGAGTGATATAATTAAATAGAGAGAGTAAAACCAAATAAGTAGAAATTTGTATAGGTAATTAAAATTCATAAATAAAATAAAAATTCAAATTTAAAATTTAAAATAAAGATGAAGTGATGAAAGATTGAGAAATGTGTAGGTAATTAAAACAGCAGTTAATAAAATAAATTTTGAATTAGCTTTTTTTTCCCTTAAAAATTTCTATTTTGACTTCTTTAAGAAGCATTCTTAAAATCTTTGTTAGCAAAATCTTTATTTTATTTAATAGCCTCAAAATTAAAAGTCGACCCTAAAACCCATATACATAAAAATTAGAATTTTCATTTAAATTGCTCGAACTAGTTGAACTAATTCGGTTCACATAAGTTAACCTTTATCTGTCTACGTAAATATGGCCAAAAAAAAAAAATGAAAGTTGATTTTGTGTGTACAAAAAACAAGCTATATATATTTGGACGGAGCAAAAAACTACATTTTGCATATACATGCTCAACTATGACTGCATGCAATGCAACTATAAATTGTGGATAAATAATATGGACATTTAAAAATGAAGATATGAGTTTAAATTTTTTAAAAAATAATTTTTATAAAAAGATCTCATAATTTTTTTGTTCTCACAATCAAATAAAAATTAATCTCATAAATAATTTAAATGAGTCAAACTTATAAAAAAATAATAGAGTTCTAAAATAAAAGGTCTGCGCTCTTTAATTAAATGAAAGAAGCAAGCAATTTACAAATGGGCCAATCACTAGAGTTGTCGGTGGATTAGTTACAAACACGGTGTGTGGTTATATTTAACTTCACAACGAGGTCCATTTTCATAGCACTAAAACCTAAGGTAGAAGTTATGGTTGTACCCAAAAAATAGATAATAGGCCTTATTGGAACAACACGCTTTTGGAAAGTTCTCTGCTCGGGACATCATTTTCTGTTCTTCTTGTGCCTTTTCAAGATAAAGTTGCAGTTTATTCAAATAATATTCCAAGGCTTGCTTTGAATTTTGTTTTTCTTTTTTTAATTTACATATTCTAGAAGTTTACAGTTGAATATATGCTGGGTTTAGTTGGAATCAGCGGCCTGAGAAAAATCCCTAATTAATACATTTTATCCATAAAAAGATATTTTTTAAATATCTTTATCTACTTTAAATACCACTAACATAGAACATTGAAAGTTTACAACTTGGGGGAATGGTGATTATGTAGTATGGGATCGATTTCCTATATGTTTTATTTTTTATTTTAATTCAATTTAATAGGACCTTTCTAAAATCAAAAGAAAAAATTTATAAACTTCAACTTATTTTATATATATATATATATATATAGATGCTCTCTTAACATGTTTATCTTTTCTCTTACATTTAATACATACTTGATTTATCACATAAAAAAAGTGCATATTTATCGCATTTATATTTTATTTCTACATTAAGATTGCTTTTTTATTTTTTATTTTTTATTTTTTATTTTTTACGATTCTACATTAAGATTGTTACTTTCTAGATATTTGATCAATTTTTTTTTTCAGATTTAGTACATATCAATTACATTTATATTTTTCTCATATTAAAAATATTGATTTATGGATATATTGCCTATTTTTCCTTTAGTTTTGGATCTTTTTCCCCATACTCAGTACATATTAATTACATTTAGATTTTTCTCATATTAAAAATATTGATTTATGGAGATATGGCCTATTTATCCTTTAGTTTTGGATATTTCTTCTCATACGTAGTACATGTTAATTACATTTATATACTGTCTCTCACAAATGTATCCACTTTCATTTTGGTCCTTCGAAGTTTTCTCATTTCATCTTGGTCTCTTGTACATAGATGTATTCACTTTTATTTTAGTCTCTCAAAGTTATTTATTTATTTATTTTTTACATTGGTCCCTCAAGATGGATGTGACAAATGAATCAATTAATCCATGTTTATTCAATCTATTCATATCTAAATTCAATAATATTCATCCAATTATAATAATAAACTTAATGGATAGATAAATTTTATTTAGTGAATGGTTATTGAATTGACAAAAATGTCCTGAATATCTATTGGATATCCCATCTATCTATATATCTATATAAATTCTCTAAATAAATTTCCTTAAGGAGAAATTGATGATATCAGTTAATTCATATCTAAATTTAATAATATTCATCCAATTATAATAATAAACTTAACGGATAGATAAATTTTATTTAGTGAATGGTTAATGAATTGACAAAAGGGTCCTGAATATCTATTGGATATCCCATCTATTTATATATCTATATCTATATATATTCTCTAAATAAATTTCCTTAAGGAGAAATTGATTATATCAGTTAATTCATATCTAAATTTAATAACATTCATCCAGTTATAATAATAAACTTAATGGATAGATCAATTTTATTTAGTGAATAGTTAATGAATTGACAAAAATGTCCTGAATATATATTATCCCATCTATCTATATATCTATATCTATATATATTCTCTAAATAAATTTTCTTAAGGAGAAATTGATGATATCAGTTAATTCATATCTAAATTTAATAATATTCATGCAATTATAATAATAAACTTAATGGATAGATAAATTTTATTTAGTGAATGGTTAATGAATTGACAAAAATGTCCTGAATATCTATTAGATATCCCATTTATCTATATATCTATATCTATATATATTTTTCTAAATAAAATTCCTTAAGGAGAACTTGATGAAATCATCTATTAACTATTAATTATTATTTATCAAACATAAAAAAGTAATTAATTACATTATATATGTTATTAAATATTAATCATAGTTGTATAATCTAGACTGCAGGTTGACCCGATTAAAAAGTTGGGTCACTAGGTCAACGATTCAACCGCAGGTCAAACGGTCAAATAAAAAAATCAAGACAAACAAGGAAATATTTTTTAAAAAATATTATATGAAAAATTATTTGGTACAAAAGATATTATATTAATCAAATACTAAACGAAAAATAGAATATGAAAAAAATACTTCCAAATAAATAGTGATAATAACCTATTAGTTGGAAAGTATTATACATTAAGAAATTAAGAATAATATTAAAAAGAAATATATAGTTCAGTGATAAAATATACTACATGATAAGAGCATTTAAGTACAATATTCAAATCTTAAAAATTATATTTTTTTAAGTTTCAATTTAAAAATAAAAATAAAAAATTGAGTCAACATGTCTTGAAAGTTGTCGGGTTTGACAGTCGTTAGAAAAAACGACCTAATTAGTTGACCAGACCGACCTAGAACTCGGGTCACTAGTTTCTTGGGCGAACCAACTAGGTCAATCCGGTCCATACAATTATGATATTAACTATACAATTAAGATTGAATAAGAAAATTATTAATAAAATTATAAAGTTGAAAAAAGACAAAGTGTAAGTTAAAATAAATTGAAACTATTTTCTTATTATTATTTTTTATGTAAACCCCCAATATTTGAAAAGCTGCATTGGGCTCTGACTAATCTAGAGTCAAGCCGGATTGGACCACAAAAATGTAAAGCTCTTCTAACACTGAGTTTTTCATTCACAAAACTCAAACTCAAAATCTTACTTAAGGAAAACAAGTGTCGAATCATTTGAATCAACTTAGCGTTAGTAATTTTCTTACTCTAATTATATCTTATAAATATTAAATTTTTGTATAAGCTAATATTAGAAGTTCTTTCAAATATTATAAAAAAATTAAAATAAAATTAAGTCATTTGATTATGAGTATTTATATTTCATTTTATAAGATTATAAAGTGTGTTTGAATTAATTATTTTTTATATTTTAAAAAAATTATTCTAAAAATATGTTTAGAGTATTTTAACACCCGTAAATATAAATACAAAATTTTTTTATTGTGTTTTATATTTCAAATAAATAAAATATGTGGTTAAAATATTGGCCACTAATTGCAAAAGATACTAGCATCCTTACAAAAAGAAATAGTACCAGATATATATATATATATATATATATATATATATATATATATATATATATATATGTACATATTGATTCTATTCATATTTTTTTAATATTAAGAATACTTATTTTTAGATATTTGGCCTATTTCCATTTTATTTTTATTTCTAAAGATTTGGACAATTTTTATTCGGATGAAACTTAACTCAATTTTTTTATGTCTATTACATATTTATTTCATTAATTAAATCATGTGTTTATTAATATTTTTTCTTTAACTTTTTTTAAAAAAAAACACATATATCATAACTTAATTAATAAAATAAATGTAAGAAACATAAAAAATAGAGTTAAATAAGTTTCCACACATCTAAAGACACGTGTTAATACATCAATGTAGTCTATGGCTCGCTCTCCTTCAATATTTTCTTTATAAGCCCCTTTCCATATTAGCAAGTATCTCGTTCATTGAACAAACTTTTTTATTAAAAAAATTTAAATAGAATCTAAATAAGTATAGATTAAAAGAAAAAAAATGTTTGAATTTATAAAGAATATATGAATAATTAATTTATTAAGATAGAATTTAAAAAATATATATTAAAATAGAAAAATATTTAAAATTTTAAAAGAGATATTCGAATAATTAATTAAAAGGATAATTTAAATTAAAATTAAAAAAAATTAAGAATGATATGTATTATTCTTTAAGTAATAATAAAATAAAAAAATAAGTCACTCTCAATATATCAGCACTCTAATTTATTATATAACTAAGGGTGGATTAATTTAAAGAGATGTGTAATATTTTGTTTTAGGTATTTTTCTTCACATATAACGCTTATTAACTGTATTTATATATAGATATTATATTTTCTTGTTATAGCGTATTTATATGTTTTTCATATAAAGAATCTCAATTATATTACTTACATTAAAATATACATATTAGCGTATCAAATTTCCGTATGGCAATGTACCCAAAAAAATTGGTATGTCACCCTTAATTCATTTTGGGTATATATTGTTTTGTTGTAAATGCATGTAATCAGTAACCTTTCTTCTTTATTTTCCAATGTACCAAAAATGTAACCTTTCTTCTTTAAAAACTTGCGGCAGTGCTTAAACCTTACTACTACTTGCATACAGGGGCAAAAAAAAAAAAAAAAAGAGAAACAAAACAAAACAAAAATGCAGTTCCCAAAATTCTTGTTCTCCATTTTCACATTGCTAATCCTTGTTTTTAGTGTTTGTGAATCCAAGGATTGTGCCAATCCACCCAAGACCATTCTTGTTAGTCAAACAGGAAATGCAAACTTCAAAACAATTCAAAGTGCCATTGACTCTGTCCCCTCAGGAAACTCTCAATGGATTCACATCCGAATTTCCCCTGGCGTTTACAGGTAAATGTGTTTTGTTGTCATTGTATATATGATTGAGCTAAGTTTACTGTGAATATACAGTATGTTTTCTTGCTTTTATTATTATTATTATTCCGTGGCCATACATTATTTTGCTTTTACTTACGAGTCTAATAAGCACAAACATTATGTGCTTCGTGCATTGCAGAGAGAAAGTCATAATTAGCCAAAACAAACCGTGCCTTTATCTTGAAGGAGCTGGCAGGAACTCTACGAGTATCGAATGGGATGACCATGGCAATGCACATTTTAGTGCTACTTTCATTTCAAAAGCAAACAATACTGTTGCAAAAGGCATTACTTTCGAGGTAACAAAAATAACAATTGTGGGACGTTCAAATTCTTAATAAATGAATTTGTTAGAAAACCAGAACAATTATTTATAGCGCAATTGTTTATATTAAATAAGAATCTGAATTTTGTTATACAATATATCTTCTTAGAATACATACAACGTATTAGAGCGAAGTAGCATCATTCAAGCCGTGGCAGCTAGGATCCATGCAGATAAATGTGCTTTCCTTGATTGTGGTTTTATAGGGGTGCAAGACACCCTATTTGATTCTTTTGGCCGCCATTACTATCACAATTGCTACATTCAAGGTGCTATCGATTTCATATTTGGGAATGGTCAATCAATCTTTGAGGTAAAATAAAATAAATTTCTCGTATTCCTCTAATTGATTTTTCTAGTGCTATAAAAGTTTGTTGATATTCATCACGAAGTAGTAATTTGATTATGAATTTATTGTGAATATGTAGGAAAGTACAATAAATTTTTCAATGGGACTTGGTCCCAAAGTTGATGGGGTTATTACAGGAAATGAAAGGAGTTCAGCAAATGACCCCAGTGGGTTTGTGTTCAAAAAATGTATCATAACTGGGACAGGGGGAAAGGCTGTACTTGGGAGAGCTTTGGAGGGTTATGCCAGAGTCATAATAGCCAATTCATTCTTAACAGATGTGGTTAGACCAGAGGGCTGGAATGCTTTGAACCATAATGAGTAAGATATTTATATTTCATATTAAACTTGTTTATCATTATTATTATAATTATTTTGGGTCCATTCTATGAGTATAAGTTACAAAATAAGAAACCATCTGTTATTAAAAAAAAATTCCATCTTCCCCCCTTCCCCCCTCTTTAAAACTCTTTCCTCTATCAGCCGAGCTATCTGAATGTTTTCTATTTGATTTATTAACACTATCCTACATTCATGTGTAAAATGACTTAATTGCAGAGCAAGCATCACGTTTGTAGAGAATGGATGCACAGGACCCGGAGCAGACCAATCCAAGCGTGTGCCTTGGATGAAAAACTTGGGCAGATCCAAGCTTAGTCAATTCTTGAATATCTCTTTTATTGACAAAGAAGGGTGGATTGCAAATATGCCAACAAAGATCTTCATTTGAATGACTTTTGTATTGATTTTTGTTTTTTTTTTAATCCTCTTAGAAAAAGCAGAAAATAATTCTTGGCTCTTGATTTTGAGCATCATGTAGAGGACGTTTAAGGTTACGCTTAGCTTAGAAAACAAGATTCTGCATTCTGTGAATTGAACCTGAATCAAAGCTTGCATGCCATGCTTTGTACTAGACATTATGATGTTTGCAGCTTTGTACTAGACATTATGATATTTGCAGCTCATGAATCCGAGTTCAACTCAACAGATATCAAGAGGGTAAATTGCATTTGCACTCCAATCTATATATACAACATCTGCTTCCTTTTGTTATAAATTATTTGTCAAAGTGATATGCGCAAGAGACACATTTTGCTGTACATTTATGTTCAGAACAAGATTATGAGGGTTACCTAAGTGAGTGGTTGAAGGTTAAATCTTTCATGGCACGGTAGCAATAGCGATTGCGCAAGGGGGTGAGGTAATAGCAAAAGACACTCTAACGTTCAAGTTAAACTATGCATAAGAAAGACAGTGTATAGTATTAGGTGAGATGCATACCTTTGAGACTTTATAGGATATTTATAGGAGCGTCTTGAGTATTAAGAATCGTAATTCAATTTGAAATGAATGTTGTTATTTATTATTAGAATCTATATGAGATTGTGATTCATTTTAACTAATTTTCCTATTCTGTAAGAGATTTATGCCTCTTAAATAGGTTGATATATTTATTGTCGCAACTGAAATCGCGATGGGACGACCGAAAAAGATTAGGCATTTTGAAAATCAATGGAGTCGCCACCAATGTTTACTTAATTTGGGAAAACATTAGAAAAACTATTAAAATAGGCAAACTAGCTTTTAGAAAATAAGTTTGGGTCCGAGAGTCGATTATAGGTAGAGAAGGTGTTAGCATCCTACACTGCCCATTCTAAGAACGGTACCTTAAGTTAGTTGGTTGTAAATTTTAATAATATCAAATGTATTTATTTTACCCTTTTTTTAAAAAAAATAAATAAAAAATAAAAAATAAAAAGAAACAATTAAAGTATGAAAATTTATTTTTTTTTTGCTCGACAGAATAGGGATTCTGCTCCTACATATCCTTAGGTGCAATGAGGAACTCAAAGTCTCGTAGTTCTGTAGAAAATAAGTGTGGGTTGATTGATTTTAATTAAGAGAGAAACTTAAAACTTTAAAATCAAATTTGTCAGCAATGAATTAATTCCAACTTACCAAAAGAAAAGATGCTCACAAGAACAGAAAAATCAGTGATAGTTGGCGGAGCAGATCTGGGTGGCACGGAACTCAACGATGTCGATGGTGTAAGGTGGTATTTTGTGATTATTTGGTGTTGTGGTGGTTAAAGGTTTGTGGATAATGGTGTTGAAAATGAGTATGGTGAGTTAAAGGTGATTATGAAGGTTATGGAGTAAGGTAGTGATGGTGGTATGGTGATAAGTTGAAAGTGAGTGAGAGTGGTTATGGTGAATTGAAGGTGATTATGAAGATTATGGAGTAAGGTAATGGTGGTGGTAGAGGTGAAGATAGAAGTTTAATGGTTGTTAGTTATGGATGGTGGTATGTGGTGGTGGAGGTGAAGATGAAAGATGGTGGTTGTTTGAGGTTGATGATTGGGGTTGTGATGTTGCTAGTGGAAGGTACGATAAGGAAGATGGTGAGGGTGTAGGTGTGGTGGTTTGTGGTATGGGGTTGTTAATGGAAAGTGAAGATGAGAGGTGAAGGTTATGGAAGATGAAAGTGGAGGTTGGAGAGCTTAGAGTGGGGAAATAAAGTGAATGTGTGTATGTGTTGATGATGGAAGGTGGTGAGTTTGAAGGAGAAGATGATGAGTTGAGTATGAAGATAGTGATGGATAAAAAATGATGAGAATGTGGGGGCCTGAAATTCAAGATGAGTGAAGATTATATAGAGGAGTAGTTGTGAAGGAGTAGTTAAAGATGATAAGGTGGTTGAGATGATTGGGGTGATAATGGAGTGGAGTGGTTGTATATGTTTGGAAGATGATGGGGTGGTTGAGATGATTGGGGTGATAATAGAGTGAAATGGTTGTATGTGTTTGGAAGATGATGGAGTGGTTGAGATGATTGAGGTGACAATGGAGTGAAGTGGTTGTTTGTGTTTGGAAGATAATGAGGTGGTTGAGATGATTGGGGTGATAATGGAGGTGGAGTGGTCGTATGTGTTTGGAAGATGATGGAGTGGTTGAGATGATTGAGGTGATAATGGAGTGAAGTGGTTGTATGTGTTTGGAAGATAATGAGGTGGTTGAGATGATTGAGGTGATAATGGAGTGAAGTGGTTGTATGTGTTTGGAAGATGATGGAGTGGTTGAGATAGTGAGGTGATAATGGAGGTGGAGTGGTTGTATGTGTTTGGAAGATAATGAGGTAGTTTTTTTTTTAATTATTATTATAAATATATTTTTATTTTACTAATAATTCAAATAAGATATAGGTAAATAAAACCTTAAAAAAAATGTTTATTATATTGCACTAAAGCATCTTTTAACACAATTATTAATCCACAAATAAAAATTTTATGGACAAAATTGAGTATCAACAGCTTCCCCTTTTGCTTTACATTTAAAATAAATGGGAAGCAAAGGAATTGATTCAATTTTGTCCATGAAAATTTTCATTTCCTTTTCCTTTTTCTTTCTTTTTTTTTAAAGAAAGCAAATTAATGCAAAAACAAAGGTCATTAAAACGAAGTAAAAAGCTTACGGAGTCAGGTATCCGTCGAAGCTAGACAAAGGTAAAAAGCTTGAGGGGTAGGGTGCCCGTCGAAGCCTGACAGAAAGATAAAAACTTGCAGGGTATGGTGCCCATCAAAACTTGACAGAAAACTTAAAAAGCTTGCGGGGTAGGGTGCCCATCAAAGCTTGACAGAAAGATAAAAAGCTTGCAGGGTAGGGTGCCCATCGAAGCTTGACAGAAAACTTAAAAAGCTTACGGGGTAGGGTGCTCGTTGAAGCTGGATAGAAAAATAAAAAGCTTGCAGGGTAGGGTGCCCATCGAAGCTAGACAGGAAACTTAAAGCTGGAAAGAGAAAAAGTTTGCGGAGTCGGGTATCCGCCGAAGCTTGACAGGGAACTTAAAACGATGGGTGCGAGGACCCGGAAAGGAAAAGGCAAATGGGTGCGGAGACCCAGAATTGAAAAGGCAATGGGTGCGGGGACTCGGAATTGAAAAGGCAATGGGCGCGGGGACCCGAAACTGAAAAGGCAATGGGCGCGGGGATCCGAAATTGAAAAGGCAATGGGCACAGGGACCCAAAAACTAAAAGAGGATGGGCGCGGGGACCCGAAAACTAAAGGTAATGGGTGCGGGGACCCGGAAACTAAAAGAGGATGGGTGCGGGGACCCGGAAACTGAAGGCAATGGGCACGGGGACCCGGAAACTAAAGGCAATTGCTGTTTTTTTTTTGTTATAAATACATATGATGTCTGAATTGATGCTTAATGCAAGGGATGCATGATAATGCAATAGATGTGAAGCTTAAGGACAGTGCATGTAATGCCTGAGATGATGCATGCTGTAATAAATGTCCTACTGTAGAGATTCTCATGGACAAATGGGTAAACAAAGATCGATATATTAGAGCTTTAGCGGCATTGCTCTTGGTTCCACAACACTCTTAAGAACTTCTTCCCATAACAGGATCAAGGTTGAACAGTAACAAAACTTGATTTATGATTTGTCTGGTTATTCTTCATTTTCTCATCAGTGCTCTTAAAGGAGATTTATCGCATTTCCCATGACCTTTCAAGATTGTTAAAACAAATCTGAATGCATTTACAATATGATCACATGTTTCACATCTCAATATAAATCCATCATAATAAATGCATATTGAATCAACAATGGGTTACAATGAAAATGGACTATCATTATGGAAAAGAACAGTACAGGAAAGGCAGTACTGCAAAGGTTAGAATTGAAAGGTTTACAAAAGAATGTTGGAGTAAAATTTTTTTTCAGCTCTTCTAGTGATGCTCTCTAGGATGATCAGTGCTAATTTTCCATGAATAAGACCTTAAATACCCCATTTTATGTTTACGAGAACATGATTTGACTCAGTTTTCACGCATTGGGAGCATTCATGACAAGACTTTCCATTCAGACTGCCCCAGTTTGGCATAAAGAAACTCGAACTGCCCCAGTTTGTGACTTGAGGCGACTCCACTTCTCCGGATGTGTCAGGAACCATCTTTGACCCTAACTTTTGTCTAGGTCGTTCTTTTTGAGTTTTTAACCTAGCGGGTAGCTCTAATTTTGCCTAGGCCGCCTTTTCAGGTTTTCAACCTAGTGAGCCACTTTTGGTTGTGTTTTTTGTTTTTTTTGTTGTTGTTGTTTTTTTTTTTGTTTTTTAAGCATAATACATTTTGACAGTATCTGAATTCACAGGAAGTGGTAAATCTACACCATCCATGTTCGTAAGAATCAAAGCTCCTCCCGAGAAAGCCTTTCTTACGACATAAGGTCCTTCATAGTTTGGAGTCCATTTTCCTCGATGATCCTTTTGAATGGGAAGAATCTTCTTGAGTACTAGGTCTCCTTCTTGAAACTGCCGCAGACGCACCTTTTTCGCATAGGCTTTCATCATTCTATTTTGATAAAGCTGGCCATGACACAGTGCGGTTAATCTCTTTCCTTCAACGAGGTTTAACTGATCAAGTCTAGTTTGAACCCATTCAGCTTCTTCTAATTTTGCCTCCATCAGCACTCTTAATGATGGAATTTCCACTTCAATAGGGAGTACTACCTCCATTCCGTAAACCAAAGAGAAAGGGGTTGCCCCAGTCGAAGTACGAACAGACGTACGATAGCCATGCAGTGCAAATGGTAGCATTTCATGTCAATCTCTGTACGTTACAACCATCTTCTGAATAATCTTCTTGATATTCTTGTTCGCTGCCTTAACCGCCCCATTCATCTTGGGGCGATAAGGTGAGGAATTGTGGTGCTCAATCTTGAAACTCTCACACATCTCTTTCATCATTTTATTATTCAGATTAGTGGCATTGTCAGTGATAATTTTGCTTGGCAAATCGTAACGACAAATCAGCTCCCTTTTGACAAATCTGATCACTACATTCCTGCTCACATTAGCATAAGAAGCAGCTTCGACTCATTTTGTGAAGTAATCAATTGCAACAAGAATAAAACGGTGTCCATTTGAGGCCTTCGGTTCAATGGGCCCTATGACATCCATTCCCCACATTGAGAAAGGCCAGGGTGCTGTTAAAACATTCAAAGGTGTTGGCGGTGCATGGACCTTGTCGATATCGTCTGGCATTTGTGGCACTTCTTCACATAATTGAAACAATCGGTTTCCATTGTCAACCAATAGTACCCAGCTCTCAGTATCTTTCTTGCCATTACATGCCCGCTTGCATGAGTTCCAAAAGAACCTTCATGGACATCTTTGATGATTTTCTCTGCTTCTGTTGCATCAACACATCTTAGCAGCACCATGTCGTGGTTCCTCTTATAGAGAACTTTCCCATTTAGAAAGAAACCCATTGTGAGTCTTCTGAGGGTTCTTTTGTCATTTTCTGAAGCATCTGGAGGGTACTCTCTGTTCTTGATGAAGCATTTGATGTCATGGTACCACAGTTTTCCATCTGGCTCCATTTCTACCATTTGACAATATGCCGGTTGGTCACGACTTTCCATCTTTATGAGTGACAAGTCCTTATCATGGCTTACTTTAAACATTGACGACAACGTGGCCAAAGCATCAGCCAACTGATTATCTTCCCGAGGGACATGATGGAATGTGACTTCATCAAGTTGTGCAATCAACTTTTTGATGTAAGCATGATAGGGGATCAACTTAGCATCTCGAGTTTTCCATTCTCCCTTTAGCTAATGGATAACCAAAGTAGAGTCCCCGTATACCTCAAGATCTTTTGCCTTTGATTCTATCGCTGCTTGGATCCCTATAGCACATGCTTCATACTCGGCTATGTTGTTTGTACAGTTAAAGCATAATCTAGCGGTAATTGGAATGAAATTGTTTTCCGGAGAAATCAATATGGCCCCGACTCCATGCCCTAGTGAATTAGAAGCTCCGTCAAACAACAAAGTCCATCTTTCTTTTTCCAAGGGTTTTTCTTCTCCAAACAAAGCCACTATGTCTTCATCAGGGAATTCACACTGCATAGACCCATAGTCTTCCACTGGTTGACTAGCTAAGAAATCTGCCAGAGCGCTGCCTTTAACTGTTTTTTGGGTGACGTAGACAATGTCATATTCTGATAGCAAAACTTGCCAACGTGCAATCCTCCCGGTGAGAGCCGATTTTTCAAAGATGTATTTGATTGGGTCCATTTTGGACACTAACCAAGTGGTGTAACACAACATGTACTACCTCAACCGGTGGGCCGCCCATGCCAAGGTACAACACGTACGTTCCAACAATGAGTATTTTGTCTCATAGTTGGTAAACTTCTTACTTAAGTAATAGATGGCCTGCTCCTTCGTGCCAGTTTCATCGTGTTATCCCAGTACACAACCCATGGATTCATCCAACACAGTCAAGTACATGATAAGAGGCCTTCCTGGCACTGGAGGTACCAAAACTGGGGGTTCTTGCAGATACTGCTTGATCTTCTCAAATGCTTCCTGACAATCCTCGTTCCATTCTACTGTCTGATTTTTATGCAACAACTTGAAGATTGGCTCACATGTTGCAGTCAACTGGGATATAAACCTAGCAATATAGTTCAACCTCCCCAAAAATCCACGAACTTCTTTTTCAGTGTGAGGAATTGACATCTCTATGATTGCTCGAACTTTGTCTGGATCAACTTCTATCCCTTTCTCACTTACCACAAACCCCAAGAGCTTGCCTGATTTTACACCAAAAATGCACTTAGCAGGATTCAGTCTAAGCCTGAACCTTCTCAACCGCTCAAATAGCTTTCGCAGATCGGTTATGTGATCTTTTTCTGTTTTTGACTTTGCAATCATATCATCCACATAAACTTCTATTTCTTTGTGCATTATGTCGTGGAACAATGCCACCATCGCCCTTTGATAAGTCGCTCTGGCATTCTTCAATCCGAACGGCATCACTTTATAGCAAAAAGTCCCCCACAGAGTGGTGAATGTGGTCTTCTCCATATCTTCAGGTGCCATCTTGATTTGATTATATCCCGAGAAGCCATCCATGAAGGAGAAAAATGCATATTGAGCAGTGTTGTCCACCAAAATGTCAATGTGAGGTAAAGGAAAATTATCTTTAGAGCTGGCCCTATTCAAATCTCTATAGTCAACGCACATGCGTACTTTCCCATCTTTCTTTGGGACAGGTACGATGTTGGCTACCCATTGAGGGTACTTTGCAACAGCGAGGAAACCTGCATCAAATTGTCTTTTGACCTCTTCTCTAATTTTTAGCGACATTTCTGGCTTCATTCGTCTTAACTTTTGCTTGACGGGAAGACATTCTGGTCTTAACGGTAATTTATGCTCAACTATGCTAACATCCAGCCCCGGCATGTCTTGGTACGACCATGCGAAAATGTCACGATAATCAGATAGGAGCTTGACCAATTTGCTTCGCTCATCTTCTTTCATGGAAGTGCCAATTTTAATTTCTTTTTTATCATATTCTGTCCCCAAATTAATCACTTCAATTGGCTCTTCATTGGGTCGAATCTCTTTGGCCTCTTGTTCTATTAATCTTATTAGCTCAGAAGAGGGCTCCCAATTGTCATCATTATCCCTATCAACATGATTGCTGGGATGGTCAAAATTATATAATGGGGTCATAGCACTGTCATTTTCAAGATAATCACTTTCAAATCTGTATTTATTGATGTCAAAACAAGTAAAAAAAAGGTAATGAATAAAAGCTAATGTAATGGTTGAACATAAAAAAACTAAAAGGGAAGATAATTTGAAAATGCATTTTATTGATAGCAAATATTGAAAAAGAAACATGTGAACCCGTTTTTACACCATATTTTCCTAAAGCCTTGGGCATAGCTATAAGATTAGCATTATAGAATTACTTTGAATCAATTTCAAAAGTCATAGGAAAATCGACGATCTCCCAATTGTTGAGCTCTGCATCCGGGGAACAAGGGTACACCAGACTAACACCATGGTCGATGGATTGATCATCGTTGATAGCGGTCACTTGGTTCAGAAACGCCAATCCTGCACTTCGGAAACTTTGTCGGATGTCACAGATGGGAATCCCCTCAGTTTTAGGCTCCCGATTTTCCAACCGAGCTAACTTCTTCTCTCTTTTCTCTTCTATAACCCTTCTCTTGTCAGCTTTAGTTGGTTTATACCCTAACCCGAACCTGTCCTTATTTTCACATGGTTGCAGAAACTTTGCAATGCCTTGTTTATTCATTCCCAGTCCATTTCCACTTTGATATCCTCTTTCAAGCATAACCTTGGCCATCATTATGGATGCGCTAGATAATTGTGGTTTTGGAATTCGAGCTCCTTCCTTTACATAGATAGTATTGACGACCTCGAACGCTTGGAATGCTGTTTCTAGAGCTTCTTCTGCAGCTTCGATGTAAGGAGTCGATGGGAGCTTACTTACCAACAGGTCTTCCTCACCCGAGACGATCACCAACTTATTGCCAACTATGAATTTCACTTTCTGATGCAAAGTGGACGGCACCGCCCCAGCGGAATGAATTCAGGGTCGTCCCAAGAGGCAACTGTAAGTCGGTGTGATGTCCATCACCTGGAAGAGTATATAAAAAGTAGTAGGTCCAACCTGAATTGGGACCTCTATTTCTCCCATCACTTCTCTTCGGGTTCCATCAAAAGCTCTCACAATTATTGTACTAGGTTTCATGTAAGTCCGATCAAAAGGCAACTTGGAGAGAGTTGATTTTGGCATCACATTTAAAGATGAACCATTATCAATAGCACTTTAGCCATTATATGATCTTGGCATTTGACGGAAATATGCAGCGCCTTATTATGCCCCATTCCTTCAGCAAGAATCTCATCATCGGTGAAAGTGACATAATTATCAGCAGTGATGTTGCTAATAATACCATCTAACTTGTCGACTGTGATATCATAAGAAACATGAGCTTAATTTAGTATCTTTATTAACACTTTTCTGTGCGGCTCAGAATTCATTAACAAGGACAAGAGAGATATCCTGGCAGGGGTGCGATTCAACTGATCAACCACCATATACTCTCTTTGCTTGATGAACTTCAGGAACTCACACGCTTCTTCATCAGATACCTCTTTCTTATACTCATTTGGCTTTGTCGACCCTCCTTTTTCTTTCACATCACTCTCCATGGAAGTCTCTCCTATCTTGCTCTTCCCCTTGTAGTTTCTTTTTTCTTCTTCTTCTTGCCTCTTTCGCAATTCCTCAGGCGTGTAAATGCGACCACTTCGTGTCATCCCTTCAATCCCCGATATATTAGTGACAATCGAGGTCGAACAAGATGAAATTTTTGACTGATCGTTTGTGAGATTATTTCCAAGGACTTGTACATCATAATTCCACGGTACTGCTCTGGTGTCTTTAAATGGAAAAGGACTAGGAACTTGAATGGCGATGGGCCTTGGGCCATATGGAGGTGGCGAATGCGCATTTGCAGTGTAATAGATAACCAACGGTTTGATAGCCAAATTTGCAATGGAAGGGACTAGAGAGTTTATGGCTTCTTGACCTTCTTGAAATTGTTGAATAGCACACTCGTCCACCATGCTTATGCCACTATTATCACATAGATGACCTATTTGCACTAGTTGCATGTCCATTAGATCTTGGAGGATTTTCCTGAACTCACTACATTCCTCAATAGAGTGCCCCACATTCCCGAGATTGCACCTTATTTCATCTTCGTCGCCCCTTTTCTTTTCAATATGAGCTTTCATCATTCCGGATTTGCACAGCTCTTCAAAAATGACTCTCATGGGGGTTTTGATATCTGCTGCTCATCTTAAGAGCCGATGGGCAGAGCACTTATCTATGGCATTGACTGTAGGATTCCCATGGTTAGGCAAAGGGTTGTGGCCCACACTAGGAGTATTTGATTTGAAATTCAACAATTTGGCATTGATTAGATCCTGCACCTTAAACTTCAGCGCTTTGCAATTCTCTGTGGAATGCCCTGCGGCTCCTGCATGGTAATCATACTTGGCGTTGGGGTCAAAACCTTTAGGGTATGGGGGTTCCAATGGCTTCATCGGGCAAGGAGTCAAGAGAGACTTACGGATGAGTTGGGGTAGTAACTCGGTGTAGGTCATAGGAATTTGGCTTCCAAGTCAGACACGAAATTTTCGTCCTCAACCACCCACTCATCCATCCACTAATCCACTCATCCACTAATCCAACCACTCAACCACTCCACTCACTTATCTACTAATCCACCCACTCATCCATCCACTCACCCATTCATTTCCATAATTTCCCACTCACCAAAAGTCCTTTGGCATTTTTCACTCAACCAACCCACTCAACCATTCCATTCACTCATCCACTAAACCAATCCACTAAACCAACCCACTCAACCACTCCACTCAAACACTCCACTCACTCACCCATTCATCCACCCACTCCCCTTTGTCATTTTGTTACCCTAGACTTCTATAAAAGGCACCATTGGTTATCATGAATAAGTGGTATTCTCCTTCATTTTCTCTCATAGTTTTTTCTTATTTCTTCATAGTTTCTCATAGTTTTTGTATATTTTGATGCTCCCCTTCATGGTAATGGAGGGCTAAGCTACTTTCGGTCAATTTAGAACTCTTGAAGAGATTGTGGTTTGGATTCTTGAGACCTTGGTTATGTATTGTATTTGATTTGTAATTGAATTCCTCTGTTCTTCTTCTTTCTTCTTCTTCTTGATCTTGAATGCATGAATGGTAATTCTATTTATGTTGATCTGATTTGATCTTGGTTTAAGATTGAGATTTGTGATGAAACTTAGAACTGATTGATCTAAACTAATCACATAAATGAAGATTGAGATTTGTGATGAAACTTAGAACTAATTGATCTAAATTAATCACGCAATTGAAAAGGTTAGGTTACTGATTTGTGCCTAAGTTAATTGAATTCGGTACTTGAAATTAACATAGATCTTCATGAATGGTGCGATTGTGGATTTGTGTTTATCACTTGTTAATTGAATTCTAGACGATCGTCTAGTATGAATTCTGGATTTGATGCAGAGATCTCGGTTAGATATCAACAAACCTCGTTCATTCAAAGATAAAAGCTTCATAGGGAGTTTCCCTTTACATCATGTTGATCATGCTACTCCTTAGGTCTAACTTGCCCTTATTTGTTTAGAGATAGAAGAACAAGATAGAATGAACCAGACCATTCTCAATTTCCAGAGAGCCAACAAAAATACATTAGTACTCTTAAAGACTAAAAATAAAAGGCTAATTTTGGTGATTTTCTTTAGTGAAATTTGCCAAGGAAATTCAGGTCCATCCTAACCCGGGTTAAAAGCTCTTGGGTTTCTCCTAGTATTAACTTAGCTTCCACTTTGAGAATCTCTCTTGCCCTTTTTCTCGAACGGTTGGAGATCCCCCTCACATTATTAATCACCACTTCAGCTCTCCGCTTCATGTCTCGACTTGCATTTAGGTAGAAGTCTTTTTCATTAGTCAAAAAAGTAACATCATTTTCCAGCTTATTCTTCTTATTCTTTAACAAAGCAGACAATTCAACATGCTTTTCCAACTGCTGATTTAAGATTTCAACTTTAGCCTTGTAACCTTCAAGTTGACCATCTTTCCCTTGAATGATTGCCTCAAGAACTTGACAAGTCTATCTTAGCTTCTCTATTTCAATTTCCTTAGAGACTATTTTTTGTTCTTGACTTTGGATTCTCTCTATTGCTGTGTCAAGTTGAATCTTCAAGGATCTTCTCTCAGTGGCCCACTGTTGACAAATGATTTCATACCGACCCTCCGCTTCAACATGGTAATCAATAGGTTCATTAAACTGGTGCATGGGTGGCTCCGGGCCCTGTACCTTAGGAGCAAGAAACCCTTTCTTCCTACTAGCTTGCCAAATTAGGTAGTCTTCTGTTGTTTTGGATGAGGGGAGACCAGGCTTTATACTTCTTACATCTTTCCAATCTCCAATGATCTCTTTGACCTTATGGTCGATTCCTTCATCATCATATGAGAATTCATATTTTGACAACCCATGAGTCATAGGAATGAATTGCAGGGATGCCATTTGTCTTCGGACCATTGCTGGAGCATAGCTCACTACTCCCTATGGACCAATAAGTGGAACCCAAGGCTTACTCCCACATCTGTATATGGTATATGTAAGAGGAAACCACTTGGCTCTTCAAACCACTTCCTTCATTTCCACGAAAAAACTGATCCATTGTCCCATCATCGGAGTTCGGGAAGGCCAATTATCACGACCATATAGCGAGAGCGGGTGTTTAGGTATGACAAACTGTTTAAGATCAATCTCCGGGTGACCAAAGCATTTCAAGGTCGGTAGATGACTAAGCATCCATCCTGCTAGCGAGTGATGCACATCCCCAAAATCTTCCTTTTGATGAATTTGATAGTAATTCAAAGATCGAATTGTCTCTGCCAAGATTGGTGGGGCTGGGTGTACCCCGTTGTCAATCTGCTCAAACAAATTGATTACATGTCCATCTATCTAATTCTTTACTCTTGGGAATATTACCAACCCGTAAATAGCTAGAGCTAGTGCTACCAGACCAAAACTTTGATCAATCTGAGTTTCAACAATCCTAAGCAGAAACTCGGAATCCAGGCTTCGTCCTCTATCTTTCATGTACTTATTCAATTCATTTGCCTGAATTCCTATGAGTTTGGACAACGTCCTTCTTGGCGTCTTCTTAGGGTCGTGCGAGTATACTTTATCCTTGGGCATATTATCTTTATTGAGCAATTTAGCATACTCCTTAATTGTTGGTACCAAGTCAAACTCTCGAAAAGTGAAGCATCGATATGAGGGGTCCCAAAAGTGAAGCATGGCTTTCAACATTTGGGTATCAGGAGTGATGAACATAAGAGCTGCAATATCTTCATATTTGTCATTAAACTCTTCCTGTCTTTCCATGTTATACCACACATTATGGAGTCTCCTAATATCATTTTGCTCAAAGTCATGGCCTCTCATTAGAGGTGGTAAAAGAGTACCCCTGTGTTGCGAGTTGTTTCCTTCATTTACTTGAGCCCTTGCAGACTCTTCAATAACAGCCCATATACTTTCAGCAGCCTTAGATATTAGAGCTTTTTTCCTTTTATCCATGTTCGAGGTTTATCGATATCTTTGCAAAATTGGACCACACATGCAAATGCAAAAAGAAAATTAGTGTCTACAAAAATGAAATAAAAGAAAAGAATATAGACAAAAAGAATTTTCTCATGTGTTAAAGGAAAATGATAGTCTAGGCTTGGTACCTGTCTTTTTAAAAAAAAAGTTGTATGGATCATAGTACCTCTAAGGGTATTTCAACACGTGATAACTTTGGTTCTAGACCCCTATCAGACAAAGGGTTCCCAAATTGTCTCTTACTATCACCAACACTTTGGCTAGCAAGAGTTCTCCATCCTCACCCACGATAGGCTACAAGCGGAAAGAGTTCAATTTGAGTGAGGGATTTTCATGTGCCTATTCGGAGACCAAAGGTCTCTCAAAGCAACACTACTTCACCCTCTGTCTAATCCTACAAGGTACTGAGCCCGGGTGTAGAGCTTGTGTGTGAGGTAAGTGATAGTGGCGTATGTGAGGGAGCATACAAACCTGTACCAAAATTTAAGAAGACCAATTTACCCCCAACATGTAAAAGCATATATACAACAACCAAGCAACAATCATCTACCCTAAGGTTTCAATAATTAAACTCAAAATATATACAAGTAAGTCATGTCAAAATGGACACAAAATAATGCCGGCAAATATTTACATAAAAATATCATATAAAATTTATTCACAAACAAGTAAGAAAACAAAAATAAAGACAAAAAGGGGTAAAGTAAATAAATAAAAATTATTAATAATTTGCACAACTAATAACAACAGGCTTGACTCTCATCAAACGTCCCCAGTGGAGTCGCCAGTTGTCGTAACCGAAATCGCGATGAGACGACCGAAAAAGATTAGGCATTTTGAAAATCAATGGAGTCGCCACCAATGTTTACTTAATTTGGGAAAACATTAGAAAAACCCTTAAAATAGGCAAACTGGCTTTTAGAAAATAAGTTTGGGTTCGGGAGTCGATTACAGGTAGGGAAGGTGTTAGCACCCTACACTGCCTATTCCAAGAACGGTACCTTAAGTTAGTTGTGCAAATTTTAATAATATCAAATGTATTTATTTTACCTTTTTTTAAAAAAAAATAAAAAATAAAAAGAAACAATTAAAGTATGAAAATTTATTTTTTTTTGGCTCGACAGAATAGGGATTCTACTCCTACGTATCCTCGGGTGCAATGAGGAACTCAAAGTCACGTAGTTCTGTAGAAAATAAGTGTGGGTTGATTGATTTTAATTAAGAGAGAAACTTAAAACTTTAAAATCAAATTTGTCAGCAATGGATTAATTCCAACTTACCAAAAGAAAAGATGCTCACAAGAACAGAAAAACCAGTGGTAGTTGGCGGAGCAGATCTGGGTGGCACGGAACTCGACGATGTTGATGGTGTAAGGTGGTATTTTGTGGTTATTTGGTGTTGTGGTGGTTAAAGGTTTGTGGATAATGGTGTTGAAAATGAGTATGGTGAGTTAAAGGTGATTATGAAGGTTATGGAGTAAGGTAGTGATGGTGGTATGGTGATAAGTTGAAAGTGAGTGAGAGTGGTTATGGTGAATTGAAGGTGATTATGAAGATTATGGAGTAAGGTAATGGTGGTGGTAGAGGTGAAGATAGAAGTTTAATGGTTGTTAGTTATGGATGGTGGTATGTGGTGGTAGAGGTGAAGATGAAAGATGGTGGTTATTTGAGGTTGATGATTGGGGTTGTGATGTTGCTAGTGGAAGGTACGGTAAGGAAGATGGTGAGGGTGTAGGTGTGGTGGTTTGTGGTATGGGGTTGTTAATGGAAAGTGAAGATGAGAGGTGAAGGTTATGGAAGATGAAAGTGGAGGTTGGAGAGCTTAGAGTGGGAAAATAAAGTGAATGTGTGTGTGTGTTGATGATGGAAGGTGGTGAGTTTGAAGGAGAAGATGATGAGTTGAGTATGAAGATAGTGATGGATAAAAAATGATGAGAATGTGGGGGCTTGAAATTCAAGATGAGTGAAGATTATATAGAGGAGTAGTTGTGAAGGAGTAGTTAAAGATGATAAGGTGGTTGAGATGATTGAGGTGATAATGGAGTGGAGTGGTTGTATATGTTTGGAAGATGATGGGGGTGGTTGAGATGATTGGGGTGATAATAGAGTGAAGTGGTTGTATGTGTTTGGAAGATGATGGAGTGGTTGAGATGATTGAGGTGATAATGGAGTGAAGTGGTTGTATGTGTTTGGAAGATAATGAGGTGGTTGAGATGATTGGGGTGATAATGGAGGTGGAGTGGTTGTATGTGTTTGGAAGATGATGGAGTGGTTGAGATGATTGAGGTGATAATGGAGTGAAGTGGTTGTATGTGTTTGGAAGATAATGAGGTGGTTGAGATGATTGAGGTGATAATAGAGTGAAGTGGTTGTATGTGTTTGGAAGATGATGGAGTGGTTGAGATAATTGAGGTGATAATGGAGGTGAAGTGGTTGTATGTGTTTGGAAGATAATGAGGTAGTTTTTTTTAATTATTATTATAAATATATTGTTATTTTACTAATAATTCAAATAAGATATAGGTAAATAAAATCTTAAAAAAAATGTTTATTATATTGCACTAAAGCATCTTTTAACACAATTATTAATCCACAAATAAAAATTTTATGGACAAAATTGAGTATCAATACTTATCAAGATAGCACGGTGGGTCGGGTTGCTCTTGATCCGCTAACACAAAACTCGATCCAGAACAAATGACCACAGCTTGGTGGTTAGATGTAACAGCTAAGTGTTAAGTTATCCAAGTTCAGCAATAACACATGGCACGTGGTGGACAAAGGGATCCAAGTCATAGTTAATGTCAGATCTCGTGATGTTTTTTGTCCAAAAGGCCGAGGTTCATGATGTTTCATAGTATGCCCTCGGGGTTAATGAGTAAGGTTAGATCTAGAATGGATCACTCTGCTTAAGTCATCATACCGTTATCTGAGATACATAGTAAGTTGCCCTCATATGGGTCCAATACTCGATCTCAATGACTATTAATGAACACTTGTTTTACCTAACCGAGATAAGTCTAATGCTCGATCTCGATGTTCATTATCCTTGGCAATAGTCTGAAGCACGTAACCATGCTAAACCTTTGTTAGGCTTATGGGTTAGGCTTAGTGTTGTAACTGCGTTAAACCTTTAGGTTTATGAGTTTATTTGAAATTGTGGAGTATAATTGACACGAAAGCCTCTTGGTATAGAATCCATTGTCCTAGGCTACAGTCAGCTACGCTTAACCTCTGTAAACCTAGTCAGTTTATGAGTTAAGATCAGGCCATAAGAGTATGAGTAAAAACCCTTGAATGCAACCCTTGATTTCTGACAAAAGTCAATTGGATTGTCCTGTTTGACCATCATGTATAGACATCAGAATAGCTAATCCTCTTCGGACCTTGTATTCCTCGGACCTCGCCAAGGTGTGGTAACCTTGTGGGTTGTGTTAGGCCGAAGTATTTGTGAACTTAAAGTCACAGTCAAAGTACTAGCTTAGATGGAAATGAGTTAAAGTACTCATGGACTCAAAGTCACAGCCCAAATACTGACTTAGATGAGAAGGAGTCGCAGTACTCGTGGACTCAAAGTCACGACTGAGGTACTGACTTAGATGAGAATGAGTCGAAGTACTCGTGGATTCAAAGTCACAACAAAGGTACTAGCCCAAATGAGATATGATGTTAGACAAGAACTTTTTTTAGATTCTCTCTTGGTGGTGTGGCGGGATCACGTTAGGTTAGATGAGACCTCAGTGAAATTTACTTTGCTCTTTTGTGCATTGCCATTCACCAGAACTAATAATGAGAAGGATTCTCCCTTGAAGTCTTAACAAGAAGTATCTGATTCCCTAACCTTTGGCTTTGACTTGGATTGAGGCACATCATAGCACAAGAACTGTAGCCCAATGGACTTTCTGAATGAAAAAGACCTATGCAATACATATGTGAAGCCACCCTATTGTAGCATGAGATTGAGAGGCCCATATATATTGGAATATTCTATGTGTGTCCTCAGTCCTCAAATTGTAGTTACCAGAATAGTTATAATTGCCCAAAATGTAGTAACGAAAATTACAAATACAACTACTGATAATGCTCCAATGTATATAGCTGTAACAAAAGCAAAGAAAAGAGCCAAGAATCCTCCAGTTGCTGCCAAAGACATGAGAAGTGTTACTACAATGGCGTTTATGGTTGTAGCCAGAGAGAAAAGCATGAAGACAAGTAGTCTTGTCAAAGCAACCAAAGTAATCGTCCTAACGGAGATGACGACGAAGGAACGGAGGGGGGTGTCGAGGCGAGTCTAGAGGAGAATATCACGAGCAGAGTTTCTAGAAACTTTTAGAAGGAGAAGAGAATTGTCGGCGATGGAGGTCTTGATCAGGTTCAGTAAGGAGCTGCTGTTGCACGATTCGGGTAACAAAATCACGAAAGCAAAATGGTTGAGGACCTCCGGCAAGGTCTCTTTCCCTTTACCCTTTCTCTACTTCTTCTTCTTCTCCGGTGGCCTCTATGTAGACCCTCACTCGTTGACGTTGGCCTTCTCCTCCGCCATTTTCAATGTGTGATCGAGTTGGTGTGTGGCCTTCTTAGCAGCTAGGCTCTTTACAACAATGATCTGTAATTAAGAGTTCGAGGCTTGGGTCATTGTATTTTGACTACTGCGATATGGGTCTATAACAAGGTGGCTCGTTCACGGTGTTGCAGAGATTGATGGATGCTATGACATGGTGGTTTTGTGAGTGGAACGAGAGTGACGATGGTGGCTAGCCTCTACTGGTGCTCGATGGGATCAGCCTTGCGTCTGATTCCTGATGGCTTACAACGGTTCGAAATGGGGTGAAGACGGTGACACTGTGAGGTTCGTCTGGGACTACGTGTGCGAATAGGGTCAACTGTGTCATCGAGGCATTAACGTGACGATCATTTTGTGGCGCTTGAATGGTGGTTGAGTGACTTCTTGTGGCAGTTCTACTGGTGTGCGATGGCTGAATGGGCCGCATATTATGGGTCATGGCAAAGAGATTTTTGGAATAGGAGAATTTTACATCTTCCCACAGACAACGTCATTGTTCAGAGAGATATTCTGAGGGTTACCTGAGTGAGTAATTGAAGGTGGAATCCTCCGTGGCATGGTAGCAGCAGCGGTTGTGAGAATGGGTGAGTACTTGCAAAAGGTATTTCGACACTCAAGTTAGACCGTGCACAAGGAATATAATGTATAGTATTGGGTGAGATGCATACCTTTGAGACCCTACAAGGTATTTGTAGGAGAGTCTTAGGTGTTAAGAATCGTAATTCAATCTAAATTGAATTTTGTTATTTAGGATTAGAATCTATACAAGATTGTGATTCTTTTTAACTAATTTTCCTATTTATATGAGATATAATTATTGTTTAAATTTATCAAAGATTTTGTGAGAGATTTATGTCTCTTAAATAAGCTGATTGACGTATCAAGAAAATGCATAATAATTACCGAATAGTATTCTGGTGGACTGAATTACTCCTAATCCGTTAACCTAAAATCTAGTCCAAAATAATTTATATTTTGCCTACTTAGTTTTTTTTTCTTTTTTGACTTTGTCTCTCCTGAGAATTTCAAAGTAGAAAGCAACTGAAATAGAAAATTTTGAAACGATAGCGAACACTTACTATTCATGATCAAGCTACATAAAGAAGCGTCCAATCTCATAAAATCTAATTAGAAAGGAAGGTGATAGACAATCCTATGTATGTTCAATGCCATTTGCGTAGCTTTAGATCAATTACAATAATCTACGGTCAAAGGTAAGGGTGCACATGGGTCAGGTTTAGGGGAAAAAAGAATTCAAACTAATTAAGTGAGGTCGGGTTGGGTTGGATCAATTTTTTTAAAAAAAAATTGCCTAGTAACCTGAACCGAACCAATCCGATTACAATCGGGTTAGTTCGGGTCGAGTATTTGGGTTGAGGTTGAAATGTGTTACACGGTCCAAAATGGAGGAAGGCTCGCAAGATATTGAGAACTAAAGCATCAATATGAAACTTACAGTGGGTGACTGATAGAGAAAGAAGAGAGGTTGATTAGAGGTGTTAAGTGATTAGAAAAAACTTAAGAAAATTACAAAAAAATGAAACTGGTTGTGGTTGAAATGTATTTCTTCCTGCATCCAGGTGAGATTAAAGAGAAAAGGGCTTGAGGTGGAGTCACAGGCATGGTCACCTGCGTTGTGCCGCCAGCCTTCATGTTGGAAGAGGACGAGATCCTTGTCCAGATCTGTGTCGTCTTCGTGCTCCCCTAACCTGCGCTGCCGTCGTGCCACCAGCCTTCATGTTGGAAGAGGACGAGATCCTTGTCCAGATCTGTGCCGTCTTCGTGCTCCCCTAACCTACGCTGCCGTCATGCTCCCCACTCCCCAGATCTACACCGCTGTCGTCATCTCCCATGGCGTTTGTTGTCATCGTCCCCAGCGACTTGATCTACATTGCACCCATATCCTAGAGAGAGAGAGAAAGAGGGAGAAGGTTTTGAGCCATTGGGTCTCCCTTTGGCTACCGAGAGGAGATGAGGAACGTTGGAGTGGTGAGAGGACTGGGATTGACTGATTGAGTGTCGTGCTGCAGTGGGGCTTGGGGAGTTGGGGTTAGGGATTTTGTGATTTGGGGAGAAATCAGAAACAGAAATGTAAGAAATGAGGAGGAAGAGAGCACTTTGGGTGAAAATGAAGGTAGTAGTTTTCAAAAACACAAAATGACGTTGTTTTCCATCAGGTCATCGGGTTGGTTTCTTGAACCTGTTATCTGAACCAATAAATGATCGGGTTGATCAGGTTCTACCCGAACAGACTCGATGACCCGAATCAACTCAGATATTTTATATTGGGTTGGGTCAAAATGTGCACCCCTAGTCAAAGGTTTAGAGAGCAGTACGACTCCTGGGTTACCAAAGTGGCACTATAGGCAAATGCCAATATTGAATTTTTAAGTTTCCCTTTATATATAACACGATGTAGTTTTTATTTCTTTTATTTTTTAATGAGCTTCGGGGCATCAAGCCCAACACGATGTAGTTTCTAGATTTTTTTAAAGTAAAACCTTTTTTAAAGTAATAATTTTAATATTCAAATTCTTAATATTATAAATAAGATCTGAATTTAGAATCCACTCCTACTACAGATTGTTAAGTGATGTAGTTTCTAGACTTTAAGTCTTTGTTTGGATGTGGAAAGAAAATGGGAAGAAAGAAAATAGAAAGAAAGAAAGAAAGAAAATGGAGTAAAGAGAAAATGAAGAGAAAAATATATTTTCTCTCTTATTGTTTAGATGAAGAGAAAAATGAGAGAAAGAAAATGAGAATTGAATATAAAAATAAGAGAATATAATATATAATTATATATAATGACATATTTACCCTTATTAAATGTATGATTGAATATAAATATATTATTTTATATTTTATATTTTTAAATTAAACATTTTTTAAAATTATATTAAGTAAATAAATACATTTTATAAAAAAATACTAACTTAAAAATTAAAATTAAATATAAAATAATTTTTTATTTTAAAAAATTCATTTTCTCCTTTTTTTTAATTCTTCATTTCTTCTATTCATTCCCCCACCCACCTTACCCCTACCAACTAGTCCACACGTGCCCCTCCCCCTTCCCCTTCCCTTTCCCTTTCCCCCCACCCACCTTACCCCCACCAACCAGTCCACATGTCTCGCCTCCCCTTTCTTTCTTCACCTTCATATCTCTAGTCCCACTAACCTCTACTAGTGCCCTCTCCCCTAAAACTAACCGCCCCACGCATTCCCTCCACCACCCACTTTACTATTACCCCCCAACCAGCAGCTACTACAACAAGTCATTTTCTAAAAAAAAAAAAAACCAATGAAGAAAGAAAAGGGACCTCAAGTCTCTACAACAAAAAGCAAAACGAAAACAAAGAAAAGGGAAGGTTATAATGGAGTTTGGAACGGTGGAGATTGGATATAGGATTTGTGGTGGTGGGTCGCAGTGTGACATGGCTGAGCGGTGCAGCGCAGTGCGACTGAGCAATGCAGCGCGAGCCGCGTGGAACAGGGCGGCGCGGTGCGATTAGGGTGCCAGATCAGCTGCGGGTCTGACGGTGAGATGGCGAGCGGCACGACGGAGCTGCGAACTGGATCAACGACGAGCGACCTGACGAAGCCGCGAACTGGGTTAGCGACGAGCGGCGAAGTTACATCACGATGACAAGGAGGAGAAGATTGGGGCTGAGTTGTAATTTCACAATTTCAGCCCTTTTTCTCACCATTTTCTCCGCAGTTGTGGAGAGAAAATTTTAGGGGTGAGTCTCACATCCTATTTTTCTTTCTTCTATGTTTTCTCTTCACAACCAAATGAGAGAAAACACAAAAATCTCTCCATTTTCTCTCCTATTTTCTTTCCTGTCATTTCCTCTTCAACCAAACGATGGGTAAATGCCTCCACTCAATTCTAAGAATCAAACTGAAAATTAAAAATACAACACAAGAGATAAATTGAAATTTTGACTTAGGCACTGGCTGGAACGTTGGTTTGAGCTCCTCCTGAAATGTTTTTTTAAGTAATAATAGATATTATAAAAATTAAAAAAATACTATTCTTAAAGAGAAAATATTAATCCCTTGATTTTTTTCCTCAATTGATTAAAGTTTTTCTTTTCTTTAATCATAGGTATTTACAAGTTTTTCTACTCTTACTCTAAAATTATTTAAGTATAGAATTTTTATTTTTTTCTTTAAGAAAAGTGGTAGAACGTTTTGATTTATTTTGTGGTTGTTGTTTTTGTTTGTTTCTATTACTTTTTTTTACTTTGTATAACATATTTTTTTAGTTCCCTGCTTTTCCTTTCATAATTTCTTTTGTGAAATTGATACTAAAAATTCTTAATCGTTGTTCTCTTTGTATACATTTAGTGTTTCTTATTCTTGCTTTTATAGTTTGAGTTTATTAATATTTAAAATTTCAAATTGTTTAATGTAATCTTATTTAAAATTTCAAGTGATATAAGTATAATTATTTAGATAAATTGATAGAGAAATATAATGTTAATTGTAATATTTTAATAAGGTATGCTGGTATAAATAAATTCCTAAAAAAAAAGTAATTCCTCATTATAAATATCAAACTTCTTTTCAATTAAAGTTACAATAAATTGAGACAAACTTAAATTTTTTTTCAACAAATACTAATTACATCTTAAAATTTCATCTTATCATCAAAATAAAGATCATATTCAAAACAAAAAATACTAATGTTTTCCCTAACCTCCAAACTTGAACCGCCATTGACTGTAGGATTAACAGATTGAAACAAACTGCCTTAATTCTCATATCTATATAATAAAATATAATTAAAGTCTTAAAATAAATAATAAGCGTGCGTGTATTGCTCACAATTTTGCTACACATAACAAAAATTAAATAAGATGCATTATTTTAGGATGAGGATCCTCTCCTGTTGGCCAAAACAGGAGAGGATTCTGTTTTGTCAAAAACAGAAAAAAAAAATGGAGAGAGAAACAAGATTATCTCCCTCTCTTCTCACCATCTAACCTCTATTTTTTTCTGTTTTTGGCAAAATAGAATCCTATCCTGTTTTGGCCAACAGAGAGGATCCTCATCCATTATTTTATCATATCGGTGTATATATATATATATTATAAATTTATGGCAACAAAAGAAAAAATATATAAATAAAAAACATTCACACCACTAATAAATCTATTCACAAAGCGAGTTTATAAATTAAAAGTATTTAATTATTTTCAAGTTATTTAAACAAATTTATAAACATCTTTATTTAAATTATATATGTTATTATTTTTATTTAAATAAACAGTTACTTTTTTTTAGAGGAAAGCCCTTCAAAGCCACAACTTTTTTTCCTAAATTTCATAAAACTAATACTCTTTGGTGACATACAAATTTTCTCAAATTAAGATTATATGTTAGGCATTTAGAGCATGTTTGGTTCAGTTTTTTTTAACTGAACTAACAACTTTTTTTGAACATTTAAGTTGTTACATGCTCTATCAACATGTTTGGGTTGTTTGAAATAAAAAATCAACAGTTTTTATCTTGAGAAAAAAATTGTTAAAGGATAAGCTTATAGTTGAGCATTTTATAAAAAACTGTTGGGATGATTTCTCACTTTGAAATGTAAATTTTATTTTATCCTTAATCAAATAACTTAATCTTTCATATTTTCAATCAAATTGGGATAAACAAAATCAACAATGTCTGTAATATGGCTGTTTGATTTCAATATCAAAAGATCATCTAGGATTTCAATCTCAGCTTTCCCATCATTATCACTTCTTAATTCACCATCCCCAACTTTAATAATCCATTTTACAAAAGACTTAACGTCCTCAAAATTTAACATATTGGATTCTGATTGTAATCTCATGTTCTTAGTCAATGTTAGCAACTTTGATGAATTAACCGTTGCCATGACAATGTCTTCTCTGCTACCTTTAGCATTAGTTGGTAATATTTGCCTTAAAAAAATATTTGTTGATATATAAATAAAAAACTATTTTTAGATCTAAGGTATATATAAATATAAAAAAAAAAGAACCAAACATATAACAATAATTTAAATATAAATAGAAATAATTACATAAACATTTCTTATTTTTTTTTATAGATGTACACATTTGTTTATAATGTACAAAACGTTATTTTTGCAAGAGGTCAATAACAGATGAGATGTTATATGGTTTTTTCATTTTAAATGCATCATGGATAGCTCTTAAGACCCACAATTAAAAAATATTGTAACCATCAATGACAAAATAATAATAATAAAATATTTATTGTATAAAAAGTTCTTTTGCAAAAGTACATGGAATGATATAAGGTATCTTTATTTCTAATACAGCATAAACAATCCTTAAAACCTGCAATTAAATTTTTTTTACCTATCATTAAGAAATAAAATGTATAAATAATAACGGAAGGTAATAAGAAAAACTTGTAATAAGAAAATGAAATTTTTTATTATATAAAAAGATATAACAACATAAAAATTCTAGTCTTGACATTTTACCTTCTTCTACTAAAAAATAATTGTTCAATAAAAAAGAAATATGTATACTCGCAGATGTAAATATTTAATGTTTTTATGTAAATATTTTAACCCTGAAAAATGGAAATATAAAAATACTTGGATATTCATTAATGGATTTTGTTGTTTATTAATTATAAATTACATTCAATTAATATTATTATCAATTTATGTAAAAATTTTACTCCCATATGATGCACACACTAATGTTTTTTAAATATTATATGTGTTTGTGTGTGAATAAAAATAAAAATATAAAAATATAACAAATTAAATTAGTTTTTTAATAATAAATCAGGTTTCAATCCATTTTAATATTTTTTGCTTGTAAATTATTAAATAACATATAGATATTAACAAGTCTTCACGTAAAGTTGTCAACCCTGTGCTATGTAAATTAAAAAAACTTAAATATTAATAAACTCAAACAACATGTTTTATCAGCGTTTCTTATTTTTTAATTTTAAAAATAATTAATTATAATGAAACAAATCCCAAAAAAATGAATGACAACTTTTTAACTTAAAATTCCTAAATGTAAGTTAAAAAAAGTAATGGGTAATTTTGAATTTTCTTAGACAATAATATTTAAACATATTCATAACTTTAATTTATTCAAAGCATAAATAATAATAATAATAATAATAATAATAATAATAATAATAATAATAATAATAATACCTTTAGTAAAAGAAATTCTTTAACAACAAAATAACACAATGGATTTAAAATAATATAAATAAAATTCAAATTTAAATAATGACTAATATGAAGCTTGAAATTATTTCCAATTCCAAATTTAAAATAGTTATTTTCAGTTTTAAAATAAAACTATTAGAAAAGAGTTTAAGAACTTTAATTATAAGGATGAATTTATTATTTTTATTTCAATTCAAACATGATAAAACTTTAGCACAATTCCAACAAATAATAAAAAGACAAATACAATAATATTCCTTGTTCTTTCTTCGAATCTTCCAACTTATTGAAAAATAACTATATTTAAAAAGTGAAAAAAAAACCCCGCTATAAATACAAATCTTTCTTCAATAATTTCATAAAGACTTTATTTACTAATTATTGTTCTTAAAATATAAATAATATTTTATTTAATTTGTTTATGTTTTAGGGCAAATCTTCAATTCTAAGCAATGTAAATGGTTGGAGCTGTCAATTTGGGATGAAGCCTATAGGACAGCTCACTAAATTCTATATTGGGTCATTTATTTTATTAGCCCAATTATTAATAAGACTTTTTTAGTCCTTAACCCATAAAGCCCCACCTATAAGTGGGTTAGGGTAGAGTTATAGATGGGTCAGCCCCATTCGTTTTTGTTCAAACTTCAAGCGTGTTGTTGTTGTGCTACTGTTGTCGTTCCATTTCATTTCACCATTCTCACTTCTCACCTATTTTATCTTTAAACCGCGGCCTCCACCGTTCTCACCGACTAAGGTACTCTTCCCCCCCCTCTCTCTTTATCTTTGTCTATGTATGTTCATGATTTCTCGTTTTTCACTTTTTCTTTTGATTCCACATTTTTGCATTGAATGATCATATTGATTAACATCACAATCTACGCCTCATATTGATCATCCATCGTATCTCTACCTATTCTTTTGGATAAATATCTTCTTTTGCACTTAATTATTTGAGTGATGTTATTTCCACTTTATTTTTCTTACATTATCCTAACACTTTTTCTATTTTAAATAATAAAATAAGATAAATATATTTTTAATTGAAATAAAGACTCAAACCTCTCTTTCGTCTTTTTCTCGCCTAACATGTTCCTACTTCCTAGAAAGTAATACGGCCAGACCAATCTTTTTAATGAAAAGATGGTGTTTTGCTTCCTTTTGTGAAAAATAGTTGGGTTTTGCCTTTGATATGATTTCTACAATAATTTTTTTTTCTTAGGTACAGTATTTAAATTATTAAATATTTTATTGATTATTAATTATAAAATTAATATTTATTAAATATTTAACAACTCATTATGAATATCATACTTATAAAAATATCATAAAAATTCCACATGTGGTTCTCAATTTGTTAACAACTCATTGACACAAGCATTGGTTTAAGATTAGATGTGTCAACTAGGTGGAATTCAACATATTTGATGCTTGAAAGTGCAATCAAATAGGAAAAAGCATTTGATATTCTCCAGGTGGTAGATACTAATTATAAATATTGTCCATTAGATGAAGAATGGAGGGGGGGCAAGAAAATGTGTGAATTCTTAGAACCATTTTATGAGACTACAAACATGATCTCTGGTTCATCTTACCCGACCTCAAATTTGTATTTTATGCAAGTTTGGAAGATTGAGTGCATGTTGGAAGAAAACTTGTTTAATGATGATCAGGTAATAAGGGACATGTCTATGAGGATGAAAGGAAAATTTGATAATTGGAAGGAGTATAGTGTAGTATTGGCTTTTGGAGCTATTCTTGACCCGCGCTTGAAGTTTGAGTTCTTAAACTTTTGTTACACACAACTGGATCCTTCAATCTCTCAAGATAAGGTTAAGCATGTGAGGGCAAAGTTTGAGAAACTTTATAGAGAATATGAAAGTAATTTCAACACACCAAGTGTTTCTCAATCTCAATCATCCAATGAACCCAGTATGTTGCATAAGTCAAGTGGAGAAGGAAGTAAGCCCAAGAGATCAAAATTATTCAGTGTATGTTTTTTAATGCTAACTTAGTCATTGTTGTTTTACTTTCATTCTTGTTTTGTCAAAGATGATTCATATATTATATCTTGCAGGCGTTTAAAATGTTTCAGAATAAAACTAAATCTAACATTGGCAAGAGTGAATTAGATTTTTATTCAGATGAACCACAACTTGATTATGATGACAATGATGATTTTGATATGCTTAACTATTAGAAGATGAATGATAAAAGATTTCCTACACTTTCTATCATGGCACGCGATGTGTTAAGCATTCTGATTACTACAGTAGCATCAGAATTTGCTTTTAGTATTGGTGGGCGTGTTCTTACCAAATATAGAGTTCAACTCTTCCCAAACATATCCAAATGCTTATTTGCACTAGAAATTGGCTGCATGGTTTTGTTCAAAACCCTGATGGTAATGTTGTGTGTTAATGTGTATCATTTTTTTTATAATCATATGCAATATTGGTTGATTATGTTTGGATTGATTGTTTAATTGTTTCTCAATTGTTTTAGATGAAAATGATTGCAAAGTTTTTGGTTACGATACATTAGCAGCCCAGTCGAATGTGCATCAAGAAGATGAAATTGAAGATTAGCGAGGAATTGAGTGGGTTAATTATGACTTGCACGCATTCTCCTCTAATTACATTGATAAAACTCTTAGTTGAGCATGTTGGTCGTGTTACTTTGTTTATTGAAATTTATTGATACTATAGTTATGATGCAAGTAATGTTGAATTGAAAGTGTATGGTTAAAGAAGAAAAAGTCTTCAACTGTTTCGTTCCAATTTATGAAATGGAGCACTTTAGTTTGAATGACTACCTGATAGTGAGTTACTAATATATATAGTTTACAATTTTTTTTTCATAGGGTTGGCCCATTGAGTGGGCTAGGGCCAACCCATTAAATAGGTGGGTCATTTTTTTTTTAATCAGTGGATCAGCCCATGGGCCAGCCCTCACCCCACTTGGCCCTATGGGCTTTTGGCCCTGTGAGCTTTTGGCCCTGTGGGCTTTTTGGCCCTATGGGCTTTTCAGCCCTAGCCCATGTGGGTTAGGGCTTAATGGGCTGGGCTGGGCCTTTTTGACAGCTCTATAAATGGTAAAATAATTAACACCAGATGTTTTCTTGCCATTTAATTTCGTAAAAAAGATTACAACTATTGATATAAAAAAAGTGAACAAATTAATTTAACTGCAAAAACAGCCTTTAATCCTTGCACATATCTAACCCTTTAGATCCAATAATAGTAAGAGTTGAAGCTTTCTTTGTTATATGAACATGTCGAAAAAGGTGTATTGGTTTCAATGGCATGGAAAATTGACAAAAACGTTAAAATGATTGCATTGTAGATTACCATATAGATACTCATGAAGTCTTTATTGGGTTGACATAGTCATCAAGTTAATTGATAAAGGCACATTTAAATTAAAAGATTATTGTCATCAACCAAAGCAACTTAGAATTATATTATCACCGAATCTGCTGTGTTTCTACCATCCTAAAGCTTGTAGTAGTAGAGCTTAAGAACCCAGAATTCTAAATACTCTCATTTAGAGAAATGGACCCAACATGATTATCATCTACTAAACTCAGTCTTCATAATGATCAAGTTGATAAGATGCGTCAAGGCAAAGAAATGGTATCATCCTTAGTTAGACTTTAAAGTAAAACCATGAGCAGCCAAATTGAAGTATTAAGAAACCATTAGCTAATTTTGTTGGAGTGTTGAGACTTTAACGGTCATTTAGTTTTATTGTTTTTTAGTTTTTTAGTTTGTTAAATAAAACCCTATTCTTTAGGAATGTGTAGATAGGGGTTAGTTTTCCTATTAATTAGCCACCACGTTGTAGGCCATGAAAAACGTGGTTCAGTTACTACTTTTGTTCTCCTTATCTTGTTAGGCTATAAAGCCAACACTTGCTTTCTGAATTCAATAAGACATTCTCTTAGTAAACTCTTTATGATGTATTACTCTGTTTTTAACAATTGGTATCAGAGCCCCGTTACAGAGGCCTGATATAGAGAGTGCGTGTGAAAGAAATAGTGAGTATGAGAGAGAAACAATGAGTGTGTGTGGAGAAAGAAACTGTAGTTTTCTTTCAGATTGAAGAAGTCAAGAAGAATGGCGGAAGGCAGTAGCAGTAGTTTCGTGCAACCTGCGATTCCTAAATTTGATGGTCATTATGACCACTGGTCAACGTTGATGGAGAATTTTCTTCGTTCCAAAGAGTATTGGGGTCTTGTTGAGAATGGGATCTTGGTGGTGGCAGATGGTGCAGTGCCTACAGAGGCACAACACAAATTGATTGAGGAGCTGAAGTTGAAGGACTTAAAGGCAAAGAATTACCTTTTCCAAGCAATAGATCGTGATGTCCTTGAAACAATTCTCAACAGGGATAATACCAAACAAATATGGGATTCAATGAAGCAAAAGTTCCAGGGTTCAACCAGGGTTAAAAGGGCACAACTGCAAGCATTGCACAGAGATTTTGAGGTTCTTCACATCAAAGAAGGAGAGACAGTGAATGCCTATTTTTCTAGTACTCTAGCCATAACCAACAAAATGAAGGCTCATGGTGAACGTATGAGTGAAACAGTCATTACCGAAAAGATTTTGAGAACGATGGTCTCAAAACTTGATTATGTAGTGTGCTCGATTGAGGAATCCAACAACCTGGACACGATGACTATTGATGAGTTGCAGAGTAGTCTTCTTGTTCATGAGCAGAGGATGAGAAGCCATGGAGAAGAAGAGTAGGTTCTAAAGATCTCCTACGAAGATAGAGCAGGAAAGGGTAGAGGTAGAGGCGCATTCAGAGGAGGCCGTGGTAAAGGAAGGGGGAGACCATCCTTCAACAAAGCTGTTATCGAGTGTTTCAAGTGTCACAAGTTAGGACACTATCAATATAAGTGTCCGAATTGGTAAAAAAAGGCCAACTATGCTGAATTAGAAGAAGAAGAAGAATTATTACTAATGTCCTATGTTGAACTCAAACAAGCCAAGAGGGAGGAAGTGTGGTTTCTTGATTCCGACTGCAGCAACCATATGACTAGAAACAAGGAGTGGTTCTCAGAGCTAGATGAAAGCTACAGGCAAACTGTAAAACTCAGAAATAACACCAGAATGGCTGTTGTGGGAAGAGGCAGCATTCGTCTTCAAATGAATAGAGTTACTCAGGTAATTTCTTATGTTTACTACATTCCTGAGCTTAAGAACAGTCTATTTAGCATAGGACAGCTGCAAGAAAAGGGCTTAGCAATTTTAATTCAGCATGGGAAGTGTAGTGTATATCATCCTAAGAAAGGATTAATTATGTAGACTGATATGAGTGGAAATAGAATGTTTTTCTTGTTGGCTGCATGATACCAAAAGCTTCTTCATGCTTTCATACTGTGTCAGAAGATGAATCTCATCTTTGGCATTATCCCTTTGGTCACTTAAGCTATAAGGGGCTGAGGACACTTTCTTATATGAAAATGGTAAATGGGTTGCCTACACTCAAGATTCCAAAGAAGCTATGCACTGAGTGTTTAACTGGAAAGTAGCACAGAGACCATATGCCTAAGAAGAGTCTACGGAAAGCATCAAATAAGCTACAACTTGTGCACTCAGATATATGTGGGCCTATCAAACCAGCATCAAACAGTAACAATAGGTATATCTTAAGTTTTATTGATGATTTCACTCGTAAAACTTGGATTTACTTCTTACATGAAAAGTCAGAGGCCTTTGCTATGTTTAGAAATTTTAAAGCTTGTGTTGAAAAGGAAATTGGTGCACATATCACTTGTTTGAGGATGGATAGAGGTGGTGAATTCACCTTAAACGAGTTTACAGAGTTTTGCAAGGTTCAAGGTATAAGCAGACAATTGACCGTAGCCTATATCCCTCAACAAAACGGAGTTGCTGAGAGGAAAAACAGGACGATAATGAACATGGTGCATTCTTTGTTGGTTAAGAAGCAGGTTCCTAAAATGTTTTGGCCCGAAGCTGTAAAATAGAGTGTGCATATCCTCAATAGATGTCCTACTGTGGCTGTGCAAAATAAAACTCCAGAAGAGGCATGGAGCGGTGTGAAGCCACTAGTTCATTACTTTCGAGTTTTTGGTGTGTAGCTCATGCATATATTCCAGACCAGAGGAGAAACAAGTTAGATGACAAGAGCAAGAAGTTTGTTTTATTAGGAGTAAGTGATGAATAAAAGGCCTATAGATTATATGATCCAGTTTCCAAGAAAATCATCATTAGCAAGGATGTAGTTTTTGAAGAAGATGAATGCTAGGATTAGGGCAGAAACATAGAAGAGTGCATAGAGGTTGGATACTTTATAATGGAAAGATGATGATGGGAATCACACTGAAGAAGGAGCAGAGAGCAATGAAGATGAAAACAATGGTGGTGAGATAAGAAACTCAAGTGAAATTGATTCTCCTTCAGATAAGTTAGAAAATGATTCACCCATTCCGAATGAAGGAAGGGTAAGAAGAGCATCATTTTGGATGGAAGACTATGAAACAGGTGAATGTTTGTTAGATGAAGATGGTCTAAATGCTATGATGATGCTTACTGAAGATGATCCACTTATATTCGAAGAAGCTGTCAAGAGCAAGAAGTGGAGGGAGGCAATGATAGCAGAAATTGAATCAATAGAAAAAAACAAGACCTAGGAGCTTATTGTTTTACCGGATGGAGTGAAGTCAATTGGAGTTAAGTGGATTTTTAAGACTAAACTTAACGAGAATGAAGAGATAGAGAAGTACAAAGCGAGGCTAGTGGCGAAAGGGTATGCGCAGCAGTATGGAGTTGATTATACTGAAATATTTGCTCCGGTTGCCAGACTTGACACCATTCGATTGATACTTGCTTTGGCAGCTCAACACGGTTGGGATGTTTTTCAATTGGATGTAAAGAGTGCATTCCTTCACGGTGAGCTTAAGGAAGAAGTCTTTGTGCAACAACCACTGGGATATGAGAAGAAAAGTGAAGAAGACAAATTTTACAGGCTAAGGAAGGTATTGTATGGCCTTAAGCAGACACTGAGAGCATGGTATAGCAAGATAGAAGCATATTTTGTTCGAGAAGGCTTCAAAAGGTGTTTTTGTGAACACACACTGTTTACAAAGTCGAAGGAAGGAAGTAAACTTTTAATAGTAAGCCTTTATGTTGACGATTTAATATATACTGGGAATGATAGGAGAATGTGTGATGAATTTAAGAATTCAATGATGTTGGAATTTGACATGTCTGATTTGGGAAGAATGAGGTATTTTTTAGGGTTGAGGTGGTACAGTGTCCTGATGGGATTTTTGTATGTCAAAGAAGGTATGCTTGTGAAGTTTTAGTAAGGTTTGGAATGAATAACAGTAATTCAATGCAGAATCCTATAGTCCCAGGCACAAAGTTATCGAAGGATGAAGAAGGAACCAAAATTGATGCAACCTTGTTCAAGAAGATGGTTGGTAGTTTGATGTACTTGACTGCAACAAGACCTAATTTAATGCATGGAGTAAGTTTCATTAGCATATTCATGTCTTGTCCAACTGAATCTCATTAGCTTGCAGGAAAAAGGATACTAAGGTACTTGAGAGGTACAACTGAGTTAGGAATCTTCTATAAAAAGAGAAACAACACAAATCTAGTGGTGTATACTGACAGTGATTTTGCTGGTGATTTGGATGATCGAAGTAGTACTTTTGGCTTTGTTTTCTTGCTTGGTTCTGTAGCAATGTCTTGGTCTTCTAAGAAACAGCCTGTAGTGACACTGTCCATTACTAAGGCTGAGTATGTAGTTGCTGCATCTTGTATCTGCCAATGTGTTTGGTTTAGAAGGGTGTTAAAGAAGCTTGGTCATAAAGAGGAAAAGAGCATTGTGATTTAGTGTGACAACAGCTCTACAATAAAGCTCTCCAAGAATTCAGTCTTTCATGGCAGAAGCAAACATATTGATATAAGATTTCACTTTCTGAGAGACTTGGTAAAAGATGAAGCTATGGAATTGAGCTACCACAGTTCACAAGAACAGGTTGCAGACATAATGACAAAGCCCCTCAAGTTAGATCAGTTCTTGAAGCTTCGTAGCATGCTGGGAATGGTTGAAGCTTCAAAAGTAAACTAAATGCTTTCTGCATATAGTTTAAGGGAGGGAATGTTGGACTATTGAGACTTTAACGGTCATTTAGTTTTACTATTTTTGAGTTTTTTAGTTTGTTAAATAAAACCCTATTCTTTAGGAATGTGCAGATAGAGGTTAGTTTTCCTATTAATTAGCCACCACGTTGTAGGCCATGAAAAACGTGGTTCAGTTACTGTTTTTGTTCTTCTTTTCTTGTAAGGCTATAAAACCAACACTTGCTTTCTGAATTCAATAAGAAATTCTCTCAGTAAACTCTTTATGATGTATTTGTTTTTAACAGATTTTCCTTAACCAAATTGATATTAGAAAATTCAATTCTTAAATACTCCATTGGGTCCAACATAACATCAGAGATTTTTCAATCAGGCAAACAATTTATGAAGATATTGATGAATTATTTTTTAATTTGGATATCAAATTCACAATTTCTTTGTTAAAGAGACACTTCTACTTCGACAATATTTCTGTATTAAAACCAAATGAATAGATAGATTTATTAACAGAAGAAAAAATTCCCCTCATTGAGAGCTACATAAAAAGCCATTGAATCTTAATTTTAATATAAATACACAAAGAAAAGTAGATTACAATTATACAACTAATGAATAATAATTCATAAAGAATATAAACTTGCAATTTCACTTTGTTAAAACCAAGCTCTACAATTCCTCTTTATTCAACATATTGAAGTTTGTTGATGATGATCATCCTATAAAACCCCATAAACTTAAATTAAACTTAAAGAAATAGACTTTCTATCTATTAAACAACAAAACTTGAATAAAACTAAATATACAAAGCTCTATATATCCTATTGTATAAGAAATACAGCTCTAGAGTACTAAATAGACCTCTGTTTTTATTAGTTCAAAACATGAACATCTTATTATTTATTGAAATCAAAACTTAGAAGTAATAAAAATAAAACTCAACATTGGCAAAAATCACATTAAAGGTAAACAAAACAAGCCTAACTTTATAATTGCTTTATGAATCATTGCAGCTTCCCTTAATCTTTTGCTTCATCAAATTACAACAAAGTCTTGGATATTTTCATAATTATTGGGAACTAGTTTAGCAATTTTGGAAGAGTAATTATACTTTAAAACCCTAGTAATTTATATATAACTGAGAAATATAACTCCTATCTATTTAAGTAATTTAACTACAAAATATGCCTAAAAAAATATAAACATGTCTATTCAACCCATTCAATAAGAGTTATAGCTTTAGAGTCTTAAATATCTTTTAAGACAGTTTGAAAGATATTCATTAAATCTTGAATGACAGTCAAGCTTAGAAATAATGGATAAAAATTACAAATAACTGTTAAATACAAAAACAAAAAAAAATTTGATTCGAAATATGCCATATGAAGTTAAGAGCTCATAGTTAAATATCTCACACCGTACTATCTAATAATACCTGTAAACTATTATTGCAAAAAAAATCATCCTTTCAACATCAAAATAGGGCAGCTGCAATGCATGAACTACAAAGCATAAGAAAATTATGAGTGGAAATTCAAAATATCAAAATACCACATTTATGACAGGGAAAAAAGTTATCACAAATCTAAAACATAAGAAAATTATGAAAAAATTCAAAATCTCAAAATAAATCCAAACAGTTTAAGCAAATTAAATAACATGATTAGATTGAGTTTGAAAATGATCTCATGCATATCGATCAAATAACATGATATCATATGAAGTAGCATATAAAGAGCAAATTGGGTTAACTTACTATTGCTTTTATTCAGTCATATGCTTCTATCCATTTCTTCATGTCGATCTTAAAGCCCATAATCTACATAAATGAAGAAATAATGTTAATATCATATAGATTTATTGGTCCAATTGATTGGCCTACCACAATTGACTTTCACTTTGACAAAAAAATCCTTTAAAGGCAATATAACGAAGATCATGTAATTTAGTACCCTATTTTGCAATACTTTTAATCGGGTTCTACTTAACTTTGATCATTTCAAAATTGGAACAATGAGGGTAACCACCCATAAATACCTCAACAAACACAACCAACTGGGTAGCTGTAAACATCAATAGAGTCATTATTATATCAAACGCCTAAAACACACACATATAAGAACAGAAAAAATCACTACTTATATCTAATAATATTTTATTTTTCATTTTAAGCAACTTTTTCTTTACAACCGAACAGGCAAAGAATCAAGGAAAGAACAATTATTTAAAATAGTTGGCAGTCAGGATCTTACCTCCACGAAGAATCATGGACGTTTGTAGGATCATGTTGCATAATTAACATGCAAAAACCCAAATCACAAAAAGCACCCATTAGCCTAAAGCTTAATTAATTTCAAAGAAAAAAAGACCTACAGAAATCGAAATGGGCAGCACCATGATCATAAAGCAATGCCATAGAGATTTAACGTGATACAATATTTGGGGATAGGACAAAGATGGAAAAAAATCATGAACAATACATAAAAAGAAGAAAAATTCACACAAACTAACCACTGAACTAATATGAAATCCATCCAAATAGGATTCACATAGTAAATGAATATTGATTTTTAAGTAAAAATAATAAAAACAAAAAATAGAAAAAAGTGTTGCAAGGAGAAAGAAACACACTGAAGCACCTTTAGGAGAAGGTTCAATATTAATAATTGAGTGAAAAGCAACAATAACCCAGAAACAACACAACTTAAGACGCAACAAATCACAAAACCTTGGAGTGCTTGATGTAATACATTATAGAAAAATTAAAAAAAATAGAAGTGTGTAAGACAAAGAGGTGTGAGTCAGAATTAAGAGATAGAAGAAGAGAGATTAACAAAAGAGAGTAAGAACTTACCGAAATGTCATCGCGTGCTGAGAAGGGAATTGCATAATGGTGGTGGAGGGAAGGGAAAATCTAACAAGAAAAGGCATAATGCAACAAACAGGAGGTAACAAAATCGAAACTCTCATTTTTTATCTTGAATATTTTACAAGAAATCAAACATTTAGGATGAGAATCTCACCTGGCAAATAACGTCGTCTGAGTCTTCCTTAACCCCTTTCTTCGACTTCAACACCTGCACCACTCGGTGCTCTGGGTTTGAGAGATCGATCCCAACCTGTTGCTGCAAGGCAATAACTCAAACTTGTATATTGAATCTCTTCTGTTTCAATATGTTCATCACCATCTTTGTTGAGTTTTGGATTCAGTAGAGTAAAACCGAAGAGGAGAGGATTTAGCAAATTAAGAGCTTTTGGTTTTGAGTGATATAATTAAATAGAGAGAGTAAAACCAAATAAGTAGAAATTTGTATAGGTAATTAAAATTCATAAATAAAATAAAAATAAAAATTTAAAATTCAAAATAAAGATGAAGTGATGAAAGATTGAGAAATATGTAGGTAATTAAAAGCAACAGTTAATAAAATAAATTTTGAATTAGCTTTTTTTTTCTCTTAAAAATTTCTATTTTGACTTCTTTAACAAGCATTCTTAAAATCTTTGTTAGCAAAATCTTTATTTTATTTAATAGCCTTAAAATTAAAAGTCGACCCTAAAACCCATACACATAAAAATTAGAATTTTCATTTAAATTGCTCGAACTAGTTGAACTAATTCGGTTCACATAAGTTATCCTTTATCTGTCTACGTAAATATGGCCAAAAAAAAAAATGAAAGTTGATATTGTGTGTACAAAAAACAAGCTATATGTATTTGGACGGAGCAAAAAACTACATTTTGCATATACATGCTCAACTATGACTGCATGCAATGCAACTATAAATTGTGGATAAATAATATGGACATTTAAAAATGAAGATATGAGTTTAAATTTTTTTAAAAATAATTTTTATAAAAAGATCTCATAATTTTTATGTTCTCACAATCAAATAAAAATTAATCTCATAAATAATTTAAATGAGTCAAATTTATAAAAAATAATAGAGTTCTAAAATAAAAGGTCTGCTCTCTTTAATTAAATGAAAGAAGCAAGCAATTTACAAATGGGCCAATCACTAGAGTTGTCGGTGGATTAGTTACAAACACGGTGTGTGGTTATATTTAACTTCACAACGAGGTCCATTTTCATAGCACTAAAACCTAAGGTAGACGTTATGGTTGTACCCAAAAAATAGATAATAGGCCTTATTGGAACAACACGCTTTTGAAAAGGTCTCTGCTCGGGACATCATTTTCTGTTCTTCTTGTGCCTTTTCAAGATAAAGTTGCAGTTTATTCAAATAATATTTCAAGTAGAGGTGGCAAAACGGGTTCAACTCGTTGGGTTGGTCCGTTAATTCGTAATTTTTTTGCGGGTTGGGTTTAAAATTTTAACCTATTTTTAATTTTTAACCCGCATAACTCCGTCTGTATAACTCTGCTCGGATTGAGTTTTTAAAAAAAAGTGTTTCAAATTATCTTATTTTGTTTATGATATTTTTATGAGTATGATCTTAAATTTATTTTATTTATTTTATTTTTTAACCTCTATAAATTATAATTTTTCTATTTTTATGATTTTTTTATTTTTTATACATTTTATTTTATTTTTTGATAAAGTCAACCCGCCAACCCGCTAACCCGCACTAAAATGTGATTAATTCTTCCAACCCATTTTCTAAAACGGCTAACCCGCCCGCCTCACATTTTTGCCGGTTGAATGCGACGGCGGCGAGGTTCAAATAATATTGACCAAGGCTTGCCAAATTCCAAGGCTTGCTTTGAATTTTGTTTTTCTTTTTTTAATTTACATATTCTAGAAGTTTACAGTTGAATATATGCTGGGTTTAGTTGGAATCAGCGGCCTGAGAAAAATCCCTAATTAATACATTTTATGTATAAAAAGATATTTTTTAAATATCTTTATCTACTTTAAATACCACTAAAATAGAACATTCAAAGTTTACAACTTGGGGGAATGGTGATTATGTAGTATGGGTTCGATTTCCTATATGTTTTATTTTTTTTTATTTTAATTCAATTTAATAGGACCTTTCTAAAATCAAAAGAAAAAATTTATAAACTTCAACTTATTATATATATATATATATATATATATATATATATATATATATATATATATATATATATATATATATATATATAGGGATTCATTTACATTCAGTAAATTAATTTTTTTCTTACACTTATTTTTAACTTTTAATTTTACTTTCATCTAATGGTTGAGATTATTTCATTAAAGATAATATTAGATGAAAGTAAAATTAATCGGTTAAAAATGAGTGTAAAAAAAAATTAATTTACACTTAGATAAGTTGATCCTCCCTCTATAAATATATAAATGCTCTCTTAACATGTTTATCTTTTCTCTTACATTTAATGCATACTTGATTTATCACATAAAAAAAAGTGCATATTTATCGCATTTATATTTTATTTCTACATTAAGATTGCTTTTTTATTTTTTATTTTTTATTTTTTATTTTTTATTTTTTACGATTCTACATTAAGATTGTTACTTTCTAGATATTTGATCAATTTTTTTTTCAGATTTAGTTCATATCAATTACATTTATATTTTTCTCATATTAAAAATATTGATTTATGGATATATTGCCTATTTTTCCTTTAGTTTTGGATCTTTTTCCCCATACTCAGTACATATTAATTACATTTAGATTTTTCTCATATTAAAAATATTGATTTATGGAGATATGGCCTATTTATCCTTTAGTTTTGGATATTTCTTCTCATACTTAGTACATGTTAATTACATTTATATACTGTCTCTCACAAATGTATCCACTTTCATTTTGGTCCTTCGAAGTTTTCTTATTTCATCTTGGTCTCTTGTACATAGATGTATTCACTTTTATTTTAGTCTCTCAAAGTTATTGATTTATTTATTTTTTACATTGGTCCCTCAAGATGGATGTGACAAATGAATCAATTAATCCATGTTTATTCAATCTATTCATATCTAAATTCAATAATATTCATCCAATTATAATAATAAACTTAATGGATAGATAAATTTTATTTAGTGAATGGTTATTGAATTGACAAAAATGTCCTGAATATCTATTGGATATCCCATCTATCTATATGTCTATATAAATTCTCTAAATAAATTTCCTTAAGGAGAAATTGATGATATCAGTTAATTCATATCTAAATTTAATAATATTCATCCAATTATAATAATAAACTTAATGGATAGATAAATTTTATTTAGTGAATGGTTAATGAATTGACAAAAATGTCCTGAATATCTATTGGATATCCCATCTATCTATATATCTATATCTATATATATTCTCTAAATAAATTTCCTTAAGGAGAAATTGATGATATCATTAATTCATATCTAAATTTAATAACATTCATCCAGTTATAATAATAAACTTAATGGATAGATCAATTTTATTTAGAGTGTGTTGGGAATATAATAAAATAGAAAATGATTTGATTTGTAAATCAAATTTAATTAAATTTTGTGTTTGGAATGTTAAAAAATAAGAAATGATTTGATTTCTAAAATCACATAGATTTCATTCCTTTTGTTTTAGAAATTTCATCAATTTTGATAGAATTTGTTAGGATTTGATTTGATTTAAAATGAATAGACTATTTTACCCTTAATAACTATATCTAACCACCTCTCATAAGGGTTAAAATATAAAATAATAAAATCAAATCAAATCAATTCTTATTTTAATGAATTCCAAACACAAAATTTGATTTATAAATCAATTCAAATCCTATTTTTTTTAAAATTCCAAATACAAAATTTGATTTCTATATCAAATCAAATCAATTCAAATTAAATCAAATCAAATCATTTCCTATTTTTATTTATTCCAAACACACTCTTAGTGAATAGTTAATGAATTGACAAAAATGTCCTGAATATATATTATCCCATCTATCTATATATCTATATCTATATATATTCTCTAAATAAATTTTCTTAAGGAGAAATTGATGATATTAGTGAATTCATATCTAAATTTAATAATATTCATGCAATTATAATAATAAACTTAATGGATAGATAAATTTTATTTAGTGAATGGTTAATGAATTGACAAAAATGTCCTGAATATCTATTAGATATCCCATTTATCTATATATCTATATCTATATATATTTCTCTAAATAAAATTCCTTAAGGAGAACTTGATGAAATCATCTATTAACTATTAATTATTATTTATCAAACATAAAAAAGTTAATTAATTACATTATATATGTTATTAAATATTAATCATAGTTGTATAATCTAGAATCGAGAGGTTGACCCAATTAAAAAGTTGAGTCACTGGGTCAACGATTCAACCGCAGGTCAAACAATCAAATAAAAAAACCAAGACAAACAAGGAAATATTTTTTAAAAAATGTTATATGAAAAATTATTTGGTATAAAAAATATTATATTAATCAAATACTAAACGAAAAATAGAATATAAAAAAATATTTCCAAATAAATGGTGATAATAACTTATTAGTTGGAAAGTATTATACATTAAGAAATTGAGAACAATATTAAAAAGAAATATATAGTTCAGTGATAAAATATATTACATGATAAGAGCCTTTAGGTACAATATTCAAATCTTGAAAGTTATATTTTTTTAAGTTTCAATTTAAAAAAAAAACCAAAAATTGAGTCAACATGCTGAGCAAGTCGCCGGGTTTGATCAGGTCGTTAGAAAAAACGACCTAATTAGTTGACCAGACCGACTTAGAACTCGGATCACTAGTTTCTTAAGCGAACCAACTAGGTCAGTCCGGTCCATACAACTATGATATTAACTATACAATTAAGATTGAATAAGAAAATTATTAATAAAATTATAAAGTTGAAAAAAGACAAAGTGTAAGTCAAAATAAATTGAAATTATTTTCTTATTCTTATTTTTTATGTAAACCCCCAGTATTTGAAAAGCTGCATTGTGCTCTGACTAATCTAGAGTCAAGCCGGGTTGGACCACAAAAATGTAAAGCTCTTCTAATACTGAGTTTTCCATTTACAAAACTCAAACTCAAAATCTTACTTAAGGAAAATAAGTGTCGAATCATTTGAATCAACTTAGCGTTAGTAATTTTCTTACTCTAATTACATCTTATAAATATTAAATTTTTATATAAACTAATATTAGAAGTTCTTTCAAATATTATAAAAAAATTTAAATAAAATTAAGTCATTTGATTATGAGTATTTATATTTCATTTTCTAAGATTATAGAAGTGTGTTTGAATTAATTATTTTTTATATTTTAAAAAATTATTCTAAAAATATGTTTAGAGTATTTTAACACCCGTAAATATAAATACAAAATTTTTTTGTTGTGTTTTATATTTCAAATAAATAAAATATGTGGTTAAAATATTGGCCACTAATTGCAAAAGATACTAGCATCCTTACAAAAAAAATAGTACCAGATATATAAATATATATATATATATATATATATATATATATATATATATATATATATATATATGTACATATTGATTCTATTCATATTTTTTTAATATTAAGAATACTTATTTTTAGATATTTGGCCTATTTCTATTTTATTTTTATTTCTAAAAATTTGGACAATTTTTATTCGGATGAAACTTAACTCCAATTTTATATTTATGTCTATTATATATTTATTTCATTAATTAAATCATGACATGTATTTATTAATATTTTCTCTCTAAGTTTTTTTTCCATTACATATCTATTTCAAAAAATGCATATATTATAATTTAATTAGTAAAATAAATATAAGAAACATAAAAAAATAGAGTTAAATAAGTTTCCACACATCTAAAGACACGTGTTAATACATCAATGTAGCCTATGGCTCGCTCTCCTTCAATATTTTCTTTATAAGACCCTTTCCATATTAGCAAGTGTCTCGTTCATTGAACAAACTTTTTTATTAAAAAAATTTAAATAGAATCTAAATAAGTATAGATTAAAAGAAAAAAAATGTTTGAATTTATAAAGAATATATGCATAATTAATTTATTAAGATAGAATTTAAAAAATATATATTAAAATAGAAAAATATTTAAAATTTTAAAAGAGATATTCTGAATAATTAATTAAAAGGATAATTTAAATTTAAAATTAAAAAAATTAAGAATGATATGTATTATTTTTTAAGTAATAATAAAATAAAAAATAAGTCACTCTCAATATATCAGTACTCTAATTTATTATATAACTAAGGGTGGATTAATTTAAAGAGATGTGTAATATTTTGTTTTAGGTATTTTTCTTCACATATAACGCTTATTAACTGTATTTATATATAGATATTATATTTTCTTGGTATAGCGTATTTATATGTTTTTCATATAAAGAATCTCAATTATATTACTTACAATAAAATATACATATTAGCGTATCAAATTTCCGTATGGCAATGTACCCAAAAAAATTGGTATGTCATCCTTAATTCATTTTGGGTATATACTGTTTTGTTGTAAATGCATGTAATCAGTAACCTTTCTTCTTTATTTTCCAATGTACCAAAAATGTAACCTTTCTTCTTTAAAAACTTGCGGCAGTGCTTAAACCTTACTACTACTTGCATACAGGGGCAAAAAAAAAAAAAAAGAGAAACAAAACAAAACAAAAATGCAGTTCTCAAAATTCTTGTTCTCCATTTTCACATTGCTAATCCTTGTTTTTAGTGTTTGTGAATCCAAGGATTGTGCCAATCCACCCAAGACCATTCTTGTTAGTCAAACAGGAAATGCAAACTTCAAAACAATTCAAAGTGCCATTGACTCTGTCCCCTCAGGAAACTCTCAATGGATTCACATCCGAATTTCCCCTGGCGTTTACAGGTAAATGTGTTTTGTTGTCATCGTATATATGATTGAGCTAAGTTTACAGTGAATATACAGTATGTTTTCTTGCTTATTATTATTATTATTATTATTATTATTATTATTATTATTATTATTATTATTATTATTATTCCGTGGCCATACATTATTATTTTGCTTTTACTTACGAGTCTAATAAGCACAAACATTATGTGCTTCGTGCATTGCAGAGAGAAAGTCATAATTAGCCAAAACAAACCGTGCCTTTATCTTGAAGGAGCTGGCAGGAACTCTACGAGTATCGAATGGGATGACCATGGCAATGCACATTTTAGTGCTACTTTCATTTCAAAAGCAAACAATACTGTTGCAAAAGGCATTACTTTCGAGGTAACAAAAATAACAATGGTGGGACGTTCAAATTCTTAATAAATGAATTTGTTAGAAAACCAGAACAATTATTTATAGCGCAATTGTTTATATTAAATAAGAATCTGAATTTTGTTATACAATATATCTTCTTAGAATACATACAACGTGTTAGAGCGAAGTAGCATCATTCAAGCCGTGGCAGCTAGGATCCATGCCGATAAATGTGCTTTCCTTGATTGTGGTTTTATAGGGGTGCAAGACACCCTATTTGATTCTTTTGGCCGCCATTACTATCACAATTGCTACATTCAAGGTGCTATCGATATCATATTTGGGAATGGTCAATCAATCTTTGAGGTAAAATAAAGAAAAATAAATTTCTCGTATTCCTCTAATTGATTTCTCTAGTGCTATAAAAGTTTGTTGATATTCATCACGAAGTAGTAATTTGATTATGAATTTATTGTGAATATGTAGGAAAGTACAATAAATTTTTCAATGGGACTTGGTCCCAAAGTTGATGGGGTTATTACAGGAAATGAAAGGAGTTCAGCAAATGACCCCAGTGGGTTTGTGTTCAAAAAATGTATCATAACTGGGACAGGGGGAAAGGCTGTACTTGGGAGAGCTTTGGAGGGTTATGCCAGAGTCATAATAGCCAATTCATTCTTAACAGATGTGGTTAGACCAGAGGGCTGGAATGCTTTGAACCATAATGAGTAAGATATTTATATTTCATATTAAACTTGTTTATCATTATTATTATTATTATAATTATTTTGGGTCCATTCTATGAGTATAAGTTACAAAATAAGAAACCATCTGTTATTAAAAAAAAATACCATCTTCCCCCCCTCCCCCCTCTTTAAAACTCTTTCCTCTATCAGCCGAGCTATCTGAATGTTTTCTATTTGATTTATTAACACTATCCTACATTCATGTGTAAAATGACTTAATTGCAGAGCAAGCATCACGTTTGTAGAGAATGGATGCACAGGACCCGGAGCAGACCAATCCAAGCGTGTGCCTTGGATGAAAAACTTGGGCAGATCCAAGCTTAGTCAATTCTTGAATATCTCTTTTATTGACAAAGAAGGGTGGATTGCAAATATGCCAACAAAGATCTTCATTTGAATGACTTTTGTATTGATTTTTGTTTTTTTTAATCCTCTTAGAAAAAGCAGAAAATAATTCTTGGCTCTTGATTTTGAGCATCTGTAGAGGACGTTTAAGGTTACGCTTAGCTTAGAAAACAAGATTCTGCATTCTGTGAATTGAACCTGAATCAAAGCTTGCATGCCATGCTTTGTACTAGACACTATGATGTTTGCAGCTTTGTACTAGACATTATGATGTTTGCAGCTCATGAATCCGAGTTCAACTCAACAGATATCAAGAGGGTAAATTGCATTTGCACTCCAATCTATATATACAACATCTGCTTCCTTTTGTTATAAATTATTTGTCAAAGTGATATGCGCAAGAGACACATTTTGCTGTACATTTATGTTCAGAACGAGATTATGAGGGTTACCTAAGTGAGTGGTTGAAGGTTAAATCTTTCATGGCATAGTAGCAATAGCGATTGTGCAAGGTGGTGAGGTAATAGTAAAAGACACTCCAACGTTCAAGTTAAACTATGCATAAGAAAGACAATGTATAGTATTAGGTGAGATGCATACCTTTGAGACTTTGCAGGATATTTATAAGAGCGTCTTGAGTATTAAGAATCGTAATTCAATTTGAAATGAATGCTGTTATTTATGATTAGAATCTATATGAGATTGTGATTCATTTTAACTAATTTTCCTATTTATATGAGATATAATTATTGTTTAAATCTATCATGGATTCTGTAAGAGATTTATGCCTCTTAAATAGGTTGATATACTTATCAAGATAGCACGTAATAATTACTAAATAATATTCTGGTGGGTCGGGTTGCTCCTAATCCGCTAACACAAAACTCGATCCAGAACAAATGACCACAGCTTGGTGCTTAGATGTAACAGCTAAGTGTCAAGTTATCCAAGTTCAGCAATAACACATGGCATGTGGTGGACAAAGGGATCCAAGTCATAGTTAATGTCAGATCTCGTGATGTTTTTTGTCCAAAAGGCCGAGGTTCATGATGTTTCATAGTATGTCTTCGGGGTTAATGAGTAAGGTTAGATCTAGAATGGATTACATAGTAAGTTGCCCTCATATGGGTCCAACGCTTGATCTCAATGACTATTAATGAACACTTGTTTTACCTAACCGAGATGAGTCTAATGCTCAATCTCGGTGGTTGAGTTCGTTTAGGAATGATTGACACTTAGTCAAACTTTAGGCGTATTGTGACACAGAAACATCTTGGAGTGATGTTCACTATCCTTGCCAACAGTCTGAAGCACGTAACCATGCTAAATCTTTGCTAGGCTTATAGGGTAGGCTTAGTGTTGTAACTGCGTTAAACCTTTAGGTGTATAAGTTAATTTGAAATTGTGGAGTATAATTGACACGAAAGCCTCTTGGTATAGAGTCCACTGTCCTGAGCTATAGTCAGTTACGCTTAACCTCTGTAAACCTGGTCAGTTTATGAGTTAAGATCAGGCCATAAGAGTATGAGTAAAAATCCTTGAATGTACTCCTTGATCTCGGACAAAAGTTCATTTTGTCTGTCGACAAAATAGTCAATTGGATTGTCCTCGAACCTTTGTGACCATTATGTATAGATATCGATCATAGCTAATCCTTTTCGGACCTTGTATTCCTCGTGAACTCAAAGCCAAGGTGATGAGAATAACCTTGTGAGTTGTGTTAGGCAACCCGCTATTTTTTTGCGGGTTGGGTTAATTTCATTTGTGAACTTAAAGTCACAAGTTGAGTTTTTTAAAAGTACTAGCTTAGATGGAAATGAGTTAAAATTACTTTATGGACTTAAAGTCACAAATTCCAAATTTTTTAATTTTTATGACTTAGATGATACATTTTATTTTAAGGAGTCAAGTTTTTTTCGTAGACTCAAAGTCACGAAATTTTTCTTAGATTTTTAAAACTTGACTTAGATGAGAATGGGTCGGAGACTTCGTGGATTCAAAAAAATCACGAATTTAAAGTCACGTTAGAGGTACTAGCCCAAATGAGATATGATGTTATACAAGAACTTTTTTAAGATTCTCTCTTGGTGATGTGGCGGGATCACGTTGGGTTAGATGGGACCTTAGTGAAATTTATTTTGCTCCCTTGTGCATTGCCATTCACCAGAACTAATAATGAGAAGGATTCTCCCTTGAAGTCTTAACAAGAAGTATCTGATTCACTAACCTTTGGCTTTGACTTGGATTGAGGCACATCATAGCACAAGAACTGTAGCCCAATGGACTTTCTGAATGCAAAAGACCCATACAATACATATGTGAAGCCACCCTATTGTAGCATGAGATTGAGAGGTCCATATATATTGGAATATTCTCTGTGTGTCCTCAATCCTCAACTTGTAGTTACCAGAATAGTTATAATTGCCCAAAATGTAGTAACGAAAATTGCAAATACAACTACTGATAATGCTCCAATGTATATAGCTGTAACAAAAGCAAAGAAAAGAGCCAAGAATCCTCCAGTTGCTGCCAAAGACATGAGAAGCGTTACTACAATGGCGTTTATGGTTGCATCCAGAGAGAAAAGCATGAAGACAAGTAGTCTTGTCAAAGCAACCAAAGGAATCGTCCCAACGGAGATGACGACGAAGGCGCGGAGGGGGGTGTCGAGGCGAGTCTAGAGGAGAATATCACGAGCAGAGTTTCTAGAAACTTTTAGAAGGAGAAGAGAATTGTCGGCGATGGAGGTCTTGATCAGGTTCAGTAAGGAGCTGCTGTTGCACGATTCGGGTAACAAAATCACGAAAGCAAAATGGTTGAGGACCTCCGGCAAGGTCTCTTTCCCTTTACCCTTTCTCTACTTCTTCTTCTTCTCCGGTGGCCTCTATGTAGACCCTCACCCGTTGACGTTGGCCTTCTCCTCCGCCATTTTCAATGTGTGATCGAGTTGGTGTGTGGCCTTCTTAGCAGCTGGGCTCTTTACAACGATGATCTGTAATTAAAAGTTCGAGGCTTGGGTCACTGTGTTTTGACTACTGCGATATGTGTCTATAACAACGTGGCTCGTTCACGGTGTTGCAGAGATTGATGGATGCTATGACATGGTGGTTTTGTGAGTGGAGCGAGAGTGGCGATGGTGGCTAGCCTCTACTGGTGCTCGATGGGATCTGCCTTGCGTCTGATTCTTGATGGCTTACAACGGTTCGAAATGGGGTGAAGACGGTGACACTGTGAGGTTCGTCTGGGACTGCGTGTGCGAATGGGGTCAACTATGTCATGGAGGCATTAACGTGACGATCATTTTGTGGCGCTTGAATGGTGGTTGAATGACTTGTTGTGGCAGTTCTACTGGTGTGCGATGGCTGAATGGGCCGCATATTATGGGTCATGGCAAAGAGATTTTTGAATGGGAGAATTTTACATCTTCCCACAGACAACGTAATTGTTCAGAGCGATATTCTAAGGGTTACCTAAAGCTATGTTTGGATATTTAGTAAGTGATGGAATGGAATGGAATGAGATCGGATGAGATAAGATGGAATAGGATGGAATGGGAAAAAAATATCATTCCATTGTTTGGATATTTTAAAATGGAATGGAATAAAGTTACCATTCCATTGTTTGGGAAGTGAATGATTTTTGGTGGGATGGGATGATATTTATACTAAAAAAAATGATTCCATCCCATACCCCCCAAATTGGGAGAGAAAATTGATGGTTTCTGGTGGGATGGGATGGAATCCATCCCACCCACTCTATCTCATCCCATCCTTTTTTAACATAACCAAACAATGGAACCTGACTCTATTCCATTCCATTCCTTTCCATTCCACTCAATATCACCAATCCAAACGAACCCTAAGTGAGTAATTGAAGGTGGAATCCTCTGTGGCACGGTAGCAGCAGCAGTTGTGAGAATGGGTGAGTATCTGCAAAAGACACTTCGACACTCAAATTAGACTGTGCACAAGAAATACAATGTATAGTTTTGGATGAGATGTATACCTTTGAGACCTTACAGGGTATTTGTAGGAACGTCTTGGGTGTTAAGAATCGTAATTCAATCTAAATTGAATATTGTTATTTAGGATTAGAATCTATACAAGATTGTGATTCTTTTTAACTAATTTTTCTATTTATATGAGATATAATTATTGTTTAAATTTATCAAAGATTCTGTGAGAATTTATGTCTCTTAAATAAGCTGATGGACATATCAAGAAAATGCATAATAATTACTGAATAGTATTATGATGGACTGAATTGCTCCTAATCCGTTAACCCAAAATCCAATCCAAAATAATTTATATTTTGCCTATTTAGTTTTTTTTTCTTTTTTTTTCTTTTCTTTTTACACTTTGTCTCTCTTGAGAATTTCAAAGTAGAAAGCAACTGAAATAGAAAATTTTGAAACGATAGCGAACACTTACTATTCATGATCAAGCTACATAAAGAAGCGTCCAAATCTCATAAAATCTAATTAGAAAGGAAGGTGATAGACAATCCTATGTACGTTCAATGCCATTTGCGTAGCTTTGGATCAATTACAATAATCTACGGTCAAAGGTACATGGGTCGGGTTTATGGGAAAAAAGAATCCAAACTAATTAAGTGAGGTCGGGTTGGGTTGGATCAGTTTTTTTTAAAAAATTGCCTAATAACTTGAACCGAACCAATCCGATTACAATCGGGTTAGTTCGGGTCGAGTATTTGGGTTGAGATTGAAATGTGTTACACGGTCCAAATGGAGGAAGACTCGTAAGATATTGAGAACTCAAGCATCAATTTGAAACTTATAGTGGGTGACTGATAGAGAAAAAAGAGAGATTGATTAGAGGTTTTAAGTGATTAGAAAAAACATAAGAAAATTACAAAAAAAAAAATGAAACTGGTTGTGGTTGAAATGTATTTCTTCCTATATCCAGGTGAGATTAAGGAGAAGAGGGCTTGAGGTGGAGCCACAGGCATGGTCGCTTGTGTTGTGCCGCCAGCCTTCACGTCGGAAGAAGACGAGATCCTTGTTCAGATCTGTGCCGCCTTCGTGCTCCCCTAACCTGCGCCGCCGTCATGCTCCCCACTCCCTAGATCTACGCCGCTGTCGTCATCTCCTATAGTGTTTGTTGTCGTCGTCCCCAGCGACTTGAAGAGTACTGTCTACATTGCACACATATCCTAGAGAGAGAGAGAAAAAGGGAGAAGGTCCTGAGCCATTGGGTCTCCCTTTGGCTACTGAGAGGAGAGGAGGAACTCTGGAGTGGTGAGAAGACTGGGATTGACCGATTGAGTGTCATGCTGCAGTGGGGCTTGGGGAGTTAGGGTTAGGGATTTTGTGATTTGGGGAGAAATCAGAAACAGACATGTGAGAAATGAGGAGGAAGAGAACACTTCGGGTGAAAACGAAGGTAGTAGTTTTCAGAAACACAAAACGACATTGTTTTCCATCGGGTTGGTTTCTTGAACCCGTTACCCGAACCAATAAATGATCGGGTTGATCTGGTTCTACTTGAACGGACTCAATGACCCGAATCAACTCAGATATTTTATATTGGGTTGGGTCAAGTCAGTCGAGTTCGCCGGTCGGATCGGAGCTATATGCAACCCTAGTCAAAGGTTTAGAGAGCAGTATGGCTCCTGGGTTACCAAAGTGGCATTGTAGGCAAATGCCAATATTGGATTTTTGAATTTCCCTTTATATATAACACAATGTAGTTTTTATTTCTTTTATTTTTTAATGAGCTTTGGGGCATCAAGCCCAGCACGATGTAGTTTCTAGATTTTTTTAAAGTAAAACTTTTTTTAAAGTAATAATTTTAATATTCAAATTCTTAACATTATAAATAAGATTCGAATTTAGAATCCACTCCTACTACAAATTATTAAGTGATGTAGTTTCTAGACTTTAAGCCTTTGTTTGGATGTGGAAAGAAAATGAGAAGAAAGAAAATAGAAAGAAAGAAAATGGAGTAAAGAGAAAATGAAGAGAAAAATACATTTTCTCTCTTATTGTTTGGATGAAGAAAAAAATGAGAGAAAGAAAATGAGAATTGAGTAAAAAAATAAGAGAATATAATATATAATTATATATAATAACATATTTACCCTTATTAAATGTATGATTGAATATAAATATATTATTTTATATTTTATATTTTTAAAATTATATTTGTAAAAAATAATTTTTATTTAAAAAAAATCATTTTCTCCTTTTTTTTTTATTCCTCATCTCTCATTCATTCCCCCCACCCACCTTTTACCAACTAGTTCACACGTCCCCCTCCTATTCCCTTTCCCCCACCCCCTTTCCCCCCCACCAACCAGTCCACATGTCCCCCTCCCTTTTCTTTCTTTACCTTCATATCTCTAGTCCTACTAACCCTTACTAGTGCCCTCTCCCCTAAAACTAACCGCCCCACGCACTCCCTCCACCACCCACCTTTGCTATTACCCCCCCAACCAGCAACCACTACAACAAGTCATTTTTCAAAAAAAAAAAAATCAATGAAGAAAGAAAAGAGACCTCAAGTCTCTGCAACAAAAAGCAAAACAAAAACAAAGAAAAAGAGGGGTTACGGTGGAGTTTGGAATGGTGGAGATCGGATCTAGGATTTGTGGTGGTGGGTCGTAGTGCAGCGCAATGACGACCGAGCAAGGCGGTGTGCGGCGAGCAATCGCGGCCACGTGGAACGAGGTGGCAATGTGCGATTACTGGGTCGCCGGATCCGGCGATGGGTCGGACGGTGAGACGCGAAGCCGGGTCAACGAGGACGCGATGGAGCCGCAAACTGGGTCAGCGACGAGCGGCGAAGTTATAGCGCGACGACAAGGAGGAGAAGATTGGGGCTGAGTTGTAATTTCACAACTTCAACCCTTCTTCTCACCATTTTCTCCACAGTCGTGGAAAGAAAATTTTAGTGGTGAGTCTCACATCCCATTTTTCTTTCTTCTATGTTTTCTCTTTGCAACCAAATGAGAGAAAATACAAAAACTTATCCATTTTCTCTCTTCCTATTTTCTTTCTTCTCATTTCCTCTTCAACCAAACGATAGGTAAATGCCTTCACTCAATTCTAAGTATCAAACTGAAAATTGAAAGAGATAAATTGAAATTTTGACTTAGGCACTGGATGGAGCGTTGATTTGAGCTCCTCGTGAAATGTTTTTTTTTAAGTAATAATAGATATTATAAAAATTAAAAAAAAATACTATTCTTAAAGAGAAAATATTAATCCCTTGATTTTTTCCTCAATTGATTAAAGTTTTTCTTTTCTTTAATCATAGGTATTTACAAGTTTTTCTACTTTAAGTATAGAATTTTTATTTTTTTCTTTAAGAAAAGTGGTAGAACCTTTTGATTTATTTTGTGGTTGTTGTTTTTGTTTGTTTCTATTACTTTTTTTTTACTTTGTATAACATATTTTTTTTTAGTTCCTGCTTTTCCTTTCATAATTTCTTTTGTGAAATTGATATTAAAAATTCTTAATTGTTGTTTTCTTTGTATACATTTAGTGTTTCTTATTCTTGCTTGTATAGTTTGAGTTTATTAATATTTAAAATTTCAAATTGTTTAATGTAATCTTATTTAAAATTTCAAGTGATATAATTATAATTATTTAGATAAATTGATAGAGAAATATAATATTAATTGTAATATTTTAATAAAGTATGCTGGTATAAATAAATTCCTTAAAAAAAGTAATTCCTCATTATAAATATCAAACTTCTTTTCAATTAAAGTTATAATAAATTGAGACAAACTTAAATTTTTTTTCAACAAATACTAATTACATCTTAAAATTTTATTTATCATCAAAATAAAGATCATATTCAAAACAAAAAATACTAATGTTTTCCCTAACCTCCAAACTTGTACCGCCATTGACTGTAGGATTAACAGATTGAAACAAACTGCCTTAATTCTCATAAAAACTCTTTTATATCTATATAATAAAATATAATTAAAGTCGTAAAATAAATAATAAGCGTGCGTGTATTGCTCACAATTTTGCTACACATAACAAAAATTAAATAAGATGCATTATTTTATCATATCAGTATATATATATATATATATATATATATATATATATATATATATATATATATATATATATATATTATAAATTTATGGCAACAAAAGAAAAAATATATAAATAAAAAACATTTACACCACTAATAAATGTATTCACAAAGCGAGTTTATAAATTAAAAGTATTTAATTATTTTCAAGTTATTTAAACAATTTTATAAACATCTACACCACTAATAAATGTATTCAAAAGCGAGTTTATAAATTAAAAGTATTTAATTATTTTCAAGTTATTTAAACAATTTTATAAACATCTTTATTTAAATTATATATGTTATTATTTTTGTTTAAATAAACAGTTACTTTTTTTTTAGAGGAAAGCCGCTTCAAAGCCACAACTTTTTTTCCTAAATTTCATAAAACTAATACTCTTTGGTGACATACAAATTTTCTCGAATTAAGATTATATGTTAGCCATTTAGAACATGTTTGGTTCAGTTTTTTTAGCTGAACCAACAACTTTTTTTCAACATTTAAGTTGTTACATGCTCTATCAACATGTTTGGGTTGTTTGAAATAAAAAATCAACAGTTTTTATCTTAAGAAAAAAATTGTTGAAGGATAAGCTTATAGTTGAGCATTTTATAAAAAGTTGTTGGGATGATTTCTCACTTTGAGATGTAAATTTTATTTTATCTTTAATCAAATAATTTTTTAATTAATCAAATATTTTTTTTAATTATTTTATATTTATTTTGATAATTTAATGCATAAAAATGATTCATTTTTATATCATTCAAACAAAACAAATTAACTTAAAATCATTTTTCAACTATCCAAACATAATCAATTATTAAAATAATAAAACTTCACAACTTGATTATTAAAATAATCAATTATTTAAGTCGTCAAACTTTTATAACTATCATAAACACGTACTTAGTTTTTAGATTATCATTCTAATGACTAAAATAGATATGAAGAGCATAAATAAGAAAAAAATGTTAATGATTAAATTACATTAAAGATTATATTAAGTAAATTTTTGCAGTGACTAAGTTAAATTTTTTTATCTTTTTTATTTTAATTATATTATGATATCATAAGCAAACTGATATTGTAGTTTTGATGAAAAAAACTTGTATTTATATATTTAAAAAATAATGTAAAAGTAGTTGCTCTCACTTAAGCATCGTTTGGAGGAGCTTATTTTCAGTTTATTTAAGTTTTATCAACACCAATAAGCATATATAAAGCATTTTAATCCTATTAACATATTGAAACGGTTTTAAAAACTCTTATAAGCTGTTTTGAACTTATTTTCATAAGTTGAAAATTGAACCTTCGCAAAAATTAAAAATAACTTACTCGGACTAAATTATCCTTAATAAATTATCAAAATTTTATTTTTATATAAATGTTTTTCGATGGGTTTATGCTATATTCAAGTGCTATTCAGATTTAACTAAATAATTATCTATCAACTTCAGTTAATAAATCAGTTAACGAATCATTTTTAACAATATTCAAACAATACATGAATAGAAAATATATGTAATTAAATTATTAAAATAATAGGCCTAACTCCACTTCAAAAGTTAGCTCAAGAGAGAAAGAGTTGCTCAAGTCATTATCTCAAACTTAAGACTAGACATTTGGAACTTTTGTAGAACTGGATATCTGCGGATGATTTAACATCATAACTGGATTAGACTCTGATATCATATTAAAATAAATAAACCTAATTTTACTCTAAAAGTTAGCCCAAGAGAAAAGAGTTATGCAAGTTACTATAAAAAGTACTTTAATTATATACCTATCTGATATGGAACTTAAAAAAAATATTTGTCATTACTTATTATAATTGTTATTAGGGAAAATAACATCTAGTCACACTAAACTTTTGATCAATTGCAAACAGTTACCTTAAACTTTCAAATCTTTCAATTTAGTCATTAAACTACATTAATTCCTGCAATTAGTCCTTCGTAGTTCGTCTAATCTAAGTTAGTAAACTAACGGAACATTACATCACGAGAAATTTTTAAATACTCTCAGAGTATATACTCCAGGTAAGTTTGTAATCGTTTATATTTGATTTAACAATATTTTATTTTTTGATCAAACGACAAGTATGATATAAGTAGAGTATTACAATTTAAGTGGAGTAGTATAATAAGAACTTCTTGTGCATCACGTGCAAACACATGAGTCATTAATGATCTATTTGCAATGTCAATTAATGACTCACATGTTTGTACGCAACGTGATACTTTGTTAGTCAGTTGATTGAAACGAGACAAAGGACTAATTGCAAGAATTAAAGTAGTTTATGAACTAAATCAGAAAATTTAAAAATTTAAAGCAACTGTTTATAACTGAGTACAAGTTTAGGGTAATTAGATGATTTTTTTCTTATTATTATTCTTATCATGACTACATCAAGAAGGTAATGTGTTTAGTAAACAACAAAAATATAAAAGGATAATTGGTTTTAATTTTATTGTCTCATAATTTATTTTTTTATACATACAACAAGCATGATATTGTTTTCACAATATCTTTTGATTCATAGTCTAACAATATCGAGACCTTAAAAGTTTAAAATTTATCATTATTACTGCCTCCAGCACTTGTACTGCCACTTATATAATCATTATCTCTATGATATACGTAAAATATACTAAGAACAAGTACACTCTATCGTATAATAATATAAGACTTGAGTCTCAATTATCGATCTCACGAAGAATAAGAGGTAATTACTAGACTGGCTAAACTCTTGGTTATTTAAACAATCGTAGTTGTAAGAAGAAACTCAAAATAAAATCAAACCACAAATAAAGAAGAATGATGAATAATTAAACAATGTAGAGATAAATCACTTAGAGGGAAACTAGAGCGCAAGGTTCACTTGAATCAAATTAACCAGATTTTCATTCATTTATAATGTAAGGTAATTCTCTTGCCAATATTCTCTTAATTCCTATTAAATCTCAATGGTCATAGATAAACAATATTCTATTCTTAAATTATTCATCTATTTGGTCATTTAGTTGAATTAACTAGGAATGCATTAAGCTCCAATTCAAGAGATGAACTAACATAATCATCAATTCAATTAGTAGAATCAATTGATGTTTGGTCATTCACTAATCTAATCATAGGTTTATTATATAAGTCCACTCATTGGTTGCGGATGGTCATCGGTCAAACAATGAATTAAAACATGCCAAAAGTGATTAAGTCTTGACAAGAATTCAAGTAATACAATAAACCCAATTGAAATTACTTTAATCAAATTCGAATTCAAAACTAATTAATTAAGAAAACAAGATCAATCAAAGCCCTAGTTATGAGATTAGTTACTCATGTTCAATACAAATAATCTCAAATCATAACACAAATCTATAGAAAGAAAACCCTAAAGAAAAGGCAAAAACTAGAAGGAAGAGAAATCAAAACCCCTTTAACGGAGATTGTAATCTTCAAGCCTTCAAGAATTGTGTCATCTCTTCGTAGTCATCTTCTAGAGATTGGTGGCTATCTTCTCTTGTGAATTATTTCTTCAAAGTTTGCTGCCGCAAAAGTTCTTTTCAGGTTTAAGAATTCCCTTCTATTTATAGTATTTAGGGTCAAAATTGTTGTTTTTATGCACAAGAAACCTCACACGGCCGTGTCTAAGCTCGACACGGCCGTGTGATTAAAAAACAACGTAACTTCAACGTAAAGGGAGACACGGCTGTGTGACCTAGAGACACGATCGTGTCTCCATACCACAGACATTTTCCAAGTTAGACATAGTCATGTCTAACTCCTCAATCGCTTCTGAGTTGAAACAAGGCACTGTCTAAGCCAAAATGATCATCTTTTACTCTGAAAACGCAGTGTCTTCGCTTGCTTTCACTCTAAATATGATAAATCTCTTTAATATGTAAAAACGAAGACAATGATAAGGATCCATAAAAAATCACCTATAAATACAAGCAAATCGCCATAATTTATCTGGTTTGAGACTAAAAAATATAGGCTTATCACTCTACTTCCACTTATATCAATTATAAAACCACCACCACTACTTGCTCAAATGCTTCTACCTATACTAAGTCTAGCACCTCATCCTGCATTTATCCTTGTGCCTCTTCTGGTGCCTACGTTAATTCTAGAACTCTCTTACCACTTGCATTTACACTTCTACCTCCACTTAAACTGCACCTTGTCCACCATTTCTAGCACTTCCCCTTCTACTTGCACTTACACCTGCATCGACCCTGACACCTCCATTAGCACCAATTTTAGCACTTCCTCCACCACTTACACCTCCACCTCCACTTCCACTTATGCTACCTCCTCCACCAAATTCTAACACCTCCTCCCCTACCCGCACCAAGACTAGCACCTCCACCTCCACTTACATTGCCTCCTCCACCTACACAATTTAAGCACCTCCACATACACTACCACATGCACCGGCACCTCCACCTATACTTCCTCCTCCACCAATCCCAACACCTCCCCCTCCACTTGCACCAAGACCGCTACTTCCACCTCTATCTACAACAAATAAAACTAGTACCTTCTCCTCCGCCCGCACCTATACCAACCCTATTACCACCCTCACTTGCACACGCACCTCCACCTACGCTACCTCCTCCACCAATCCCAACACCTCCCTCTCCTGAACTTGTAACAAGACTCGCACCTCCTCCCACACCTTGTATCTACCCCTACACCTCCATAAACCTTAGCACTTCTACCCGCATCTACACCAAGATTAGCACATTCTCATCTTCCCGCACCCGCACCAACCCTAATACCACCACCACCACTTGCACCATCAACCTCTCCACTTACGCTACCTCCTCCACCAATCCTAGCACCTTCCCCTCTTGCACCTGTACAAAGACTGGCACCTCATCCTCCACCTGTACCTACCCTTACACCTCCGCCAACCTTAGCACCTCCACCAAAACTAGCACCTCCTCATCCGCCCGCACTTGCTCCAACCTTAATACTACCTCCACCACTTGCACCAGCACCTCCACCTATGCTACCTCCCTTCCTGCACCTATACCAAGACTAGCACCTCCTCCCACATTTATACTTGCCCTTACACTTCCACCTACACCGCACAGAAGACTAGTGCCTTCTCTTCCGCCTGCACTAGCACTAACCCCAGTACCACCACCTCCACCTATGCTACCTCCTCCACCAATCCCTGCACCTACCCTTTTTGCACCTGTACTAAGACCGACACCTCCACCTCCACCTGCACCTCCACCTCCACACACCTCCATTTACACTACACCAAAATTAGCACTCCTCTCCTCCTCCGCTTGTACCTACACCAACCCCGGTACCACCACCACCACTTGCACTAGCACCTCCTCTTACACCCGTACTTGCCCTTACACCTCCACCTTCACCTACACCAAGACTAGTACCTCCTCCTCTCGCTTGCACCTGCACTAACCCCAGTGTCGCCACCACCATTTGCATTAGCACCTCCACCTATGCTACTTCCTCCACCAATCCCTACACCTCCCTCACTTGCACCTGTACCAAGACCGACACCTCTCCATCTACCTTCGCCAACCCTAGCACCTGCACCAAGACTAGAACCTCCTCCTCTCTGCCGCACCTCGCACTAACCCTAGTACCACCACCACCACCACTTGCACCAACACCTCTACCTACGCTACCTCATCCACTAATCCCAATATCTCCCTCTCCTACATGTGTACCAAGGCACCTCTTCCTCCACCTATACCGCCCTACACCTCCACTAATCCTAGCACCTCCATTTGCACCTACACCAAGACTAGCACCTTCTCCTCCGCTTACACTTGGATTAACTCTAATACCACCATCAGCACCACTTGCACTAACACCTCCACCTATGCTACCTCCTCCACCAATCTCAACACCCTCCTCCTCGCACTGTACCAAGATCGGCACCTCCTCTTTCGCCCGTACACGCCCTATACCTCCGCCAACTCTAGTACCTCCATATCCACCCACACCAAGACTAGCACCTCCTCATTTGTCTGCACCTGCACCAACCCCAATACCACCACCACTTGCACCAGGACCTCCACCTACGCTACCTCCTCCACCAATTCTAGCACATCCCCTTCCTACACTGTACTCAAGATCGGCACTTATCCTCCACCTATACCTGCCCTACACCTTCGTCAACCTTAGCACCTCCACTTGCACTAAGACTAGCACCTCCTCCTCCACCTGCACTAACCTCTAATACCTCCACCACCACCACTTGCACTTCCACCTCCACTTATGCTACCTCCTCCACCAATCCAAGCACCTCCCATTACACTTGCACCAAAACCAACACCTCCTCCTCCACTTGCACCTACACCAACCTCGCACTCCACTACCATTTGCACCTACACCAACCTCGGTACCTCCACTACCATTTGCACCAACACTTCTTCCTACGTTACCTCCTACATTACCTCCTCCACCAATCCCAACACTATATCCCCTCCACCTACACTAAGATCGGTATTTCATCATCCACTTGCACCAACCTCGACACCTCCACCTCTACCTATACCAAGACTAGCACCTCCACCTACACTTACCCTAGCACCTCTACCACTATTTGCTCCAGTGCGACTCCACCTATGCTACCTCCTCCACCAAGACCAATGCCTCTTCCTCCATTGACAACAACCCCGGTACCTCTACCTATACCAATTCCAGCACATGCACCTGCACCAATCTTAGCACCTCCCCACCACTTGCACAACAACCCTCCTCCACCTATGTTACCTCCTCCAACAATTCCAATTCCCCCCCCTACCTACACCAAGACCACACCTCCTCCTACACCTACACCAACCTTGCCATTTCCTCCTACACCTACACCAATTCTAGCACCTCCCCCACCGCTTGCACCCTGCAGCTCCTCCTCCACCTATGTTACCTCCTCCAACAATTCCAAAGACTTCCCCCCCGCACCTACACCAAGACCAACACCTCCTCCCGCACCCACACCAACCTTGCCACTTCCTCCTACACCTACACCAATTCTAGTACCTCCCCACCGCTTGCAACAGCGCTTCCACCTCCTCCACCTTCATCAATTGCAATGCATCCTCCTCCACCAACCCCAAAGCACTTGCACCAATTTCATCACCTACCCCACCACTTGTGCCAGTACCTCCACCTCCACCTCCACCAACTCCAACACTACCTCCTACACCACCATCTCCATCAAATCCACTAGCACCAATGCCTCCACTTCCCCCACCATGACCACCATACTTATCATCATTGTTAAAACCTCATCCTGCTCCTTCACCTTTTGCAATGCCACAACATTTTTGAACTTTTCGCCCTTCTACTATTCCATTGCTTATAATTATCCATAAAACTACATACATTCTAACATTGTGTGAAAATATGGATATATTTGTTCGGAAGTGAAAATATGAAAGAGATTATGTTTGGCGAAGGGAAAATAGTTTGGCATGCAAAAGCTTATGGTTCGATGGGACCCTATTTATAGGAGAGGGTTCCAATAGGATATTAATGATGTGGCCCGAAATTTCTACAATGTTACATATAGTTGATGGCCACGGGTGCTACCTGTAATTGCACTAAAATTCTCAACCAAATTTAGTGCATCTGCCGCCATGCGTTTTACTACACTAAAAATTACGTGTCAATAGGCCCTGAAGTATGTATAGTTAGCTGTCATTTACCTCCAGAAAAGTTCTTAAAGTAATTCTATGATGTCTGCAACTCCTTAGCACAATTAATTCTCCATAATATGCTTCAACAAATCTCCTGATAAAACGTGCCCCTAATACATGCTATGCTCTTGCCACATTTGTTATCCCTCAATTATAGCAGCTTCATCAACCCATATGTTTTTTTCGGGAATAGATTTTTTTGTGTGTTTTTACATAACTTTATTATATGAAGAGAGAAATAAATATAAAAATTTTAAATGAATAGAAATTTTTTTAAAATCTGTTTTTGTCGATTTCTCTTCACTTAACAAAGTTATTTTAAAAACACACCTGATAGAGGATGTTCACAGTCCCATGTTTTCCCTGTTTCCCACAGTTAGTCCAAGGGCCAGATCGTACACCTGGTTATCAAACCAAGGAAGCTCTCGAGTAATTGATGGTGAAGCATATTGGAATGAATGATTTGCGTGCAACGGCTGCATCGAAGGGGCCAAGTTATGCTCTTTGCAGTTGGTGCTATATTTAAATGTGAATGTTCGTACACATTAACCAAAAAAAAAAAAAAAACTCTATATGTAGGATGCAGCACTAAACGAACTTCAAATATGCCATCCATGACCAGGTGTTTGAAGTTAATTGTTAAAATACAAATTGTCATGAAAGCTTAACCACATGTACACGTGTAACATGTTCACACAATATATTAACAAAACAAACCACAACAAAACATTCTACTTAAATTTTTCTACCACAAAAAAAAAAAGGGAATATGCTGCAATGCAGTGGTAATTGTTAACTTGTCCACAAGCTCAAGTATAAGCTTAGCACAACAATAACCTCTAACAATTTAGAGAGTAAGGACAGTTTTCACCTTTCCGTTCCGAGATAATTGAATCCCACTTGCATCTCTCTTCAAATTCTACAGTGATAAGTACTGATAGTGAACGGCGTATAGAAATAATTGGATAAAAATGAACCTGGAAGCATTCAAAATGGCCGAAAATGGGACTGGCACATTTGGTTAAATTTCCAGCTCTCGCATTTTATGGAAGATCACCCCCCAACATGCAGGATATTTATTGTCTGCCCCTCTTATCCTTCTTTGCATGACCTGCTTTTTCAAAAGCAATTTACCCAAACATTTTTATGATTTGGTTGTCTTTCACTTCTTTTGAAGAGTACCCGCAATAAGAATTGAAGAAGGACTTGAAGGTTCAATTTGCTGCTCACTGACTCGAACAGAAATATTACATTTCCACAGCTGCAGACCAACCAAAGGCATAAGAAGTGACAACATTTGGCTTAATTCCTTCCTTATTCATCACATGAAGCAACACCGTAGCAGTATTTATTTTTGGTGAGACAAAACAACGGCACCATTATTAAAGAAAAATGAACAGTTCATAGTAAGTAAACCTTATTCTTCATCTCTACATTCACGTCCTCATAGCACAGCATTACACTTCCATCTCTGCACTCATGTCCTTAAGCACAGGCACCGCATAACATTGTTTCCACTGATCACCATCACAGCAGAACCTTATTCTTCAAAACCAAATTAAAACTTCAAGGTAAGTTATACTAGCTAAATATGTCTCACAATGAAGAGAGACAAATTGATGGTAACAAATAAGAGAATAATTATAAGGATATAGGTGAACTCATTTGCCAATTCACTTTCAAAAGACTTGGAACAGGAATGGAAACATCTTCGAAGTAATTATCATTGAGGGACAACGGTTAATTACCAAGACAGCAATAAAAGAAATTGTATAATGTGATTATATTTAAGTAACCCTCCTTAAATTATTTTGTCAAATTTTATTATTTTTGTGTAAAAGAAAATCATTATATTGTGGAGAATGAAAGCTGGCGATAAACATAGATTGAGGTTATCCTTTTTTCTTTTTTTCTTGGTTTTACAAATGAGATCTAGGACCTGTATGAGAAGGGACAATGAAAGTTGAAGTAGAGGCAAAGCGGCCAGGATGGGATATATTTATTTAATTATAAAAATAGTTGCAAGACATATTTTCATTTTTTTTAATTATTGTAAAAATTGAGCAAATAATAATTTATGTTAAAAAATAAAAAATAATTTTATTTCTAAAATTCTATGAATTTCATCTTTTTTATTTTAAAAATTTTATCAAATTTGATAAAATTAATTAAGATTTAATTTAAAATAAATAAACTATTTTACTTTTAATAACTACCTCTTATAAGAGTTAAAATATAAAATAATAAAATCAAATCAATCTAATGCTCATTTTAATATATTCTAAACACAATTTTATTTTTAAATCAATTCAAATATTATTTTTTAAAAAAAATTCAAACACAAAATTTTATTTTTAAATCAAATCATTTCTCATTTTTATTCATTTCAAACACAAATAAAATTTTTTTTGCTTTTTCTAGGGAGATGGGGTGGGGTACAGCTAAGAAACAAAAACGACTTCTAACCAAAGCCGAAGACTACACTCCAGGGAACAAAACCCCCATGGCGGCAGCTAGCCAAAAGATTGTTAATATCTGCTAGAGGGATAGGCCATAACTTGAACTCTTCATCGATGTGATCCCCATGCTTAGCCAGATAATCAGCACAGAAGGGGTACCGCAAGAATCCACGTTCAACTCAGCAAATTGTCCAGTTCTCCTGACAATAGAAGCCTCATCCTATAGAACATGTTCCATAACATCCATGTTTCTAGTCCGCCATAAGCACCGGCCGAGTAGATAGGGATAGATCTCATTTGTTCCATTTAACTAATGTACCGTGTATGTAGAAAATAACAGAAAATATACCGTGTATTAGCGTGACAAGTTGCGTGGCTTTATCAATTATATGACTAGTACTATTCATTCACTAACAAATTTGGAAAACATAGTTATTTCCTTGTATGACAAACAAATCAGGCACTTCCAAAGAGTCAAAACGTTCATGCTTTAATATCCTCGCTGCAAAAAATTTACAAGCAACCAACACATCACTTCTATTTGGATTTGCTCCCCGACCAAAAAGTAAAGTAAGAAAATATGATACTGACAATCAAGGAAGAATTATTAATTACATTCTATTCTATTTGATTTGCCCCTCCAGATTAATAAAGAAAAACATCCCTACTTATCAGAGAACTAGAATGCTGTCAAACTAACTCAACTAAGAGCAGTTATGCTACCGTAAGCCTTCTGTTGTAGGAAAAGGGGTTTTAGTAAGTCTTCTTTCGCAACATTGGCTTCCTCACGTCTTTTCTTGAAGTCGCAGTAAGTCCTGGTGTGGGTATATCTACTGTGGCTTGATACAAATCCTTCAATCTTCATATAGGGTTAGGGGGAGGAGATCAATAAAGATAAATGGCAATATAAGTCCAAAACTAGTTGCTGCTAAGGTGAAAACGAACAGGAATATCAAACTTACCTTGGTATACTGAGAACTAGTGCAATAACTAGAAATCCAACTATAAGAGGGAATACTGGTGCCGGAGTCAACTCCTGCATTGCACAAGAATTAAGAATAAAAAATATTCTGTGCCAAAGCAACTGAAGGAAAAAGAAAATATAGTTAATGACGAATTTTGAAAAAAGAAGGCGATTAGGAAAACATAAAAAAGTTGGAGACAAAAGAAGAAACCTGCTTCAGCTGATCTTCAACAATCCTGTATCTCAGTGGGCCCACATGGATTTGAACATTTTTTTCCAAGTCAATCTCAATGATATCAGATTCAAATTTAAGAGAGCTTGAAGGGAGACCAGATCGAAGTTGTAGAAGGTGTCTGCCCTTGGATAAACCCTTTACATGGAAGAAGTTAGAAATTGGCAGGGGGAAGACTGACTCTATCTTAGTTGCGTCACTACCTGACTTGATTTCTACCATTAGGTGTTTATGTAGTTCATCCGTACCATTTCCTTCGACGTGGCAACTTACAATTGTCATTTCTGGCTCCTCAAAAACTATAAAATCTAAACCCTTAATATCCTCAGTTCCAACCTGGGAACATCAACCAACAAGCTTAGACCAGGATCTGCATATTGACGGCAAAGCTAAAACAGATAGCTAATAAGAACTAACCTTGACAGCAATAGAATCTGGAGATGCACGCTCTATATTAGAACTGCCCATAACATCCCTTTTAGATACTTTAACAACATAGACAGTATCAGGCAGCAGTCCTCTCAGACGATAATTCCCGGAGGAATCCGTCAGAGTTTCCTCAAAATAGCCTTTTGACTCTGACCGGGCTTCAACTGAAACTCCTCCTTTGGGTTGGCCAGACAACAGAGTGACTAAGCCTATAGCACTGTAAGATTTGATTTACCTCAGCATCTTCCAGAGTAAAGTATGCTCAAGTTAAAAAGTGCAAACGCAAGGAAAAGGAGAAAAGGTTACAAGGTATACAGCAATAAAATATAATTTTTTTGTAAAAAATACAAATAATGCAAACATGTCCATTGCTCAGTAGTTAGAGTGTCAGTATGTGTTTCCTCTAGCTACCAGTTTTACATCCTCCATCACCCTATTCACCAGCATATTTTAACTGCCTTTTATATAATGAAAAATACTAGTCTAACATAGCCTTGCAATGATGTGCATCTTCAAGTCGTGGCAACCTTGTGCAAAAGAGGCAGGATTGCATTCTACTATAATCATGTATACTTTAATGATAGGATTCAAAGTCAATCTATTAGGTCAACTGCCAATTCAAATGGAATTTACTACAGAATTTGGAAAAGAAAAAAACATACTTGCATGTACAATGTGAGGTATGTGCAAAATCTGGATCATTCAAAATAGTTGCAGTGGAGCCTGGCTTGCAAAGTATGCAAGGAGTGTGTATGTGTAAGTAACATTACTATTAAGGGCTAACAATAAAATCCATTAATTTTAATCCATCCATATTAAAACCAGTCAATTATATCCAATTAAAATAATGTATTTTATTGGATTTGATCTAATGGATTAAATTTAATTATGGATAGTTAGTAATCCAACCAAAACAAGTATTGGATATCCAATTAAAAACCAATCTAATGAATATCCAATGTATTTTACATTTTTTTTAGAGAAATAAATTTTTTTTGAGAGAAACATTTTTTAGAGAGAAAAGAAAACTTTTTAGAGAGAATTTTTAGAGAGAAAAACATTTTTAGAGAGAGAATGAATTTTTTTAGAGAGAAACATTTTTTAAGAGAAAAAATGAAAAATTTTAGAGAGAGAAAGAATTGTTTTAGAGAGAGAAACATTTTTTAGAGAGAAAATAAAAATTTATAGAGATATATATATTTTTTAAATGAGTGGATTGGATATCCATTCATCCAATCCATTAAAATGGATTAATGAATGGATTGAATATCCATCCATTAAATTGGGTCATGGATAGATTGGTTTGATTTTAGATTAGACCATAATGGATGGATCCAAAATAAATCATTAATCCATTTAAGATCCATTACAAAATGCTTAATATTATGAGATAATTTTTGTTGAGCTGCACTCCTCTCACTCAAATTCCCCAATCAGAACACACTTATACCTGATGTGCAGCCTTTGTCCCAGGGTTTCAGAATTAAGTGTCTAATTTAAACCAGTGACGTACCGTCCTACACTGTTCTTAAACAAGGGGAGGTGTTGTCTTTATTTTCAACAGATTACAGACAGTCTATATGTATGCCTCAAAATTAGTCACCATAGGGTCTCAATTAGTTGTAACAAGGCAGGTAATTATTGTGCAAATATCATATCAATAGAGAAATAGCAAATGAGACAAGATACATAAAGCAGGAAAAAGATATAATAAGCAAAGACAACACTGGAACTTAACTTCTTAGATATCTTTTTTAATACAAGGCAAAAACAAATCCAAAGTACACCATCACATAACGTTAAGTACTTGATTTCAATGATTCTAAAGAAAATGTCAGACCATTATTCTTTTCCACAATATAAAGGCCAAGACAAGCAATTAAACCATAATCTACTGTAAAAACCATTACCACAAAGCTAAAAATACTTGAAATGCAATAAACTTGCACTTAACGATGATTGCTTTCAGTTAAATGATAGAAAGGGCAATTAGTGAAATAACAAAATGAAACCTGTAAGCTACGCGTGTGGCCTGGAAAATAACTTCTTTAAACTCCCCTGCTCCAAGCTCCACTGCCTGTGCTGGAGGTGAGAAAGCATACTCCTAGGAAATAAGATAAAATATGCTGAATAAGACAGTTGACAAAGACATAGCTTTAGCAATGACGACCAACATAATTTTAATCATCATCAATTTCTTAAAAATCCTTATATTTACAAACTTCGCAAATTCTTTCTCTTCATTGTTGAGTTGCAAACAAGCACAAAAATATTAGCAATTTAGTACAAGCACAAAGAGATGACCTATTTTGAGCTGAAGAAACACATGAAGATTCTGGATGAGCAAACTAAACAATTAAACATGACAGCAAAATGCTACAGGTGTCCTTTTCTTTTTCTCATTTTGTTTCTTTTTGTAAACCACTTTTAGTTTTCAGTGAACCAAGAAAATGATAGAAACTGAGAGAAAGAATGAGAAAGTAGAGAGAGAGAGAGAGAGAGATGTGAGAAGAGAGAGAAAGTGATTCAGATTGTAACTGAATTAACCACCAGAACCTGAGTCAGGTTCTGGTACATATACAAGAGACTCTAGAAATGTTCTAGAACTCTTACTAACAACCAGCTAACAGTTAACAGCCTAACAACCTAACTAACAATTACTATCAGTATACATGCATACAAAATAGGCTGTAACACTATATATTTCTATATACTCTAATATTCCCCCCTCAAACTCAGGGTGGCTGAGCTAATGCAAATTGGTCAAACACCCTGAGTTTGTGTCCCCAAGCAGAAAACCGAAGATTAGATAGTGCTTTGGTTAGAATATCTGCTGTCTGATCCAGTGCTGGAATGTGAGAAACTATAAGATTCTTGCTAAGCACTTTCTCTCAAACAAAAAACAAATCCAATTCCATGTGATTGGTCCGGGAGTGCAAAACAGGATTGTGACTAAGTGAAACTGTGCTTAGGTTATCACAGTAAATAATAGGAGAAGCCACTGGAACTCTCAGTTCTTTCAATAAAGTCTGAATCCAGAACAACTCAGCTGCTGTATTGGCAAGACTACGGTACTCAGCCTCTGTACTAGATCTAACAACCAAAGGTTGCTTCTTAGACCACCAAAAGATTAGATTAGGACCCAAGTATATGCAAGAACCAGAGGTCGATCTGCGATCATCAGGGTCAGAAGCCCAATCTGCATCACAGAATGCCAAGTGTAAGTGGCTGATGAGATACAGCAGGTTGCAGCAGCAAACCATAACTTAGAGTACCTTTTAGATATCTTAGGATCCGTTTAACCACCTTCCAATGCTCCTCTAATGGCTGAGAGAGAAATTGGCAAACTTTATTAACACTATAGCTGATCTCAGGTCTCGTTATTGTAGCATATTGCAATGCTCCCACAACAGACCGATAAAGAGAAGGATCAGCCATATAAGCATTGCCATATTTAGACAACTTACAGCCACCAACCATAGGAGTAGAAATTCCTTTTGCATCACTCATCTGTGCCTTCGAGAGCAGATCTCTGAAGTATTTTCCTTGATATAACAGTAATGAACCATCATGCAAATGTTTAACTTCTATCCCAAGAAAGTAATCCAAAGTCCTTAGTTGTTTAAGTGCAAACACTGAATTCAGATTATCCATCAGCTGCTGAATTAAGGGCAGAGAAGTATCGGTCACAATAATATATCGACGTAAACCAGAATGTAGATACAATGATGTGGACCAGACTTTACAAACAAAGAAGGATCACATCTACTAGGCTGAAACCCAAAGCCAATTAATGTCTTAGCAAGTCTCTCAAACCATGCCCGAGGTGCTTACTTTAAACCATAAAATGCCTTATTTAGCTTGCACACAAGAGACTTATCCTTATCCACAAAGCTTGGGGGCTGCTGCATATACACTTCTTCTAAACATCCATTAAGAAACGCATTATTAACATCAAGTTGTTAAAGAAGCCAACGATTTGTAAGAGCCAAGGTCAAAATAGTACTAACTGTAACAGGCTTAACAACCGGAGAAAATGTCTCTGTATAGTCAAATCCCAGTTGTTGATGAAAACCCTTAACAACCAACCTGGCCTTATACTTGTTTACAGTCCCATCAGGGTTTTCTTGCACCCGAAAAACCCACTTACAGCCAATAGCAGTCCTGTTAGAAGGAAAAGGAACTAAAGTTCAGGTCTTGTTGGCTAGCAAGGCATCATACTCAGCCTGCATAGCTGCCTTCCATTGAGGATTGGACAAGGCTTGAGGAACTAGGGAAGGTTCAGCATGTGCAAGAAGTAAGGTGGGATGAAGTCTTGGTTTGTGAATACCAGACATTGATCTGGTTTGCATGGGATGAACTGACACAGGAACAGGTTGATTGAAAGAAGACTCAGTAGCTGAAACTGAAGAATCATCTAAAGAAGAGTTAGAGGAATCAGTAGTAACAACCAGAGGAGGAGTGGAATCTGCAGAAACAGTAGAAGTGGAAAGAACAGGAGAATGAGAAGCTGGAGCAGCAGAATCAGAACGTATATCAGTAACAGGATGCTGATCAGCAGAAGGAGAGTGTGAAGTAGGAAAATCAACCACTGGTGATGAAGTAGAAGTTATAGGAGAAGGAAAGGTGCTGCAAGTAGGTAGCAAAGGGGGTGAAGCTGAGACAGAAAGAGAGGGTAAAGAGGAAGAGGAAGAGTGATCAGACTGAAATGGAGAAGAAGCTGAAAAGGGAAACCGATATTCATTAAAGAGAACATCTTTGGACACAAATTTGTCCATCAGAGGCTAGACACTTGTAACCCTTATGACTAAAGGAATAGCCTAAGAAAACACATTCTTTGGATCGAAACTCTAGTTTGTAATGATTATAGGGTCTAAGAAAAGGATAACACGCACAACCAAATACCCTAAGAAAGGAATAATCTGATGGTTTATGAAAAAGTTTAGTAAAAGGGACCTGCTGATTGAGAGAGGCAGTAGGAAGACGATTTATAAGATACACTGAAGCAAGAAAAGCATGATCCCAATACTGAAAAGGTAAGGAGGCTTGAGCTAAAACTGTAAGACCCATCTCAACAATATGTCTATGTTTCCTTTCTACAGAACCATTCTGATGATGAGTATGTGGACAAATGACTCTATGCAAAATACCTAATTCAGTAAGATGAGTGGTAAAGGTTCTAAACTCCCCACCCCAATCAGTTTGAACAGATTTTATCTTTTTATTAAACTGTAACTCGGCCATAGCTTTAAATTGTTTAAAAGCTGGTAGAGCCTCTGATTTGAGTTTGAGAAGATAGATCCAAGTAAATTTAGTTGAGGCATCGACAAAGGTGATGTAGTAGGTATACCCACAAGAAGAAAGAATGGGTGCTGGACCCCACAAGTCACTAAAAATTAATCTAGAGGCTCATCATAAGAAGTACGAGAAGATTGAGAAGGTAAACGATGTGCTTTACCAGAACAAGAAGCAGAACAAAAATCCAAAACAGTTTTATTACTGATGGGTATTTTGCAAGACTGCAAAACATGCTTTACAACTTGTGAATGGGGATGACCTAACCTACAATGCCACAATGTGTAAGAAGTTGGCACATTAGGTACAGAAGTATTATTTGAAACTGCAGAAACAGGAATTTACAGTAGTATTAGTAGGTACAGTAGATGACTTTACAGAGGGTAAAGAATGTACATCCAAATTAGAACTAGAAAGTAAAGCTTGAGTAGAATCCACACGAGGTAGAAGGAGCTTAGTGAAGGTATATAGAGCATCAGCTCCAACAAAGCCCTCCAACAAGACCTCATGCGTGGCCTGAGATTTAACAAAACAGTGTGAGGGATGAAACTCAAAATACACACATTTATCACGAGCAAACTTACTGACACTGACTAGATTTTTAGTAATTGAAGGGACCAAAAGTAAATTTTGAAGTGAAAAAAGACTAACGGCAGGGTTAAAAGGAGATGAAGAAGAAGAAGAGCCAATGGAAACAATTGGCAAACCTTGTCCATTCCCCATATAGATCTGATCAATACCATAAAAGTCAGTTTTCTGCATTAAATTCCTAGGATCAGCAGTGACATAGTGTGTTGCCCCTGAATCCGGATACCATACTTGATTGGATGAACAATCCAGTGTAGCTACCATGGCCACAGGGGACCTCTGCTGTCCAACTGAAGGATCAAACTGAGATAAAGTTGCAGAAGAACCAGCTGAATAAAAAGGAGCACGAGACTGCCATGACTGAAACTGAAAAGGAGTAGCACCAAATGAAGAGGGTGCAGCTGCTGAATACTGAGAATACCATGGAGTAGCATACTGAAGAGGTGGATACTGAAAAGGTGGTGGAGGTGTCTGAAAGGATGAATTAGGCAACTCATGATCATACCTATGATAGCACACCTTAGCATCATGACCGACATAACTGGCACTCTACTGAACCACTAGAACCAAAGCGACCACCTCCATGGCCACGAGAACCACCACGGCCAAACCTACCACAAGTTGACTGATAACCACGAGAATCATACTGAGAATTCTGAAACCCAGAGTTTGGACCATATTGAGAATTCTGAAACTCAAAGTTTGGACCATACTGAGAATTCTGCAAATTTGAACCTTGTGGACTTGCATACTGTGAAACCTGATTTGAATTAGAAAACTGCAAAGAAGAAGGAACTGAATTTGAGTTCAGAAGTGGTGCTGACATCGGAGCTGAAGTCTAAGCAGAGGAAACAGAATTTTCCGGTGTCCCTCGGTGTGCAAGATTAACAGAAAGTGCATCAGAGAGTATAGATTTACGATTCCTTTCAAGTCGTGCTTCATGTGCAAGAAGTAGAGACTCAATTTCACCAACTGAATACGGATCAAGCCGGCTACAAATGGAAATGACGAAACCTTCATATTCCTCCAGTAAACCCTCAAGAATGACATCTAGAAGCTCTTGCGAGGAAACCGAATCACCGATAGAAATCAAAGAATCAATTAGCGCCTTGATTCAAAGCAAGTACTCTGAATCGTTCTACCACCTTTCTTGGTATTTCGCAACTCAGATCGGAATTGTTGCATCTTAGCTCAATTCTGAGAATTGAAGAATGCATGAATTTCATCCCAAAGTTGCCAAGAATGCACGCATCTAAAACACGAGTGGGAAGAGAATCAGAGAGCGAAGACAAGATCCAGGAAACAACAGTTGATCTTGTTGCTCCCAGCTATGATAGGCTTCACTGATTCGACCAAGAGCATGATCTTCCTCTGACGCAAAATGAGATGGAATCTCAGGATTAACAACATAACGCTGCAGACAATGGCCTTTGATGATCGCCTCATTCTGTTGCTTCCATATCAAGAAGTTCTTCTGATCAAGTTTCACAGAAATTGAATGAGAAAATGTAATGGGAGCTGAAGGTGGAACCAAAGACGGACGAGAAAATTTCTCGGTGGAAGAGTGAAACAGATTTCAATGGGAGGCCATTTCCAGGATCAAAAGAAAGCTCTTGACACCATTTTAGTTTTCAGTGAACCAAGAAAATGATAGAAACTAAGAGAAAGTCTGAGAAAGTAGAGAGAGAGATAGACAAGTGAGAAGAGAGAGAAAGTGATTGAGATTGTAACTGAATTAACCACCAGAACCTGACTCAGGTTCTGGTACTTATACAAGAGACTCCAGAAATGTTCTAGAACTCTTACTAACAACCAGCTAACAGTTAACAGCCTAACAACCTAACTAACAATAACTATCAGTGTACATGCATACAAAATAGGCTGTAACACTATATATTTCTATATACTCTAATAATAACCAGAAGTAGGCTCTTACTCCTTTTTGGGGGTTAGAGATGATTTTGTATGCATAATCAAGTAATACTGTGAACTGCAAGTACAGCAACATACGAACCAGAGCTGATTGATAGAAAAGTCATGTATATCAAATGGAAAAGGCAAGCAGTAGAATGCAATATCGTGACAGTTATGTCCAGTAAAATACCTTCAAAACAGGACGCAGATAGAACATTCCAGGAAACAAATTATCAAACAGGAATGTCCCTCCAGCCCCGGATACTGAGTTGTTTCTATAACCATTGTCACCACTCAAAGATAACAGAACAGAAGGAATGGGTTCTTTTGCATCATCTTTGTGATGTATGTGTACTGAAATTTGACTAAGCTTCTGACAACTAAAGGAATGAGGCCCAACTTGTTTTAAATGATAACTAGGCTGCAAATAGAAACAAATAAATAAATTAATCAAACAAAGTAGGACAACATGAAGGCAATCACGGAAAAAAAAGCTACTTAAAATGGCCTTCTGCATTCAGTACTTAGATTTACCTTTCATCAGATGATACTCTTAAGCATAGGTAGAGAAGATTAGCATTAATAAAAGAGGGCAGCCCGTGTAGGAGGCTCCCAACAGTGTAGGGTTTTGGGAGCATATTAATATAATAAGAAAATTGTACACTAAAGAGATATATAATAAAATTTTCGTATTGTGGTTCTCCACCAGTTTTTTTTTTTTTTGGGCACTCCTCATGCTAAATTGCTTTATACAATGCAAGTGGAAACAATTGACCATCAGTTTTGATGAGAATCAGAGGCATCAACACATGAACATCCTGGATAAGTAGAGAAACTGTACAACTCCACTTAAGTATTATTTTTTAAATATGGCATTTATTGTATGTAGTTTGACACAGTTATGAGAAACAGACTACCTTTGAAGCCTCAACATTGTAACCAATATCATCATACAGAGGACCTGCCACATAGGAGCCATCAGTACCAGTGGTCGTTTCAAGTACTAATTCACCACTTTTAAGTGCAGTGATGCTGCTTTCTCCAGCAGCAAAAACCCTGATATCAACGCCAGAAAGAGGAGGTGAAACTGATCCTTCAATATATATACCCAGTCGACAAGCAAATGCAGGAATATAAGCTTGACAATTATCATCTGTCACTGATACCTATGGAAATGGATTTTTCAAATGAAACTTTCAGTGCTTGTCCCAGAAAATCATCAGTAGACAAACTAATCTTTTAATACTTACATGATGCTTTCTGGGATAAAACAAAATTTTTTTCTCCCCATCATTCCTGTAACGAAACAAAAAGAATAAGTCAACAGTAAAAAATTGGGTACATTGCAGCACTTGAATCAGTTTCGTTTCAGCTAAAGAGAGGGGGAAGGGGGTGGCAGAAAAGAGATAAGCAATCTTCTATCAATGTCAACATAATCAATATAATTCAATATATTCGATATAAAAGGAGAACTGGGTTTGTAAAATTCTGTCAAGCTCTAGCTTGTGACACTAATGTGTTATCCAAATTTTGACATGTCACAAGTTTCTAGTACCATGTGTCATGCATATAATTATTACAAAAAAAAATTTGAATTTCCATTACTATCTTATTACAAACAATTCGAAATTTGAATTTTCATTAATATCTTATTTATGAAAACAATTCATTAATATCTTATTACATAATTCAAATTTTAAATTTTTAAAATTTTAAATTTATTATAAATAGTTCAACATTTGAATCTTCATTAAAATATTCTTTATAATTTATTAATATCTTATTACATAATTAGAAATGTCAATTTTTTAATTTTTTCTTAATTTTTATAACTCCGTGCATCGCACGGTTGTTATTCTAGTTAAATTATAAATAAAAAAAAAAAGGTGCCACACATAAACCTCCCAGAATCATAAAAAATAAAATAAAATTGTGTGCATTATATGAACAATAAACTAATAAGCAACATAGAATCATCAAAAATGATTTTTTAATTAAAATGTTTAAGCTTACAAGAAAACTGGAAACATACAATACATATGTTAAGATTTATAACTACTTTTTCCAGATTGTGGAGTATGTGACTCTAAATTCAAAATGGTACAAAATAAAGCGGTTGAAATTGTTAGCATAGAATTAGCATAGTTAGCATAAATGGTATAAATGCACTTTACTGTACTTTATTATTACAGGCTGTACACAGTCCATCCTCTCAGGATAAATAGACAAAGATGTAATGAGATAGTCACCAATGTGTAGTCACACAAGCGGTTTTCCTCTCTTGATCCTATCTCTTTCTACAAAAGCCTTTCAACCAAAATAGATATTTAACTGATATTGTTTGAACAAACAGCCAGATAAATGTACCTTGAGTCCCGAGGAACAAAGGTAAGCTTTTCTCCAAGATTGGCCCAAAAAGAATACTCAAAGATAGCAGTATTTGTTTGATCTTTCTCATGGGATTTAAGTATGGCCTTAGCAGAATCAATAACACCAGCTCCATCATTTTGAATATCGACAACTATATTCTTAGGCAATGCATTAAGTGAGCTGGACTGCACATTTATTTGTCCTTTAAGAAGATACTTTTCTCCTTTTAGATGGATGGGCTACAAAAAATAATTTAAACATGATGGAAGAAAATCCCAGAAAGAACCAAATATAAATGAATAAACTGAAAATATAATTATGGCTATCTGAATTCTCCATACCGATAGATTAGATGTATCAATTTTCACAGATGAGCTCCCAAAGAAGATACACGAGTCAGCAAAATTAAATTCATGTACTCCAGGATATTCTACACATATATGCTGGGAACCTTTCTGCAGATAACACAAAAGAACATAAATGAATTTTGTGAAGCTACAATTTCTTGACCTATCTATATGGACTAGAATTGTCAGATACAAATACCTGAATCTTCAAATTCACAGTTGATCCATCTGGACGAGTCATGTAACCATTAACATCATGAGTGGAGATAACATTGACCCAGTAGCCTTTTTGAACAAACAAAATTCCTTCTAAGTCCTCAGCTCCAACATTTACATCAATGAAGCTCTGCTCCCAGCACCAATTATCTTCCAAGATCACTGATTCAGGGGAACTATGTTTGACCTAAAACAACCATTAATACAGAGTGAAAAAAAACCACATGAATCAGAACATTCCGGTAAACAAGCTAATTAGATAAACCAGAAATTAAAATGGAAATGCAAAGAAAGCAAACCTCAAGCCTGTATTTTCCAGGAATAACATCTGAAAACAGAAATTCACTACTCTCGGTGGTCAAGCTAATTATTTTTCTCTCTTCATTATGTTTATCAGCCTGTTTCACAAGAGTCACAGATACAGACGGACCACATTTCTCCTTGCAGGCTACAGCGCCGTGAATATTGACCAGAGCCTAAAATCATGTGGGACACAATCAGTATAGAACATTTTTTTATGAAAAAAGTGACTCGATGCCATATAAAATTGGGGTCTACATCCTGGTCCTCGTGGAGATTGGCACAAAAAGATCCCCAAAGGAAATGAATAGGAAGCAAAAGAAACTTAGAGTAATCAAATAAGAATTTGACCATATAGGAAATCTATAAATAAATAAATAAGTAAAAATTCAGGTTAGTAATTCTATTCTAATCAAAACAATCTTAGAGTTATATAATGTCATCTACATTTTCATATTGCTGAACAAATCATACAACCATATTTCTGACCATTTTATGCTGAACTATGTTGACAAGGGACTCTAAAAAGAGTTCAGCATGCATGTAGCAGAAAAGACTAAAGGGCAAAAGAAGACAGAACTAAAAAGCATATAAGACAACCTATAGTTAAAATGTATGAAAAATTACCTGTGAAAATTCAACATTCAACAATGGATTTTTAACCACAACATCGATATAAGATGGCACAAACATGAGTCCAGGAGCATTCTCAGGAGTAGCAGCAATAGCTGACAAGCGATATTCACCAGGCAGAACCTAAACATTAAGCAAGCGAGTTACATATCAGTAATAAGGAAGGAACAATCAAAATTCAGCAGATACTCTAAAAACATCACTAAAGAAAGAAGCCATAAAATTATTTTTATTACTTAAACGAATTGAGATTTCAAGACAGACATTGATTCGGCACCTTGCACCATCTTCAAACACAAACTTTTATTCTTTTAAGAAACTGCAGGTGCTGAAAATTAGCATTTCTTTACATTTCAACCAAATTGACATAAAAACTGTGCCATTTAACCCAAATCTCTTCATAACATATTACTTTTCCTATTCTAATTGTTCAAACAAACAACTATATCAGAAGAATAAAGACAAAGCTGTAAGCTCAAAGCTGCAACCAAAAACTCCCAGTTTTTGCTTATACATGGTTACAGCTTCTGGGATCCCAAATTCAGTTCATTAAAGAATCTATTGTCAATAGGCATGAAGTATTATCACAAATTGCATAGTCTAAAGTTTCAGAAACTTCCTGTCAAAGCTTGTGAACATAAGATAAAAAAATACAATAAATTGAGATAAATTCAATGGTAACATGCTGCTTCCTAAACTAGGTAACAGCAATAAAACTAAAACTCCCAGACCATATTGTATAATCTGTTACTTCACATCCTAATCCACCACCTCTTCTCTTTCAACCTGACATAACTGTATCCACATGATACCAGGAGACACCAACGACGACAACAACAACAACCAAAGTCTTTTCCCACTAGGTGGGGTCGTCAACACCAATCAAACGACGCCACTGTGTTCTGTCAAAAACCAAATCTTCCAAGAGGCCATTTATATCTAAATCCTTTCTAGTAGTTTCACTGAGTTCTTCTTGGTCTTCTTCTATCTCTAACAATTGGGCTATCCTCCATCGGATCAACTCTTCTAACAAGGGCTTCCATTGGTCTTCTTCTCACATACCAAGAGACACCGACAACAAAAGAAAAAAAAAGACTGAATTATTGCACTTTGAGCTAACATACCTCAAAGCAGAAGTTTCCATTTCCATCTGTTTGTTTCTTTTGTGGTTTCACATTTTCAGGTCCATGAGTCAAAGCCACCTAGTACAATTAACGAAAGAAAGATAAACTTTGATTAACAATTTAACATGCAAATATCACTAAGCTAATTACATGAACGGGGAGACGCATACCTTTGCTTTCAGACCACCACTTACCACCCTAACTGAACCACAAAGATCATATGAAATGGCATTAATGTCTTCTATTGAAGCCATATTTGGCAATACCTGAGCAAGCAAACAAAGTTTTAAAAGAGAGCCATGACAGCAGCAGTTTTCATTATTACAAAGTATCAACACAAAATTCCATGCTTTTCTCAACCATCTAACAAATTTTTATCATCATACTAAGAGCAATATATTAAACTCACATAAATCTGATGAGATTTTTATGATATATTTTACCATATAATTCTCCAACTTCTTGAATTTGTAATGCTCCTTTCTGGCCTCTATGGTATAGTGCTTGGATGTAACCTAATAAATTCAACATGAAAATAAGAAAAGGTAAAATAAAATGTAATCATCTATGATGCATGGATACAGGTATAGGTATCTGATACGACACAGGTATAGTACAGGAGTACGGTATTTTCTAAAAAATTAGGATACGGGTACAGCATGATACCGCAATATATATATATATATATATAAAAAAAAAAAACATATAAATTCATTATAAAATCATTATAAGAAATCATAAAACATGTTATTTGAAATAACTCAAAGTACTTATTATAGATAAATCTTGAATCACTCAAAAAGCAAGATAAATTAAATAAAAAATAAAAAAGCTACCTCATAAAACAAAAACCACTCATTATTCAATGGTCAAAATAAGACTTACTCTTCTGTCACACACTTCAAACTCCATGCAGTAGAGGTTCACAAACTCAATGGGTGAACCTATATTATATTAATATTCAATAAGTGAACCTATATTATATTACTATTCAATCAAGTTCACTTATTGTCAATAAGTGAACTTAATATTATATTAATATTTAATGGGTGAATATGGGAACAGGGCTAAGGTGAGGGCAAGGTAGAAACGTAGCTCAGGTGTCAACACCGAAATCTTGTTGCAGAACTGCAAAGGAAGTAAGCCCAGGTCACAAGCGGCAGGGTAACTTGCTTTTGGTGATCTTTGGGGTTGAAGAAATGGGGCTAAGGTGAGGGAAAAGGTTTAGAGTTGCCATATCGGCACAGGTTTAGTGGAAATACGCTGTTTTAGCACCGTTTTAAGCAGTTTCAGGTTGTGTCATTTTTTTTTAAGTATAAAGCATATGTTCTCCATTTGGTACGCATACCAGTACCCAGAGCATACCCGACATGAGTACAGATGCCTGAGAGCCATACCGGTGCATCATAGGTAGTCATAAAAGAAACTACAATCAATTGAAAGATCTCAGCACAATATAAAATGATTAAAAGTTTTTTCAAGCAGGCCTAGGCCCTAATAAGTATCCAGGAAGATAAAAATAAAATTCTTACATACTTAAATTGACAGAAAGAACCAATTTAACGAAAGCATGGAAGAGAGGTGGGGGGAGACATATTATTGAGACAAAAGTAAACAAAAATTCTAGACTGAAGAAATCAAATGAAGATCCAGGAACTTATATCCATAGACTTAAAAAGAATGCCTCACCAATGAATGTGTTAAATGAAGCACATCTCCCTATATTAATACCTGATCAAGCTTATAATATCCTTGATTGTCAGTGATAGACCTTTCATGGCCATCCACCATGATTTTAACACCCTCCACTCCCATTTCATTTCCATCAACTACACGGCCTCCAACAGAAAATCCAGTTACCTGTAATAATTAACATTGATAGCAGATACTTGAGCAAAATAACATACATATAACCACAATAACAAACAGATACCAGTAAAATATGGTAACTGTTACTACACCAAACTTCGACATATTAAACATTTAAAGTATTCAACAGTCATAATCTATATTTGATACCTAGATGTTTTGCAATTCCAATCTTAATTTGTAATTCTTTTCCATCATGGTTTCTCTTTTTTTTTTTTATCTCATATCTTTTCAGAGGCAATATGCACTTTTAAATTTTAATAAATGATAACCATAAATATATGCAACTGACAGCAAACAGTTTTTCTTCCATCAGCATTTACAGTTGCTAATCATAGCGATCACCCAGCAGTTGCTAACTGTACTGTAGTGGTGACTCAGTGATACTTGAGTAATTTGATGCCAATAAAATAAAGTATATCATACTGCACTTAGCAGCCAATTCAGAAAATGAAATTTCATTTAAATATTATAAATTAATACACAGTGAATGGATATAGCATAGATATCATGGCTCTGATGTATGTTCACTAATACAGAGGTAATTATCTGGAAAGTGGATGAAAATAATAATAATAATAATAATAATAATAATAATAATAATAATAATAATCTATTTTTTGAAGGATTTTTAAGAAATGTGACAACTTAACCTAGCATTCACATTTCATTTAATGAAAGTTTCACAAGGCCTGCACAAAGTAGTCATACATAATTAGATATTTAGATTTACCCCATATTTTATTTTGAAACCCAAAGGAAACAAACAATGCAGATGCTAAGTATAAGCCACATTTTTATCCATATAATGTACCTGAAATTTCTGAGGCACCGTTACATGTTGATGCTTAACATTAACTGAGACACTGGATGGCAAAACATCAAATACTGTATTTTCACCCTTATAGTAAGGCACAAGTTCATAACTTCCTGTAGATTAATAAAAAGTATGAGCACTAAATTCAAGCAAATAGGTTCCAGCAGCGTGTAATCAGAAGAAGCAATTTCATGCACAACAGAATGATAAATACTCAATCCATAGAAAAGAGTAATTTATATATGATCAGAAAAATGAATAGCAAGTTACCAACCGAAAAGTAAGCATAAATGCAAGAAACAATTTGAAGTGAAATTTCATATGATCAATAACCAAGAGAGACTAATTGCAGTACACATGTGAATTGTGAAGTTCCTAGAATCTTGAAAACTAAGTTCATCTCTTTCCATATATATAATTGCAAATTGGCGTTTGTTCAAATGTTAAATGCACAAACTACAAACAAGAGGACAAAAAAACTCTGAGAAATGGCATTCGTTGCTGTCAAGATGGGGGAGAAGAGAGAATAAGCATTCAAAAAGGGAATTACCACAAGGTATTGAATTGAATGTGAACTTTCCATCAGCATCTGATACAGCGTGACAGAGAGCTACTCCTTGTCTTGGGCCATTAGCAGAACCTTGCAAACATTCTACTTTGGAAACATCATCTGAATATAAGAAAATATGGACTCCTAATATTGGGTTTCCCTGAAAAAGGAAGAACCAAAATAAAAGACATAACTACAAGAGAAAGGATTCAATTAAACTGTCAAGTTAAAAATAAAACACATCAAACTGTATTGGAAGTTTCGGCTGATTGAGAGCCAAAACATCCCTCAACACAATCATAAAAATATGAATAGATGAAAACAGTTGAGGCAAACAAGAATTTATTCTTGGTTCTATATGTCCCAGATATAAATGGATCTTTTCACTGAATTATAATACAATAATTCCACAAAGAAAGTGACAATATAGCAATTCCAAAAAGAAATATTTTAAATAAGATATGTCCCTTCAACAAACATTACCTGAGCAACAACAAACCCACTGATACTATACCCAGCGACAAAGAAAACATCATCAACTACCTCATTTCCAAAGCTCAATTCCACCTGCAAGAAGCACATTATTAGAAAAATAGCAAGCAGAATATGCAAGCTAATTAAATGTATTATGAGACTAAATTGTGACATAGAAAAAACATGGATATATGAACACAAAGCAAAATGCCTAAATAGAGTAATTCAGACCTGCGTTGAACCTTTAACTTCAACTTTCATATCAGGATTTGAAGCACGTAATTCATATTTTCCTGCACATCGGGAGTATTGTCCATTTGTTTGAACAATTTTGAAGAGAAGGAGAATAGCAAATAATAAAAATAATGGCAACAATGAATGATTCTAAAACCATATCCCAAGGACCACATCATGAGAAATCAAAATTTCTAGACAATTATTTACAAACGAATGAACGATATAACTAATTGGACTCCTTGGTCAGATATCACTCATTGCAAACAAAGAAACATTTCCCCCATCCAATCTAATTACCCAACTAAACTTTCGTTCCAATTTCTGGGATCTAAACATAAATCCCAAACAGCACATAATATTAATTAAACATATCTTGCCTTTCTGGCCATTATCCTCAACTACCTCTCAAATCTCAACCAATTAATCTTGTTCACCTCTAGTGACATCATATTTTGTATTGTTCAAACTTGAAACCAATTTTGCCTTTCTGTTAACCATTTGAATTTTTATACAGCTTCATTATATCTTTCTGTCACATAAACATTATTACACAATAGTGCAAGTAAAAAAGTTTCCCTACAGAATAATAGAATTCAAACACGAGATTCTTGCAGAAATAAAGGTACACTTCACTACCTGGAATTATATTTGTAAACAAGTAACTCCCTGATGGTGAAGTTAAGACAGAAGAGACAAGATCCCCGGCAGGAGACAATAGTTCAACTTTTACATTTGAAGGACCTCCATTTTTAACTGAACAGCTTTCTCCACCTACAGCTCCCACAACTCTACCAGATATAGTGAACCTACAATATACAAACTTCGGCAGGTAATTTCGAAATCCAGAGCAAGTGCAACCATATGATTCAGCAGGACATAAAGTTAAAAAAATAAAAAATTAAATTAATAGCCCACCCTGTGAAACGAAAATTTATATCTTCGTTGCCATTGCAACCATGATTGTCAACCACCACGGGAACCTGTAGGGATAAGAAAAAAAATAACAAAGAAAATGTCAGAATTCATACGAATATTTTGAATACTTTTCAGATTTTATCAAGATCCAGAATATATATATATATATATGACAAGCATATCATGCATACAGATGTGACATAAAAAGGAGAAACATGAATCCCCATGAGAAAATTATATCAATAACTAACCTTTTCTGGATCCCATGACCATCCTTCAGGCCCATTAATTTTAATTACAAAGGAACCCTGCAATGAAAATAATTGCAATGAGAAGAACTGAATAATGTATTCACATCTAAGGTATATATATCCCTTCATACCTCTATCTGTTTTTCAGTACACAGAAGTTGACCATAATATGCTTATATGTACACTAATTTATGCAAGCTTTACCTTGTCGTAAACTGGAATAAAATAGTATCCATTTGGAGCACATTGTGTTCTATCCTTTACCAGTCCATCCAGTGTTTGAAGCTCAACCTACAACAAATGGATCAATTAAATGTGTTGAGTACAAGTTCAGGCAAGTGCATCGTATCTAAGAAACAACAGGAATCCCTTGCACACATAACATTGCATAATACACCACTGCATCCTCCTCCCGGTAGCATACCACAAAATAGCAAAAAGGACATCAAGGGACTTTATTATGCATATCTTGTTTTTCTATAATATACCATTTTCAACATCAAAGACTCCAAGCCAGCAACAAAATAATTAGAGTTCAAAATCAAATGCGGATCAGATGGTAGAATAAGTTACAACTGACATTTCCACATTTTTCTCTTCATTTTGGTTAGCTAAATAATCATTCAGTAGGATTAAACTTTATGATAATATTTATATTTATAAATATATGAAAAGAATTTGAAGACGTCAATAAAGAAAAAAGCCAGTGATGCAATGGGTCTCAGTTTGCACACACTTACCGTGACATGAGAATAATCCAATTTGGCATCAGTTTGTTTCCTCGACTTCAACAACGATGAGCTCGCCTGCAAGATAAGCGTCAAGCCAACATTATAGAAGAGGCCAAAAATTTATATAAACAATCGAATTCAGCTGAGATAAGTGTAATTAGAAAAATAGAGATCACGAAATGACAAACGGATTTTGAATTAGACCAGAAATTTCAGATCCGTGCATTTATTTTCGAATCTCAGTGCCTAAGAATCAATCTCGCAGTCGCAGAAGAGATATAGTAACATTGATCTTAGATGAAATCAGCCATTCCAATCGAACGGTTTCAATTGTTTCCATAGGTTTCGTACTACAGAGGCTGATAGATACGTAAATTAGTTTACCTCGACAAATCCACCGCAGCCATAGATGGAATCAGCAGAAGCAGCTGAAATCGAATAAGTTGCGATGAATAGTAAGCATAGAAAAGCATCTGTGAATCTAATCGACATTTCGGATCTGAGATTGGGCGATGAATTCATCCAAAGGTGGCTGAACAGATATGGAGAAGCATATGATATTTATTTCTTCTTTTATAAAAAAAAAAAAAAATACCACTTCACTCCAAGTTCCAAGTGCAAGAGGAGGGTTTGTGGGTTTAGAACAAATCAAAACGACCAGCAACTGGACGGCAGCTGCAAATACTTGTGCCATTAACACATAAGTGAAATAATTCTTTCAACACCACTTTTTTAAAAACTTTTTGTTACACGAGAAAAATGAATGTCCGAAAGAAAAATGCTATTTACAAATCACATAATCAAAGTGTAAGTGTAAAAAAATAAATAAATGAATTTAATTATAATTAAATAATAAAAATCATATGAATATTAGTCAATATATATATTTATAAGTGAATATTTAGCATTATTATATTAAGAGATTATTCGTCTTATTTTATTACTTAAAATGAAAGCAATACTAGAATAATATGATAGAAATCTTGTGCAAATAAAAAGTTTTAACACATAAAACAAATTAAAGTTGTTTCTGGAATATTTGAAGAGTAATAATAGCACAAATTTATACTTTCACAACACTCACATACTCTTTATAAGTCAATGATGAAAAAATTCTTAAGTTTTATGGTAATAAGAGATTATGAATATGTACCATATCGTTAAATTATTACTTAATACATTTAATTATATTTTTAATGTTATAGCTTTTCTTTTTGTTTCTTAAGTATCTCTATACTATTTATATATAAAGCTAATTTATTCAAATACAAAATAATATGGTTATGACATCTCCACAAATAACGTCTTTAAGTTAAAAATTTTGTCCTTCTTTATAAATAAATTTGCTTACCTGTATGTTCAACCCCATTTTTTAATAATATAAGTCATGCACATCCATTCGAAGGTACAAGAGAAATCTCTTGCTTCCAAAACACATCAGAAATCTCGTTATTGACACAAGATCTAATATGTTGGCAAAGTAGCTATAAAGAGCTGCTAATGAATGAAACGATTTTTTTTAAAAGTTGTCAATGAGTCAATCTGATTTCATCCGAAGAGGTGGGATACCCCAGTGACTGTGGAGTTGTTAATTTAGATAATTTGTGGTTTACTCGAGAAAAAATTGACAAGTTACCCTATTCAAATAGTCGAATTGTTTGAAAGTTGTCAATGAGTCAATCTAATTTCATTGGAAAAAACAGGATACCACAACTATTATGAAGTTGTTACTTTGAATAATTTGTGGTGTGCTTCCGAAAAATTAGCAAATTTCCCTACTCAGTACCTTTGTTAGGGTAGTTTTTTATGTTGACTACATGGCAAAGTTGGGGAACCCCGAAGGCCGAAGAGTCGAGTGAATGTGTTTGTGGAACCTTATACCTGTTGCGATTTCGCTTTTAAACCTCATTGTGCTTGTTTCTTCTTTGCCAATGTAGCTGTTGGCTGTTTATTTCCTTTAATTCACCCAAAAAAACTTAAAAATCCAAAGCATGCCAAACGCTTATTATTTTTGCTTCTTTTTTTTTGTGATTACACTGTTTTGTGGTTATATAAGAGGAGCAAGCAATGGATAGAGAACGGCAAAGGTGACCTAATAAAGAATCAAACCTTCGACTTGTTTATTCTGTATTATTGCTTCTAAAACCTGTTTAGAAATAATCTGTTCAAAATCATTTTTAGCCATTTTGTTCTAAAAAAGTGTTTTAAAGTTGCACAAAACATTTAATTTTTTTTAGAGCCCAATAGCATTGATTGATATGTGTAATTGACCACACTTCGTAGCATAAGGGTTTTTTGTTATTTTCGTCGTGCAAATTAAAAATTAAAGCAAAAAATAGAACCAAATAAACCACAAACCTTTCTATAACTTAGAAGCTAAAATAATACGTAATTGGAAACTAGAGCATTAATAATACAAACAAAATCAAATCAGGACTTGACCTAGAATATAGGGACATTCACACATTTGACAGTGGTGCCATTCAATGAGACAAACTATCTATCCCAACCTGATGGCCTCCTCCTTTCTCTAGGTTTTGAACTGCAGCAAAAGAAAAACAAGAACTTTATCAGCGACCAAATTATTTACCCCATTAAGAAACATATGCAGAAAGTTCAGCTTAGAAAAGTAACCTGTTTGTGCTCTTCTGACCAAGATTTACTCCAGAATTTTGACTAGTGGAATTCATTGCTGATGTAGCAGGACTAGATGAAGCAGTATTCTGATGAGTGTTTATATCCCCACCAATCGATCCACCAGATACAAAACCAGGGAGTGCTGGTCTCTTATTAGCAGCCATGCTTGTATTGTTACTGAATCCTTGATTTTGAGAGTTTGATGAAGCAGCAACAAAGTTACTCCTAAATTGTGACATCATTCCTGTTCGCAGAGAATTTACAGTGGTAGATCGACTTGGAACTGTGTTAGATGAAGCATTGTTTGATTCTGGATTATATCCAATACCCAAGCCAAAATCCACTCCACGCACACCTCGGCCACCGCCACCGCCACCACCACCTCTCCCTCTGCCTTTTCTCCCACCTGCACAACACATGACATGTTAAGATAGAGATTCTCCAATCAAGTAATTGCTAATATTAACGTTTTAATGCTGAGGCATAACAATACAACTTATGACAAGTGCATAAACTGGTGTTACAGCGACATTTTAACAATACAGCTTATGACAAGTGCATAAACTGGTGAGTTACAGCAATATCGGATCTCCATTTTTTAAAAAAAAATTGCTCAGCATATTTATTATTCCATAGGCATAATAATGCAAGTCACATTTCATACCTCCTTTTCTTGCATCACGTTTTGACCTGAATCTCCCATCCTATTGAATTACAAGACAAACGTTATTACATAATTTCAAGACACATAAGTGAGATCTGAACCTTTTAGCATCATCATAAAATATTAAAAGGCAAGTTTAAATGTTTCAAACAGAAATTTCAGAAACAGACAACAACAATATGAGGAAAACAAATATATTACTAAAAGCGAAAAGAACCTCCATAGATAAGGTCACTCCTATTATGAAAAGTATTTCCATGTAAATATTTTTTTTCACCCCCCCCCCGGGGCAAATTACCAATATCAATAAATTTGACCTCTTTATTATTATTACTGCACTAACCCGACAGTTGTAATAAGTTAAATGGTTATGAGAACTAATCTATTCTTCTCCACAAGCTAAAGATTAGGTCAGAAGGCTTTTGTGGATTCAAGATGACAATGTAAATAGCTGCAATGAAGAAGCCAAGATGACATGGTCAACAACTCTAGCAAGGGTGGGGATCAGGATAATTTGTCACAAAATGCCAATTTTACTCTCTTTCGAGCTACTCTTAAGAGAGGTAGCACATGGGGGTCAATATGCACAGTTTGGTGGGTTCAGGGAGTCATATTGGTGAGCTTGTAAGCACGGAGTTTCCTAAACTTGACCCATAGTTGGAGGGATGACAACCAACATAAAACTTTATCAAATCTTTATGACATGGATAGACGATATGATTATTGTTGACCCATAGTTGGAGGGGATTCCTTGCATTTTAGCCTTACTATATTAAGGCTTACAATGAACCAACAAAGCCTACAAGAATATCATAAAGGGATGAATAGGAGATTCAACAAAACCTACAATCCCATGAACCAACAACAAATATATGGATAGGAGAGTCCGCAAGTGCGAAATCAGTTGCATAAACATTGCGAAATCAGTTGCATAAACATCAATACACATTGATGAAACAAGAATATCATAAAGGGCACAATTACCTTCATCGCAAGATCCATCAACTCCATGGACACATTCTGACCAGCAGCAACTAAGCTATTAACCAATTCACCAGCAAACCGTGCTTCTTTCTGAGTTATAAATGTGTATGCAACTCCATCCTTGTCACCAGCACGGCCTGTTCTTCCAATGCGATGGACATGCATGTCCATATCTTTTGCAATATCAAAGTTTACCACTGACTTAATTGACTTGATGTCAAGACCACGGGCAGCTACATCAGTTGCAATAAGCACATGGTAGATGCCAGATTTAAACTTCTGCAAAATATCCATACGAGAAGCTTGATCTTTATCACCATGCAGGGCAGCAACTTTAAAGCCTCTCTGAGCCAATTGTGATTCAATTTCATCCACACTGGCTTTCTTGGAAGCAAATACTAAGGCATCACCTTGATCAATCATTTGAGGCAGCTTCTCCAGAAGCAACGGCAATTTCTCAGAATCAGAAGGAATTACTTCAACAACTTGAGTAATATCTTCATTTGCCATTCCCACCTCCCCAACTATTACTCTAATAGGATCAGTAAGGATTTCCCTGGCCAACTTTTCAACTTTACGAGGCATTGTTGCAGAAAAAAGTAAAGTTTGGCGGTCTGGCCTAATTTGACCAACAATGGACCTTACTTGTGGCTCAAATCCAAGATCAAACATCCGATCAGCCTCATCAAGCACCAGGTAAGTTGCTCTTGCCATTGTCAATGCCTTCATTTTTAGCATGTCTATCAATCTGCCGGGGGTAGCAACAACTATCTCACAGCCTGCCTTGAGTTCTTTGAACTGATCAAGTTTTGACATTCCACCATAGACAGCAGCGACACGTATACCATACGATTTTGCAAATTTCTTGGACTCCAGATATATCTGATGTGCCAATTCCCTAGTAGGTGCACATATCACTCCTATAGGACCCTCCTCCTTCTGAAGTTCAGGCTGATCCATGATATGCACGATCATAGGAAGCACAAAAGCAGCAGTTTTACCAGAACCAGTTTTCGCTATACCAATGATATCTCTACCAGAAAGCACAACCGGTAAAGCTTGGCATTGTATAGATGTGGGCTTCTCATACCCTTGTTTTTTTATAGCATTCATAATTTGTGGAGAGAACCCACAATCCTCAAATGTCTTTATTGGCTTAGGAACATCAAAACCCGATACACGAATAGCCAAACTCTTCCGGTATTCAGTTACATCTGGCTCACTCATACCTGAAGTAAGAAGAGAAAAAAAAAATACACAGGCATTCAATCTCAGTTAACTCATAACTTAATGACATTCTCTTCCATAAGGGAAAAAAAAGTAGCTAAGCACTCACAATTCTGCAAATAGAATTTGTTCTAAACCATTAAAACATCATAACAGTAGTTATAACATTCCAATCACTGAACTGTTCGATGGGAAAATGAACGATAAGCATGAATCAACAAGTAACACACAATCAATAGAATTTCGGACTGGAATTACCTGATATTGAAGGGGTCTCCTCATAAAAATCCTTATTAAAGGGTTCGTAATCAATAGAATTGTGATCCAGAGCAGGTATGGGCTCAATTTTCTTCTTATCAAGAACAATAGGATTATCATCAGAATCATACTCTAACAAACCGGCGTCCACAGCCTTGGCAGCAGCATAAACCTCCTCATCGGAATCATACCCAGCGTGCAGCACCTCCGATGCCAGTGTCAACCCTAGGTCCTTTTTCGCCCTCAGAAAACTCTCCATTGGATCGTCCTCCTCATCATCCCTATACCTGTCCTCCGCCTTCTCCTTCGGCTTCGGAGGTGGCGCTGCCTTCATCTCCTCGTGAATCCCTTCCATGAAAGCATCCAGGGGATCGATTTCACCGTCGTCGTTGCCGCTACCATCCTTACTGCCGCCGTCGTTATCGTTTCCGTCGTCCTTGGCAGCATCGTTGTCGTCGTAATCGATGTTGTCGAGGTCGGTGTCCTCGTAGTTGTCATGGCCGTGGCGCGAGGAGGGAGGGACGTAGAGTCTCTGAGGAGCTTGAGATCGCTCGAAATTGTAGGTCGATTGGCGGTTTATGCCAAACCCTTCGAATCCGAACTTCCTCTTCGACATGTTTTGTGACGAACACAGAGCAAGAGAAAACCCTAACTGAAGAGGGTGGTACAGGAAAAGTGAAATAATGGAATTTAGGGCTATCAGCTTAGCGCAAGAGGGGTGTGGGAGCTATGGCTAATGGAATTTGGCGGCTTCCGTGTCTGGAACTTTGCATTTGTGTGAATGACCACAAGTGAAGCTCATGGGGCAATGGTTGCAACCGGCAATTTTGGGCACCGATTACTGGTTAAAGAATGTGGTTGATGTCGACGGGTCTCTGGAGTTGGGTGGGCGGGTGCCCGAAACAGAGGAGAAAGCCCATTAACTTGGTAGGCCCGGGATGTATAAAACAAAGCTGGCCCATCTCAAGGGATTGTATTTGTCAGTGCTGCTGTCCAGTTTCCACTTCTATTACGGTGATTTATATGGTACACCCTTTAAAACAGGGTGTATCATACACCTATTAAATTATAACCGTTGATCGTATTGAAAAACATATCAACGGTTAAGATAAATGATCTGTAACTTTTTATACTATTCATCAACACTATTTATCACCGGAAAAGTCATTGTTTATTGCCGAAAAAGTTACTGTTTATTGTCGGAAAATTTAATGTTCAAGTCGGAAAAGTTACGTTTATTGCCGAAAAATCAAAATTTAAAAATTCATTGTTTATCACTTTTTTCTTGTTTAACTAGTATTATTTATTTTTTAAAATTACAAAATCTATTGTATAAATAATACTAAATTAAAATAATCTAATTAAAATTATATTAATCCTTATATTTTTTCATAAATAACTATGTATATTAAAAATTTTTATAGATTTTATTGTATGTAAATATTATCGAGTTAAAATCAATAAAATTTTTAATATGTACGAAAATTTATGAAAAAATATAAATATTAATTTTAACTTATAATTTTTATTTGTATTATTTACTGTGATTATGTAACTTAAAAAAATAGTATAGCCTTTTGAAAAAATGTGATAATGACAGACGGTGGTCTCGACAATGAATAATTAAAAATATTATCGAATTAAAATATTTTCAAGATGCATATTATTTATGAAAAAAAAAAATGATATAATTTTAACAAGTATTATTTACACACTTATATAATTTTAAAAAGTGAATAATAATCAACCTGATGGTGGCCAATTGACAATGAATTTAAAACCGTACGACAGTGGCCGATAACAACGGATAAATGCAGTAGTGACTTGGTGGCCTGAAAAAAAATAACTTAAAAAAAACACAACCTAAAAAAAATAACCTGTAAAATAAAAAAAATTATTATTACAGATAAAAATTTGGGTGCATGGTGCACCCAAACTTGACAGGTGCATAATAGCACCCGCCCTTCTATTACACGTTAACACAGGCTAACTTCCCTCCTTTCGGTAATTCCGTCACTTCATTGAATATATTTGATTCTGATATATTATTGCTACTAACTATTATTGTATATTGCACGGATTTTTTAAAAATTTAACTAAAATTTTAAATAAAATATAAATTAAAAAGCATAACCTATTGAAAGATAGTTTAAATTTTGAAATTTAAAAAAATAAAAAATATAAAAATGATACATGTTATTTTTTGATAAGAATAGAATTTAAAATGACAAATATTATTTTACTAGTTAATAACTCGCGCATTACATGGAATTTTTTTAAAGTTTTGATTTTTGTTTAAAATTAATTTATAAATAAATTTTAATATGTTATATATATATATATATATATATATATATATATATATATAACATGTTATAAATTAAACTTTTTGAATTTATATGAACAAAAAAACTTTTTGAATTTATAACATTTTATTTTAAATTTATAGAAAAACAAAAAATAAAATTTTTATATTAGTTCGAATATATATAAAAGCATTGTAGGTATTAATTGTCGACTTTTAAAAATAATTTTTTTATAAATTTGATAAATAAGTAATTAAAAATATTTTTTAATAGTTAAATAAATGATAATAGACTATATCTAAAAGGAATTGGAACGAAAATTGAATTGTGTAGTCAATTAAGAAAACAATGAAAAAGGAAGATTTAAGACAAAAAATAAATTGTATGTAATCAATTAAGAAAGTAACAAGGCAATCAAGAGAGAGAATATACAAATATGATATTTGTTTACTCTCGAGATATAATAAACATGGTTTAAAAAGGAAAAAAGTAACCAAAAAAACAGTACATAAAGTAGATAAGAAAAAATAATAATATTAATTAACTCTAAAAAAAATGTACTGTAATTTAATACATAAGAGTAGATCATAAATATTAAACCGCCATAATTTTTTAACTAATTTTTTGTCAAAATGTATTGTCATTATTTTTAACTCTTGAATAAATAAGTAGTTTTTACCACTTTAACTTATCTAACCACTAACCTTAAATCTTGATAAATTGTTACTTAATTTTATCAATCTTTTTTAAGTTGTATAGTATTATTTATTATTTATTATTATCTATTATTATATGTTATCCTATAAAAAAAATGACTCAAATGTTAGACATATTAAAAAGTTGGACATGTTGATTTATTTTTATTAATTATTTATTGATTTAATTTAATTAATAATTTATTTGTAGTTATTTACCAATTCAAAGGTGTTTTATTTCAAGTTTTCAAATTAATTTATGGTTAATTCTAAATAAATAATTATTAAATCAATTTAATGAATAGTTAATTATACATACGAATGAAAATGTCCAACTTTTTAACACAAGAAAATTCAAATCTTTCTTAAAAAATAATAATAATGAATTGTAGTGTGTTTTATGAGCTATTCACTTGGTCCTTTAAAAAAAAAGTATTTATTTTTTAAATAAGGTGGACTAGCAAAGCGGAGAACATGAAAAATAAAGGATGGAGGGTGTTCAACTCATATCACCTCCTTAAATAACTTGTCACTAGCCACCAACTAGAGCATGACCAAAGCCAAAATAGTCATATCCTATTCTTTCGTGTTTTTAAAAAGTAATAATAATAAGGGTATTTTTGAATCAATTTTTTATGTTTATCAAAACTAAGCGGCATTGGGGATGACAAAAATACATGTATTCATGAAAATCCACAGGAATTACTTGTGACTTGACGATAGATAGGTATTAGTCAGGCTGGCAATGAATCAAACTAACTCAAAATTAGTTCGAGACTCAATTCGTTAATTAGTTTCCAATAGTATAATCTAAAAAAAAATATGAGAAAATTGATTAGTTTAACTGAGTTATAAACCATGTTAATGAACAAAGTTCACGAGCTAGTCAAGTTCATTTGGTTCATATTATTTTATTTTGACATTTGGTTCATATAATTCGAGCTCACAAGTCGAATCGAATAATTCGTGAGCTTAGTTCAAACCGAGTGTGAGCTACAAAAAGTGGTTCATATCAAATTCGAATCGAGTTTCGAGCTGAATCATTTCTTATCGAGTCGAGTCAAGTTGAATTAGATGGTTCAACTTAGCTCGACTTGTTTCCAACCTTAGGTACTAGTTTAATAAATGGGGGCAGGCAGGGATCATAATATATGCTATGCGAGAACCCGCAAACCCTCGAAATACATTTTTTTATTTAATATACCATATATATTATGAGTTATGAAGCAAAGACACGGAACACAATACGGACACGGGAACACACTAAATTCAAAAATTGTAGGACACGAACACGACATATATATATATATATATATAATAAATTAAAGAACTTATATATAATTACAAAATTTTAGAAAAAAGATTCATAATTTATTAATATCATTTCTATAAGTTTGAAGATTTTCAATATCTTAATATATGTCATATGTGTCGATATTTACTACCTAATAAGTCTCTTCCAAAAAATATGGAGCATAATTTCTATTGATATTTTCTTAAAAAAATGGAACGAAAAATGAATTGTGTAGTTAATTAAGAAAACAATGAAAAAAAAGATTTAGGACGAAAAAGAAATTGTGTAGTAAATTAAGAAAACAATGAAAAAAAAAGATTTAGGACGAAAAAGAAATTGTGTGTAGTCAATTAAGAAAGTAACGAGGCAACTGAGAGAAAGAATACACAAATATGATATTTGTTTACTCTCGAAATATAATAAATATGGTTTAAAAAGGAGAAGAGTAGCCAAGAAAGAGAGTACATGGAGTAGATAGAGAGAATAATAATATTAATTAACTCTAAAAAAAATGTACTGTGATTTAATACATAGGAGTAGATCATAAATATTAAACTGCCATAATTTTTTAACTAATTTTTTGTCAAAATGTGTTGTCATTATTTTTAACTCTTGAATAAATAAGTAGTTTTTACCACTTTAACTTATCTAACCACTAACCTTAAATCTTGATAAATTGTTACTTAATTTTATCAATCTTTTTAAGTTGTATAGTATTATTTATTATTTATTATTACCTATTATCTATTATTATAAGTTATCCTATAAAAAAAAAATACTCAAATGTTAGACATATTAAAAAGTTGGACATGTTGATTTTTTTTATTAATTATTTATTGAATTAATTTAATTAATAATTTATTTGTAGTTATTTACCAATTTAAAGGTGTTTTATTTCAATTTGTCAAATTAATTTATGGTTAATTCTAAATAAATAATTATTAAATCAATTTAATGAATAGTTAATTATACATACGAATAAAAATGTCCAACTTTTTAACACATGAAAATTCAAATCTTTCTTAAAAAATAATAATAATGAATTATAGTGTGTTTTATGAGCTATTCACTTGGTCCTTTAAAAAAAAAAATTAAATAAGTTGGACTAGCAAAGAGGAGAACATGAAAAATGAAGGATGGAGGGTATTCAACTCACATCACCTCCTTAAATAACTTGTCACTAGCCACCAACTAGACCATGACCAAAGCCACAATAGTCATATCCTATTCTTTCGTGTTTTCAAAAATTAATAATAATAAGGGCATTTTTTAATCAATTTTTTATGTTAATCAAAACTAAGTGGCATTAGGGATGGCAAAAATACTTATATTCATGGAGATCCACAAGAATTACTTGTACGGGACGATGGATAGGTACAAGTTAGGCTGACAATGAATCGAACTAACTCAAGATTAGTTCGAAACTTATTTCGTTAATTAGTTCAATGAACTTGGTTCATTAACTGAATGAGCTAAACTTGAACTTAAAATTGAGTTTGTTAAATAAATGAGTTGAACTTGAGTTAAATGTTGCTAAATTCGTTTGGTTTATGAATTGGCTCGATAATATATATATATATATATATATAGTGAGGTGAGTTTTTAGTATAAGTTGATAAGAATAGTAAATATTGACCATACAATTATATATGAATGGTCAAAATTAAAAAGTTACTTAAAGGTCACGTGACCACTTAAAAAAGTTAAATGCGTTTATGTTGTAATCTTGATCATTTATATAAGATTCAATGGTCAAGATTTACTACTCATATCTCTTATAATAAACATTTCTCTCACTAAATACGCTATATATATATATATATATATATATATATATATATATATATATATATATATATCCAATAGTATAATCTAAAAAAATGAGAAAATTGTTTAGTTTAACTGAATTATGAACCAAACTAATGAACTAAATTCACAAGCTAGTCTAATTCATTTAGTTCATATTGTTTCATTTTGACATTTGGTTCATATAATTCGAGCTCACAAGCCGAACCAAACAGTCCATGAGCTTAGTTCAAACTGAGTGTAAGCTACAAAAAGTGGTTCATATCAAATTTGAGTCGAGTTTCAAGTTGAACCATTTTTTATCGAGTCGAGTCAAGCTGAATGATGATCACATATTTCATACATTAATAAACTCTCATTTGTAGTCATTTACACTCTCCATGTACTTAATTGATTAAGCCTAGTTATGTTTTGTAAGTTTGGACTCAAATTGGACTTAATTGATTTTTTCAGCACTATTTTAGTCTTACGTTGTTTCTGTATTTCGACCATATCTTGAGTTCTAAATGTCTGATAATTATGAATTTTACCTTGTAGGAAAGATAAGAGAGAGCTCTACAACTTTGATAAAGAGCTCAAAGTCTCAATCAGACATCTAATGGAGCTAATTGGGCTTGGAAGACAGAACACGAGTTTTGTGTCTGAAACCTGAACAGTGTACAGTAATCAGAACATAACTCGGGCTGCAAGAATTATCTTGGGCTGAAATTTGGACATTTGAAAGTTAAGACCCAGATCTAAAACTTTCATGTTGAACACAAAACTTGATTCGGGCTCCTTGATGGTGATATTGGGTCTGAAAGTCAAAACAGAGGTGCTGAAACTGGGCATAAATAGTCTGTAGTAATTGGGTCATATCTTGGGCTGTAGGACAAATTTTTGGGTGATTCCAGAGCCATTGAAAAGCTTAGACAATTTCCTAGAACTTTCATGAAGATCACTTGGCTCGAAAATGACGGAATCAATGACTTAAGCAATGAATTATTTCAGAGACAAAGAATCTCAATAATCCAACTACTCATTCAATCATCCAACCACTCATCCACCCACTCTACCCACTCCACCCACTCATCCACCTACTCTTAATCATTCTCCTTGTCATTTTGTATCCCTACTCCTCTATAAAAGGCACCATGGGCTGGATGTAGAGAGCTTGGAGTGTTAGACACTTGGTGTTAGGCTTAGTTTTTACAAGTTTTTGTGGTTATGCTTGTTTGTTGTTTTACTTTGTTGTAATTTTCTCTTGTTCTAAAGTGAAACTATGTTCATCTTTCTCTTCTTCTTTCTTTCTTTCTTCTTATCTATGAGTAACTAAATCTTCATCTTGTTTGAGTGAAAGAGTGAAGCTCTTGGTAATGAAATAAGGTTAGATTATTCTATTTCTTGTACTTAAATGATATATTAGTAAATGGACACTATATGTGTTGTATTTTGTCCAATCAATTTAGAAACCTTCTTTGTTAATGGAGATCTTGATTTATTGTAGACAATAGGATTGACACAGTGAATGCTTGAACTCATTTACAAATGTTGGTAGATAATTAAAGGAATCATAATATGATTACATATAGAATTGAACTTTGAATGTTATATTTTCCGATTGGAACCTCCGTTGTGTGTGGATTTCAATTGAGTTAAAAAGAGAAATAATCTTACTTTTAATTTATTACCAAGAGTGGATCTCCTAACCCAAGCAAACTCTTAAATTCATTTGTGAACTTCTTCTATTACTTTTGGTGTTGTGACAAATCATTTTCTTACCTCATTAATTTTTTCTTCATCAATTCCCTGTGGATCGACCTCGGACTCTCAAGAAATTTATTACTTGAGACAACCTGCACTTGGGTTTGCATCCTTAAATCTCGCAGTCAAGTTTTTGGCACCGTTGTCGGGGACTTGATTTGAAGTTTTGATTTATTGAGGTTCGTTTTCTTTAATAAAATTTATTCTCTCTTCTCCCTCACCGGAGCAAAAGATCGGCTTACCGATTCTTCAGTTTCTTTACTAACTCTCTAACTTTCTAATTATCTAACTCTAACTTACTAACTTGCTAACATACTAACTTTCTAACTTTTATATTTATGTCATTTATTTTTGTTTTTTAATTTTATTTATTTATTTTCGTCATTTTTTTTTTTTACGGTGGCGGTAACTCTCCTTTTATTTTACGCACTAACTTAGTGGGAGAAACTCTCCCTTTTACTTTTCTCATTATTTATTTTTCTGCAATCTAACTTAATAAAATAATATTTCTTCTTCTCTTATCTTTCGCCGGCTCTGTGGGGCTCTGTCACTCTCCTGTTTTCATATTTAAATTTACTTTCTGTACTTTATTTTCTCAGTATCTTAATTTTACTCAGTACTTTATTTTTATTTTTATTTTTTAGGTGGTTGGTTTATTACCACATCCCTGTTAATATTTAATGGTGGGTGACATCGCTAGCTTGTACATTATTTTTATTTATTTATTTTAAGTTATTTACGTATGTATGCTTAATTGGTGTCGTAATTTAAATTCTGGTTGCTTAGTTAAAATTAACCCTGGTACTTTATATATTGATTTGTTTGAATTACAATCACACACAATTGACACAATGGCTAACAATGAAAGTGTACATGATGAACATGAAAATCAACCATTGCGAACCATGCGTGAATATTTGTAACTACCTCGAAGTTCTAGTCCATCATGTTTTATCTTTCCACTCAATGCCAACAATTTTAGATTTAAGTCAGGTATGATTTCTTTACTTCCTAATTTTCATGGTTTAGAATCTGAAAGTCTATATTTACATCTGAAAGAATTTGAGGAAGTATGTATTGCCTTCAATGATCAAAATTACACTGAAGAGATTATTAAGCTTAAATTATTTTCTTTTCTTTAAAATATAAAGCAAAATCTTAACTTAACACTTTGAATCCAAGATCAATTGGCACATGGCAAGAAATGCAATGTGAGTTCTTAAAGAAATTTTTTCCAACACATAAAACCAATTCTATGAAAAGACAAATCCACAATTTTCCCAAAATTCAAATGAAACATATTTTCAATGTTGGGAACGGTTTAAAGATTTGTTAAATTCTTGCCCACATCATGGTTTTAAAAATTGGCGCACTATAAGCTTCTTTTATGAAGGTTTAACACCTGAAACTAAATAATTTATGGAAACAATGTGCAACTGTGAGTTTCTTGATAAAGAATCTGATGAAGCTTTAGACTATTTGAACCAGTTGGCTAAAAATTCTCAATCTTGACATAGTACTAATACTTCTGAAAATTCAATTAGATCTAACCTTGCAAGTGCTAATAAAGGAAAATATCATCTTAGTCAAAAGGAAGATCTAAATGCTAGATTTGCCAGTTTAGCTAGAAAGGTTGAAGTCATGGAATTAAGAAAAGCAAAATAAATCAAATCTGTGTAAAATGAAGAAATTTGTGGCATTTGTGATGACTTAGGATACTCAACACACGAATGTCCTAAAATTCATGTTTTTAAAGAAGTTGTACATGAGCAGGTAAATGCAATGAATAATTTTTATAAGTCATTTACTTCTTTTTCAGATACATATAATCCGAGATGGAGAAATCACCTAAATTTCAGCCAGAGGAATAATAATCAGTCACAATTTGTGCAACCACCACCTCCTCAGGCACAACAGGACTCTCAAAATTCTCAAGGATATGCACCTTATGTCCCACCATATAAGAAAAATCTTGAAGAAACACTGCATGCTTTCATGGAAAAGCAAGAGGCCATTAATAAACAAAACAATCAAATCATAAATGACATAAAAGACACTCTTGCTAAACTTTTTTCTGCACTCACCATTCACGAGAAAGGAAAATTTCCTTCTCAACCTCAACCAAATCCCAAAGGTCGGTCTGATCTAAATGAGGGAGTTCGAAAAAACTAACAAATGGACTAAGTCCAACGGTGATAACTCTTAGGAGTGGAAAGGTTGTTGAAAAACAAATCCCCGAATCTTGTGAGAAAGAAGATGAACCAATTCCCAAGAAAATGAAGAAGTTGACCAAAAGGAGACCAAACTCTCGTCTTCACCCTCATTTCCTCAAGCATTGAAAAATCCAAAGAAATTGGACCATAACACTGGAATTTTTGAAATTTTGAAATAAGTGAAAATCAATATTCCTCTGTTAGATGCTATCAAACAGATTCCTTCTTATGCCAAATATTTGAAGGACTTGTGCACTGTTAAAAGGAAATTAAATGTGAAAAAGAAAGCATTTTTGGCTGAACAGGTAAGCTCCATTCTTCAGAATAATAATGCGTTGAAATATAAAGACCCTGGTTGTCCTACAGTTTCATGCATTATTGGAGAACATAAAATTGAAAAAGCTTTACTTGATCTTGGTGCTAGTGTCAATTTGCTTCCATATTCAGTTTATCAGCAACTCAACTTGGGTGAGTTAAAACTAACTTCTGTAACTCTTCTACTTGCCGATAGATCAATTAAAATTCCAAGAGGAATAATGGAAGATGTGTTGGTTCAAGTTAATAAATTCATATATCCTGTGAATTTTATTGTCTTGGATACTAAACCTATAGTTGATAGTTGCAAGTCAATTCCTGTTATCTTAGGCCGTCCATTTTTAGCAACATCAAATGCTTTGATAAATTGCAGAAATGGAATGGTGAAGCTAACATTTGAAAACATGACACTGGATCTCAATGTTTTTAACATGTGCAAGCAACCACAGGAAGTCATTGATGAAAATGAGGAAGTTGAAGGAATTGAAGCCATTATAGATGATCATCTTCAAAAAGGGAGTTCTTCTGACCCATTAGAAGTTTGTTTAATTAATTCATTTGATTTGCTTGATTGTATAGAGGAAATAGAATACAAAGGAAGAAAGCCAAAATTCGAAGAGCTAAACCCATGAATGATAATGCCTATGAAGAAGTACCCACACCAGAACTAAAGTCATTACCTGCTGGGTTGAAGTACACATTTTTGGGAGAAAAGCAAAGTTTTCCTGTGGTAATTTCCTCGTCTCTTACTGAAGAACAAGAAGGAAAGATGTCGCCTCAATGGACGCACCAAGATAGGAAGAAATTTTTAACAGAGGTGAAAAACTTTTATTGGGATGACCCATACTTGTTCAAACATTGTCCTGACCAAATTTTTCAGAGATGCGTGTCCGACAGTGAGGTAGGTAGTGTCATTAAATTTTGTCACTCAGAAGCATGTGGAGGTCACTTTTCTTCAAAGAAAATAGCTGCAAAAATCTTACAGTGTGGATTTTATTGGCCCATTTTATTTAAGGACTGCTATACTTTTTGCAAAAATTGTGAAAATTGTCAAAAGACAAATCCAATAAAATCCACAGTCAAGACAATTTTGAAAAAATCTTTTGAAATTGGTCAAAAAGTTCTGCTTTATGATTCTCGCCTGCACCTATTCCCTAGAAAATTGAGATCTAGGTGGAGTGGTCCTTTTGTTGTCAAACACGTGTATCCTCATGGGGCCGTAGATATTGCGAATCCTAGGAATGGTAATGTGTTTAAAGTCAATGGACAAAGGCTCAAACCATTTCTGAAAAAACCAAGTTGATGAGTTCTTTGTGTTGCCAGTTAAGTGGCGGATACGGTACTCCATCACTCTTAAATCGATTTGTTTTTCAGTTTTCCAAAATAACTAAATCCTTCTTCTCCTTTAAAATGGATGTCATTCTTTCAAACCTGAGAAAACATTTTCCTTCTCTCCCTCAAAATGCTCTGAAAAAAATCTACAAAGTTCGATGTAAAAGATTGAGACTGTTAATGTACAAAGGTATGCCAGAAGATGTACGCTGGATAATTGAAGCAAAGGTCCGACTAGTAGGTAAGTCTTCAATTTCATTTGACTCATACATGCCAGGTCTTGGAAGAAGTTCGTATTCTAAATACAAATGTAGACGATGGAATTGTAACAAGCGATGTCGTACTTTGGGGATGGTTTCCGCAAACAGAGAAGATAAAATTTTCTTCATTAAGAATGGACTGAGTAAGGAGTCATTAGATGATATCTTATTGACTCTTGAGACGTATTCTTGTGGATTGGTGCATCGTGAAATTCTTAATTTGTGGAATCTCTTCAAGGATGAAGAAAAACGCTACAGTCTTGGGAATCTGACTCTAAAAGACCCTGTTTGCCAATTTAAAAGAAAATTGGATGGGAAGCTTATCCTCGACTCATAGAAGGCATTTAAGCCGTTACTAGACGTTAAACCAGAGACAGATGTGAGCCATATCCACAACAATCTGTACATAGCATCTTCTTCTTCTTTATGTCATCTTTAAAAAAAAGAGAAAGAAATTTAAAAAAAAAAGAAAAAAAATGTTTGAACAAGGGCGATCCGGAAGGAGTACTATAGCTTTAATTAGTTGTGGAGCCCCAACCTTTGGTTGACCCGTCATTGACTCGGGTGGACCTTTGCACGCTGGTCCTTAAAAAAGTTCGTGGGTGTCTACTGCACTAGTGACACGCAGTATAAAGATATGCCACTACTGCACTCATGACGCGCAGTATAAAGATACGCCATGAAAGTTATATATATAGGTATGTCATCATTTGCTATTATATCTCTTTTATCTTTATATGATTTTGCTGTATTTTGGTTTTGAATGAGACGATCCTTTGAGCAGGGTCCTTCGGGGTTTCTAGACTTATTTACCCTGATGGTTTTCTTGAAGTCACAAAAAAAAAATTTCCTTTAACCTTTGATCTTTGATCCTGATCCAGTAATAGCTAAGATAGATTAGTCAGCAGGAGGCAGTGAAGGAAGCAGGATGAAAAGACAGCCAGATTTGACACTTCGTTTAAAGTTTTCCTTTACTTTGGATTTATCATACTTTGTTTTTGTTTAAATTTGTGTCAGTTTTCTCCAACAGGTAATATATTCTATCCCTTACTCATCTATATTTTAACATTGAGGACAATGTTGTGATCTAGTTGGGGGGGAAGGATAGTTGACCCAAAAAAAAATTTTTTGTTTTGTTTGGGAAGTATGATATGATTGTCATAGACTTACTAAATTAATTACTGATGGCAGAGTAAAGATTAAATTTTGAAAATAATTTTTTACTCTTGAGACGCATCTTAATTAGTATTGATCTGTGAAAGTAACAAAGTTTTTGTCTTTTGATTTCCTTTGAAAGATTCAAGCGAATGCAATCTCACATCCTTTGAAGCAATTGAAATTCAGGAATCATAGCATGATTGAATAAATTATCTTCCTTCTTAAATTTCACATGCTTGGTTATGGATGTTGAATTGGTGGATTGAGAATGATATAAATATGCCTTGTGAGATTTTGAGCCTATTGATGAATGGATTGAATATCTGTACCATTCTCTTCTTTTTTGTGTGATTTTCACTCATGGAATTGTTACTCTAGAACTTGCTTTGATTCTTTTTTAGGCTACATTTTCACATGCATACATTAATATGATTGAGGTATTTTGAAATAGCTACTTTGACCAAATAGTCATCCTTGTATATTTTCCATTGTGTAACCCCTTTGAACTTGTTTGACCATTCCTTGTTTTAAGCTCATTTCATCCTTCAAAAAAAAAGAGAGAAAAAAAAAGAAAAAAAAAAAACATGTTTTGACCCAACCTTAAGGAATAAGAGAGCATTGACCTTGTACTTGAACAAGTGTGGGGATGTGTGTGTAAAATGATAAAAAAAAATGACCACCGTTGCAATTAAAGGATTATCAGAGTCTAGAATAAAGGTGGATGCGTGGAAACAACATGAAGAAAAGGAGAATATTCAAGTCTAACAATGAATTCAATTCACCAATTTGGGATTGACCTTCAACAAAATATTAGTCAAATATTGGTGATTGTCCTTTATGATGAATGTTCTCAAACATTTTCTCCACTCTAACTAATGCTCTTTTATTCTCTTTGGTATTTATGTTTTCATATCCATATTATCCCCTCTCCTTTACCATGACCCCATTACAACCTTGAATAAAGTCCTTTTGATTTTTGTATGCATGTGTTTTGAGTAGCGGAGAAGTAGAAGATAAGCAAGCTTATGGTAGTGCAATTGTTCATGGGTTGAATAGAGTAAAATACTTACCTTTTAAACACTTGAGAGACTGAGAGTGAATTCTGTGAGGATCTATCATTCTTGATTCATTCTTTTCAACTGAAGTTTCCTTCCTTGTTGGTTTGAGATGTGAAGAAATGTTACCTCATTAATGCTTTGATCTCTTGAATTTCTTGTTGCTCTTCTTGCTTCATCGAGTCTTTTAGAGTTTTTAGTTTTTGAGTCTGTGTCATTTTTCTTTGTCTCCTAACTTTGGTCTTATATGTTTTGCCCAGGAGTGTAAAAAGCTAAGTATGGGAGAATTTGATGATCACATATTTTATACATTAATAAATTCTCATTTTTAGTTATTTACACTCTCCATGTACTTAATTGATTAAGCTTAGTTATGTTTTGTAAGTTTTGACTCAAATTGGACTTAATTGATTTTTTCAGCACTATTTTGGTCTTACGCTGTTTCTGTATTTCGGCTATATCTTGAGTTCTAAATGTCTGATAATTATGAATTTTACCTTGTAGGAAAGATAAGAGAGAGTTCTACAACTTTGATGAAGAGCTCAAAGTCTCAATCAGACATCTAGTGGAGCTAATTGGGTTTGAAAGACAAAACACGAGTTTTGTGTCTGAAACCTAGACAGTGTACAGTAGCTGCAAGAATTATCTTGGGCTGAAATTTGGATATTTGAAAGTTAAGACCCAGATCTAAAACTTTCATGTTGAACACAAAACTTGATTCGGGCTCCTTGATGGTGATATTAGGTCTGAAAGTCAAAACAGAGGTGTTGAAACTGGGCCTGAATAGTCTGTAGTAATTGGGTCATATCTTGGGCTGTAGGACAAATTTTTGGGTGATTCCAGAGCCATTGAAAAGCTTAGACAATTTCCTAGAACTTTCATGAAGATCACTTGGCTCGAAAATGACGGAATCAATGACTTAAGCAATGAATTATTTCGGAGACTGAGAATCTCAATAATTCAACTACTCATCCAATCATCCAACCACTCCACCCACTCATCCACCTACTCTTGATCATTCTCCTTGTCATTTTGTATCCCTACTCCTCTATAAAAGGCACCATGGGCTGGATGTGGAGAGCTTGGAGTGTTAGACACTTGGTGTTAGGCTTAGTTTTTACAAGTTTTTGTGGTTATGCTTGTTTATTGTTTTACTTTGTTGTAATTTTCTCTTGTTATAAAGTGAAACTATGTTCATCTTTCTCTTCTTCTCTCTTTCTTTCTTCTTATCTATGAGTAACTAAAACTTCATCTTACTTGGGTGAAAGAGTGAAGCTCTTGGTAATGAAATAAGGTTAGATTATTCTATTTCTTGTACTTAAATGATATATTAGTAAATGGACACTATATGTGTTGTATTTTGTTTTCAATCAATTTAGAAACCTTCTTTGTTAATGGAGATCTTGATTTATTGTAGATAATATGATTGACACAGTGAATGCTTGAACTCATTTACAAATATTGGTAGATAATTAAAGGAATCATAATATGATTACATATAGAATTGAACTTTGAATGTTATATTTTCCGATTGGAACCTCCGTTGTGTGTGGATTTCAATTGAGTTAAAAAGAGAAATAATCTTACTTTTAATTTATTACCAAGAGTGGATCTCATAACCCAAGCAAGCTCTTAAATTCATTTGTGAACTTCTTCTATTACTTTTGGTGTTGTGCAAATCATTTTCTTACCTCAATTAATTTTTTCTTCATCAATTCCCTGTGGATCGACCTCGGATTCTCGAGAAATTTATTACTTGAGACAACCTGCACTTGGGTTTGCATCCTTAAATCCCGCAGTCACTGAACCAAGTGGTTCAACTCGGCTTGACTCGTTTCCAACCTTAGGTACTAGTTTAATAAATGGGGGAGGGGAGGGGATCATAATATCTGCATGCGGGAACCCGTAAACCCTCAAAATACATTTTTTATTTAATATACCATATATATTATGAGCTGTGAAGCACGACACACACACAGAGGACACGACACGGATATGGAGACCGACTATATTCAATAATTGTAGGACACAGACATAACATACATACATATATATATATATATATATATATATCAAAATAAATTAAAGAACTTATATATAATTGCAAAATTTAAGAAAAAAGAGTCATAGCTTTCATTAATATTATTTCTATAAGCTAGAAGATTTACAATATCTTAATATATGTCATATGTGTCAATATTTGTTACCTAGTAAATCCTTTCCAAAAAATATGGAGCATAATTTCTATTAACATTTTCTAAAAAATCTCATAAATTAACTTCTCCTTATATTACTAACTATGTACAAGTATATGTACTTGAAAAAAAAATTTACTAGAGAGAATATTAACGTGACGTAAGTTTCGGTAACGACAAAGTAAACGACTTGGTACGAGCAGATGTAGAATCAGCAGATGAAAATAGTAGTATGTGAAAAGATAAAACTTAAAAGTCTAATAGTGACACATGAAAAAATAAAACTTAAAATACTGGTATGTAAAAATAGTGACTTGGAATGTCAGTAATGTGATTGGATTTGAGTAGGTTACGGACTTATTAATTAAACGTTAGTTAAGGAAACTAATTTTTTTAAAAAAATATTAATAGATCGTGTCTAAGTCGTATCTTAGACGTGTCTGAAACACGTCCAAGCCTGTTCGAAATGTGTCCAAACTGAAAAAAAATCTTTTTAATTAGACATATTCAGACACGTAAGACACGTGTGTCATACGAGTGTCCCCGTGTGTCTGACACAAACACGTGTCCAACACGTGAACACATATCAAAAACAGCGTGTCGATGCTTCATACATTATGAGTATTTTTATCTTTTACTTTTTAAATGATATGAAAATATAATTTTTTTGCTTATTTTATAATAATTTTTTTAGTGAAAGAACTCATAATAATAAAAGTTGTTAAAAAATATATATTATTTATGTAATAACTAGCTGATTGACAGGCATGTAATTTGTATTTTTTTATTTTATATATTTAATTATATTATTTATTTGTAATACATAGAATAATTTAAAATATATTCAAATTTATGCAAAAATATTCATCTAACATTAAAGAATTAGATATATTTTTTTACAAAAAAAAATAAGTTAGCGCAAATAATTTAAATATAAACACTGAAAAAAAAACAATTTATACATAGAAGACTACAAATACTAAAATGTACGATGCATTATATATTTAAATGTCTTCATTGTTTGCCTATCAAAGCACGTGGGCTATGTTATAGAAAGATTATATGGTATAGATCAAACACTAAAATATACAGCTTAAATATTTTGTTTAATCTATTAATATCGTAATTCCTCACCAAATTTCAAATTGTTTATTGCTTATTCTCCTTTAGCTGCTCAATTTTAACTGGACATTTTACAACGATCTTCTATTTTATGGCCAATTACCTGTTTAGAAAAGTGGATAAAAGGCGTTGAAGGTCCAAAGACAGTGTGATTACTTATATAAAGTAACAACGAAAATGAAAATGAAAAATTGTTTGAAAGTTAAGAAAATTTTAGAATAAATCCAATATGAAAATAGTTAGTTTTGCCTTTTCGCTAAATTATTATAACATATAGTTAGTAAAATATATGCAACTTGCCACTCTCAGATTTTTGATCAAACTGTCATTTTTGGTAAAAAAAATTATTAAAATATTATTTTTTTCAAACTAATTTTTAAAATGTCATCGTTTTGACTACGGTGGTATTTTTATTTTTGTTGGTAGTATGGAATATGCTGAGGCGCTTAGCGTATCCACGTAGGATATCTTGGCGTTTAAATATTCCACGAGATCGCCAAGCACTTCTGGCGTATCTATGACGTGGCTTTGACAAAAAATTGGCCAAGTCAGATGGATTGGGACTGGCTCGAATGAATTAATGGTGGTGACCCGAATGGGTTGGGGCCGACCCGAATAATTTGGTACTTTGGCTTGCCCGAATGTGTTGGGACTGACTCTAATGGACTGGGCTGGGACGACCCTAATGGGATGGGGACCGACCCGAAAATTTAAATTTGGGGCCGCCGAATGGATTGGATTGGGTTAGGTCGAATGGGGCCGAAATTTGGTAGCCACAATGGACGGAGACGATCCGAATGGGCTGGGACGACCCAAATGGGTTGAGACGACCTAAATGGGCTGGGACGACCCAAATGGGCTGTGACGACCCGTTTTGACATAGTTTCTCAAGTAAATCTTCTAACTTTTAGTATGTTTAAGTTAAAATGTTTGACTCAATTAAATCTAAGGCAAACCTAAGTTCAAAAAATTTAGTTTATGAAATTATGAAGTTAAACTTAGCTAAATTTAGCAGTATGTACCCTTAACGTATTGTTATCAAGTTTTGTATTTTAAATTGATGGGCTAGAATACTAGCCAAGCGAGCATAACAAAATTAATTTACTTTAATAGTTTAAACATTCCGATTCTATAAAAAAATTGATGGAATTTCCCCTAAAAATCAGACGTTCCCAAAAATATTTTATCCTGTATAATGAAACATATTTATATATATTCAATCCATATCAACAAAACACGTATAAGATGCATAAATATAACAAAAAAATCTGGTACACATAAATACAGTCATCCTAAATCAAGTAAATGTAATAAAATGTAGTACATATACATCAATGAGAAGGGTCATGGTCAGAATGTGAGGGTCTGTGATGGGGATCAAAAGAAGGTCCTGCCTGTGATGGGTGAGGATATGGTGGGTAACCCGTATACGGTGGATATGGAAATGACAGTGTAAGGGTAAAGGTATAAGGATATGGTGGGTAAGGGTAAGTAGGTGGTGGGTATGATGTAGATGGTGGATAACCTGGATATGACGGGTACGAGGGAGGTGGTGGCTGAGACGGTCGGTAAGTAGCAGTAGAAGTGGACGGTGGCTGAGTACTAGGCACAGCAGAAGAACCAGAGTCATCTGGAAGACGTAGTCGTGATCGAGTACTGGCTAACCCTCTCCGTCTACGGCGCGACCTCTGCTCATCGGACTGCTCAGATGGTCCGGGAATCTCATCTGCAGGAGGAGCTGGACGAAGGTGATCTAATGTGATGCGATCATGCTCCCTCACTGAAGATAAGATGTCCTCCATGGACTGTTGAAGGCTAGCCATACTAAATCCCGAACTAGGGTTCCTAGCCGACGCATGGACGTTCTCTGCAATGTCAGCCTAAGATACAAATATAACATGTCATTATCAATATAAAATACAAAATGTACAAAATAAATAGTAGAACATATTGGTAAAAAGCTTACCACAAACCCAATAGATGCACCTGTTCGGGAAATCCAACGCCTGGTAATCCATCTGTACCAGCGTATGTACTCAGACTGCACAATAAAGGGAGCTTCCAAAGGCCAACCAACAACACACTGTTCCCGTCGCGTATCTCAGATGGCTATGTGTGCAAGGTGTGTGGCTCGCCAATCCACGTCGTGACGTTCGGCCAATGTAATCGAGTGTAACTCGTTAGGTTAGTGTGGTTTCCGTGGTATTAGTTGGTCCAGACCAAACTGACGCATCACCCTGTCTGGCTGGTGCCACTCAATAATATGGAAAAAGATAAGTGGAACCACTGCCAGATATATGTTTTTACCCGCGACATAAAATGCTAGCAGTGAAGCCACAATCTCATCCGTATATGGCCGTCATGTTATCTGCAATCACAATTGTATAAAGAATTAGAAAGCAAGACAATTAACTTATTTGAATCACTATAAACAGATACTGACCTCATCACTCTTCATCTGATTAAAAAACCAACGGTAATATAGAAGTACCCCCATTGGTGTTTCAGTCAACACCTTATGTTTATGCCACCTATATATATGTCAAGGTCATATAATTTCAACACAAATAGTATATATAATAAACTAACATAAAGATATGTTGAGAAACTCACTGAAATCCCAGTGGACGTAGGGGACCACGGGCAGCAACGTAGGCAGCCACAAGAACAAAATCAGTATCATCCACGAGTGTAGGGACAAGGGGTGGAAATTTGTGCCATACCCACTACTGCAACAGTATGCAAGCACCTCCAATCTCGTGCACACTGTAATATGTAGCCTTGCACAACTCTCTGTACAAATAGGCCAAGACTGCAGATCCCCAGCTGTATCTCCCGATAGCGGTAAAGTCTTCCATCAGAGGAAGAAACATCATGTGTACGTATCTATCAGAATGGTCAGGAAATAGCAATCTCCCAATCAACCAAAGTATGTACGCCCGTGCACACTGCATCCCGTAATCAGCTCCGTCAGCCTGGGTAAGTCGTGTACGGAATGCGCTCCAGAGCCACAACATATCAATACGTCCACCTAATACGTGTGACTCAGGCGGCTGCGATCCTAATAGGGTGTCACATAGCTCCATCCAATCAGGACGAGATGTCCGGTCAGTAACTGCATCGCCGTCAATGGGAAGTCCTGAGATAATAGCTATGTCTTCTAATGTGATGGTGCACTCTCCAGTAGGCATATGAAATGTGTGTGTCTCGGGACGCCGTCTCTCAACTAATGCTGTAATGAGGGAGTGATCGATGGTGCAATATCCCATATGGGCAACCCGCACGAAACCAGCCAGCTCTAAATATGGCAGTATCCGCTCATCTAGGTCCATATGTCTGAATTTATGGGCACGTCTGACACGCAGATGACAATCTGGTCTTCCTTGCCATATATGTTGTGATACATGAAAGTCCTGCATCTCTAGTACTGACAGGTCCTTTGGGCCTGGGCGCAGGTGGAATGTCATGCCTCATACTGTAATCAAGTAACTGACAAGAACATTAAGTAAGTCTTCAAATAATAAAACATACTATAGAATCGAATATACATATTAAACATGAGTGTATCAAGCATAAATTAATAGACACCAATAAAAGCACAATATCAAAATGATATTAATTAAAAATAATAACGTAGATTATCAAATTACACACTGAAAATATTTAATTACACATAAATAGTCATTTATTATAATACAATGGGTATTAAATTATGTCATAATCAAGTGGATGACCCTGCTTGGTCATTCCTCAAAGAAGTCGATCCACCACGATGACAACTACGAGAGTTATGTCCAGATTCACCACATTTTCTACATCTTTGTCCCGGTCCTGGTTCGCGCCAATCCAACTCATTTCTAAGTCGAGTTGATTTAGGTCGACCTTTAGATCGAAGCAATTGACGATCGGGTACCAATGTAATTGTCGGGGCTGGTGGCCACCATGGTTCATCCTTAATGACATCCTAATTAATCTCATACACCTTGTACAAAGTATGCATTTTGTAAACACTGCGCACATATTGAAAAGCGTTAAGTCTTCTGGAATAACATTTTGCTATTGCATGAAAGCAAGGGAAATGCAACGCTTGAAATAGGCCACAGTCACACGTGCCTTGTTGAAGGTTTAGGGAATATTTAACTCCACCTTGCTGTGTTATAGGGTTGAATGCCTCTTCGACCAAAAATTTGGTTGACTGTATATCAAATCGACGGACTTGGTGAGAGCTTGCCTTGAGCACGTTTACATTCTAACTTTTCAAAAAATCATCAGACCAATCTACCCCATCAACAAGTTTCTCGTTTGCGTCATCCTTACGATTAACAAAGTACTCTACCAATTTGTAATATGTCATCTGAACAAGTGCTGTTATTGGTAGGTTTCTGCCACTTTTCAACACCCCATTCATACACTCAGATAAGTTTGTCGTCATATGACCAAATTTGTGGCCACCATCATATGCTAAACTCCATTGTTTTTTTGGAATCGAATTAATCCAATTTGCCATTTCGGGAGTAGCAGTCAACTTTTCTAACCTAGCCTCAAATTTGTATGACATTGGTTCATACCCTGATATTTAAATATTGAATGAATTGGTGTTAGCAACTAAATTATAGTTTGATAACTAGTATAGTAAACTCATAAACAATGTCAAATATTTAACTACCTGTGTTAAATAGATATTTCTTTAGGGCCAGGTTGCGAAAGGCGCTATTAAAATTACTACCAATATGCCGGATGCAGAAAACATGATGCGCATGCGGTGGCTGCCATCCCAAATGTGGATTCACCACTGACTGTATGATGCCTTGATGTCGATCAGATATCAAGCACAGGCCCTGTTATTGTGTGACATATGTTCGAATCAATGCTAAGAACCAACTCCAAGCATCCTTTGTTTCCCCTTCAACAATGGCAAATGCAATGGGCAGAGGTTTTCTATCGTCATCCTGTGTTGTTGTAATCAATAGTTTATGACGATATTTACTATACAAATGAGTGCGTCAATCTGAATAATGGACTTATAGTATTGGAATCCAACAATACATGGTTTGAATGTCCAAAACAAGCGATGGAATACAAATTTTAAACGGTCAACTCTATTGGCCTCAACATAATCAACGGTTTGCAACTCCACCACTGTGCCTGGCATGTCTCTTTGCCTGGCAAGTAACCATCTAGGCAATACCGCATAAGAATTATCCCAGTCTCCAAATACCTTCACAATGGCAATTTGTTTTGCCTTCCAAGCTTTCCAATAGGACACGTCATATCCGAATTGACATCGAACCCTTTCAATAATTAAGCATACAGGTACATCGGGTTTTTGCTTAACCATCTCCAGAATGCAAGAACAGATCATACGGAGTCTAACTTCGATGATCTTGTGAAATGGCTTTGGTTGACACAACAGTGAGGCCCATTATATTTTTTAATTTCCCACAAGTTTGATTTCTTGCTTAGAATGGCCCTAACCCTCCATTACAACCATCGAGCGGTTACGGGACACTTAACAAGCTTAATCCAGTGTATCGAGAATCCTCAACCTTGTAATTCTGATGTCTAATAATGGAATAATGTTTTAGGGCCAAATTGACAACTTCTTTAGAGGGAAATTGTAATCCGACATATAATTCTTCATCTAGACTCCAAATACCACGAGAATCTAATTCAGGAAGATTATCAGATGTATTCAGCGCATCCAAATTGATTTCAGAAAACTGAGGGCATGGAGGCACATATGTAGATTCAGGAGCAACTACTAATGGAGGGACTAGTTGTTGTATATTTACTTCAGGGTCAGATTGACCTTCTTCTAAGTCGGTGTCTGTATCTTCACCCTCAGACATCTTCTCTTCATCATTGCTTGTGTCAGATAATGCATCTGCCATAAGCGGGTTATCAGTTTCAAAGTCTAACCTAAATGAGCTCCCTTCAGGCATTGCAGACGTACCAACTTCTTGAGATTGTACTAGGACAGGAACATGTGTCATAGAGAATTGAGTGTTGATAGGGTACAATGATTCAACAAGATTAGAAGGACCAAACAGTAACCTGTTTCGAAGGAGCTTCGACATCTCGTTGCTTCACTTGTTTCTGTCTTGACATACAACTCTATAGAAGTTAAGTTAGGATGTTGATCAAAGCAATCAATCATGCAAGCAACATCTTCATCATCTTCTAATGGAAGAGCTATCCATCTTAGAACATTACTCTATTGTGAAAATCTGTACACAACACTGTATTAACCTTGACTTGATTTTCTTGGAGCCTTAATTTTAAATGAATTCTCCTTTTTAAAAGCTCAATAGTCATATTACGTTGAATCATGATAGACTTGGGACGAGAACCTTTGTACATTAGACCCTCTTCACCTTCATACGTTCTCCCATTGTAGTAAATGAGAACAACAAGGTATTTACTCATCTTATACTTCGAATAATAACAACACAAATAATTTAATTTTTACAAACAAATACTAAAAACCTACTAAATAACCATAAAACATATATTATACATACACATTCGTAATAATAATAAAAGAAATAATAGTAATAATAATAATTATTATTATTATTATTATTATCATTATTATTATAATCAATAATAATAGTAATCAACAATAATAATAATAATAATAAATAATAATAATCAATTATTCTAACAATTAAACAAATATACATAATAATATAGAAATTAAAAAAAATAAACAATAATTCTAACAAGAAAACAGATATACAATACATAATTAATACAAAAACTCAAAAACATAAATAATAATTCTAAAAATCAAACAAATATACAAAATATAATTAATATAATAACACAAAAACATAAATAATAATTCTAAAAATCAAACAAATATACAAATATAAGTAATATAATAACACAAAAACATAAATAATAATTCTAATAATTAAAATATTTAACAATATATATAACAATAACAACAATAATAATAATCTAACGATAAAATACTTTACGAATATGATTCTTGAACGACTTACAACCACAAGAGAGTTCAGAGAGAGTTTAAAGAGAATGAAATCTGAGAGAAGGTGAAAATTTGATAAATGAGGAAGTTGTCGTGGAAAGGTGAGGGGAGGAGGGGTTATAGGGGTGGAATACGCCAAACGCTCTGGCGTATCCTACGTGGATACGCCAAGCACTCTGGCATATTCTACGTGTCCCAACAAAAAATAAAAAATGTCACCGTAGTCAAAACGATAACATTTTGAAAATTAGTTTAAAAAAAGTGACATGTTGATAATTTTTTTTGCTAAAAATAACAGTTTGGTCAAAACGTCTGCCACTCTCACTCAACTTCTTCAGATTCAATTTGATGTGACTGCTCGCCTCTTGCGATGTCATATCATCATATCATAATGTTAGAATTATAATTTAGAGTGATTATTCATTTAATTAAAATATGTATAATTTTATTTAATTTATTTATAAAATTATTTTATATGTTATAAAAATATTATAATTATATATAATATAATTTAATATTTTTATATTAATATATAATATAAATATAATCTGTATATTCTGATATATATAAAAAAATTTTTATAAATAATGACTAAGAAAGATTTATTATTTTTTGAAGAATTTTGGCCATTAGAAAAATTTATTGAAATTATAAAAATATTGGTAAATTTGTTGACAACCATTAACTTGCTCAAAACAATATAATTCTCATCAAGCTATGAGCACTTTGAAACAGAGGTCGAATATTGCTTGATATCTATTACAAACTTGTCAATTATTGACTCTTACCGTATCAAGTAAGGGTATCAAATGAATGAAACGAATTAATTTTAGATTGGATGATAATAGATAAATTTAAAATAAATTATTAATTTATTTAAAATTTATTATAAAATATTTAATATTATTTAATTTGTTTATAATCTAATTTAATATATAAATATTTAATTTATCTATTATTTTATTTTAATAAATTGAATGAATGAATATTTAACTCACTTATTTTTTTAAAATAAATATCTTTAAAAATTTTTATTTTCTCTCTAAAAAATATTTCTCTCTCTAAAAATCATTTTTTTCTCTCTAAAAATTTTCATTCTTTCTTAAAAAATAATTCTCTCTAAAAATTTCTATTCTTTCTTTAAAAATATTTTTTTCTCTAAAACATTTTATTCTCTCTTTAAAATACTTTCTTTCTCTCTCTAAAAAAATTTGTAGTTAGTAACATTTACATTCAATTGTTTGAACCGAAGAAAAAAAAAGTAAAATACATTGGATATCTATTAGATTAATTTTTAATTGAATATTCGTTGGATATTTAATACATATTTTGGTTAGATTATTAACTATTCATAACTAAATTTAATCTATTAAATCTAATATAATAAAATACATTATTTTAATTAAATAAACTGAACTGATTTTATTATAAATAAATTAAAAATTAATGAATTTTATTTCCAGTCATAGTGTCTAGTATTACAAATGTTTTTAATTAACGACTTTGGTGGCCATAATAGCTATATACCTTCAACTTTTAATCCTCTCAAGTCTCAAGAAGCCGATAGTCAAAACTAAGTCTTCAATTATATTTCTTGCATATGCTTCACCACTGAGTCGCTTAAAAGAGCTCTCCATTTGTCCTACATAAAGAATCCTGGGTTTACTTGAGTTTACTAAATTTCCAATATAGATGCATGTTTAGATTCATTAGTTAGAGCATCAAAACACTACAAAGCTCCAGATACATTTGTGATAAACACAATTGGGCAAATCTATGTTTTCTACGTACAATCGTCTTTGGATTTGTCCAATGTTTTGCATGAAAATGAGTATAAGATTGGACAAATTACCACCCACCCCAACCACTTGACTTAAGGAATTAAGTTTAAGAATGTAATGTGAAACTGCTAATTGCATGTAATTAGAAAGGAATGCATAAGGATAACAAATGGCTATTTAAAATCCAAATGAAACGTACGTTTAATACTGAAAGATAAATAGATAATCAATCACCTTGGCGAAGCTTTAACTTTAAAAAGGGATCCCCTGTAAAGGCTTGAAATAATGTGTGTTCCATCTAGCAAGTTTATGGTATAAGGCAGTGCCAAAATATTTCATTGCTAAACCTAGTAGAAGCGACTTTAGCGGCAACCTAATAAGAATTTACATTAGTTTCTATAACGGTTATGTCATTTAACTCATCAACAACAACAACAACAATCAAGCTTTTTCTCACTAGGTGGGGTCGACTACATGGATCAAACGACGCCATTGTGCCCTATCATAAACTAAGTTTTCAGAAATGTCATTCAAATCTAAATATTTTTTAATAGTTTCACCTATAATCTTTCGTGGTCTCCTCTACCTCTAACTATTGGACTATCATCCACCTGATCTACTCTTCTTACCGGGACTTCTAAGGGTCTTTTCCTTACATGTTCAAACCACCTAAGGCGATATTCTACCATCTTTTCCACAATAGGTACTACCCCTGCTTTCTCTCTAATGCATTCATTCATAATCCTATCTTGTCTTGTATGACCACACATCCAGCGCAACATCCTTATCTCGGCGACACTGATCTTATGCTCTTGTTAGCTTTTTACCGCCCAACATTCAGTACCATACAACATCGCGGGCCTTATAGCTGTGCGGTAAAATTTACCCTTAAACTTGAGAGGTACTTTTCTATCACAAATCACTCCTGAAGCACTCTTCCATTTCATCCATCCAGCTTGAATCCTATGATTTACATCTCCCTCTATCTCTCTGTTATTTTGTATGATAGATCCAAGATACCTAAAATGTGTGACTTGTGGTATGGTGTGGTCCCCAATTTTTACCGCTAAACTAATATTAACACGCTTCTTACTGAACTTACATTTCATATACTCCGTCTTACTCCTACTTATACGAAAGTCATGTTCTTCCAAAGCTCGTCTCCATAGCTCTAGCTTCCCATTTGTTTCCTCTCTTGACTCTCCAACTAAGACTATATCATTTGCAAAAAGCATGCATTGTGGCACCGGCTCTTGGATATGCGCAATAAGCACATCCAAGACCGAGCTAAAAAGATATGGACTCAAAGTTGACCCTTGGTGCAGTCCTATAGTTATAAGAAAATCTTCTGTAACCCCTCCTTGTGTTCTCACACAAGTTTTAGCCTCATCATACATATCTTGGATTGCTCGAATATAAGTAATACGAACTCATTTCTTCTCTAAAGCCTTCCACAAGACCTCTCTCGGTACCTTATCGTAGGCTTTTTCTAGATCAATAAAAATCATGTGTAGGTCTTTTTGCTTCCTCCGATACCTTTCCATCAATCTTTGTAGAAGATAGATTGTTTTCATGGTTGACCTCCTAAGCATAAAACCGAATTGATTCTCTGAAATTAATAATTAATAATTTTTTATAACAGAATATTTGCATCTTATAACAAAAACACAAAAATCTGTGCAACAAAGCAGGAGGATCACGCTCCATATTGAGGTCCATGTAGGAAGTTTCTTGAGTTCGGCACAGGAACTTGTCAACCTATTTGATATAGTATCCAGTATCAAGCAAGCGATTTTTAGAGATGGAAGTTTTAGCTGCTGTATCTTAATGTTACTTAGCTCTGAAACAGCCTTGCCATTCCACCAACCATTCTTTTCTATCCACTTTCAAAATCTAGCCATAAGATGTCATTCCAATCTACACCATTCAAACTTGTTATCAGCATCATCCTAATAAATCAACAGCCTCTTGTGTTGCCATATCACAAATCACAATGTTAGAAATTGACCATTTCCTTCAGAGTCCAGAACATAAGTAGGCGACAGTATCTCAAGAAGTTTCTGGTTCTGGTTGTATACCTAAGTACCTAATAAATCAAACTCACGAAATATATCAAGAACCTAAGTACCTAAGTACTTAATTTTCTGCTTCTGGTACTTCTTAGCGTGAAATTTTCATAAATATATCCTAGAATAAGTTTGCTTCTTTTTTTTAAAATACTTACTTTGCTATTGTCAATCATCGATGGTAGTAACTTTGTTGTTGATGTATACATTAGTTTTGCTGCATCATAAAAGCTAAACCTTGGTGGCTGAAAAAATCACTTCTATGTTATAACTGGATCATGGAACAGGGAATATAGTACTTCGAAAATAAAATGATTAATTGAAAACCAATATACTAAAGCTCAATAAGAGTGGCAAGATAGATAAACTTGACACTCACATATTCAGTGAAGGTTACATTTGCCTCAAAGAATGATCTGATGGTCCCTATGTCCTCCCAGTAGTCATTGAAGAGATAAGTGAAGCTGAACTTTGTGCTAGATCCAAAGGTAAGTTTTCTGGTTTGTGTTTTCCTAGAAAACCCAGCATTTGATCCATAACATGAAGTACACAAAATTTTCATGGGCATGTGTAGTAGATTTTTTTCATCTCCACACATGTGTGCATGTGTTTAGAGAGATATGCACACAGCATAGGTAAAAAATTCTCCTAAGTCAGTTAGTGTTTTCCTAGAAAACACTTAAATTTGCATTTGATCCATAACATGAAGTACACAAATTTTTCATGGGCATCTGTAGCAGATTTTTTTCATCTCCACACGTGTGTGCATGTGTTTAGAGAGATATGTCCACAGCATAGGTAAAAAATTCTCCTAAGTCCTAACTTATTGGATTATAAATTCCTTTAAAATGCTTTGAAATAAATTTCCAGTCATACCTCCATCTTCGTAAAATTATCTAGCAGAGGCAGGAAAGGCATATGATTCTCATACCTCCATGTTAGTAAAACTCTCTACCAGAGGCAGGAATGACATCTGATTCAAAGTCATTTGCAGTTGGAAAGCACCATGTAAATAAATTTTTTTTATAGAAATTAGCAAGCCAACTTTGAAATTAGATGAATCTATTTTCAGTGCATATTTCAGTAATTGAACCACAAAGAAAACTGTCACAGTTTGATATAATTATTAGCACCTTAATAGATTAAGATGAAAGCAATGTAAGGTTTCTTTACAGCCTCTTCCATGAAAGGCATAAAACTGTTGTATCTACTTGCTAAATTAGGTGGAATGAGATAAATATAACAATTAATTTAAAGGCACATTAGAAATAATTCAATTAAGAAAGCAGAATCCACATGATGAAATAAATCAGTTAATTTTCATATTTGTACTGCTACAATGGCTCCAATTGCTATTGTTCCTGAGAATGTAAGTTCTTGTACTTCATTATGAAAATCCCAAATGCAGCACATGATTGAATAGCATTTGTTAGCCACTCTCAATTTCACATGATTGAATAGCAGAAGAAGAAGAAAAGGTAGATGTAATGGTTGCAAGCAGTTTTACGGCTGAGGGTCATGAAGGATGAGACGTGGGAAGAGCAATGGTGGCTTATAGGTCAGAAGTAGTAATTTTTCTCATTTACCCTTCTTTCTATTTTGTTTTTAATGCATAATAATGGCAAATTAGGAAATAAAAATTTGGAGACTAAAGAGGAGAAACTCCTTTATTAAGTATTATAAATTATTTATATAGATTGATTATTATAAAATATAATTGAATTTATTATGTTATTTATGATATTTTTTAATCTTATAAAAAATTATATTGTTAAATAAATCTGTGATATGTGATGTTAAAGTTAATTTTATTTATGTTTTATTTTTGTGATTTTTTAAATTTCATTTTTAAATTATTAAATACTAATAAACAACCATAAATATTTGTCTCTTGTAATACCTTAATACAAATATCTCGATATATCTTAATATATAAAGATATAAAGCATTAATCATGTCACTTTTATTTCTACTATCATTTTAATCTCATATAATTAAACAATTAAAATGAAAAGTCACAATAAAAGAAAGTCATACATATATATACATTTAAAGCCTTTAAGGGCATAGTATTATATATACAATAAAATTACAATTCAGAGTAAAATATATAGTTGTTTATACAACAAAAACTAAAATTATCTAGTCTTGTTGCTCTTTCTTCAGTTGCTTTGCCCCTTTATAATGGCCTTAACCTGCTGTTATCATAGAAACACAAAAAGGGATGAGAATATAAAAATTCACAGTAATATACATGTATCTCATGTCACTCATTAATGTAAATTACATATATATTTAAACTATATCAATATTATACAATCACTTATATAACTGTATAACGTATAGAAAACTAAACTCTCTCGATATTACATAATCGCTCATACAACTGTATAACATCAACTATACTTGGCAAATTGCTTAACTCGCTTCATTGCCTAACTTAAGACTTAACTCAGCATATAGTTCTCGATAGTAAGTTTGACTCACTTTACTACACTATATAATGATTAATCATATTCCTCATGTTACTTGACAAATAGCTTAACTCATTAATTTGTCTTAGGAAAAATGTTGTACTGCTTTTCTCTCACAATTACCTCCTTAACAAAGAGTTTTACTCACTATTTTGCAACGTTAAAGGGTTTAACTCACTTCTTTAATTAGGATAATTGTACTATAGTTCAACTTTAACAAATAAATGAATCACCTCTTTGCTAACACTCCATTTCAACCTAACTTAATGAGGTAATAAAGTATTTCTCTAAAAACTTGCATAATTAGTTAAACTTTAACTTTAAATGAGTAAATTATGCCTCTAAGATAAGTCTAACTTCCTTACCAGACTTGTATCTATATTACCCTTCAATCACAATTCAAGTGGTGTTTTAAATCCATACTAATGTGTTCAAGGTTCTATACACCTATTTCAAGCAATTCATAACTATTGAAAATCCTAAAAACTCAAACTTGTTCTTGTATGCTAGGTGGTTATTCCCTTTATGAAATATCTATAAAATGTCTTAATACACTTAAGAAAGCATAAAAGAATGATCCACACCAATAAAAAGTTATATTGTATCAAACAAAAATTATAGTTTCTCCCAGGCAGCCACACCTTAACGCAGCTCTTTCATGCCTCGTTGCGAAGCTCTCAGTCTCACCCACGCCTCGATGTGGTTCTCAATCATTCCGCGGCGTGACTCTACGAACAAAGTTTTCTACATATTTTTTTGTAAAAAACTGCACTATTCCATTGGTCACAAACCAATTTTCAACCCTCTTAAAATGGTTTCTAAGAGATTTCTATCATTACTAACAACCTCTAAACATGTTGTAATACTCATTTAACTTATTGGTTCACTTAAACTTGAGTCAATGATCAAAATTACATACTCACTTACTAATGACCTAAGTTCCAACTTAAGCAACTTTCTAACTTTGTCTTGGAACAAACTCAATCATCTTGATTTCAAGTAGTTGAAATAACTAATTCCAAACATTGAAAACAATAATCAAGCAAACAAAATAAATATTGTTCTTTTAAAACCCTTTTTCTCCTTCTAATAACCTAACATCAAGCATATAGCAAAGATGAAGGAAGAAGAATGAGTTTTTAAGTTAGAAACCCTACCATAATTTCTTTGTGATGATGATGGTTCAATCTTTACTTTACCTTTCCCTTTCTTTCCCCTTTCCTCTTCCTCCTTAAGCTTTTCCTCTTTGGTTTCCTTGCTTTCTGCTGCTGCCCTTGCTATTTTTGTGGGTGAGAAATGAGTGAAAAATGAATTGAAATATGAGGGAACCAAAGTCATTTTAAGGGGCGGCTGTAAATGACTTGTCTCACTTAAGTATTTCATTGATATTTCTTGATATGCTAAGAATACTTAGATTTAGTTAAATCAAGTTTTTCAACTTCCAACAACTTTAAAATAAAAACTAAAATTTATCAAAATTATTGTTTCACTTATCTTAATTTTTCATATCTGTTACTAGTCAATCTGATATTAAATGCATAACCAGTATGCCTAAAAATACCAAACTAACTCTGATTATTTTCAAATTTTAACTACATTCTTTTACACCTATTTGTGACTTAGAAACAAATTCTCTAGATTTATTTTCCTTTATTTAGCCATTTATGCTACTATCTAAGTCATTTTAAGCTACTTTTTACACTCTAATCTGTAACAAAGTGCCTAAATTAACTTAATTTATCACAAAAATAAATAAACATACAAAACAAGTGTTATGTTACCTTTGTAACCATAAACTAGTCTAACATATTAAAAAAAATTATTACATCTCCCATTAGAAATTACAAATGGATACCCCAAGACGAGGGATCGAGGTGGGGCAGGGGAAACATTGCCCGTACCCTACCATGTCCCGTTGACAATCTTAAGTGGCACCTCCTTAACAACTTGCCAATCCCTTGTGTTTCATATCATATATTTTTTAATTTTTATAAAAAAATTATGGTAAATGAGACTCTTTCTATTCTTAATCCTAACTAACTTTAACAAAGATTTATAATAAAATTATAGTTGTCATGTAATTATCATGAATATAAGATTGACTTGGTGAGTTAACTCTGATAACTAATTCTATCCTATTTTAAGTACTTAACAAGTGTTTTTAAGTAAATGTGTTCAAAATCGAATTAATCTAATTAATATTAAAATAATCAAGTCAAAAAATTGAAAACTAAATAAACTGAAAAAATAAAAAATTGAAAAATTAATTGGATTAGATAATATTTCATATCCAAATTTAAAAATCGATCAAATCTAAATCGAACCAAAATTTTAAATATTTTTTAAAATGATATTTTATCTAAGAAATTCTTATGTAACTTATACATATTTTAAACTTTTTTATTATTTTCCAAATCAAACTTAATTATCTCTCTTAAATTTGGATATTTATTGTAGATTAACAATTAATTTGAACTTGTATTTATAATTTAGATTTATATTTTGATGAATTAATTTAAATTTATATTTGTTATACTTTGATGAATTAGTTTAGACTTATATTTGATGTATTTTAATAAATTTAAATTTTCATATTTTGATAAATTTATGTATAAAAAAATTTATAAAAAAATTAATCTAATTTAAATTGATTTAGATTGTATTAAATAATATTTATATTTTGAATCAAATCGATCGGATGATAAAATAAAAAAATAAATTAAGTTGAATAAGATAATTTTTTTTCAAAATTAATCTAATTTAATTTACAAATATCTTTACTTTTAAAGTACTTGTTAACAAAACTTAAATTTTAAATATCCTCTTTTACGAATAAAGGTGAAAATAGATTAAACTTTTAACTTAATAAGTTTATTTTATACGGGTAAAAAAAAATCACAAACCCAATTCAACTCAGGTTAGGACCAAAACCATTCTAGAACTCCGCCAACGCAGCCCATGTCCACGGTTCACCAGAAAAAAACTGACTATATGGCAACCCCAAAGTCAAACTGGGTTCCACTCGATATTACCGTTGATGAACGGCTAAAAACTAAAAAGTCTGATGAGTGACGACGAAAGAAGAACACTGTTCCCCCACCCTACACTCTATCTTCTCTCCTTCGAGCTGCCTACTCATAGTGATAGTGTCATACCACTAACCTTTGCGACAATCCTGAAAATAAAGTGAGCGCTCTTCCCTGTCCCTCTCCCTTATCGTTAGTTTGTTCTTTTCCGTTAACGGCGCACGTTAGGGAGCTGCATTTAAAGCCTGCGTACGTCTCTGTTCCCGCACGCAAAGGTAACCAACCTACTAAAATTAAACGCCGAAACGTATTCAGACCCAAACCCAAAAAAAATAAAAAAATAAAAAAAACTTCTCGGGCCCTGGCAACTGGTAACACTTAACAGGGTGCAGCCAAGGCAAGACAACAACGACATTTCCATTCTCCCTCTCCACTTGCAATTACGGCTCTCCGATTCCACTCAGCTATGCCTAGCTTGACTCGGACCTCACTATCTCAACCCGGAACTCTCTCCTCCATGGAAATTCCGGGTTTGGATCCACCTTCCTTTTCAGTTACCAGCGGCCCTTGCTCCTAGTGCCGCCTCTGCTATTTCTCGCCGTTTATTTCACCCAAATCCTGTAGATCTGAACCGTTTGGGGGCAATCAACGGCGTCCCTCATGTCAATCGGTAATAATAGGTTTTTGCCTCCTCCTTCATTTAATTTTATCTTTACTTGTTATTAGTTTTGGATATGAACCAGTGTGCCTGTTACATGGCTGGTTACATTGGTTCTACTTGAGAATCAATCCTTATTCTTAAAGCTCAGGCTATTTTATTCAAAAGTCATGATTTTTTTTTTTGCATTCTAGAGTTCAGTAAAGCGTCCTTAATAGTTGGGTTTGGCTTTTCACTGATAATGCAGGTGTGTTGAAAATGGTTGTTCAAGGCTTGTTACTGAAATGGTTGCTTATATTATCTTGCCTGGTATTTATGATTGAATCTGGTATAAATGATAAAACACTGGAACCCCCATTGTTATCTCCAGCTAGATCACCTTTGGCCTCTGTTGTTGTTCGTGATCTACCGCTACCGGCAAATCTCCATGGATCGAAGAAGCATTTCCTTTCTCGTGGTGCACCAATTGCAGCACTGTCACCAGCCAATCCTCCTTCCTATGGTCCTTTCATAAGTACCGGTCAACCCCCTGCAAGTTCACATTTATCCATACCATTCAAGAAGAGGAGTGAATTTAAACCTCCAATTTCTGGCTTTAAAGATATTGCTCCTGTGCATTCTACTGCAGCTGCAATCCCTTCTGCTTTGGCTTACCCACCATTGTCCCCTAATGTTTCCGGTAAGTCATCTAATTACATTGTCTTTCATGATTTTTGTGAGCTTTGGAACCCGAAGCTGATCATGACATGGTTGTTTATTTTTATTCTGCTAGATTGTTGTAAACAAGACATGGTGTTGAAACGAGGCAGTACGAGTTGCCAGTGTGTGTATCCCATAAAGCTAGACCTTCTTCTTTTGAATGTCTCTCAAAATCCTAATTGGAATGTTTTTCTTGAGGAATTAGCTACACAGCTTGGGTTGCAAAATGCCCAGATTGAACTGATAAACTTCTATGTACTCAGCGTATCAGCATTAAATATATCGATGGATATTACTCCACTTAAAGGGATCGGTTTCTCTGCCAATAAAGCATCTAAAATAAACTCTTCACTTTCAATGCATAAGGTTCAACTAGACCCTAGATTAGTGGGTGACTACAAACTTCTCAATATAACGTGGTTTGAACCTCCACCTCCTTCTCAAGGTAAGTCCAGGCCCTATATACTTCTGTGTTCTTGATAATTGAAACTAACAATGTGATGATTATTGTACAGATAATGTAGGCAGTGTTTATTTGCACTTAGTTTTGGATCCTTTGTAATGTATATAAATCTTACCATTACAACTTTTACTGTATTGCTTAATGTATACTTCTAAAATATGTCATTACTAATCATGATGCTTTGGTGTTCTTGATAATTGAAACTAACAGTGTGTTGAAACTAACAGTGTGATGATTATTGTACCGATAACATAGGCAGTGTTTATTTGCATTTAGTTTTTGGATGCTTTGTAATGTATATAAATCTTACTATTACTACTTTTACTCTATTGCTTAATGTATACAGCTTTGCGTTATTCATCTCCATTTGTTTTTATTTCATGATTCCTGCTGAAGTGGTGAGGAGAAGAGAAGGTTACGTGTATGCTGAAGGGTCTATCGACTATTGTTTACTGAAGTCATGGCATCTGATAGCTGTTATATTTAAATAATTCTTCATATATTTTGTATTTTACCTGCAAACACAATGTAGTCAGTGCTGATGCTTATGAAAGTATTTGCTGCTTTGTTGATTGTGAAATGTAAATTTGAATAGTGGTTTGTATATTGCTAGACATGTATTATCTGTCCTATTTTCCTAACATTACTTATACATGTTATCTATCTCTGTTTGTGGGTTTACATATGTGATTTTACTATTACATACACTTTAAGGCCTTTTTGTTCATCTAATATAGCGCCAGATACTTTTCTACGGTTATTGAACTCAACGAATAACAAACAAGTTCCTGAAAGTGGTGGGGAGAAGAGATGTGTATACTGAAGGGGTCTATTGTTTAGTCCAGTCATGGCATCCGATAGCTGTTATATTTAAATAGTTCTTCATATATATTGTATTTTACCTGCAAACACACTGCAGTCAGTGCTGAACTGCTGATGCTTATGAAAGTCTTTTGCTGCTTTTTTGATTGTGAAATGTAAATTTGAATAGTGGTCTGAATATTGCTAGAGATGTATTATATGTCATAACATTACTTATACACGTTATCTATCTTTGTTTGTTGGTTTACATATGTGATTTTGCTATTACATACACTTTAAGGCCTTTGTGTTAATCTAATATAGCGCTAGATACTTTTCTACGGGTATTGAACTCAACGAATGACAAACAAGTTCCTTTTTGTGGGTTTGATGGAGGGGTTAAGAATGAATAACTATGCATTTATGTATATTAACATATCTTTGTATGTTAATGCAGCTCCTACTTTGGTTGCATCGCCTGTGAAAGCTCCTCTGTATCATTCACCTACAACTGCACCATCGAGTTCTTCAACTAGGGAAAGGCATTCAAATTTGTTTCTTATTCTTGGAATTGCTGTTGGCATACTCTTCATTGCCATCATATCTGTACTTATACTTTGTTTATGTACGATGCTGCCAAAGGCAAAAACACCTTCCGTAGAAACTGGTAAATATCTCTAATTGTAGCTCCTTTTTTTTAAGATTTTATTTTGCATTCCTATGACAACCTAGTAATGGTGGAAATCACTATAGGTTATGTTTGGTCATCTTTTATAATTTGGATATTATAAAATCAGTAAGTATAAACTATAAACATTAAATGGAGTCAAATTGATCCATTTAAAGGAAAAACTACAATGTGACACAAAGCGAAAGAAAACACAGAGGGAGAGAGAGCATTTGAAGGAAAAACTACAACATGGCGCAAAGAAAAGGAAGACAGAGAGAGAGAGAGCCAGTTAAAGGAAAAACTAACATGGCACAAAGAAAAAGAACACACGCACACTCACAGAGTTGTCTGGGATAGAGCAAATTCGTCTGCAGAGCCATGATTGTTTAGCACAAGTGATTGAAAAGGGTTCATAAATTAATCTTGAGAACTTTTGATTGAAGTTGAATATGGATTTTTATGAGTGTATTGTGAATTGCGATCATGAAACTTGCTTTAGTATGCAATTTTATCCTGCTGAGTTCAGAATAGGAAGAGAGAAAGAGCCATTTAAAGGAAAAACTACAACATGGCACAAAGAAAAAGAACACATGCATGCACACAGAGTTGTCTGGGATGGAGCAAATTCCACTGCAGAGCTATAGTTGTTTATCACATGTGATTGAGAAGGGTTCATAAATTAATCTTGAGAACTTTTTATTGGAGCTTAATATGGATGTTTATGAGTATATTGTGAATTGTGATCATGAAACTTGTGTTTTAGCATACAATTTTATCCTGCTGAATCAGGAATAGAAAATTGAAATTGTCGCCTCCTGGTTGTTGAAAAATGTACTGTCTACTTGATACACTGAAGATTGGCAGTTGTCACACAACTCTCTGGTTATAAGTCTGTTCACAAAATAGTAAAGGCAAATACTTTGTTGAGAAACTTAATTCTGCTTTAGGATTTCATCCTAGCATGATTTTACTTTTTAGACAATAAAAGGTAGAATGTAAGATCATATGCATGTGAGACTCAAAATGTATTATTTATGAAGAAATGACATGCCAGCTGTTTGATGAAATAGTAAAGGCAAATACTTTGTTGAGAAACTTAATTCTGCTTTAGGATTTCATCCTAGCATGATTTTACTTTTTAGACAATAAAAGGTAGAATGTAAGATCATATGCATGTGAGACTCAAAATGTATTATTTATGAAGAAATGACATGCCAGCTGTTTGATGAAATAAATAGTAAGTTATGATTCTCCTATCTGTCATGGCATTGTACTGTTTGATATTAGTAGTAATAGTAGTCGTTTTAGATGTTGCTGTTTTTTATTTTTTTATTTTAGAAATCGTTTCCATTATCTTGTGTGGTTTTATATTGTATTCTTGTCCTGCTACTAACCTTTTCTCTCTTTCCTGCAGAAAAGCCGAGGACGGAAAGTGCAGTTTCAGCTGTGGGTTCTCTTCCCCACCCAACCAGTACACGATTTATTGCTTATGAAGAACTTAAAGAAGCAACAAACAATTTTGAACCTGCAAGCGTACTTGGAGAAGGAGGGTTTGGTAAAGTTTTTAAAGGTGTCTTAAATGATGGTACTGCTGTAGCAATTAAGAGACTTACTAGTGGAGGGCAACAGGGTGACAAAGAGTTTTTGGTTGAGGTTGAAATGCTTAGCCGGTTGCATCATCGTAACCTTGTAAAACTAGTGGGATACTATAGCAATCGTGACTCATCACAAAATCTACTTTGCTATGAGCTTGTCCCAAATGGAAGTTTGGAGGCCTGGCTTCATGGTAATGCAATTTTTCAAATCATGGGTTCAGCTTTACATGCTTTCTTTCTTCTGTTGTTGTACTTAGTATAGTTTTTTCAAAACTTGTTTTATGCCTTAATCGAAATTGGCCTTGATTTGTCCCAGGTCCCTTGGGAATAAATTGTCCTTTGGATTGGGACACCAGAATGAAGATTGCACTTGATGCTGCAAGAGGACTTTCATACCTGCATGAAGACTCACAGCCCTGTGTAATACACAGAGATTTCAAGGCATCCAACATATTGCTTGAGAACAATTTTCATGCTAAAGTTGCAGATTTTGGTCTTGCTAAGCAGGCACCTGAAGGCAGAGCTAATTACTTGTCTACTCGTGTCATGGGCACATTCGGGTTAGTCTTGGTCTATTCTTAGACTTTTTATTCCATGAATTTAGATTTAAGACAAAATAAAACTGTGTTATGTAGGTATGTAGCTCCTGAGTATGCCATGACTGGACATCTACTTGTTAAAAGTGATGTTTATAGCTATGGGGTTGTCTTACTGGAACTGCTTACTGGAAGGAAGCCTGTGGATATGTCACAGCCAACTGGACAAGAGAACCTTGTTACTTGGGTTAGTTCCATACTTTGACAATCCCACATCATTCCTAGTTCAAACCATCTTCCCCTGTTTTCTGTGTTTTATAGTTGGAAATATTTTCGAGATTGAACTTAAATCTGTCCTTTGAAGTTTTTACATTGGATAGACAGTAAGTTTGTTATTCCTTTCAGGCTAGGCCAATTCTTAGAGATAAGGACAGGTTGGAAGAGATTGCTGATCCAAGACTTGGGGGAAAGTATCCAAAGGAAGATTTTGTTCGTGTTTGCACTATTGCTGCAGCCTGTGTTGCTCCTGAAGCAAACCAACGACCGACAATGGGTGAAGTAGTACAGTCACTTAAAATGGTGCAGCGCATCACAGAATACAACGATTCCATGTTAGCCTCATCCAATACACGGACCAACCTGAGACAGTCCTCTAGCACTTTTGAGTTTGATGGGACATCTTCAATGTTCTCTTCGGGTCCTTACTCTGGTCTAAGTGCCTTTGAAAATGACAACATTTCTAGGACGGTGGTTTTTTCTGAAGATCTTAATGAAGGACGATGAATACTCAGAAACACGAAGCCATCCATGAATCCACGTAGGACTCAAAGTTTTTAACCTCATAATTTTGAGCACATTCAATCCACGGCTAAGGGTTGAACCATAAGCTGTGGAATTTTCCAAAGTGATTGAAGCTTTTTGTTGTCGGTAAGTAATAGTTAGTTTAGTTAGCAAATTAGTTAGTTAAAGATGAGTTGGCTAATATAGCTTGTATACATAGAGAACCAAATTAGCCAAATGGCTCATTAGTTGATTGTAGTGCTGAATGACATTTGGGTATCGAGAGTTTATTTATCCTTGACTTGAATAAGGATGATTACTTGTATTCTTTGATTGAGCTAATTGAATTCGGAATTTTCTGTGGTCGCTTTTGCCATCCTCCATGGTAACCCACCATCCTGTTTTCCCCTCGGAGACGGTGGTTCCACGCGTGGATCAAATTTTGTATACATGTGCTTCGTAGTTTGTTTTTTTAAAGATTGGCTTCCTAAGCATTTCCCCTAAGTCAGTCACTGTCTTTTTTTTATAAAAAAAATAAAAAAAGATCTATGCCTTCACTATGATGATATTCAAGGATGCTTCCATCCTTCCCAATTCATATCTTATGATTCTTTGGAAAAAATCACCAAAAACAATTGCAGTTTAACTAATTTTCATTCAGTTTTCAAATAGTCCTTAATGAAATAAGTCTTCATAGTTTAAAATTAAATTTTAAATGGAGATTTTATATTTCTAAATTTTTTTAATTAAGTCTTTATAGTTTAATTAATTTTTTAGTTTGATCCCAATTAATTATAAAATTTTATAATTAATTTTCTAAAATTTGTAACATTAACATAAAATAATACTGTAAATATTTATTAACGGAGTCTAAGTGAAAATTAGTCAATAAAAAATTAGTTAAATTTTTTTAAAAGTATAAAAACTTGTTAAAAACTCTTAAGTTATAGAACTATTTGAAAATTTAATAAAACTGTAGGTATTTATAAAATAATTTAACCGCAATTTTATTATAACATTGATATTGGTATTATCATAATTATTCTTTTTTAGTTGATAGAAAAAATGTTTTGAAATCTGTGCTCTAAGCCTTATTTCATTAATTAATTTTACCAAGTCAACTTCTTGTTTTCTAATTATGATGTAACCTACTGACCTTGCGTGGGATGCCCAAGTATGTGTGGTGACATTCAATTTTCAGAAACACCAAACCTTCCAATTTAAATAGAAATTACGGCTAACATGTACTATCTAATTAGAACCCATAATCCACAACTAAACCATGCCAAATTTGTCCAGAACAGTTACCCACCCCACATTCTATTTTCAGTAAATACTCAGAAATCCTGTTTCCATGCTCAAAAATAAAACCCATCCTACCAGTACCATCCTACTTGCTCTCTCTCATTTCAACGTAAGGTTTCCCCTTTGTCTCTGCTCTTAGAACACTATTCCAAGAGAAGAGACAATGGATTTCAACAAAAAACTTCTCCTCATTGTGTCCCTCTCTTCTCTCCTCCTATCCGGATATGCCGTGCCTACAACTCGAAGTCGCAGTGTTAGCCTTAGCCTCTCTCCCTCTGTGTCTCCATCCAGTGCCCCAAATCCTGCAGCATCAAAGGCAGGTAGCCTTATAGGCATAGGCTCCCTCTTGAAGGAAGCAGCCAAACTTACCCAAAATGTGTTCAAGCCAGAGCCTGAGGTCGTGGAATTCTGCAGTGGCACTGAGAACCCAGCTCTTTGTGCTGCGACCATTGCCCCATTTTTCCAAGGTTCTTTTGACCCTATCAAGGCTCTTGAGACTGAGATTGAGGCCACACTTAACCAGAGCTTGAAGGTGGCTGGTATCATTGCCAAATCACTTGTTAACCCCAGCACCTCTAAGAAAGCAATTGACGCCCTTGACATATGCAAGACACAATATGAAAGCATCGTGGATACCATCAAAGAAGCCGTGGAGTTGTTGAACCAACAGAATGTGGTTGATGCTTACTACAAGTTTAACTCTGTGTTGTCAGATAGATCTGCGTGTGAGGATGCTTTTCTGGAATCTCCTGGAGTTGACATCCCCTTTGCTGAGGATTCCTTCACTGTTTCTCAGCTGGGTGGCAATTGCTTGGCCATCATGGATGGGATAGTTAATAGTCATAGCCATTTCTAAATTTAATAAAGTCAAAAAAATTTATTATTATGTGTGACTATATATATATATAAAATATTGGTGATCATGGGAGAAGGTGCGGTGATCATTGTTAACTCCTTGTTGTATCATCGTTGTTGTTATATGGTTATGTAGGGTTTCTTCTCGGATACTGTTACATGTACTACTGTTTAAGCTCCAATGCAACCAAATATAACAACCTTTAATGAGGATTTTATGTTTATTTGATGATATGAATTCATTATGGCTCTCTAATGTCAATGTTGATAACACTTTTTTTTTTTTCTACCTCTTTTCACCTTTTACATCCTTCTTTTACGCCACCCAACGACCCCTTCACCTTGTTGTATTTCATTTATTTCAAATTCATTCTTTCATTAAGCTACCTAACCTCCTTCCCCCTTCACTGTCGTTTTCCTCATATCTAAATTGTTACTGGTGTTCTCTATTCCTCTCTTTCTCTCTCCACCATTTAATTAAGAAGATGGTCATCTCATCCCATCCTTGAAGAACAGCGAGCTGTGCAATGCAGACGAGCTGCCAGTGAGATGGTGATGAGAGAAGCCGGCGACTCAAGCAGTGGCTGGTAGCAAGACGGTGGCGACGCGATGGAGGAGAAAACAAAAGTCGAATTTTGAAAAACCACTCCAGTCCAAGCAGTTCAGTCAATTCACGGTTCGATGGCGATTTAATAGCATTGCAAAAGAATTGGTGTGACATGTAAAATTGGTGGGATTCATAAATATTAGATGGTGATGATCTTCTTTGGAAAAAGAAAATTCTTCTTCCAAGAGAATAAAAGAACTTCTCTTACAATCTTTAAATACTACAGTTAGCCTAATTTAAATATGCTCATCTCATCAGCTCTTAAATTTTAAATTACGATAACACTCATACGATGCACATAATTATATATAAAAATAAATTAAAAATTTAAAAATTTGGTCTGTGCTTGTGTAATAAAATATTAATGAGTTCTTAATGAATATATATTAATAAATATTTAAATTTTGAATTTGACCAATCAAATTAAAAATTAAAAATTTGAATTATATAATAAGATATTATTATTTTCATTTCATAAATAAAACATTAATGAATATTAAAATTTTGCAGTTTGTAATAAGATGGTAACATAAATTCAAATTTTAAAGTTTTTACAATAATTTATTGTGCAATAATAAATTAAGATAAATTTAATGTTATTAAGAGAAAATAAGGAAAATAATATTACAACTTGAATAATCTCCAATTTTTATCATAATTTACATTTATTAAGACCAATAAAAATCAAACAAAATAAGAATTGCTATTATATGTAATCAAGAGAAAATATAATTTGAATTTCTTGTTACAATAAATACATTCATCAGTCACCTAAAACTCAAATTCAAAATTGATGTATTTATTTCCAAATAAAATTTAAATTTTGAATCACCTGCAACAATGTCAAATATAGAATTTGAATTTTACATATGTTGGAATTTTTAGCTTGCCATATGACAAATAATAATTACTTTTTGATTTCTTAGAGTATCATCTTACTCGATAAATGAGAGATTAATATCTCAGAATACGGTTAAGTACTTAAGCAAAGATCCCTCTCAACAAAGTTTTAATTAATTTTTGGTCAAAAGGTGTGATACCTTTTAATTCTAACAAATAATTCTGTTGATTTTTTTTAAAGTATTTTGATAACTAGTTTTAGAACTTTGTGTTTATCAATTCATATATTTAACTTAAAAGCTAAAATTCTGTAATTGCAAATTATTTTATGAATCTTCTATTAAATAATACTCAAACTTAGAAACTGAATTTTATAATAGTTTATATATATAAATTTTTTAAAATTTAAAAAGGTAATTGTAAAAATTAAAATAATATATTTAACTTAAAAGCTAAAATTCTATAATTACAAATTATTTTATGAATTTTCTATTAAGTAATACTCAAACTTAGAAACTATAAAAGTCTCTACTTAAGCGTTTGATATAACATCAAGATATTATCTTTCTTACTTATCGAAATGGAGATATTTTGCAAAACAAAAAAATGTTAGAAACTAAATTTGACAATAATTTATATATTAAATATTTTAAAATTACAAAAGTTATTGTAAAAATTAAAATTCTTTTTAAGAAGATTCTTGATTAAAAAGTTTGTTCTCATTTTAAAACAAAAATGAACTCTTAAAAAGGTATTATATATAATTTCGATTTGGATTAATTATTTATATAAATTTCTTTTGAGTTTCAATTTTATTTATTGTCAATATAGACTGTTTTACATTATCATTAATCATACATAATCATATAGGTAAAGGATTTTGAGTTCTTAGATTGCTGTAATCATAATTAAATTAGTTTAATAATGTGTGAATCTTAAGAGAATTGTCTTATTGTGAAAGATAAAATAAATTAATCTTAATCATCAAATTTTATATTGGTTGTTAATATTGAAAAGGTTAAACTAATTTTTTTTAATACTTTCACCCAATTTGTATTTTGGTTCATATAGTTATTTGTTTTGGATATTAATCCTTATAGTTTAACTCATTTAGATTTCAATCCCTCAATATCTTAATAATTTAGAACTGTAAGGATCAATTCTTAATAGAAAATAGATAACAAAATTTAATAAGTAGACATTACAAGGACTAAAACCTAAATAAATACACTATAAGGATCAATTCTTAATAGAAAATAGGTACCAATACTTTAATAAGTAGACATTACCAGGACTAAAACATAAACAAATAAAAAAATATAAGAACCAATATCATAATATAAGGACCAAAATCTTAAAAAAAGTGAAAATGTAGAGATCAATAATTAATATATATACTAATAAGTTAAGTTAAACTAAACAATTAGTCTCTATAATTTTATTGGATTTAGATTTTACTCTCTCTCACTCTCTTATATATATATATATATATATATATATATATAAAGAGAGTGAGAGAGAGTAAAATCTAAATCCAATAAAATTATAGAGACTAATTGTTTAGTTTAACTTATTAAAATTACTTATTCTTATTCTTTTGGTATTAGAAAATTTCTTACTTTATTATTGATTATAGATGCATCATCTAATTATTTGAATTTACTCATCTCACTTAATTTGTATTGTGAGAGTGAGATGAAAAAATTCTAATAATTATATCATGCATATATAATCAAAAATAAAATATAAAGTCATGCAACCTTTTTAAATAATTATATAATTTTTAAATAACTTTTAATATTAACTAATTTATGTGAGATTGAATAGTTAACATTTACTCCTCTTACATCTCATAATTAGATAATCCTCTTATTTAATTTGCCCTTTTATTCAGCATGCAACATGACTTTGAGTTAATTATACATAGATAATCTAATGGGTAGAATTTACTTTCGTCATTCTCACATTTAGCCATTCCTCAAGAGAGACTATTCATTTCAAAGCCAAGTCATGCTACCAGCCTCATTAAATAAATAATATGACAGTTTTATTTTTATTAAAATTTAATTAAAAAATATTAATATATTATAATAAATTAATATTATAATTATCATAATAATATATAATTAAATAAGTCATTAATCTAACAGACTTGTTAGATAAATGAACGAATTTAACTAAACAAATTTTAAAAAAGCGCTCGACGCGACTTATTTAATAGGCAATATAATTAAGAGACAGAGCGGTTTGATTACTCATTTCAAAGCCAAATTATGCTACCAGCTTCATTAATAGTTATAATTATAATAATACTTACAGATTGCTTAATCAAACTCAAGCTACCAACTTACATTGGTCCAAGTGACAATAGATTTGAGTACTTTAAGCATGTAGTTAGGAGTTCGATTCTTAACTCATGTGTATAAAAAAAAAATACGATTGAGCTTTCAAACGTATTACAGAATTAAGATACTACAAGAAAAACTAAAAAAAAAAATCAAACTCAAGCTTTTTAAGGGAATAAGATATATGTGAATTAATTAATTCATCTAAATATGCTAAGATATAGCAGGAGGTATGTAGAATGCTCAAAAAAAGACTTTAGTATTAACTGATTTAACTACTTATAAGAAATAATATAATTCACATAAATTGATCATACTTTATCTTACATCACGCTCATACCAAAACTCCTTCAAGAATATGAGAAGTATTTTTTTTTTTTGAAAAAAAAAATTTAGATCAACAGTTGTCGTAAGTAAATTTTTTTTTATGTGATAATATATAATAATGTATGAAAAACATATATTTTTTTATTGTACACGAAAAAATAAACTTTAATACACAATTTTAACGCATGCACATTTATGAGTTTTATGTGTCTTCCTAATATGGCTCTCTCTGAAGAATCAGCAGCAGATGAACCCCAACTGGGTCGTATTAGAAGCACTCATCTCCGTTTTCATCATCTGTTTCTTTCGCCATCTTCCCCAAACCTGCGCCGCACAGAGCAAAAAGGCGAGCTTTGATACTCTCACCGGAGGAACCGTACTCAATTCCCTCAAATTGAAGAGAAAAAGAGAAGAAGGCCTTGCTCGCTCCAACACCTTCTGCTTTGATCCAACCCTAAGCCTATTGGCTTCAAATTGGGACGGTAACACTAGCAGAGAGGGAAAACATTTGTACCAGCAGTGAGGTCTTTACCTGATTCACCCTGACACTTCTCAATTTTACTTTATCTTTGGGTTGTGTGTGTTTATTTTGCTTCTTATTCTCCTAATTTCTGCTTAGGTTACATTTTTTTTAAAATTTCTTTGTTTCTAAAAGAAGGACTTTTGAATTCGGTATCGGTCGATTTTGATTGTAACAGAACCGCAACACGATACACAAATGCCGCATCAAATGTTTGAAGTCAATTTAAAACCATGTACAAATAATAATCTTAATTAAATGAAATTCAATTCAATTAAATTCAATTTTGAGTTGTGCTATGTTCAAGTCAATTTTTTACAGTAGAAGAACAGTTTGGTTACAGTGGAAATGGTATGGTTTCTTTTTAAGAATGATCAATGTGATTACTGATGGTCTCGTATAACTCTATTGCAGCGGAAATAATAGTGGTTTGTGAGGGTTTTCCTTCAGTAGTAGTTGAAGGGACACCAGAAAATCGTGCTGTAATATAATAACAAGTGTTTAATGGAGGATTTAGGTGCTACCCGGTTCGATGGTCTCAGCAATGCTGTTAGGAGGAAGAGGAGTCAAACTTCGCGCAGGCCTCGACCTGATTCATTGCCTGTTTCTGAAGGTCATGACCTGTCTCCCTTGTCGTCAACGCCACCTTCAGAGGATGCTGGCAAGGCCTCTAGTGACGAGAATGCTGGTTATGATACTATTTCCAAGAGAAAAGAATTCAATCTTAACCACTGTGTTTCTCAGGCATCCTCTGCTACCGGAGCCGATGATGATAAATCCCATAGAAAGAGTAAAAAGGATGGAGGATTCCATGCGTTTTATAATAATGAGCCTGCACGGAGTGGTTTATATAATAAACGCTGTAGTGAAGGTGTTCTTGCTCCGGCTAATTGGAAAGGTTCTAGCAAATTGAAGGATAGCTTCGATTCAGAATCAAGAAATGCAGATATGTATGGTGGAAGGAATCCCGAGGGTCTGAGTTTGGGGCAATTTGGTGTTTCTCAGGATGGATTGGGGAATGAGAACAGGGTTAAAAAGGTTAAACTCAAGGTTGGCGGTGTGACTCGTACTATTCAAGCCAACTCTGCATCTAATGGTGCTTCAGGAAGTGGATCGACTACGAAGAGCTCTCGATCATCGGATGCCTCTAGACCACGGCAAAAGCAACAGGTATTTCTCTTTTGGATGTAATAGTAGCTTTTATCAGAATTTACGACAACATCTTACTCCTCAACATTTTGTTATACAATATGTTAGATAATAGGGATATAAAGCCATTCAAGTGCTTCCACCTAAAAGCTTAAGCTATTGGGAGAATTGATGCTTGACGTATTATTAGAGCCTCTATGACCAAGTAGTTAGGAATTCAATCCTTGTTGCTCTCATTCTTTATAATTAAATTAAATTTTAAAATAAAGTGGGCTTGTGTATTGTCCATGCTTCAAGCCCAAAGGGCTCTCGCATGAGGAGGCTTGTTAGAGATTTAAAACCGTTCTAGTGCTTCCACCTTAAAGCTTAGTTGGTCCTTGATACCTTGTATGGGTATTGGTCATAGTATATTTGGCTTTTTTCAGAATTAATCATTAGTAGGTGAGAAATTTCTAGAAAGCGTTATTTCATGATATTATCGAGGCATATCTTACCTGAATTGTCTGCGAGGATGGTACCGAGTATTTAGATCTTACTTTTATGGAAGAATATTTCTGGTCTTGATTGCTTATCTATAAACGTAATATTTCCTCTTTTTTTTTTTTTTTTTTAACTTATAGAATCCCATTTGATTGCTCTTTTCAAATCGTGTTATCACAGAGTAATTCAGACGATAATCATTCTCCTTCTGATAAGAGGAGTGGGCTACAAGGCCTTCCGTGGAAGGATTTCTCAAGGGGTGGTTTTGGTCTTGGGAAGGAGGAGTCATTGATGGGGAGGATATCTGGAAAGAACGCATCTGGTAAGCAAGGAGACAAGTCTGAACCAGTTCGTAAGAGCAAGCGAGTACCAAAGAGGCGTGTACTTGACGGGGAATTCGGTGATGACGACGATGAGGATGATGAGATTCGGTACTTGGAAAAGCTGAAAACATCAAAAGTTTCTGCAGTGTATAGAGATGAAGAAGAATTAAGCAAGAAACATCGAAAACTCTCTAGTGTCTCTAATATGGAAAATGCTGCCTCGTCAAGGTCAGGCAAAGATGGTAAGAAAAGGTCTAGATCTGATAGAGTTTATGAGGACACAGATTATGAGGATGAAGAGGAGTCAGGATCTGATGGTGAGCTTGAGGATAAGAAAAAGAAGAAACAGAGGAAGGAATCTGTTGATGTATTGATGGACAGTAAGAGGGAAATGACTCTTACAACGCGTCAACGGGCCCTTCAGTCAAGCAAAGATGCCTCTGCATCTGGTGCAAGTTTAATTGAGTTTCCCAATGGATTACCACCTGCCCCACCTAGAAGTGAGCATTTATCTGTACTTTATTTTCTGCTATCGATTTCATACTAGAGTCATTAACCATGTAGCTTAATTTATAATGTTATATCTTAACTACAGAGCAAAAGGAGAAGCTTTCGGAAGTGGAGCAGCAACTGAAGAAAGCTGAGGCTGCCCAGAGGCGTAGAATGCAAGTTGAGAAGGCTGCCAGGGAATCTGAGGTTTGTTTTTGTTTTCTCCAAATTACAGTTTTCTTTCTCATTATGTTCGATTTTACAATGTCCATTTGAATTCATTTTGTAGGCTGAAGCTATCAGAAAAATACTTGGTCAAGACTCCAGTAGGAAGAAGAGAGAAGATAAAATTAAGAAACGCCAAGAAGAACTGGCACAGGTTCTGCAGCATTAAATGAATTTCCCTCACTCTACTTCAATTTTTTTTTATAGCTTTCAATTTTTATTGAATTATACTTTGCAGGAGAAGGCAGCCAATGCACGAATGCTTGCATCAAACACCATCAGATATGTGATGGGTCCTACTGGGACAACTGTGACTTTTCCTGAGGAAATGGGGCTCCCTAGCATATTGAACTCTAAACCCATCAGGTATCAGGCTATGCTGATTTGATGTATGGTACCTGTTAGACTGTCTTCCTGTTAACTTGTTTAGATATGTTTTGCAAATAAAATGAGAGGAATGAAAATTGATATAAAAAAAATCATTTTTTACCAAAAAATAAATCTGAGTGTTTGCCTTTGGTTTTAGCTGTTTCCATGATTTTGACAACAACAAACATTGGCCAGAAGTGAGATACTTATGCATGTAAGGTATCGGGCTTTGCTAATTTGATGTATGGGACCTGTTAGACTGTCTTACTGAGAACATTTTTAGTTATGTTTGGCGAATAAAATGAGGGGAAAAAATTTGAGAAGAATGAAAATTGATATTAAAAAATTATGTTGTTTATCACAAAAGAAATCTGAATGTTTGCCTTTGGCTTTAGCTGTTTCCCTGATTTTGACAAGAAGAAACATTGTTCAGAAGTTAGAAACTGTTGCTGTAAGTTTGTTTGGCAAATACATAACTTTCTTGTTTCAGTTATCCTCCACCTCGCGAGAAATGTGCTGGTCCATCTTGTACCAATCCATACAAGTATCGGGATTCAAAATCAAAGCTTCCTCTTTGCAGTCTCCAATGCTACAAGGCTGTCCAGGAGAAGATGGCGGTTGAGACTACCTCTTGATGTTGCGAACGATTCTCTATCACTGGCTTCTGCCAGTTATATGGCACCATCGATGTTTTTGTGTTGAGCTTTTGGTAGAGAGCTGATATTGTGGATTGTTCATTTGCTCTATTAAACTTTTTTATTTTTTATTTTTAAATGCTGGTATAAGAGATTTTGTGATAATGGTATCCAGTTGATTGGAAATGGATACAACATGGATAGGCCTGTTTTGTTCTGTTTATTAATCTGGCTCTTTTAGTAGCAATACTAGATAAAAGTCATTTTGGCATGGTTACTATGAATGCATGGTTACTCCTTTTTAAAAAGTTGGTAATGTATTATTATTATATTATACTTTGATGTTGCCATGATTCTCTATCAGTTTCACTGGGTTATGTCAGTTATATGGCACCATTGATGCTTACATCTTAAGTAGTGGCTCTAGTTCCGAGCAATAATGTGTTGAACTTTTGGTAGGGAGCTCATATTGCGGATTGCTCATTTGCTTTATCATACATTTTCTTGTGCCAGTATCAGAGTTTATATGATAATGGTATCCAGTTAATTAGAAATAGAGTCCAGCGTGGACAGACCTGTCTTGTTCTGTCTGTCACTACTCTGGGCTCTGGCAGTTTTAGTAGCAATGCTTACATTAATTTTATAACTATCTACTTATCGATTCGGTTTATTATTTTATTTGGAGAGAAGTTAATTTTTACTTGTTGCATCCCATTCATTCTTATTTTTAAGGATTTTTTAAAATTAATTTTATTAATCAATTTTAAATTTAGTTTTCATATAATTTCTTATCCAAATTTGATTATTTTTATCTGTATCCAAATTTAAAATTTTAAAAATACAAACCATCATTGTATCATATATTAAAATAGGTGTAGGCGCTAGGCTGCCAGCATATAAGAATAATCACAATTGTCATGTTCATCTTAAGGAGCTTTCATAAAATTCCTTCTTCATTTTTCCCGGTTCTTCTTATGAAATTCTAAATCTTGTCATATTTTCAAATCGAAATTAAAATGAGCTGAATATTGTTAACTATTTGAAATCATCAATGTAGGTAGAGGTAGAGGAAATCTTTGTAAAAGATTGATGATGGGACTTAGATTTTAGAATGTTCATCTAGGGGATAGATTATAGTCATAGATAGATACCTTATACCGTAAGTGTAGCCGTACAACTTAAGCCTTGCTTTAGGCTTTAGCTCAGGTGCGTAACCTAACACCTAAAAACAAGCACAAGTTTGTAGGCATGAAGTATGATGGCTAAAAATGGTTGTCGTATTGGTCTAAAACGTATTATATTGTATTGGATATTTCTCAAATATTTTTAGAAGCATTTCTTTTGTCTTTTAATTATTTTTTTAAATTTTATATCAATACAACTGAGATATTATAATGATTAGATAAATGATAATATTTTATTATGTTAAAAAATATTTTTAAAAAATATTATATAAAAAATACTTAATATAAAAAATATTATATAAAAAATACATTATATTAAAAAAGTACTAATGATGTAATTAATCTAACAAATATAATTATTTAGCTTTAATTTTTTAAAATTAAATCTTTAAAATAATAATATAAATTAAAAAAATTGAAAACATTATTTAACAAGAGGATATAGTCTAATGACAAAATGTATTTTGAAATTGTACAAGTTCAAATCTTAGAAATTGTATTTAGAAATTGTACAAGTTCCTATCTCTTATAAAATCTCCAACTAAATCTCCTACAAAATCTTTTAAAGATATTCTAAATATTATCTTAAGATAACAATATTCAAATATAACTAATTAAGAAAAATATAAAAAATAAAATATAAATATATTCTAAATATTATCCTAAGATAACAATATTTAAATCTAACTAATTAAAAAAATATTAAAAACAAAATAGAGTCCTTATATAACTAAGAAAGTAGTATTTTCAGTTGGAATTTTCGTGCACCAAACTTGGAAATTTCTAAAAATAATCACGTCAGATTTGTGTATTAGAATTGCAGGCTAAGAAACATCCTAAAACGTCAACAGTGTAGGTGTAACAACTTCAAACCCGATTTCGACTTTGATGCAGCTAGTATCTCTCAAAACTCAAAACATAAAAGTTGTAGAGTTTTTTCTTGGCTTTCTATAGCATCTTGAATCATCTCAATCAAAACTCGTATGAGAGAGTTATGCCTAGATTACGAAGCGATGTCGAAATTGTTCAAAATCGCCCCACTAGTTTCGTTTTTCACTTAACGTCTTCATTTGCATTTTAAATCAAAATATAAAAATAATGAATATATTTAGACACTAAATAAATATAAAAAACTAAATAATAAAAAGGAAAAATATAACATTTTGCATTCTCATCATGTATGCTAATGAATTTTGGGCATATGAGAGGAGTTCACGTCAGGGAATTTGGTGCATAAGGTGTTTATTTTGTTTTCTTATTTGTTTTAGCCTTTTAGATTTTATCCATGACTCATACTTATATGGAAAATGTTTCGTGTACAACTAAATATGTTTACTGTCTTTACACCGTATATTAAACTAGTTTAAAATGTTAAATCATATTGTATACCACTATAATATTTCCGTGACATATGAAATGATTTTATGAGTGAGTTAAACAAGTCAAACGTATTTTGGTTATACGAATAACGGAACTATACTTATATTGACTTGCTTTTAAATGTCTTAGAAGGGATGATTTGCAAGTCCCATCTTCCCCTTGTTTCTCTGCCTATGCACAAGGACAAGGACTACCCCCCATGGTGCAGAAGCGTTTCCAGAGTGTTATTAGTCAGCTTTTTCAATATGTAGGTCATTTTATTTTGAACAAAACTTGATTCCAACCATTTCTTTCCAATTATTTCCCTTTAATCCTTTCTTCCAATCTCTTTAATCACTCTTTATGTGCCTATTAATTTAATTAAGTAAGGTTAGAAGTAACAAATGAAAGGTGATTAAAGGGGTTAGAAGGAAAGGATTGGAGTCAAGTTGTTCTTTTATTTTTTCGTTCTTATTGATTTTACTTAAGGCTGGGTATTCAACTGCTGTTTAGTCTTTCAACTATTAATAATATGTTTTGGTATTTAGAGAATAATACGTTGTGGTGGAGCAGTTGATGATGATATGGCAAACATCATAGTTGCTCAGCTTCTTTACCTTGATGCTGTTGATCCTCACAAGTCACAAGGTTTGTTCTTCGTTTTTAGCTATTAAAAAACTCTCACTTAATCAGCTACCAATTTTTGATATGTTGATCAGGATATTGTCATGTACGTAAACTCTCCAGGAGGATCAGTTACAGCTGGTAATGAGTATTTTATGTAACTCTGTGTTGCATTAGAGTTTTATTGTATTCAATCTATCCGTGGACTTCAAAAAGGAATGTATTATTTCATTTGAAGAACTGATGTGCTTTATTTCTCTTTTTTGTTAGGCATGGCGATATTTGATACAATGAGGCATATCCGACCTGATGTGTCCACTGTTTGTGTGGGATTAGCAGCTAGGTAATGTTTAATTCTTCTTCTGGGTAGGATATCCTTAATTCTAATAATATACCCCCAGTAAAAGCTTTATCATGTCTTGATCTTAATGTATGCTAGAAGAACTTATTTACTTACTTATCTTGGTTGAATGCTAGGAGAATTAACATGATCAGTTATTTATTACCTTAAGACCCTTCCTTCCTCACTGTATTTGTGGGTGGGATGTTCTATGATGATATGCATAAGGAATAGTTCCAAGAATTTTAATTCCTATTTAGCATTGATAATTTGGCACTGAAATTGATTGATAGTTGATTGCATGCTTGTTATTTTTTACTTTTGAATAAATCTTATCACCCGTCCATACTAATATATATTTCTGCTTAGCGAAGGGACCAAAGGTAATGATTCCTTTAACTTGCAACAAATATATGTATTTGTTCCTTATTTTTATTTTTTGGTGTATATCATTTCCATGTTTTCTCCATAAAAGAAAAATGCTTCTTTCTAACTTTATATCTCTTCCTCTTCCTCATTCTGAAGGAAAGAGATACAGCTTGCCGAATTCAAGGATAATGATTCACCAACCGCTTGGTGGAGCTCAAGGAGGGCAAACTGACATAGATATTCAGGTATATGCTTCATTTTCCTCCTTTTTATTTCTATTGCATAAACCTCTTGTTTGCTTCTAAAAGTTTATATACTTTTATTATTGAAAATTAACGCCTATCTAGGTAGTTGAAGTTGAATAAGTGTTGTGGCATTTTGAAAGGCTCAAATTTGTCTTCATTGAGGTTGATGAAATTCCAAGGATAGAGGTACATTTTGTTTCTGTAGCCAATAGACCAATTGGTCCCCGGTATAGCGAGAAAATCCTTGTTGGGAATTTAAGATAATATCTGCAGTCTGCAACTAGAAATGGCTTATTTTTGTGCCAGAGAGTAATATTCCTAATGACAACTAAACCTTGATTTAAATCGCAACTCTTGAGGTTTGTTTCTGTGATTCTAGTAAGAGGTGCTAACTGCTAAGATGTTGAGCAATGGGTTAAGTTGGTGGTTACATCTTGCTCTTGAATATCTTAGTTTGAGAAAATCTCTTAAAATTAAAAATACTTGGGGCTGTTCAATCAGATAGTTTTGGTGCAGTTCTGGCATTTTCACCAACCAAATCAACCTAATCAGTTCATGAAAAATCTCATCTACGCAATCCAATCTTTCAGTGGTCAAATGAAATAATCCAATATAATATCCGATAGTTGGTTTTTTGTAATGGGAATATAAAATCAGTAAAAGAAGCCTTAGAAAGCCTAAAATCCACTTCTTCTTTTCCATTCCCTATCACTGTATTGTTTGGTTTTTGTTGGATTTTTGTTGGATTGGATTCCAATTTGTTTTGAGCATACTTACAAGTTACAAGTAGTGATACCACCCATGACTTCACCAAAGGAAGACCTGATGGATTTGCTAGTTTTATTGCTTTTTAAGTATCATAATTCTTATTAGAGAAAACTAATTATATCAGTCATGATCCTCAGGCAAATGAAATGCTGCATCATAAGGCAAACCTGAATGGGTATCTCTCATATCACACTGGCCAAAGTTTTGAAAAGATCAACCAGGATACAGACTGTGATTTTTTCATGAGTGCAAAAGAAGCCAAAGAATATGGACTCATAAATGGTGTCATTATGATGTAAGGAACTAAAAATATGACTCAATAGAACAATGCAGTTTTCCTGAATAATACCTCAAAATTTGTATTACTGATAGTTATCAACAACAATGATGTTGATATGAGTTAAGGACAAGTTACAAAAAAATAATGTAGAAGAAGAAAGACACTGGGGAAAGATAGAGACAGAATAGACAGAGGAAAGAGATAACAAAATTCACACTCTTTTCATACCCTTTTATTCTTACCCGCCTCATTATATCCCCACTCACCCAATCACGTCGTCACTCAGCTTAGAACTAACAACCCGCACTCTTGCCCCTCTGCCAACTTCTTGATCATGCAGCTCATCAACCACGTGTCCACTATCACTAACTGTTTTTCTGCCAGTCTTCTTGCTGAGTTGTTTTCCTTTTTCGGTTATTCTCCTAACATTTCCCCTCCCATTGAAAGCAACCTTGTCCTCAAGGTTGAAATTAGGGTAATGTTGTTGCATGTAGTCTGTGTTTTCCCAAGTAGCTTCTGTTTTGGTCAGTCCTTCCCATTGCACAAGGATTTGAGTTACTGGTTGATCATCCTTTACTATATGTCTTACATCCAACACCTGGTATGGTTGTAAAATTGGACCTTGTTCAGTGGTTAACAATGGTAGTGGAATATATGGTTGGCTAACATCTCCCTTGAATGGCTTCAGCAAGGAAACGTGAAAGACCGAATGTATCTTTGCTGTATCAGGCAATGCAAGTTTGTATGCCACTGCTCCTATCTTATGTATAATTGCAAACGGTCAAAAATATTTCATCCCTAGTTTCTGATTTTTTCTTAAAGCCACTGAATTCTGTCTATATGGGTGTAGCTTTACCAATACCATATCACCAATTTCGAAGTGTATGTCTTGTCTCTTCTTATTTGCCTGTTGCTTCATCAAGTTCTGTGCTTTGCTCAAATTTAACTTCAGTTGAGCCAATAAGGAATCTCTTTACTGTAACAGCTCTTGTAATAATGGTGGATCACTGTGATCCACTGTGTATTTAATCAAAGTAGGAGGATCCCTTCCATATACAGTCTTAAAGGGTGTTATCCCTACGCTGCTGTGATAAGTAGTATTATACCAATATTCTGCCCATACTAGCGCCTTATACCAACACTTTGGATTTTCAAAAGTAAAACACCTCAGGTATACTTCCAAACATCTATTTAGAACCTCGGATTGCCCATCTGTTTGAGGATGATAGGCTGAGCTCATGGCCAATGTTGTTCCTTGCAACTTGAATAAGTGTTGCCAAAATTTGCTTGTGAAAACCTTGTCTCCATCAGAGACAATTGATTTAGGCATCTCATGTAGTTTCATAATATTATTCATGAATATCTCAACTACTTGTTTGCTGGAATATTCCGTTTTCAATGCAGCAAAGTGGCTGTATTTTGATAATCTATCAATGACTACCATAATTACAGTATAACCAAATGAAATTGGCAAACCTGTGATAAAATCCATGACCACCTCCTCCCAGATCTGATTAGGAATTGGTAACAGTTGTAGTAGTCCTCCAGGCAATGCATTTACTGATTTAGCTTTCTGACATATGTTGCATTTTTGAACAAATGCTTTTATACTTTCTGCCATGCCTGGCCAGAAAAATTCTCTCTTAATCCTTGTTGTGGTTCGAGCAATACCAGCATGTCCTCTAATTGGTGAAGCATGGTATTCTTGTAATATGTGGTGAATCAAATTGTGTTGTTTGAGTATGACCAATCTGTCCTTCCAAAATAATAATTGCTCCTTAGTTGTCCACCTCGGGTCTGTGTTTTTATTGGTTATGCAGAGCTCCAAATTCCTGGTAGTTGTAGGGTCTGACTAAATAGCTTCCTTTAGTTGGGACAAAAATTCCACCTTAGGTTCTGACCATGCTAACATGAATGATCTTGAAAGACCATCTGCTGCTAACCTGTCCCTTCCTGATTTGTACTCAATACTGAAATCATATCCCAAAAATTTGTGTGACCACTGCTGTTGTTCTGGAGTTTGAATAATTTGCCTTGTTAAATCTTTCAAACTTCTTTGATCTGTTCTAATGATGAATTGATGACCCAAAAGATAATGCCTGAACTTTGCTAACGCCTCAGTAATAGCATACAACTCCCGAACATAAGTTGATTGGTTCTGCATTCTTGGTGATAACCTCTTTGAAAAATAAGCGATTGGATGTTTGTTTTGGCACAAAACAGCCCCTATACCAGTCCCTGATGCATCAGTTTCTAGTATAAAGGGTTCCTTGAAATTAGGGAGTGCTAAAACTGAAGCAGTAGTAACTGCATGCTTAAGGGCTGTGAATGCTTTCTTTGCTGGTTCGCCCCACCTGAAATTGTCCTTTTTTAACAGATCCGTCAAGGAAGCAGCAATTGAAGCATAATTCTTGATAAATTTCCTGTAATAACCAGCCAATCCCAAAAAAGCCCTTAACTGTTTCACTGACTTAGGATCAGGCCATTGTAATACTGCCTCCACTTTTGTTTTATCCATTGCTACTCCAGCACCTGTTACTATATGTCCAAGGCATTCCACTTGTTGCAATCCAAAAGAGCATTTTGACAGTTTTGCAAACAAGTAGTGGTGTTGTAAAATACTTAACACCATTTCCAAATCATCCAAATGAGACTTCCAATCCTTACTATAAACTAGGAAATCATCAAAGAAGACTAAGACTAACTTCCTTAGTAGCTGCTGAAAAATCATATTCATTAAGCTTTGAAAAGTGGAAGGTGCATTGCTGAGGCCAAATGGCATGACCAACCATTCAAAATGGCCTTGATGTGTTCTAAAAGTTGTTTTGTATCTATCCTTAAGATCCACTAGCACTTGATGATAAGCTGACCGTAGGTCCAATTTTGAAAAGTATTGAGCACCATAAAGTTCATCTAGTAGCTCATCCATTGTTGGCATTGGAAAATTGTCCTTGACAGTGATAGCATTCAAGGTCCTATAGTCAGTGCAAAACCTCCAAGTTTCATCCTTTTTCTTGACCAATAGAATTGGTGAGGAGAATGGACTATTGCTAGGTTGAATGATGCCCTCATCCAGCATGTCATGTACCATAACCTCTATCTGTGTCTTCTGGCTATGCGGATATCGATAAGGCTTGATCTTTACTGGGTTGGATCCTTCTATCAATATGATTCTGTGGTTCTGGTCTCTATTAGGGGGTAAGCCTGAAGGCTTGTTAAACACCTGTATGTAAGTGTACAACAGCAAGGATATTTTGGATTCCAAGTCATTTGGCAAGTCTAATAATTGATCTTGATGATGGTCTGGATGCTGCAAGTGCAAGGTAAACATTTCACTAATAGAATCAGTGTGATGTAGTCTTCTCAAATGATGAAATTGTGCCTGTATTGGTATTTTATTCTTGTCCCCATACAAAGTAATGAATTGGCCATTGCAGAAAAATTTCAATGTTAATGCATTATAATCAGCCACATGAGGGCCCAAGGTGGCTAACCAAGATGCCCCAAGCACTAAATCTGCTCCTGTAACCTGCAGTAAATACACTGGCAGCTGTAGCATTTGTCCTTGTACCTTGACTTGTAAATTTCGGATGCATCCTTCTACAGTCATGGTACTTCCATTTCCTACCATCACCTGAAATTGTGGTGCAGGCTTTATTGGTAGTTTCAAGAATTGTGCTATTCTAGGTTGCAGAAAGTTGTCACTGCTTCCACCATCTAATAATATGTGTACCATAGTGTCATTGATTTGACCCTGAAATTTCATTGTGCCTATACCATTAGCACCTTTAAGAGCATTATATGGTAAGTGGTGTGCTGCATTAACTAAAGTTTCTGACTCCTTTGAATTGCTTGGAAGATCAGAATTATCTGGAGGTTCAGGGTCAATATGTTGATAGCTCTCATCCTCTACTTGCATTATCATCAGGTGCTTGTTAAGACATTTATGACTCATAGTGAATTTGTCATCGCAAATGTAACATAGTCCCTTTTCTCTTCTTAGTTACATCTTTGCAAAAGTTAATTTCTTGATGTTGTTAGGTTTATATGGTTGGTTATAAGGTCTGTATGGTGGTGTGGGTAATAGTGGTGGTAGGGAATTAGTTTTGGTTTGAAATGTGGGGTTTGTGTTGTTGTTTTGGTATCTGTTTGGGTTTGCTGTGAAGTACTGTTTAGGCTTTGGTACATATTTCTCTTCAAAAAGTTTGGCAAGTGAAACTGCTCTCATCAAGTTAATTGGTGATTGGGCAATAATATCCCTCCTAATGTCTTGTTTAAGTCCACTGATGAAATAATCTAAAATAGCATCAGAACTGATCCCTTGAACTCTATTTGCCAAAGCAATGAACTCTTCATAGTATTCATTAACAGATCCAGATTGAGTCAGCTTAAACAAAGTGGATCTAGCACATTCATAGGGTGAGGGACCAAACTCCAATTCCAAGATTCTGGTAAAAGTTTGCCAAGACTGAAATTGGATGGTTTTGTTCATCATCTGGAACCAAGAAACGACATTCTTGTCCAGATGAATTGCAGCTATCTTGAGGCGTTGGGCATCAGGGGTATCATAATACTCAAAAAACTGTTCAGCCTTGAATATCCATTGTAATACTTCAGAACCATCAAATCAAGAGAAATCAAGTTTAATGTTCCTTACTTGAAACAACTGTCTGTTAATAGTATTGTTATTGTGCCCTGAGCTCGGTCCACCATGAGGTGAGCTAGCATTTTGGAGCAACGTCTGTAGAGCTGCTTCAATTCGATCCAATCTGTCATTGGATGCTGTTTCTGCTTGTTCCAATTGGGCATTAATTGTAGCTTCATGTCTCTCCAATCTAGTAGCATAATCGTGATCCTTTCGATCCATGAACTCCGCCATACATTTCATCTCATTTTGCAGCTCCTTTATTATGGTATTTTCAACCATGGTGGTCAATGAAAGCACCAATTTGTAAGGAACTAAAAATATGACTCAATAGAACAATGTAGTTTTCCTGAATAATACCTCAGAATTTGTATTATTGATAGTTATCAACAACAATGATGTTGATATGAGTTAAGGACAAGTTATAGAAAATAATGCAGAAGACGAAAGACACTGGGGAAAGATAGAGACAGAATAGACAGAGGAAGGAGATAACAGAATTCATGTAACACCTCGAAAATTCATATTTTATTTATTTCGGTTGATTCTTAACTATTTTGAATAATTTGACTTGACTTCTGTGAATTTTATAATTTTTGTGATTTTTAGGAATTTTTGGGAGTTTTTACGTTTTTGATTATTTTAATATTATTTTTGGGTTGTGTATATAAGCCTTCGTATTTTATTTCTTTCTCTCAATTCTTAATTATTTTTTTACTAATCTGATTTGATTTTCATGAAGTTTCACAATTGTTATAATTTTTGTGAATTTTTGTGATATTTCAGATATTTTAATATATTTTAGATATTTCAAGATATTTTGAATATTTTATTATATTTTAGATATTTTGAGATATTTTAAATATTTTAATATATATTTGAGATATTTTAAATATTTTATTATATTTTTGATATTTTGTATATTTTGAATATTTAATATATTTTTGATATTTTAGGTTGTGTGTGGGCGGACAGGCCCGAAAAAATAAAAAAAAATTATTGGCCAGAAATTTTGTACTGTTGATTCGAAGTCGGGGGGATCTTACTAAACCCGAAACCGGAAACAGTTTTTAAAGTTTTATTTTTTTACGATTTTATCTGATGAATAAAATCGGGGTATGTTTTAGTATCCATTGGATAATATTTTTCTTGAAAATATCTAGTGGATGATTCTAGACGCAAGCCTAGTCACCCACTCTAGAATGTTCTAAGACGATGACTCATCATTTGGTGACTCACCTAGGTGACTAGCCTAGTGACTCACATGTTCTAGCTTGTTCTAGAAGATTCTAGAAGACGCCTCGTCAACGCGCCTAGTCATCAAGTGCTTTACACATGGACTAATAAGGAGCCAGTCAAAGTTAGTGGCTGTGACTCATCGCGAATGACCAATAGAAGCTCGACACGTGGTGTGACACCTCAAAGACTCGCGACTCAAAGATATTCGAGAAGCTTCCGGAAGCGGTGACTCGCCATGTTCTCACCACATTTTGCGATGACTCACCACATTCGTCGCGACGGAAGGTTGTAAAACGTTGACTCACCATGTGATCTCGCCGACCATCATACGACTCATCGTAGTGAGTGCATGTTCTAGAAACTTCCTTTGATGACTCACTCGACTTATCAAGAGCAATCAAGAAAAATGACTCAATAATAGTTGATCGTGACTAGAACAAGAGAAAATCTCGCCATTTTATTATCCATCGATTCACCGTTTTAGAAATATCTACTCATTTCTTACTCATCATACTTTTGACTCATCGTAGTGAGATAAGGCTGACATGTTCTAGAAACGATTCTCACGACTTTTAAAAGCCTAGCTCGCGACTTATCAAAGCAATCTTTGCAGAAAAATGATCAATAATAGTTTTATATAACTAATGCGCTTAAGAAAATAAGAGAAAAATCTTGGTATATTTTATTATCCAATTAAAAATATTTATATATTATAATAAATTAATAATTATAATTATTATAATAATATATAATTAAACAGCAGTAATTAAACTTTATTTAAGCTGTAATTATTGTTCATTCCTTACAAGATATCTTGAAAAATATTTAAGCCTTCTTAAGCCTTCATCTTTTTCTTGAAGTCTATAAATTGGAGGGCTTTGGTTCATTTTCAACTTTGGTAAGAAGCTCTCACCCTTTTCTCTCCTTGTACTCCACGGCCATAACACTCAAATGGAAGACAACATTCATCCATTCATCCCACTTGCTCTCTTACACATCCTTTTCTCCAAAGAACCAAGAACAAGCAACCAAAACTTTCTCATTTTCTCTTCTCCATAGATTCGGCCAAGCACTCAAGAATCACTCTCCAAATTTCTATAATTCCTACCAATATTATTTCTTGAATCCTCTCATTTATCCAAGACACTTTTATGTTGGGAATTTCTCAAGATTCATTCATTTCCATCTTCCTATCAAGCAAAGAACACAAAAGCTCCTATATTTCTCTTCTCCAAGCTCACGGCCAAGGGGCCATAATTCTACCATCACTCTCCAATAATTTTGACTAACCTTGTTTCTTGAATCCTTACCTTATTTCAAGACACTTTGTAGTTGGAGTCTTGATCAAAATCATTCATCTTCAAGGAGTTCTTTCAAAAACTAAACACAAAAACTCTCACATTTCCTCTCTAGAGAACAGCCAACCACCATAGAAATACCTTCCAAGCTTCAATAAGTTTATACAACCTTAGATCTTGAATCTCCATGAAATTCTAAGGAACTTTCATGTTGAAGACTTTCTCTAAATCATCCATCTTCAACCTTGTTCTTCAAACTAAAGATTGAAGCTTTATTGGTGAAGTTCATTTATCTTCACTTTTCTTTTGATTTTCAAGGTTCTAATCATGATTCTAATCCATGGTTTTCTTATTCAAGTCTTATTTATATTGATTATGTGTGTTTACTTTGATTTTGAAGAAGCTCTTGGTGGTGAAGGATTTGTACAAGAAGCAAAGTAAGGAGCTTTGGAGGTTTCTCTAAGAGGTAAGAGGGAGATTACTCTCATTAACTATGTGTTGGTGGTGAGGAGTTGATTTATGTGTGGTGAAAGATCCATAAGGATTTATTTACTTGATTGTTTAATGCTTTCCTATTTGTGGTTGATTGTATTTGTAAGCATGTCTATAGCTTTAAAAATATATTGCATGTGTTCATAGATGTATGAATATTATTATAGGATGTGAATAATATGCAAGGATTGCATGAGTGTTCCAAAGAACACAAAAGAAGCTCACGACTTCTCCAAGAAAAAGAGAACCAAAATGTTCTCAACCATTTTCTAAAACAATAATTTAATGAATTTAGGTAAAACAATGAATTTTGAAAATGATTTAGAAGATAGAAAATGATTTGATGATTATTTGTAAAGAACATGTTGAGTTTCAGCCAAAATGCCATACAATGTGTATTTGATTTCCAAAATTATTTTCTAATGAAGATTAAGTAGTTAACTTGAATAGAATTCAATTATAATGAATTTTTGGAGAACAAAATGAATGGTTCTAGTTTTAGAAATCTAAATTAATGGAATTAATTATAAATAAAGTGAACACTTGAAAATTGTTAACGTAGAGCTCACCTTTAAGTTTTGAAGCACGTTAGTGAGTTTCAAAGTGTAATTAATGGTTATAATTAAAGCAAGTTAATTTTTTAAGGAAAACGTAGAAAACACCTTTTTAATGAATTTTCTAGACAAAATACTGTCAAAATTTACTATAAACGGATAAATAAAAGAGAAAGTTTTATAATATGTTTATAACGTAAGGAAAATATTCTACGTAGTTTAAAAGTATTAGAAATAGCTTTCGCATATTTAAAATAATGATTTTTAAGCTATACGGTTAAGAAAATGATTTAAAAATCTTACGCGATTGAGAAAACGATTTAACAATGTTACGCGATTTTAAAAACGTTTAAATATATTTACGTGATTTAAAAACGTTTGTAAAAGTAACGCGATTGTGAAAACGCGATAAAATTTCTACGTGACTAAATAAAACAATGAGTTTTACTGTCGAGCCAAAGTGGTGGACCGGGACATGTTGAGATATGGTACTGTCAAGTGGAGACGTACTATATATTGGAATATTGAGATTGAGGGTATTTTTGTAAATATGATAATATTTTGAGACTAAGGGTATTTATGTAATTATGGTTCATATATATATGCATTGAGTTGGTATGCATAGTCGATTGTTGTGATGGCTTTTGTTGTTTAGGAATGAATGAGAACTGAATATTGTGATCCAGTGGGGGATCTACTAGGGACGTCAGGGCGCGGTTATTCATAATGACCTGTTTGTCACATTATATGCCTGACCATGATATACCGCTGCAACGCACTGGCGTATGTCCCGACAAACACTATTTATGTCTCGCGTCTAGCTTAGACTGTCATTATGGGTGACAGATCTTCTGGATCATTCATCTTCAAAATTTGTTTAGCTCCATGGAGTAGGAATATAATGCATTGTGCATAAGCATAGTTTGTGTACATATTGTTGTGACATTGTCGAGGTACATTTTATGGTGGCATCATCATTTTATATGAATATTATTGATATCTGTTGTTGATATACTGTTGATGTTTATATTGTTGTGATATATGTTTTCTGAATATAAGGATAATTTGTTAACATGATTATACTTGTGATATTTGTGTGTATGGAATGACTTTGTCATTCGTATCATTCTTTGCTACTGTACTGGTATTGATGAAAGGGGATCTCACCTCTTTGCTGTATTGTTTGTTGTTTTTGTATTGTCAAAATTTGTATAGTAGGCGAAGTAAGTTTCTTAGACTTAATTGGAGGCAATGTTCTGAGTTCGGTGACGGCGTCAAAGAGTGATCTTCTTAGTTTCTACAGTGAGCAGTTTGGTGGAAGAACGGAACAAGTATGTTGAATTTTCTCGTTAGTGTTGTTACCGTGCTATTAAGTATGAATCGTCATTGGGTTTGCTACTGTTTCTTGAGTCTGTAAGTTATGTTTTAAAATGTTGTTTAATATTATGTGGTATACTAAACATGTGTATTAATTAGTTCAGTCTATTTTCTGTAATTACTTATATTTTCGGTAAGTTTATATTGTCAACAAAAAGAAATTTTAAAAATCCATATTTTATAACTCGAAGTTTTTGTGAAATAATTTTCAGATTTTTAGATGTTAGTCAGAAATGTGATGTCCTAAGGAGGGTATTACAATTCACACTCTTTTCATACCCTTCTATTCTTACCTGCCTCATTATATCCCCACTCACCCAATCACGTAGTCACTCAACTTAGAACTAACAACCCACACTCTTGCCCCTCTGCCAACTTCCTGATCATGCGGCTCATCAACCACGTGTCCACTATCACTAACTGTTTTTCTGCCAGTCTTCTTGTTGAGTTGTTTTCCTTTTTCGGTTATTCTCCTAACATATGAATCCCCTCAAAGCTCTCCAGCCATTATCGACAGCAGCAGAGGGTAAAGGTCGGGCTAGCATTTGAACTTGACACTATTCCTTCTTTGCCAGGTAAAACCGTAAAAGCATAGTGTTAAATAAAAATGATCCTTTTGGTTGTTGAGTCCAACTCTGTTTTGTTACCCATGTTGATACCCGTGTGAGTAACCATGCACCCAAGAGGTAAAAATGAATCCAGGATGTGCTTTTTCCCTTCAAGCATCTTTATTCTATTGTGATGATATATTGATATGTCATCATATATCTTTTAATTTTTAACAAGAAAGACTAATCAATCATTCAGAAGGGTTAATTAACCATTTTGAATAGTTGTTACTGTTATAAGAATAGTTATTTAACCATTTCAAATAGTTGTTACTATGATAGGAATAGTTATTCGTCCTTCTTCACCTTTAATTTCGTATTATTAACTTTACTTCTCGTTAATTCTTCCATTTTTTTTGGCTTATTCTTGCAACTGGCTTCATTATTTGATTGGTGCTGTCCCAAAATGCTATAAGCCAATTATTACGAGTGGGTGATGGAATCTTGTTTTCGCAACTCTATTTTTGGGCTAGTGTTAATACTAAAAAAGACAAGAAAAATCTCAGTTATAACTATTGTTAGAATATCACGATTCACAATTCAAATGACACGAGTCAAAAAGCCAACGATTCATATCATGTAATAAATCATAAATGACTTGAATTGTGCATGTATTGTATGAATCGGTGTGATTCCATATTACTAATATGATTCACATGATTCTACGATTTGGTGATTCCATATCACCAAGATTCTCATTAGAGAAATTAAAAGGGCTTAGAGGCTTAATAAAAAGAAGACTAGACGGGTGACTGGGTATTCACACAAACAAAATTTCACTCAGAAGCAGTCACTCTATTTTAGTTCTTTTCATGTAAAGTCTTTTTGTTCTTTTGGTGTAGAGTGTTCGTTCAGTCACTTTGTATGACTCCTACGGCTAAGAAAAAAAGAGAAGACAAATATAGAATCATGTATATTTAAGTTTTTAATTAATGTCTTTTTGATTGTACGATACATTATGATTTATGATTTATGATTAAAAAATTAAACAAACGATTTTTGATACAATTCACAATTTGATAAATATGTAGTCTCCAACTTGATAACGTGTTGTTAGTAACCAGGCATTAGTGCATAACTTTCAAAACCATACTTGCTATAAGATTTTTGTTGATGGCTCCTCGTGGTTTGTGGGAAATTTTAGGGTATTTTTAGGCATTTTTATCAAACTGTCCTTGATAGAAAAATTATTTATCAAAATGTCATTCTTTTAAAATTATATATTAAATTGTCACCCTTTTGTCTAACGTGGCATTTGTTATTATTTTTTTTCCACGTGAAAAACGTCAAAAAGCTTGGCGTATCCACATGGAAAATGCTAAATTATTTGACATTTTTACACTGAAAACACTACATTCTTTGGCATTTTTCACGTGGATACGCCATCCACGTTAACGTTTTAAGTCTAAAAATGTCACAATATTTGGCGTTTTCTACGTGGATGCGTCAAAGTGAATACCGTTTTTCACGTGGATGCACCAAAGTGGATGACATTTTTTACGTGGACAAAAAAAATGTCATGTTGCGTGTGTTTGTAGGACACTTATGTAGATCTCTTAAGAAATGATGCTCAGAGACATATATATTTCACATACCTACTAAAGAGTGCATTATAATATTAGAAGACATCAATATCAATTAACTTATTTATAGGTCAAGTATTGTTTTTGATCCGTAAAATAGTCGATGTAAGACTTTGGTGTTGGCAAAACAAAGGAACTAAGTAAGGCAACAATGTACCTCTGTTCAATGTGAGACTTTTGTGTTGGCAAAACAAAACAACTAAGTAAGGCAACAAGACACCTTTGTTCGATGTGAGACTTTTGTGTTATCTTACTTAGTTGTTTTGTCTTGCCAACAACAAAGTTCAACATCGAACAAAGGTACCTTATTGCCTTACTTAATTGCTTTGTTTTGTCAACACCAAAGTCCCACATCGAATAAAGGTACCTTGTTACCTTATTTAGTTCCTTTGTCTTGCCAACACCAAAGTTCAACATCGACTACTTTATAGATCAAAACAAAATACTTGACCTATAAATACGCTAATTGATACTGATATCTTCTAATATTATGGTGTACTATTTAATAGGCATGTGAAATGTATATGTCTCTGGACGTCATTTCTCAAGAAATCTACATAAGTGTCCTAGAAGTACACGGAACGTGATATTTTCTTTTTGTCTACGTCAAAAACGTCATCCACTCTGACACATCTCCATAGAAAACGTCATCCACTTTGGCGTATCTACGTAGAAAACGTCAAAGAAGATGATGTTTTTACACTTAAAATGCCAAAGTGGATGACTTGTCTACGTGAAAAAATGTCAGAGAAAGTGACATTTTCAATATAAAAATGCTAAATAATTTAACATTTTTCACGTGGATACACTAAGTTCTTTGACATTTTTTACATAGAATAAACAAATAATAAAAAATATAACATTGAAGAAAAGAATAATAGTTTAATACATAATTTCAAAAAATAATATTTAATAAATAATTTAAAAATAATATTTTAATAAATAATTTTTCATCGAAAATAATTTGGTAAAAATGCCGAAGTTTTAGTATAGCATTAATAGCAAACTTTTTCCTGTTTTTAATTAAAAATATCTACATCCTCGACACTTTCTCTATGCAGTTCTCTCATTCCCTGTATGTGTATCCATAGGTCAAATTGACATGTGCACAGGTTTGTTTTGGGATTTGGATTCCCTGTGTGACCAGGAAAATTTTGTATGTAGGCACACTTTCTATATTATTTCTTAAATACTTAAATTATTTTTAATATGTATAAGATTATATTTAAAAATTAATGTATTTTTATAATAAATTTTATAATATTATATAATAATAATTTAAATATTTATAATATATTATGTTTAACTAAAAATTATTTTTATCACAAAAAAATGTTTTTTTAATGATTTTATGGATTTGGATTCCTACAGGAAACAAAGGTAATGATATACAAGGCAACAATGATATCCTTTGTGCGTGTTCATATAATGATATATAATCGTATACCAAAGTTCTCGAGTAGAATAATTAAATCTGAGAAAACATAATTAGATTAGTTACTACACTCACTTTTTTTTTAGACAAAAAAATGAATATACGTCATCTTTTACTTCATCCTACTTTCCAGTGCAACTAATCATCAGTCATAAAATAAAGTAAGTCATGAAACTACTTGCTAATAGGATAGGGGGAAAACATCATTTAATCAGGAAAAAACAAGATTACCATTATAATGAATGATTTTCAAAATTAAAATAAAATAAATAATGAGTGCAGTAATGATTAACATAATTACTTGATGATAATTAATCCCCTCTTTTCATTTTTGATAAGTCATATCCCTATATGAAAAACTAAATTTAACCTAAATTATATTATTTTTTATCATACAAATTCATATGGATAGTTGATTTCAATTATCAGTTTAACCATGTCAGATAAATTATCTAAGAATTTTGAATAAGACTATTTAAATAATTTTGTCTCTAAAGTAAATAAATAAAAATATATTTATTATTAAATTTTATTTTATTAAATTAAAATTTTAATATATTTTAAATTAAATTATAAATAAATACTTTCTTATTTATTTACTTTAGAGACAATATTATTATGAAGGATCTTATTTCAAGAATTTTATTAATGGATTTTTCACAAGGAAAGCATGCACGCAGCTGCAACAGAGACATTTGAGCGTATTGGAGTGAGGCCACTGCTTCTACAGGAAGAAGGATGTCTTTGTGCGTTTTGCATCTTGTGTAATGGAACCTTCCAACTTTTGAAGGATTTAAAAACTGAAGTACCATAGACTTTTTGGAAGCCTAATTCATATTCGTATATGGGTACGGAATTGGATCATACGTAGTTTTAACAAGAATTGTAAGAAGTGCAGTTACTCATCAAATGGTTAGAATTTAATAAATTGTTTTTTCAATATTTTATCATAAAAAAAAAATTTAAAGCTAAGATCTCTACAGTTTAAAAATAAAGTGCAGAAGATCCTAATCCATATGAGAACTGCCAACAATGGTGTGGCCCTGGCAATTGTTCCACGAAATGAACCACTCAAGATTCATGATAGCAAAATAAAAAATAAAAAATGTCATAACCGCCACAATAAAGTAACACTTTCTCTTCCATCAAATGAGCCACCCAAGAAAAAAGAAAGGCCTCGTGCTGCTGAGTGCTGCAAAGACATAAGAGCACTAACCCGCGAACCTCGTGCTGTCTTTTAATTAAAGAAACGACAATAACCACCTTCCTTAATTCTCAGTTTATCTTTAATTTTTTCACCTTATTTTTTTCATATTATTTTTTATATTATTAATTATATCATTTTTTTATTATTATTTTTCACTTAATCATAATTATTAAAAAATATAATAAAAATTGATGTATCATTATTTTCCTTCTCAGTTTGCCTTCAAAGTTCCAACTCCAACCCCATGCGTGTAGGTGAGGGAAAGAGAAAGAGCTGAGGTAGGGGTTTACTTTCATAGAGCATTTAATTCCAGTCTCTCAGATAAAAGGATTTTGTTTACCCACCAACTCTGCTCATGCCAAAGTGATGAACTTTACATGTTTGTGAACCACCCTTCGTACTCAATAACAGCATCGGATATAAATAAAAGAGAGAAAAGAAAGATTCCGAATTGGAAAAACTAGCTGAAGTGGATATTATGATATAGCATATATGATCAATACTATAATTACATTCTTCTAGGCAGCAAGCGCACATAAAAGAAAAAATTAAAAAAAAAAACTTGAATCAAGAAGGGACAACAGAAATTCTTTCATTGGAAAAATTGCTCCTCGTAAAATGTAAGAAAGATGAAGACATGGGTAGCTCCTCAAGCTCATCGAAAAAGTCAAGTTCATCTGATTTGGGTGCTGAGAAGTTCTTGAGCTGTGCATAACAGAGGGGCTCTTCCTCTAAGAGGAGATCTATTATGTCATGGCTTTTCTCTGTGTTTAGTTTGAAAGGATCTTCTTGGTCTATAATAATTTCTTCGGAGCAGCGTATTGGAGATTGCAAGTAATGAAAGTTTTCTTCATTTGCACCTTGATCACTGGTCATAGTGAGCTCGTGATTCATTTTTTCTCCCATATGTTCTTGGTCTTCCTCCTTCAAGGTAGCTGAGAGATCTTCGGTGGTTTTGGTTTTGGAATGTTTTGGTTGTTGGGTTGAATTTGTGGTGAAGAGGACATTGGGAGCTGGATGGTTATGGGTAGAGGTATAGGTGATGATGAGCATTGAAGCATCTGTCCTGCATCTCTCTACTTGCTTTTTGGCTGAACAGCCCTTGCATGTGCTGCACCTGTAATAGCCCCTGCACAATTGTACCAAGCAGTGAGATCTTGCAGGTAGGAGTAGGAGAGAAAGCATGAGTTAATTTTAGTATATAAATTAAGAAGACACTAAAATTTCTTTGAATTGTCTTGTACATGTCTTGGGTCGGTGAATCAAGTTGAGTAAATATACCCAATTAATTCAATGTGACTGTAATGCTATCAGTTTTAACAAGAGCTAAGAGGCACTAAATTGATCACTTTTGTTCTTCTGAATAATAATTTGAAAGTAGGTTTGGAATTACGAGGAAGGGCAAAGACCGTGAATAATATGGATCAAGAACAGACCATCATCATATAGTAGAAAGAATGTAAATTGTAAACCTTGGGTATGGAGACCCTTTGATTGGCTTTTGTCCATATTTCCTCCAAGACCACAAATCGCAAGGTAACCCCTCATTCTTCAGCTTGCTAACATTCTCTCCTATCCTCACCCTCACAACTGTTTTATGATCCATTTTCCTGCCACATGCACAGCATATATTAGACTTGTTAACATCAGTTTACCAAAAATAGAAAAAAAAAAAAACTTGTTAGTAACAGCCAAATCAAATATCAGAGCTGTTTATTTTGTCTTCTTTTCTTTTCTTCCAAGTATTAACCCACCGTTTCTTAGATGCTTGAGTTTCTGATTTGAGCTCTGAAGATGCTTCTGAGTCAAGTTTAGAGGAGGCATTACCGTCCATAGCTGCAAATTCCTCTTTTTCTCTCTCTTGCTTGCTGCAAGCTTGATTGAGAGATATGGAGTTATTAGAGCAAAGGGATCAAGATGAAAGCTCTGACTGATTAGAGAGAGAAATAGTGTAGGAAGAAGGACAGTTTAGAGATAATGGCAAAGCCCCCAACCAAGTTGCTTTCTCACTTTCTTTTCGGTCATTTAATGTAAAGCAATTCAATTTGCCATTTTTATTATATTATTTTTATATTACTTTTTAAAAAATAATAAAATAAAATAAACACATATTTTAACATAATTTTTTTTATCAAATAAATATAAATGTGTAAGAATTATTTTTCCTTTAATATAAAGCTATGAACAACTATGAACATGTCGCCCCCACAAGCCTGCAGCAACCCCCACCTTGCGATATACTAACACAGTTAGACTAATATTATTAATATATTCTTTTGAATAATTTTTTAATATTTATTTTATATCTTGTGATATATTAATAAAGTTAAAAAATATTATTAATATATTCTTTTAAATATATTTTTTAATATTTATTTTATTATTGATCTATTTTATATAGTTAAAAAATTATTAAAAATTAACAATTATTATTTTTAAATTAATAATAAAATAAATATTAAAAAAATATGTTATTAATATTTTTCATAAAGTTAATACACAGACTTAAATATAAAGAGATATTTTCAGTGTTGGCTGCACTAAGGTTGGCCATGCTCGTCACTACAGATAATCCCTCACTGCCACGTGGATAGATATCTTTTGCAAAAACCAAAGAGAGCCTCGTCGATGAAATCTCATTTGAGAGCAAAGATACGATTGGGAACTTCCAATTACTGATGGAGTGCTTTGATGTTTGGGTTACTGGATTTGGTGGGGTGACCGTGACTATATCATCAGCAGTTCAGGACACGTTAGCAAGTGTTTGTTTGTGTCTTTGTGAACCGTGAAAAAAAAAATAAAGACGAAATTTTTATTTTCATATATAGGTAAAACAGATAGAACATAGAAGAGATCACAATCATCACAGGGATCTTTTTTCTTGTTTTTGTTTTTCTCTTTTCCCCTTTCAGCATCTGCAGTTCTTCTTTACTCACTGTACTACAGGGATGTTACTCCCTGTCCACAAAAAACGGAGGCTGACATTGCAAAAGGTTTTCAGTTGTCTAATCTAATGAGAAATATTTTACGTATATTAAAATATGTATATTATATTCGTATTATATATAATATAAGAAATATTAAATTATATTATATATAATTATATTATTTTTAAGATATGTAAAATAATGTTATAAATAAATTAAATAAAATTAAATATATTTTGAATGGACAAATAACGAAATTAAATCTAATTTAACTCTTTCTCTCATGTGATATAAATTTTATTAGAATTTTTTTAATGTGTATTTTTAAGATATTTATTAAAAAAATTAAAATATTTTTTTATAAAATATATTTTAAAAAAAAATTAATCATAAAATATTCAACTTTTTATAAAAAATATTATTTAAATTTTTAACAAGTATTCTTGAAACACTGTTTAAAAATATTCATTCCATTATTAAAAATATTCATTCCATTGACTTTAATTTGAGTGGGAGAATCGAAGACCAAATCGAGAAAAGTGCTTGAATTGGATAATTTAATGTAGGAAAAAATATTCAGACACTATTTTTTTTTCAAGCTATTTTCATATCATTGATGCAAATAATTGATGACAAATGTGTATAATATGATATGATGAACAAATATGTTAATTAATTATCAATATTTTATAATTAATTAAAATTATGATTATTATATAGTACACTAATTATAAATTATTTACATGCTTATAACATGTAAAAATGATATGAAAAAATGATATGTAAATAATATAATTAGTGTACGAGTGTCAAACTTAAACACGAGGAATCTATTTATATCTATCTACATAATATATAATTGAAGCTTCTTATATGAGAAATTTGTGTCACGTATCATATTCTCATACACTTAAATTCCCTTTATTTTTCAAGTCTTTTCACTAATAATAAGAATTTTAAAATTTAAAATTTGAAAAGTATAAATAATATAATAATTATTCAATTATTCAATTTTTAATGAGAATCATGAGAGAAAAAATAATATAACTAATCTTATTTAATTTTATCATAATTAGGGAAACAAATCAAATTAATTAAATTAAATATATGTTACAAATCAAATTAATTAAATAAATTGGATTGTGTTTTTATTTATCATGCAATATATTTTTTTGCTCAATTTAAATATATATTATATTATTTTTAAATAGAAAATGCTAAATCTAACGAAAGTTGGATTCGTGAAATAACCCACGAAACAATTCAATGCAGTGTTTTGTTCTTGCGTTTTATCTATTACATGAGTATTTTTTTATTATTAATAATTTAAGTTAGTTACGCCACTTTGAATTGTGTGAATAGTGTCCAACTCTTTCGTAAAGCCATTCACAAAAATGTGCTCTTGAAATATAGCATTGTTGTTTTTTAATTGACAAAGTTTCATGCAATCGAGCTATTAAGTAGTCAATAATAAAATATTATGATTTCTTACTCCAATCAATTAGATAGTAATAGAAAATATAAATTATATAATCCACACTGTAATTAAGAAAGTCTAATAAATTAGAATAAATAAGAATTCTCTTGATATGTTCACTTATTTTAATACAATATGATTTATGTAAAAGTTATTATAAAAAAATCATAATTGCTTAGTGTAGAAAAATTATAAGAAAAAAAAGTGAGACAAAATTATCTCTACGAATCAAGTATGACATATATCTCTAATTTTCATCAGGTAAATTAAGATTTATCCAAAAAAGAATGTATGCTTCGAACAAAAAATATATATACCTAATCATTAGTCATGTAAATGGAAATGATCCAAATTCCATAAAAATAGTTTTGCTTATAAATTTGTGAATAGTTATATTCTAATATCAAACGACTTAATAATTATTATTTATCTCATTTTAAATTTTTTCGTTCATATATATAATATATAATATTTAAATATATTATATTTATATTTTAAGGAATTGAAAATTTTAAATGAAAATATATTAATATTTATATATGTGAAATAAAATGTTTATAATAAAACATGATAAATCCATTGAAAAATATGGATTTATAATAAAGCTTATTGAGTAAATTCTCTTAAATGAAAATAAGAAAAATTCATATTATATAACATCAATGTTTTATTGATATTTTAAGTGAAAATATTTGCAAGAATTAAGATAATTTTGGTGGACAATTAAAACAAGAAATTAACCTCAACAAAAATATTGATGAAATATATGTAATAAATAAATTATAGTTATATGTTAAAAAAACAATATTAAAAAACTTTAAAAGTCATATGTCAATAGATTGAATAAAATAAGGAATATAAAGAGTTATATATTGTTAAGAATTTAATCATTTCACATTATTCAAGTTACTAAGTGTATGTTTTATGATAATAATTATTTCTTTGATTAAGTAAATAAAATATAGTTTTTTATTAAAAGTGATGTTATTATTTTATATTTATATTTTTTTTATTCACGCCACACTAGATTAATAATTTTATACAAAAATATATTAATATCTAGATAAGTTTGAATATTTTATAAGAAACCATAATAAAATTTATTCAAATAAAACTTATTATTAGAAAACCAAATTAATTAATTGTATTTTCAAATTACTATATTTATTCTATATTATTTTTAAAACTTTGATTTATACATTGCACGAGAATACAAATTTTATATGAAAATATATTAAAATTAATTAAATATAATTTATTATAAGAAAATTAAGAAATTATTAAGTATTTTTTAAAAAAATGTTCATATATATAATATATAATATTTAAATATTTTTTATTTACATTTTCTAAGATTAAAAACTTTACATGAAAATATATTAATATTCACATATATAAAATAAAAACTTTACAAGAAGATACGATAAAGTCAATTAAAATGTTCAAATTTATAAAAAGTTTATTTGGTAAAATCATTTAAATATAATTGAAAACTCATATCATATAACATTAAAGTTTTATTAATATTTTGAATAAAATTGTTTAAAAGAGTTGAGATAATTTTTGTGGATAAATAAAATAAAAAATTGACTTCAACGAAAATATTGATGAAACATATGTTATAAAAAAGTTATATTTATTAAGAGAAGTTATATAAATTAGTTATTATAGTACGGAAAGAGCCAATTAATTAAAATAACAAAAAATTTAAGTGTGTCTTACTAATAAACTTCATATCAATTATAATTATATTAAATTTATACAAATCATTTAAAATGTCATATCTTTAAGTTATTTATTTTTTAATTTACCTCGTGCATTATACGAGTATAAAAATGTTAGTATTAGACATTTATAAACAATTTGTTAATGATACCACCGTCTTCAACAATAATGAGCCAAATGGTAGATAAAGGAGCTTTGAATATTTTTGGAAGATGCTATAATTTATGAGAAAAATTTTTTGATAAAAACATATTGGAACCCAGTATAGATATCTTTCATGGTCCGGTTTGGTTCTAATTTTAGTTATAAAATTCGAACTAAATCGATGTTAATTGGTTATCAAAATTTAAATATCAAATACAAAATTGACTAAATGATGTTCTGTGATGAGTTATTGTTTAATCCAGTTTTAAATTACGATTTGTTACATTGTTTTTATTAATGCTCAATTAAATATAATATTATAACTAATCACAAGAAACTGAATTTAAATTAATACACATAGCATAAACGTACCAATAATACATAACTCAAATGCAGCGATTAACACATAATAACTAAAAAAATTAAAGTATATTCAGAGGTAGATTGGTGTGACTGTGACTCCTTGAGTTGAAAAAAAAAATTAAAGAATCTCGCAGATTAATTAATGATGAAAAAAATTAAACAAGTCTTTTCTGGTCCAGATTTTAGCAAAATGGAATTGGGACTTTTACGAAGCTATGTTATGGATGAGTACAATTTTCTTCGTATATAAAATGATATATGTATAAGTGTATATAAATAGTTATCTTTAACAAAACATGTTAAAAGTTATATCCTACAAGAAAAAATACAGTCATATACGATATATTCATATCGTAAAAGAAAATATATTTGTACAGAGCAGTGAGGAATAATTATATATTTCCGCCGATCAAGATTGGGTAATAGCCGTTCCAGTAGCTGTCTATTCCGCTTTTGTACTTGGATTGTACCCCCATCTCTCTCTCTCTCTCTCTCTTAATTCTCAAAGATCCAATAATTTGACAATGGAGTTTTATCAAAGATCATTGGGCCTGGCTACCTTTATCACAGAAAAAAAAAAAAAGGTGTGTTCACTAACACAACTAAAAAGAGAGTGTCCACTTTAGGGATTTTTTATTAAACTGTTTTTTATGATAAAAATATTTATTAAAATATTATTATTTTTAAATTATTTTTTAAAATATTATCGTTTTGGTCATAGTAGTATTTTTTATTCTTTATTAGGTCATTACGCGAGATCTGTAGGAATTGACGTATCCACCTAAAAAACGTTAGAGCTCTTGGCGTATCCCACGTGGATATACCAAGCGCTCTGACGTTTCCAACGTAGATGTAAATATTTATATTGTATTTAAGTGCTAATTGTATTTAATTGCAAGTTAATTGCAAGTTAGTTAATTAGTTCGCATTAGTTAATTTGTTAGTCAGCTATGTACAGCCTGTCATGTGCTGTTAGAAGTAGTTGTTTTTCTTCTGTCTGCTTGTATAAAAACATTTTCTCAGAAATGAAATCATCAGAATTCATTTTGCTAAACTTACATGGTATCAGTTGTGAAATCTCTCTCCTCTTCCGCGTTTCTCTGATTTCTTGATTTCTTGCATCTTCTTGCAAGAATTTTTGCATTCACTGTCTCGATTCTCAGAAATCATTCTTCTTCTTCTTCGAATCTTCTTTCATGGCGTCTGGTTCCGATTCTGAAGACTCGGTTCATTCCAAACGCTCTTCTCCTTCGACACATAATTCTTCTTCTACCACACAGGATCATCTCGATCCATACTATATCCATCCAAATGAGAATCCGTCGCTCGTCCTCGTCTCACCAGTTTTGGACGGTGCTAATTACCACTGTTGGATTCAAGCCATGACAATGGCGCTCGAAATGAAGAACAAATTTCCGTTCGTTGATGGCTCGATTCGCAAGCCTTCCAGTACTGATCCAAAGTTTCGCCACTGGAAGCGCTGCAACATGCTTGTCCTGTCTTGGATAAACCACTCGGTCTCTACTGAGATTTCATCGAGCATCCTTTGGATCACAAAGGCCTACAATGTTTGGAAGGAACTGAAAAATAGGTTTTCTCAAGGTGACCATTTACGCATTGCTCAATTGCATCATGATTTGTTTTCTTTGAAACAAGCAGATCTGTCTGTTAGTGCTTATTTCACAAAAATGCGCATGCTGTGGGACGAACTCTGCAACTTTCGCCCAATTCCTTATTGCGCTTCTGATTCTAGTTGTTGCTGTGATACTTCCAAGACTGTGTTGCAATATCGTGACAATGATTGTGTCATTAGTTTTTTGCAAGGCCTGAACGAAAACTTTGATGGTGTTAAATCTCAAATTTTGTTGATGGAGCCATTGCCTTCTCTTGCTAAAGTCTATTCCATGATTGTTCAACAAGAGAGGCAGGTTAATTCTTCAACTGGTATTCTTCCTACTCCCACTGCTCTTGCTGTGCAATCCACAAATGGTCCTTCCCAAGGTCGTGGTAATGGGAGAGGCAAACCTTTTCAACAGAGAAATAGGTTTTGCACTCATTGCAATCGGACCAATCATACCATTGATACATGCTTTCTCAAGCATGGATATCCTCCTGGCTACAAATATAAGAAATCTGCCAACAATGTTTCCACTGACCCATCCGTAAATTCTACTTCTGAAGACAAATCTGTTGATTCTCTGTTTGGACTCTCTCAAGAGCAAGTTCAAGGCTTATTGGCACTCTTACCACCAACACCACCTACTGCTACTGCTACTTCAGCCAATCTAGTCAGTGTGCACAACATTGCTTCTTCTCCTCAAGGTAAAAATTACATTAAGTGGATTGTTGATTCTGGAGCAACCGACCATATCACTTCTGTCTTTCATGCCTTTACCAATTATAAAGCCATTAAACCCATTTCAGTTTCCTTACGAAATGGTAATGTTGCATTGGCTACATATAGTGGTACTATACCTTTAACATCATCTCTTGTATTATATGATGTTCTATATGTTCCAAACTTTTCTAACAATCTGATTTCAGTTTCTAAGCTAGCCAAAACACTACCCTGCCAAATTTCCTTCACAGATTCTACTTGTGTGATACAGGACCTACCTTCTTTGAGGACGATTGGCAATGCTAGACAGCAAGGAAGGCTATATACATTGGTTACTGACTTGTCATCTGTACCTACTTCTTACTCTTTTAATCATTGTGCAAATCATGTTGTTTCTGATTTGAATACAAACATTTGGCACCATAGGCTGGGCCATCCTTCTACATATTGTTACACAAACATACAAAAACATCATTGTAATATACCAAGTTCTTCTAATCTTGTTTGTGATGCTTGTCATTTTGCAAAACAAAAGAAACTTCCATTTCATGATAGTACCTCTGTTGCTAATTCCAATTTTGACATCATACATGTTGATATATGGGGACCATACTCTATTCCTTCGATTCATGGCAACAAATACTTTCTAACTATTGTGGATGATATGTCTAGACATACATGGATTAGGTTAATGAAAGCAAAATCTGAAACTAGAGTACACCTCATAAATTTTATTCAATTGATTCATACTCAATTTGGTGTTTCTGTGAAAGTTGTTAGATCTGATAATGGAATTGAGTTTAACATTCCTAATTTTTATTCTTCTAAAGGAATCATTCACCAAAAATCTTGTACTGAAACTCCCCAACAAAATGGGGTAGTTGAGCGCAAACATCAACATATTTTAAATGTTGCAAGATCTCTTATGTTTCAGTCCAAACTACCTATTCAATTCTGGGATTTTGCTGTCTCACATTCTGTTCATATCATAAACATGTTGCCTTCTATCAAGCTTCACTCAAAGTCTCCTTTCTTTCTTCTACATAACTCATTACCTGATATTTCAACTCTTAGAGTCTTTGGGTCTCTCTGTTATGCTTCTACTCATATTGCTCATAGGACAAAGTTTCAATCTAGAGCTAGAAAATGTGTTCATCTTGGTCATGCTCATGGTGTCAAAGGTTATCTTTTGTTTGATCTTCACAACCATGAGATTTTCTACTCTAGACATGTCACTTTTTATGAAAATATCTTTCCTTTTACATCCAAATCCTCTTTGTCTTCTACCCATATTTTTCCAGAAATGGATATTCCTTCTAAGGTCATCATAAGTGATGTTAATGACCAAGGCGATCTTTACATACCACTTGCTAAAAAATCTAGCATACACTCTGCAACACCTTCCAAGTCTAGTCACAATCCCCTCAATTCTTCTAATACTTCTATCCAACAATCTTCGTGGTCTTCATTCTTTCGACATTCCAAATGGTGCTCCCGATTCTGTTTCGATGTTCCAAAGAAATTTGCTCCTCTTAGAATTTCTTCTAGGAATAAGAAACCACCTAGCTATCTTCAAGCATATCATTGTAATATAGCTGAAACTTCTGTCTCTGGCAGCCACTCCTCAGGTATGACTTACCCCTTACAAGATTTTATTTCTTATGCAACATTATCTCCTTCCTATAAAGCCTATGTTTTAGCCGTGTCCAGCACTGCTGAGCCTAGAACTTATGCTCAAGCCATTAAGCATGAATGCTGGAAAGAAGCCATGAACAAGGAAATTCAAGCCTTGGAACTCAACAAAACTTGGGTCATTACTGATTTACCTCATGGAAAGAAGCCCATTGGTTGCAAATGGGTCTTCAAAATAAAATATAAATCCGATGGCACCATTGAGAGACACAAAGCTCGTTTGGTTGCTAAAGGATTTACTCAGCAAGAAGGAGTTGATTACTCAGAGACATTTTCTCCGGTTGTTAAGTTGACTACTGTTCGGCTTGTTCTAGCTATGGCTACCTGTCATCAATGGCATTTACATCAATTAGATGTAAATAATGCCTTTCTCCATGGTGATCTGCATGAAGAAGTTTATATGAAAGTTCCTCAAGGTTTTACCTCAGCTCAGCCAAACCAAGTATGTAAACTTCAGAAATCTCTATATGGCTTGAAGCAAGCAAGCAGACAATGGAACTCAAAGCTGATCACTTTCCTTCTTTCTCTGGGGTATACACAATCCAAATCGGATTACTCTTTATTGGTTAAAGCATCAGGTAGTCATCTTACCATATTGTTGATATATGTTGACGACATGGTTCTCACTGGAAATGACCTTGCTGAAATTCAATCTGTTAAGACAGCACTTGATAATAAATTCAAGATCAAAGATCTTGGTTCTCTTAAGTTCTTTCTTGGTCTTGAAGTGGCTAGATCCTCTGAAGGTCTTGTTTTATCTCAAAGAAAATATGCCCTAGAAATTCTTGAAGATACTGGCATGTTAGGATGCAAACCTGCATCTACTCATATGCTTCCTGGTTTAAAACTGACTTCAACAGAAGGGGAACCACTGGCTGATCCTTCAAGTTACAGAAGACTTCTTGGGAGGCTCATCTATCTCACTAACACAAGGCCGGATATATGCTTTGCTGTTCATAGATTAAGTCAGTTCATTTCCAACCCTTTAAAACCGCATATGGATGCTTTGCCATCACATCTTGCGGTACATTAAATCTGCTCCAGGAACTGGTCTTTTCTTTTCTGGCGATTCAGATTTTGTTTTGAAAAGATTTAGTGATTCCGATTGGGCCTCATGTTCAGAAAGCAGAAAATCAGTCACAGGATTTTGTATTTTTTATGGCTCATCTTTAATTTCATGGAAATTTAAGAAACAAGACAATGTTTCTCACTCATCATCTGAAGCTGAGTATCGGGCTTTGTCTGTCACAACCCGAGAGATTCAATGGTTGTTGTACTTACTGAATGACATGAAGCAGGCTCACACAGTTCCTCGTTTCTGTTTACTGTGATAACAGATCCGCCATTCAAATAGCGCGAGAATCCGACATTTCATGCAAGGACCAAACATATAGAAATTGATCACATCACTCGACCGAGAGATTAAGTTCAATGGGCTCATTCACTTGCTTCCTGGTTCCTCTCAGCTCCAACTAGTGATGTCCATACCAAAGCACTACATCCTGCAGCCTTTTCTTCTCTGATTTCCAAGCTGAATCTGCGGGACATCCACAGTCCAGCTTGTGGGGGGCTGTAAAATATTTATATTGTATTTAAGTGCTAATTGTATTTAATTGCAAGTTAATTGCAAGTTAGTTAATTAGTTCACATTAGTTAATTTGTTAGTCAGCTATGTACAGCCTGTCATGTGCTGTTAGAAGTAGTTGTTTTTCTTCTATCTGCTTGTATAAAAACATTTTCTCAGAAATGAAAAGATCAGAATTCATTTTGCTAAACTTACAGTAGATACGTCAAGCGCTTTGGCATATTCTATGTGGCTTGACAAAATTGACCAAGTCAAAAAAATCCCCCCGAATAACCCAATAAAATGGCTGGGTAGGGTTAGGAAAATGCCAACTCGAAACTTACATGACTTAAATCGGCTGACTCGAAAATGACCTGACCCCTAATGGGTTGGGATGGCCCGAATGGGCTGGGTTAGGGTTGGGACTGGCCCTACATTGCTGCCCGTGGTCCTCTACGTCTACTGGAATTTCGGTGAGTTTCTCAACATATTTGTACATTAATTTGTTATATATACTACTTGTGTTGACATCATATGACCTTGACATATATATAGGTGGCATAAACATAAGGTGTCGATTGAAACCCCAATGGGAGTGCTTCCATATTATCGTCAGTTCTTTGATCAGATGCAAAGTGATGAGGTCAGTATCTGTTTATAGTGATTTAAATAAGTTAATTGTCTTGCTTTCTAATTCTTTATACAATTGTGATTGCAGATAACATGATGGCCATATACGGATGAGATTGTGGTTTCACTGCCAGCATTTTGTATCGCTGATAGAAACATTGTTAAGTATACTAAAAGTCAGAAGCTTTACTTGAGAAACTATTTCAAAACGGGCCGTCACAACCCATTTGGGTCGTCCCAGCTTATTTGGGTCATCCCAACTCATTCAGATCAATCCCAGCCCAGCCCATTCGAGCCAGTCCTAGCCCATTCGGGTCGTCTTAACCCATTAGGGTCAGTCCCAACTCAGTTCATTTGGGCCAGTCCTAGTTCAGTTCATTCGGGCTAGTCCCAGCCCATTAGGGTCAGTCCCAACTCACTCTATTCGAGTCAGTCCCAGCCCATTCGGGTCGTCCCAACCCATTAGGGTCAGTCCTAACTCAGTCCATTTGGGCTCGTCCCAACCCATTAAGGTCAATTCCAGCTCAGTTCATTCAGGTCAGTCCTAACCCATTCGAGCCAGCCCTAACCCATTCGGGTCAGCCTTAACCCATTAGGGATTGGACCATTTTCGAGTAGGCCGATTCGAGTCATGTAAGTTTCGGGTTGGTATTTTTTTAACTCAGCTCAGCCATTTTGTTGGGTTATTCAGGAGGTTTTTTCTGACTTGGTCAATTTTGTCGTAATAGATAAAGTGTCCAAGCGATACCTGTGATATCCATATAGACACACGCTGTAAACTCTTGTCGTATCCCACGTGATCTAACAAAGAATAAAAAATATCACCGTGGTCAAAACAGTGACATTCTAAAAAATAGTTTAAAAATAGTAATATTTTGATAAATATTTTTACCACAAAAGATAATTTGATCAAAAACCCTCCAATTTAGATGGTTGGGTCTAAAGAAATGATTGAACAATCCATATGATTTTGTCCTAAACCCAAACAAAACGAGATGAAAAAAGGAAAAACCCACCCGAACAAGGACTTTCCACCTTCGTTTCGGGTCACCCCTTAAATTAATTCTTTGGTAGTTGAGACTTCAAGAGTCGAGTCACCTAATGCTGGCAGTCATTCTCCATCGTCAAGAGTTTCAGTCGTATGGTATTCATGTAACATTACGTTACTGGATTTTTCTTTCAACTCCCCTTTCTAACTTATTATTAATAAACACTCAAGTATGAACTTCGGAAATGCTAATTTTGTGCGAAACCAAAAAAATTAATCCTAAATTGAAAATGCAAGCAGAATAGTCTAAATGAGATTCGATCCTGCGAATTAATAGTAATACCTGGTGACAAGTTGGAGAAATAATAAACAGCTCAAATCTAATAATTAATATTTTACTCAGATTTATTTGTTTCAGAATATAATATACATTGTTTTGCATTTATCATATTTTCTTGTTTTGTAAATACTTAGTGTGAAATAATCTATATACTATAGTTTTGAATAAATATTTTATTAAATTTCTTTAAAAAAATACACATACATATTTCACTACTGAACTTGTACTCAACGGGCACTAGTTTCATTTCTAATATTGAGGTCAGGTGTAATGATGATTCAGTTATTTAGTAGGCCACTTGTCCAATACCCGGAACTAGAAAATATATGAAACTATTAGCTAACTTCAAAAGTTTTAACTCAAGTGACACCAAATTTTTATAAGAAATGTTTGATCCTAGGGATCGAATCTCACTAAATTCACTTTGTCATTGCCTTCACTTTAGCCTACCTTCACCATTCTCACATTAGGTCTTAGACTTTTTATTATTCAAAAAATATATCATAGTGATACTACACTACTATGACTCTTATTAACTAAAACATTATTAAATTATGTGGAACGAAAATATAATTAAAAGTGGGAATAAAATTTTAAAAATTTGATGTTTACCTACAAGCACTTTTACATATAATATATCATGATATCCTAAATTTATTAAATTTACACTTTTAAAATTTTTATTTCTGATCTCAATCATCATATAATTACCAAAAAAAAAATGCATATAACTAGTGTCACGAATATATGACAAATAACACAACTATATTAATTGTTCCACAAGCAGAAACTCATTAAGAGTATGTTTGGAATGTAAAAAAATAAAAAATGATTTGATTTGTAAATTAAATTTAATTAAATTTTGTGTTTAAAATATTTAAAAATAAAAAATAATTTGATTTTTAAAATCTCATGAATTTCATTCCTTTTGTTTTAAAAGTTTTATCAATTTTGATAGGATTTGTTAAGATTTGATTTGATTTGAAATAAATAGACTATTTTATCCTTAATAACTATCTCTAACAACTTTTCATAAGGATTAAAATATAAAATAATAAAATCAAATCAAATCAAATCAATTCTCATTTTAATGAATTCTAAACACAAAATTTAATTTCTAAATAAATTCAAATCTATTTTTTTTTTAAAAGTTCTAAACATAAAATTTAATTTTTAAATCAAATCAAATCAATTCAATTCAAACTAAATCAAATTATTTTTCATTTTTATTCATTTCAAACACAACCTAATTGATTATCTCTTTTATGCCAAAGGATAAATTATTAGAGTCAACTAGGATAAGAGCTTATGTGAATGATTCCTCCCACGGTAGGTGATGCTTAAGACTTAGAAAGATGATTTTTTTTTTATAATTAAGAAATTATAATCATAAGTTGAACCTATGTTTTTTAGCTAAATGTTTACAAGTCTCAATTCATTGAGTTACGTATAAACAAATTACTCTATTTTTTAGGGTGAATAAAGAGTAAATGCCTCTCCGATGTGCAAGTCATACTTCAGCACCTTACATGTGTCAAGTTGCAATTTTTTAACTTGTATGTCTCGGTTGAAATATTAAGGTTGTTTGTTGGGCATTATTTGATTATAAATTGTAGTGTAGAGAATATTAATGTTTCATTAACTAATTTCATATGTATAAGGAAAAGATAAAGAAGAATTGTGTAACATTACCCCTCTTTTCTTTATTAGTAAAAGATATATATACTATATAACAACCTAATTGTGGAATAATTTATCCATCTTCTATATTAAAAAATATAATAATTTTTTCGACTGGAAAAAATATACTAATATTTAAAACAAATAAAAGATGAATTATATGGATATGGAAATTCGAAAGTACGGATTCCATCTTTTGTACCAAACCAACGCGCAAAAGATAAAAAGAAGAATGAACTTGATATATTTAAATAATTCATGGACAAAATATATATATTTATTAGGGACAGGGGTTATATATTACTATCAAGATTCAAGACCATGTCCTATAAAATGTCAACTAAATAAACAATGGACGTGGCAACCACTTTAAATTCCTTTTCCAGCAACTAGTTGTTATGTCACACATATAGATAGACCTTAAATGTATATTGAACTTCCCGTGGCTTGTAAATAAAGGGGGTGTTTGTTGCAGAAAAATCATGGTTGCTTCAAGACAAATGTGTTGGCAGCAGAAAGCCAAAGAGCACTTCAACTCAGCAGCTTCAATTCCAAGAGAGGTCTTCTACCTCCTCACCCTCACACTCCTCAGCTTCCTCCTACCCCTCTCTTTTCTCCTCCTAGCCAGGCTCTCTAGTGCCCAATACTATCTCCAAAGCCTCACTTGGCACCATTCACCACAACCCTTTCCCTATCTTTTATCACTTGCCCTTCATATCAACCCATGTGTTCTCTACGTTCTTGTGTCCGTTGTCAGCATAGCTTCCCTAATCCACGGCTTGACGGGCAAAATCACCCTTTTGAGCCAGTCATCAAGCACTGCTGTTATTCTTCAACCTCGTCTCTACACTGCGTGGATTCTCCTTTGTACTTTCCAAGTTTGTGTTGGTTTAGGCATTGAGGGAACCATTGTGGCTGGAGTGTTTGACTCTGATTCGAGTTTTGGTGTTGAGAGGAGCCTCTTGAGCAGGGTGATCTTCCTCTTGGGGTTGCATGAGACAACGCAAGTTTGGTCTAGCATGGTGGTAAGGCCGGTGGTGGATGACACGGTGTTTGGCGTTGTTAGAAAAGAAAGGTGGATTGAGAGGGTGGCTATGGCTGCGAGCTTAGGCACCTTATGGTGGTGGAAGTTAAGGGAGGATGTGGAGACTATGGTGGTTATGGCTGAGACAAAGAAAGAGCAATTGATGGATGTGGGAATGGCTGACTTTGTTGGATGGTGGTTGTATTATGTGACTGTCACAATTGGGATGGTAAGGGTTGTTAAGGGTCTTATGTGGATGTGCATGATTTGTTTATGTACAAGAAGGCCAACAGAGATTTCCAGGGTGGAACCTTGTGGGAACGATGACAAGGTGTAAATTTGGTCAATTCTGTAATTGTATTTTTTTTTTTTCTTGTTGAGCTTCCCCCACTCATTTTTATCATTCTCTTATCTGGTCAGAGACATTACAATATTGCACCGTATACCTTTTCAAAATTGTAATAAACTTGCATTTAATATTGTATTGACAACATGTATAACGCATTATGATAATTACTTTTTTGACATATTAACTCAATTACCACAATTCTTTAATTCCAATATGTGTTCTTGAATGACATTATTATATCATAAATATGATATATGACTTGCAACAGGGCAATGTAATAATGTAAAAAATTGATATTGTGAAATTTAGAAGCCAGACTGAAATCTGAATGCTAGCAAGCTAATACTGATGAAGAAAATGTCTATCAAATATTATTTTTTTTCTACACTATTTTATACTTTCCTTGATTTAATAACAAGAAGGAGAAAGTGTGTATTGAGATGTGTTTTTTTAGTTTTATTATTCAAAAAAAAATAGTGTAAGGAATATGTAATGAAAGTGAGGCGTGAAAATTGAAACTCTACTGATTAATGATTATTGCATTACTCTCCAAAATCAAAATTACCACTTGAAACGGTATTGGAGTGCTTTGATGTATTCCAATAGAAACAGAGGTTGAATGTGAGCCAGTATTGTGAAAGATAGATGACAAGGACAATGGTCCGTGGCCCATAGTTTGTAAAAAGTGAAACGCTAGCCAAGCAGCAGTCCACCACAATGTGGCTCTGTTGGCTGAAAACCATTGGTGTCCTTCTGTTTAGGCCTTCGTTGCTGTTGTTGGTTTGCTGCTCGTCATAGACTCAGTCCATAGTCCATACTCTAGGCCCTGGGGTTAATCCCCATTATAAGTAGTATAGATAAGTTGGTCATTCTTGGTCAAATTCTGATATACTTGGAAACACATCCAAATTTTATCCTCTCCTGAAGAAATGATTAGAAATTTGTAACGTCTTAATTTAATTTTATAGATTTAATTTTAGTAAATTTCGAAACAGTTATACGTAATTATTACTTTAGTTATAGAGTTAATCTTATAGAAATAATTATTATTATTTAAATATGTATATATAAAATAGTTAAAGATATATTTTACATAATAAAGTACAGTCATAATAATATATACATCAAACAAGGGTGGATCCCTTAAAAGTCACAGTTAGTACATTCATATTTAATTTTAAGTAACATTTCTAAAAATAGTTAGCACATACTATCACATAAAGTTAAACTTACTTAAACCTAAATATGGTGTTAAAAAAACTTGAAATACGTAAAGTATTACATCTATACATATTTACAATCTACTAGTCAAATATTAATATTATTAGACAAACGTCTCTCAATGAGAAGGAGAAAACATAATCTCCTAACTTTAGCATGTATACTTGCTCAACACGAAAGTCGATTATGAATCTCAGAGTTGGCATTGTCTGAAATATCACGTCAAAAAGTGAAATATAACTCAGTAGAAGTAAAAAAATAATTACATTTTTAACTAATGATATTTCAACTGTCACATGTATGGAAAATGATTTTATTACTTTCATTTTTCTTTATTTTCCTATCAAGCTATAATCTAAAATTCATAAATCTTTCTTAATAAAAAAATATTAGCATTAGTATTAAACTATCATAAATTTAAAAGGAATTATGCGTTATTCCTGAAAATTCATAAAATAACTTTTCTCTTCTCCTTTTAATTCTTATACCATCATCTCAGGATATTAATCTCAAATAATTCATTCTTGATATCTCATATGCACGTCACATTATATGAACTCTAATTTACTCAGGGTGTCCCATAAAAATTTCTCCTTATGGCCATAAGCTCGTACACTTGGTCTTGGTACCATAGGGATATTTTTTTTTTATTTTCTTATGTTTTCTTCATTTTACAAAATCATTCTTTTGTCCACAAGATGTGGTAAGTAATCAAAGATTATACATGAAAAAAAATCTTCCTTTTTGCCATAACCGAGACTTTTCAAAATATGCATAATCAAAAAATAAATCAAATTATTAGCAAGCTTAAAACAATTTCACTATTATCTTTTAAACAGAAAAATAAGAGCAGCCAAGATAATGTCAAATAGAAAATAAAAGGAGCCAAAAAATAATATGAGCACAAAATAATGAGAGAAGAAAAATAATAAGAGCAGAAACATTAATCTCAGTTCCAAACATCAAAAGAAAATAATAATATAAATTACTTATTTTAACCCATTTTTTCGAAATTAAAAGTGCATTAAAAGGATAATTTCGTTAACTCTTCTGAGACTTATCAGTGTATTTAAATATCCCTAGAGTCAAGTTCTAGCTTTGGTGCAAAGCATATTATAGTAAAAAAAAAGTACTTAAACAATAATTTATATTACACTTGGGAGATTCCGAAGAATACTGATAATCAGGAAAAAGAAAAGAGTAATAGTCCAACAAAATATAAAAACTTGGTCCAGCACATTTCAAAATGTCATCACGGAATATCAACAACTTAACTTGGTCAAGAACACATTCAAGATATCAAATAATAAAAAAAAAAGATTATTAGTAAACAAGAAATCCCCCCCCCCCAATACATCCAGATTTTTTTTTTCCAATCAAACTCATATTCTATGTCAAACCTGAAAATAGAAGAAAAGAGAGGAGGATAAGATAAAGGTTGGAAAGGAAATTTTCAAGAACCGTTTCAGAGAAAATTTCAAGATTATAACAATGAAGGAAAAAAAAAAGAAAAAAGAAAGGTTTTTCCATCCCTTTACCTATTGTGAAAGACCAAACGAGGGAGAGAAGAAATTTTTTCTACAGAACAAAGTTGGTTTTCGTAGCTTCCCTAAGTTTGCTTTTTATAGAACTTCAATCACTACAGAACTTTTGTCAAGTACCGTAATTTCTACAGAACAAAGTGTGTCTCTGTAGATATTTTAAGAGAAAGTTGTAGAACCTTTACGTGCTCTTTATGATTTTCAATAGCCATATCTCATCAAATTTACTTATCTTATCTTTTCATATTTTTATTTTTATTTTTTTTAATTACATGCTCCCTAATCAAAATTTCTTTCCAATTCCAACTCTTTACATAAGCTCTTTTCGTAAAAAAAAAAATTTCTCACATGCTCCTAATCTAATCTTATCTATTGTCACGTCATTTCCCTTTTTTTTTTTTAAGTTTCTAACGTTACTTCTTCTTCTTCTTTTATTATTATTATTATTATTATTATTATTATTATTATTTTAGTAATACATAAATATTACTTCATTATAATGTTACTTCCTAACATAACATATTATTTTAATATAAAATATTTATTTTCTTACTTAATATTTTATTTTTAAAATATTTTACATAGATATTTTTATGTACCCATTATTATGTTTATTATTATTTTTTAGGGATGTTACAAAATTGACCTTGGGTTAAAGGATTGAAATTTTTGTATAAAAAAAAAGGATTGAAATTTAATTTTTGCTGCTACTGTTGACTTGTTTATCATTATCTCTTATCCTAGCGTGTCATTTGTTTAAAAATTATCGTTATTTAAATATTTTTTTAAATTTCTATAATGGGACATCAAATTATTATAATGCCTATCGATATCTCTTATCCTAGCGTATCATTTTACATATATATAAATAATAATGGTTTTGCTCCCTGCTAGATGTTATGTAAGTAATTGCCAAAATTGTTGAAGTAACATGATGTTGCTATTGGACTAACTAGCACAAAAGAGGAATATTGTTGCTCTGGTTGGGAATGTAATCTTAGTATTTAAATAGGTTAACATGTATCTGTATGGAATGTGATGTATCGCTTATGCTAGCCTTTTTATTTTGGAGCTTTTATCTCTGATGCTTTTGCTCTATTCTGTTGTTGATGCGGGATTCATGCATATAGTTACTGTTGTGTGCGGCGTAGTTTTTCCAATTGTTAAATCATTTGTACAAGCTCCTTAAAATTTTGATGGGTCTCCCCTGGCCTTAGCATCTGTTCTTACAGCTAGTATTTACAATAACAATGAATCCGCAAGTTGGTTCCAATATTTCTTCTCCTCTTTGTCCTCTCAACGAATTCTCTATCTGATGTTTTAAAACTAGTTAGCACGGGCATTTTTTTAGGTTCTTTAATCTTCTAGTCTTTTTATTTATTTATTTATTTATAGGTTTTAATCTTGTAGTTTATGGTAGTGAATGGTATGATAATTTATATTCTTGAATAGCTTTGACTTGAATTTAGAAATTTAGAATTGCACCGCAAAAATCTATCTCAAAATATAATGACATGCTGTAAATTCTGCATAATATTAAACTGATACTTTGGCTTCCAACTTAATGAAATATTCAATCAAACAAATGAAGGAATAGATCCCAAGGTTTCTTTTCTCTCCTCCATTTTCAAAGCGAACCTTTGATTGATACTGTTAGTTTTCAGTATTTTGATCCTACATATGAGAATTGTGAGACAAAAGTCCCGCATAATATGTTAACAGACAAAGAAGGAGTAAAGCATTATTGTTATTCAAATATTTCACCAAAAAGCTAGCTTGCATTCATCAAGGTTTTGCACAAAGCCGGTCATCCAAATTTAATTTTTAATACTTTTTTTTAACCGTAGTAATAATTTTAGTATATTATTATCTGTTTTAGCATATTCCTCATATTTATTTGCAGATAAATTTATAAAGTCTTGTATATAAAAAAAAAAAAATTGCTGATAAAGTCAATTTGGTGTTGTTGGACTCTCCTGTTTTCTTGGCAGCAGCCAATGCATCATCTTTATTTAAATCCCTCCTTCATTTTATTGAACCGTCTAATCACCCTGGGCTGAACTTCTTAAGAAAACCTATGAGATATTTTACTATAGGTGTTACCTTCATGGCTTGTTTGGATCTTTACCAGTGTTTCCACAACGACAAGCTTATAAATAATTAAATACTAATCTGTAGTGCTTATGACAGACCTTAACCAGAAGCCATTGTCTTTGTTTAATCAAAATATCGGACCTTTTATAATTACTGGCTGACGACTGCAATGAAAATATCGAAAACATCATCATCGAAGTTGCGTTATTGCTTACATGTTCCGTGTCACATTTTTATATTTCGTGATGGTAAGTTTCTTCAAGCATTTATACGTTTAAATATTTGTTTTCCACCTTGAATGATGATAATGCATACACTCTCCTCGATGTTTATCTAGATAAGCACATTTTCTTGAGTGTAAATTGCTGAAATCTTTAGATTTTCTGTTGTAATCCTACATGCGGATTGACCATTTTTCATCCACAGCATTAAATTTCAATGCAATCCAGGGGGGTTATGGCTCTATACAAGAGGAGTTTAAGTTCTAAGTGAAACACAGTTTCTCTGGAATGGAGTTACTAGGAGAGATTAATCCTCTATCTACTGAGAATGGAAAAGGAGCCAATTTGTTTGAAGATCAAGATCAGCAGCAGCATCAAGAACTAAAAGTTGATAACTTGATCTTAGAAGAGGTCAACTTTGATTCTGATCTGCAAGCTACACAACCATTTCAAGAAACTACAGGTCTAAAGAATCAGGTAGTGGCAAGTTCAGAACTTGTTCAATACAATAAGCAGGTGCCACCATCTTTAGCATCCTTGGAGCTCCTGAGAAATTACGGAAGCAGGTTCAAGAGGCTACGTGGGCAAAGTATAAGCAACAACAACTTAAGCAATATTGAAGCTTCTTCGGATCACCAGAAGTTGTCAGCAGAAGAAATAATAAGAGTGGCAGGAGCAAGGTATGTCCAATACTCAGCCCACTGGAATGATAGTTTTTGCATCCCTATGCACCCATTTGGATTGGATCTTGGGGGTTTGTCTGAGGAAGAAAATAGAGAAGTTGAACTTGCTCAGTTTCTGCTTACTGCAGCTGAGAGGGTAAGCTGCCAACAATTTGAACGTGCCAGCAGGTTACTTCTCCATTGTCAATGGAACTCATCAGCCACTGGAAACCCTGTTCAAAGAGTTATCTTTCATTTCGCTCAAGCACTTAGCAAGAGGATAGACAAACAAACAGGAAGGGTACTGACACTTGAGGGGTCTGAGAAAAACGAAGAAAGGGAATTACTTCAGAAGATGGATACTAGAATGTCCCTTACATGCCATCAAAAAATTCCTTTCAATCAAATAATGCAATTCACTGGTATACAAGCTATAGTGGAACATGTTGCATCTGAGACCAAAATCCATTTGATAGATCTTGACATAAGAAGTGGGGTGCAATGCACAGCTTTGATGCAAGCACTGGCAGAGCGCCAGGATTGCACAGTAGAGCTTCTGAAGATAACTGCCATTGAACTTATTACATGCAAAACCAAGATAGAAGAGACTGGCAAAAGGTTAACGAGTTTTGCTGAATCCTTGAACTTGCCCTTTTTATATATGGCAGTTTTCGTCACAGACTTGGCAGAAATCAAGGAAGATCACTTTGAAATTGAAGAGGATGAAGCTGTGGCTGTGTACTCTGCATATTTTCTGAGGAACATGATATCAAGGCCTGATTGCATGGAAAACCTGATGCAGGTTATAAGAAACATCAAACCATCTATAATGATAGTCCTTGAAACAGAATCAAACCATAATTCTCCCTCCTTTGTGAATCGCTTCATTGAAGCATTGTTCTTCTACTCAGCATTTTTCGATTGCCTTGAAACCTGCATAAAAGAGGAGAATGAGTGCAGAATGACAGTAGAAGCAATATTATCTGAAGGGATAAGAAACATTGTTGCTATGGAAGGCAGAGAGAGGACAGTTAGGAATGTGAAGATAGATGTTTGGAGAAGGTTCTTTGCAAGATACCGGATGGTGGAAACCGGATTTAGTGAGTCATCTCTGTACCAAGCTAACTTGGTGGCCAACGAGTTTGCTTCTGGGAAATTCTGCACTATAGACAAGAATGGCAAGTGTCTAATAGTTGGATGGAAGGGGGCCCCAATGCATTCAATCTCAGCTTGGAGGTTTCTTTGACAGAATTATATATTGAATTTGAGAGAGACTAGATAGAGAGAGATCTTCATCCATTTGTAAAATACAATGCTAAGTTCCCTTCAAATACCCCTTTGATTGATGGCTTGTTTGATTCATGAATTCTGTGGATTTTATAACATGCTTGTCCCAATTTGCATGTTGATCTTAATTCAGATTTTCCCTGTTCTCTACTTGCAACTAGTATTTTGATTGCTTAAGGTTAAGGGAGTCCTTTAACGCCTTAGGTAATTAGATTTCCCTGTTTAGTGTTTACCATCCATCACCCTCATAGTCCATCCCAAACAACATGATTCAAAGCAAGAATTGAGCTTTTTGGGCTAAAATTTGAAACATGAATGTGCTCATATGTTCAATACTTATCTGTGTTCAGCTTTATTTCAATTTGTGGACCAAAAAAGGCTTTATTTCAATTGGGAGCGCTTAACCATTTTTGAATGTGCGTACACTTCTTAGGTCAGTGTTGTACATTGGACAATTTATACTAGAAATTGCAGCATCCTCTAGCTGATAGTTAGGGTTTGATGTTTGAAATCTTGCGCGACAGATTGGGAGAACTGGAGCAAATTGAAACCCATAATTTGTTGTGAAAAGTGTTATATTTTTAAAAGAATAAAATAAAAGTCTCACATTGATTGGAAGTAAGACTTTAGAAGAGTTTATATATTCACTTATGTTTTAGAATTGGTAAGAAATAAATTAGGTGGTGAGTTTGTGTGTTCAAAATGGGTTAAAAGTTTGTGGCTCCCTTGTGTGTGATATCATGAGGTTTAAAATTTTTTCTCAAATATTTAATTTATTTATTTTTAGCTTACTTGAAAATGAGTTTTTTTGAAGAGGTTAAAATTGATTTGGTCTTATCTACGTATTTGCCTCGATCTTCCAACGTTTAGATTTGTTTCTAACGAGCATATTCGTGTTCCAACGTGCAAAATCTATTTTCCAACAGACAAATTCGTTTTTCAATGTTATTCTGCTGACATATATATTTTTTAACATTCTTTTATGCTAACGGTTCTTTTTTGTTTTCTATAAATATCGTACACTTAATTCAGTTTTACACATAATGTTTTCACTTTCTCTTCTTTGCTGTTTTTCTCTCTTCATATTCTCTACTGGGTTAATTCTTGTTCTAAATCACTTGTAGTTCTTGGAACCCTGTCAAACAGGAAGAGCTTGTTGTACCTTGAGAGATTTTCGTTTATACCGAAATAATCTTTGAGGGCAGTGCTTCGCACGCTACAAGCTTCATGATTTTGCTATCTCATTTCATTGTAGGTTACGATCGTCAACAATCTCAAGGATTATGGAACCGCAACATGTCACCCCCTCAGCCAACAACAACTCTGACAACACTACCACGCAAACCCCTCTTCCAGTTGTTGCCGCAGTCACCTATGTCAAGCTTTTCCCTGATGTCTCCAAAATTAAGATGTTCGGAGGCTAAAACTTTAAAAGGTGGTTGGAATGCGTCTACTATGTTCTTGACATGCACAACGTCACTAATGCTTTGGTAAGAAATAAATTAGGTGGTGGACTTGTTTGCTCAAAATGGGTTGAAAACTTGTGGCTAGTGCAAATCATTGATTTGCCCCCTCTCCTGTGCGTGATATCATGAGGCTTGAATTTTTTTTTTCAAATATTTAATTTTTTTAGCTTACTTGAAAATGAGTTTTTTTGAAGAGGTTAAAATTGATTCGGTCTTATCTGTATATTTGACTCAGTCTTCTAACGTTCAAATTTGTTTCTCAATGTGCAAATTTGTTTCTAACAGGCATATTCGTTTTCCAACATGCAAAATATGTTTTCCAACAGACAACTTCGTTTTCCAACGTTATTCTGCTGACATACATATTTTCTAATGTTCTTTTATGCTAACAGATCTTTTCTGTTTTCTATAAATACCGTACACTTAATTTAGTTTTACACACAACGTTTTCACCTTCTCTTCTCTGTTGCTTTTCTCTCTTCATCTTCTCTACTAGGTTACATTTTTGTTCTAAATCTCTTGCAGTTCTTAGAACCCTGCCAAACAGGAAGAGCCTGTTGTACCGTGGAAGATTTTTGTTTATACTGAAATAATCTTTAAGGGCAGTGCTTCGCACGCTTCAGGCTTTATGATTTTGTTGTCTCATTTCATTACAAGTTACAGTCATCAACAATCTCAAGGATTATGGAACCGCAACACGTCACCCCCTCAACCAACAACGACTCTGACAACACTACCACGCAAACCCCTCCTCCAGTTGTTGCTGCAGTCACTTATGCAAGCCCTTCCCCGATGTCTCCAAAATCGAGATGTTCAGAGGCCAAAACTTCAAAAGGTGGCAGGAACGTGTCTACTATGTTCTTGACATGCACGGCGTCGCTAATGCTTTGGTAAGAAACAAATTAGGTGGTGGGCTTGCATGCTCAAAATAGGCTGAAAGCTTATGACTAGTGCAAATCATTGATTTTCTCCCTCCCTTGTGCATGATATCACGAGGCCTAAATTTTTTTGTCAAATATTTAATTTTTTTTAGCTTACCTGAAAATGAGTTTCTTGAAGAGGTTAAAACTGATTTGGTCTTATCTGTGTATTTGACTTGGTCTTCCAACGTTCAGATTTGTTTCTTAACTTGCAAATTTGTTTCTAATGGGCATATTTATTTTCTAATGTGCAAAATATGTTTTCCAACGAACAAATTCGTTTTCCCAAGTTATTCTGCTAACATACATATTTTCTAATGTTCTTTTATGCTAACGGTTCTTTTCTGTTTTCTATAAATACCGTACACTTAATTCAGTTTTACACACAACGTTTTCACCTTCTCTTCTCTGTTGCTTTTCTCTCTTCATCTTCTCTACTGGGTTACATTTTTGTTCTAAATCTCTTGCAGTTCTTAGAACCCTGTCAAACAGGAAGAGCCTATTGTACCATATGGGATTTTTGTGTATACCGAAATAATCCTTGAGGACAGTGCTTCGCATGCTTCTAGCTTCACGATTTTGTTGTCTCATTTCATTGCAGGTTACGGTCATCAACAATCTCAAGGATTATGGAACCGCAACACATCACCCCCTCAGCCAACAACGACTTTGACAACACTACCATGCAAACCCCTCCTCTAGTTGTTGCCGCAGTCACCTATGCCAAGCCCTTCCCTGATGTCTCCAAAATCGAGATGTTTGGAGGCCAAAACTTCAAAAGGTGGTAGGAACTTGTCTACTATGTTCTTAACATGCAAAGCGTCGCTAATGCTCTCACAAATCCAATGCCATACTCATCTGCTGACTAGAAAAAAATAAACAACTGGACTTATGCCAACAAGGCTTGTAGGCATACAATTTTTACCATATTATCTAACAAATTGTTTGTTGTCTATTGTTCATACAAGGAAACCAACAAAATTTGAGAATATATGCTTATCAAATACACCGCTGAGGATGTTGGGAAACAAAAGTTAGTCATTGGAAACTACAATAGGTGAGAGATGAGTGATGAAAATGGCATCAAGACTCAGATCAACGAATACCACAAGCTATTGGATGAATTGAAGGCCGAGAAGATCACACTACCTGATGAGTTCGTTGCAAGATTGCTCATTGAAAAATTATCTCAATCTTTGAAGGACTACAAGCAGAAACTCAAACACAAGAACAAACAGTTGTCTCTTGCCGATCTGATCGCCCACATCATCATTGAGGACACGAACAGGAAAGAGATAAAAGCTGCAAGAGCAAAATCATGGGCTTCAAGGGCAAACATGGTACAAGTCAATAAGAAAAGGCACGACAATAAACTCAACAAAAGGTCTGATTACAATAAACCTAACTATGTGTCAATAGTGAATAATCCCACTTTCAAAAATAGTGGAGGAAATTGTTATGTTTGTGGCAAGTTAGGTCATCGAGCGGCTCAATGCAGATATAGGAAGAGAAATAACAATCCTTTTAAGCCAAACACAAATTTGGTTGAAGGAGATGATATAATTGCTGCAATCATTTCTCAAGTCTTGTTGATGGCCAATGTGAATGATTGGGTGGTAGACTCTGGGGCCACCAGACATATTTATGTAAATAGAAATATGTTTGCCTCCTACAATTCTGTAGGGAATTGAGAAGAATGTATTTATCTTGATGAATCCCGAACTGTTGAAGTTCTTAGAAAATGAAAAGTTCTTCTCAAGCTTATATCTGGGAAGACCCTAGCTCTCAACGAAATACTTCATGTACTTAGCATAAGGGCAAATTTAATTTCTGTGGCCTTACTAGGAAAGGTTAGGGTTAAAGTGTCTTTTGAGTCTAACAAAATTGTGATGACAAAAAATAATGTGTTTGTGAGAAAAAGTTATCGTAATCAAGGACTGTTTGTACTCAATGTTTCAAATTAATGAAAATATATCTTCTTCTGCGTATTTAATTGACTCTATGGATATGTGGCATGCTAGATTAGGACATGTAAGTGTTTCTTATATTAAAAAAATGTAATATCTTGGATTAATTCTGGTCTTAATGATACATGCTTAAATAAATATGAAATATATGTGGAATAAAAAATAACTAAAAAATCATGTTTATCCGTAGAAAGAAATATTGAACTTCTTGAATCAATTCATTCTTATTTATGAGACTTAAAACAAACTATGATTAGAGGTGATAAAAAATATTATATGACATTTATTGATGATTTTTCTAGGTACCTCAAGGTATATTTACTTAGAAATAAAGATGAGGAGTTTGACATGTTTCTAGTATATAAAGCAGAGGTAGAAAATTAATTAAATAAAAGAATTAAAAAGTTAGATCAGATAGAGGTGGTAAATACATTTTATTTAACGAATTTTGTGAAAAAGAAGGAATAATTCATGAAATTACACTCAATTACTCACATCAATCCAATGGAGTAGCTGAAAGAAAAAATAAGACTTTAAAAGAAATGATGAATGTCTTATTAATCAGTTCTAATGCACCTGATAACCTTTGAGGTGAAGCCTTATTAACTGCATGTCACTTACAAAATAGGATTCACTATAAAAAAATAGGTAAAACATCATATGAGTTATGGAAGGGTTATAAGCCTAACTTGAAATATTTAAAAGTGTAGGGGTATTTGGCTAAAGTAATGCTACCTGAAGCTAAAAAGAGGAAAATAAGCTTTAAGACTTTAAATTGTATGTTTATTAGGTATGCTGATCATAGTGTTGTATATAGATTTTTAGTTTTAAAAAGTGATGTGCTTGATTGCAAGTCTATAATTGAGACAAAAAATATTGAATTTTTTTGAACATGTTTTTCCCTTAAAATTAGAAAATATTTCTGAAGCTCCAGAACAAAATTTATCTAATAATTTATATGCGGATTTGAGAAGAAGTAAAAGACAAAGAAAAGAAACTTCTTTTGAAAATGATTTTTACACATATCTTATTGATGATGACCCTTTAACTGTTTCTGAAACTTTTTCTTCACTTGTTGCACCTTTTTGGAAAGAAGCCATTAAATCTGAAATTGATTCAATAACAAAAAACAATACTTGGGTTTTAGTATATTTACCTCCTGAAGCAAAACCAATTGGTTGCAAATGGATTTTTAAAAAGAAATATAACCTCGACAGATCAATTGAAAAATATAAAGTTAGATTAGTAGCAAAAGGTTTTACTTAAAACAAAATATGGACTTTTTTGATACTTTTGCTCCTGTAACCAGAATTTCTTTTACTCGAGTTTTGATTACTTTAGCCTCTACATATAATTTGGTTATTCACTAAATGGATGTTAAAACAACTCTATTAAACGGTGATTTAGAAGAAGAAATTTATATTATACAACCTGAGGGGTGTGTAGTTCCTGGACAAGAAAATAAAGCATGTAAACTTCTCAAATCTTTATATAGTCTAAAACAAGCACCTAAACAGTGGCATGAAAAGTTTGATCAAACTTTAATTAGTGATGGTTTTTCTTTTGTTGAAGTTGATAAATGTGTATATACAAAATTAGTAAATGGTGAATGTGTGACTATTTGTCTATATGTGGATGACAATCTTATTTTAAGTACTACCCATGATATAGTGCATCAAACAAAATGTTTTCTTGCATCTAAATTTGACATGAAAGATATGAATGAAGTTAGTGTAATTTTGGGTGATAAAGTCGTAAGAAAGTGTGATAGTATAATACTATCATAAGAACATTATGTTGAGAAACTTCTAAAATTTGGACTTTTTGATGTCAAACCCGTAAGTACCCCTTATGATGCTAACACTTAGTTAAAGAAAAACAAAGGTGATTTTGTTGCCTAGTCTCAGTATGCACAGATTATTGGGGGTTTATTGCATTTGATGAATTTTACTCAACCTGACATAGCATATGTTGTATGCAGATTGAGTAGATATATGCACAATTCCAATAATGATCATTGGGTCGCTTTGGCTAGACTAATGAAATATTTGAGAGGTACTATACACTATGGTATTGTTTATGGTAGATTTCTCAATGTATTAGAAGGATACAATGATGCTAACTGGATTTCAGATTTAGATGAGATTAAATCCACTAGTGGCTATGTGTTCACCTTTGGTGGGGGTGCGGTGACTTGGAAGTCAGCCAAACAAACAATAATTGCAAAATCCACCATGGAGTCAAAGTTTATTACTCTGGAGAAGGCTGGTAATGAGGCCAAGTGGTTGAGAAATTTCTTAGAAATCCATTGGGAATAAAACTAACCCTTTATGTGTCTGTGCATTGTGACAACAAAGTAGCAATATTTATTGCAAATAATAAAACCTTTAATGGTAAGAACATGCACATTAGGTTGAGACATGAGGTGATAAAACAACTGCTGAAAGATGGAATTATATCCGTCGATTATGTGAAGTCAGAAGTGAACTTGACCGATCCTCTGACTAAGCCTTTAGGAAGAAACTTAATAAATATCACATCGAGGCGAATGAGACTTAAGCCAATTTGAAACTAATAGTGATGGTAACCCAAATTTTATGAGTGGAGATCCCATGAAAAAGTTCATATGGGTAATAACAAGTCACTTGTTAGTACTTATAGCACTTTGTTTGTCCTTTCTTATGGTGTAAGAAGCATGAGAAGTGTTAGATTGCATTTATTGTGAGGATAGTTAAATGCTTTTAATGAATTTCATATCTCTTACGGGTAGTATATAAAGTACAATATACACTTGATGAAATCACCTATATGAGTGTGGAGTGGGGCAGCTCCTATGAGATAATAACATAGTCTCTAGAGCACTCATGAACAATCAGGCATGTGCATAGCCAAAAAGTGCAAAATGACATTAACAACAAGAGATAAGTGAAGGTATAAATGTGATCAAGTGGGATTCTAATTTACATGAAAAATGTTTTGGTTCATAGAAGTTTAAACTTCACCAATTACATTGTAAGTTGAAGTCTTATTTATCTAGGTCTGGTTCATAGTATAGAAGACACCAGATTCAAAATATTTGCACATATGATGTAACCCAGAATATTTTTTTTTAATTATTGATTTTATTTATTTTATTTTCATATTCTTTTGAAATATGTGGGGAATTATTGTGAAAAATGTTATATTTTCAAAAGAATAAAAGCGTCACATTGGTTGGAAGTAAGACTTTAGAAGAATTTATATATTAACTTGTTTTTTGAGCTTGATAAGAAACAAATTAGGTGGTAGGCTCGAGCGCACAGAAATAAGCTGAAAGCTCGTGGCAAGTTCAAATCATCGATGTGCCCCCCTTGCGCGTGATATCATGAGGCTCAAATCTTTTTGTCAAATATTTAATTATTTTTTTAGCTTACCTTAAAATGAGTTTTTTGAAGAGGTTAAAACTGATTTGGTCTTATCTGCATATTTTATTTAATTAATTTTTTTAGCTTACCTGAAAATGAGTTTTTTGAAAAGGTTAAAACTGATTTGGTCTTATATGCGTATTTGACTCGGTCTTTCAACGTTCAAATTTGTTTCTCAACGTGTAAATTTGTTTCTAATGAGCATATTTGTTTTCCAACATGCAGAATCTATTTTCCAACAGATAAATTCTTTTTCCAAAGCTATTTTGCTAACGTACATATTTTCTAACGTTCTTTTATGCTAACAACTCTTTTCTGTTTTCTATAAATACCGTACACTTAATTCAAGTTTACACACAACGTTTTCACCTTCTCTTCTTTGCTGCTTTTTTCTCTTCAATTTCTCTACTGGGTTACATTCTTGTTCTAATTTCTTACAGTTCTTGGATCCCTGTCAAACAGGAAGAGTCTGTTGTATCCTGAGAAATTTTCGTTTATACCGAAATAATCATTAAGGACAATGCTTTGCACACTTAAGGCTTCACGATTTTGCTATCTCATTTCATTGCAGGTTACTGTCGTCGACATAATTACATAGTTAAATACACTCACACAGTTTGATTTTAGTATGTGAAATTCATCATCAAATATTGATGGTGCTATTAGGGAAATGCACTTTTATATACCTAATTGAAGCATCTGATCATCGAAATAAGGTGACCGCCCACTTCAGAAAGCACCAATCTATGTATCCCCGAAGGACCACCGCCAGACGCGCCATCACATGCGCGCAACCTTCTCTGCTCGTGAAACCCATGCACCGCCGGCCGACCAACAACAACATCCACCCACCATTACTCCACATTTGATTTCACCAAAGCAAGTGAACCTTAAAGGATTTTCCATGATCTAACGTCCTAACCTAACTCAAAGTACTGAGAAAAAAATCTAAACCACTTCGCATTAAAATTATATCAGTGACTTGTTAGCAAAATAGCATAATTGATAAGCTACTGGGATTTGACTTAGATCATAGATTTAAATTTCACTGTCATCATTATATATATATAAAAAATAACAGATGATTTTAAAAAGAATAAAGATCATTCTTACATCCCTTTTAGGGGTGTAGGTACTATTCACACATTTTTCAAGAGATGTGATTGAGTAAGAAAAGTGATAAGAAAAAGTATGTATAACGAATGGTATTAGATAAAGTGTGAAAAAATATGTATGCACTGTTTGATATAAGAATATAAAAATTATTTTAAAAATAAAAAAGCACTGTTATACGTTACGAAAACTGTTTTAGATCCACGAATGACTTGACATTTTTTTAATCATCCATTTCTCTACCAGGTATTTGAAATACCAAACAAGAAGAAAGATAGAATTCAAAAGGATATTTGATTAAACCAATTCGTGTGCGTTTATACGAAACTTATTCGTAGTAAATAAAAATTGGGAGGAAACCAGGCTGGATGTGGCCATGTTTTTAGGAATAATAGTTGTATTTGAATTTTGGGTTTTGTTAAAAATCTTGTGTTGGCACACTCTTCTTAGCTAAGTGTGCTATTTATATAGGTATGTCTTTAGCTTGGAAAAAAGTTATTCCATATCTCTAGATTGAGTTAGATAATGTTTGTGCAATCAAATTCATTGTGGAGGACTGCGTAGCTCTCCATTCCTATGGGGGGCTGGTTAGAAGAATCATAAACTTTATGGCTAAGTCATGGAGACTTCGGGTCATTCATGGTTATCGTGACGGAAATAGACTTGTGGACTTCTTTGCTAATTTCTCTCGTTCTTGCAGCTGGAGGGCTTCATGTGCTTGATCACCCTTCTCTAGGGTGTGGTAGGATCTTGTTAGATGATCTTAGGAGGTATCTATGTTGAGAAGTGTTGTGATCTAAATAATTTGCCCCTCCTGCTACAAAAAAAAACATTAAATAAAAATTTAAATAACAAAATCAACGCAATTTACCATGTGTAACAAGTATTTCTCAAGGAGGTTTTATGCTCCAATACCTTTTTGGTGAATGCTAAATGACTTCTAAAAATGTATTTGGAATGTAAAAAAATAAAAAATGATTTGATTTATAAATTAAATTTAATTAAATATTGTATTTAGAATATTAAAAAATAAGAAATGATTTGATTTTTAAATTTTCATAGATTTCATTCTTTTTGTTTTATAAATTTTATTAAATTTAATATGATTTATTAAGATTTGATTAGATTTGAAATAAATAGATTATTTTACCTTTAATAACATCTAACCACTTCTTATAAAAGTTAAAATGTAAAATCATAAAATAAAATAAAATCAATTCTCATTTTAATAAATTCCAAATACAAAATTTGATTTCTAAATTAATTCAATTTTTTTTTTTAAGTTCTAAACATAAAATTTAATTTTTAAATTAAATCAAATCAAATCATTTTCTATTTTTATTCATTCCAAGCACAATCTAATTGAATTCTATAATTTCCAACATGTTGTGTATGAAATAAAATTATGGAATTTTTTTGGTCAACAATAATGAAGTGATTTTCAAAGCAAGAAGAGGTAATACGTTGCAGACTTATAGTTCTACATCTGTAAAGTAGGGCAATAGTAACTCCAGCCATCGTTATTTCATCAGAAGCTCTTACACATAATTAGTTATTTAATTATATTTTTTATTATTGTTTTTAAATTAATTTTTAAAATTTTTATTTAAATTTTATTTGTTTGTTTACATTTAATAAAATTTAATTTTTAAGTAAAATTGAAATATGTAACAAAAATAGATATTAAAAGCGAAACTTCATGTTTCTGTAATGGTAACTTGTTTTTGTTTGATTTTGTACTTTAAAATTAATTCTTTTTTGCTATTAAATGTAATTCTTATTATAATTAGTTCTTGTAAATAATCATAACTAACAGAAAAATTTCTCATTACTTTTCACATTTGTTGTCTACAAGAAGAGCTGCATCATCGGCCCTCATTCCTGTTTGGCCCAGAGGGGAAAGGATAGGCCCTCTATAACTCTGTCCCTACCTTAGAAATGACAATTCGGCCAGGCCTAAAATGGGTCGGGTAATTTAATGATTTACAGAATTTTGATTAAGAATAAATGCTTGACTTTGGGGCGGAGTTGTGCATAGAGTGTCATGCGGCCCGCTCCAACCTATATATATATATATATATATATATATATATATATATATATATATATATATATATATATATATATATATAAATATATAATTTATTATTTAATATTTATTAAAATAAAAAAATAATATAATATTTATGAAATTATTTATGTAATTATGTTAAAAACATGAAAGGTCATATTTAATTGATTCGAGAAGTGTTTTACAAGTACTCATTCATAATTTAATATGAAAAGTATTTGATCAATAAAAAAATCTAGATAGTACAAATACAAATACATCATATAAGAATATAAATCAATTAACTTAAGGTAAAATGGTAGAATATTATTAATAATTTAACAATAAAGTGTTTTGATTACTAGAAAAATATAAATGGTATAAATCATGTAACTCATTTCTCTAAATTCACTTGAGAAATAATGCTATAAGTGGTTTAAAAAAAATACTTAAGTTTATAAGAATCTAAATGGTATAAATATAAATACTTTTTATAATATAACTTAGTTAACTTGAGGTATAATAGTAGAATCCTAATAATGATTTAATACGAAATGCTTTAACTAATTCTTATTAGGAAATATAAATGGTACAAGTACAAAAGCATCTCACAATAAATTCATTTCACTAACTCAATTCACTTGAGATGGATGCTATAATGACTTAATAAGAAAATAATAAATTATTGAAAATGGTATAAATATAAATTCCTATTAGATTAGATATTATAAATGACTTAATTTAATATGAAATACTGAAATTATTTTAAAAATATAAATATAAATGATAGAAATATGAATGTCTATTAGTATATAATTTACTTAACTTGAGGTAGAATAATAAAATTCTATTAAGTGATTTAACAAGAAATTGCTTTGATCACTAAGATATATAGATCATACAAGTATAAATGTTAATAATATATAAAAAATAATGTCAATGACCATTAAGAAATAATATTTAATTCAAATAGAAAAAATAAGTTAAAATTATTGAAAATAATTATTAAAAAATGAGTGATTATCATTTATGTAATACCCACGTAATGACTGTTATTAATCATTCTAAAATGAGTGATAACCATTCATATAATATTTACCTAGTGACTGGTGTTGATTAATTAAAGATGAGTAATAGTAGTTAACAACAAATTTCGTATATCAAATGTGAATTTCATTATTAATACGAACTTGAGAGTGGTTATAATTTTTCTCACTTTTTTTGTAAGAAAATAAAACTAAAGAATGTCAAAAAGCAATTCTTAAAAAAAATAAGGAATATAAATATAAATTTATTAAGGTTTATTAGAATATTACTTAGTTAACTTAAGGAATAGTGGTAGAATCTTGTTAATATATAATTAAAAAATTGTTTCATGAGATGCTACAAAATATAATGAATTGTGGTTGATTTCTTTAATTTATTTTAAATATAAATAATATACAATAAAGTTGACTTAATTGTATGGAACTTAATAATTTTCAATTTAATTTCTACTAATATTATTTTGATAATAAAAATCATCACTATTTAAAAAAAAATTGTTCATAATTAAAATTAAATAACTAAAATGGCCAATTTATAATACTCGATATTTTGAACAATACAAGTATTTAGATTTGAACCTAGACTTGATAATAACTTAACTAATAATCAAGTTGGAATTGAGTCAACTTGATGTTAGACAAAATTTATAAATTTAAATATTACACATAATTAAGTTATAAAAATTTTAAAAAAAAAATTAAATTAAAGATATATTTGACAATATATATTTTAAAATAAATAATATTAATATAAAAATATTATCATATGTTAATAAAAACTATTATATTATGTAAAAATTATTAATTTAAATGAAAAAATTTTATTATTTATAATTAATTATAAAAAATATAAATTTTAAAATAATTGATGATATGAATTAAAATAACTTGAAACATAATCCAAACTCGTCTCGATAAACTTTGGGTTTAATAATGCGGATGGGTGTAAGATCCCTACCTATATAATAATAGTAATAAACGAGTGATTCCTTGGCGCCTCTCATTGTCTCAAACCACGGCAGCCTTATGCTGTTTCTTCTCTCCATCCTCCACGATTCCACATACCACCTCGGCAATCTTGCAATCAGTACTAACATGACAGATTTGCATTAATGTGAATAAATTATTCATGATACACACAATGAGTGACTTATTCTTTACTGTGCATAATAAAGAAGGCAATAATTTAAGCAATCAAACAACCACGCCAACAAGTAATTCTCAAATTTCATGGATGAAATAATCATAAATTTAAATTGCAGTTCAACTAAATTAACCACAAAGCTTTCATTAAATTATTCTTTTTTCATATCTAACCTGCGTAAAATCACGAACTAAAATGAAACCTTTAGATTAAATAATGACGAGCATGGCTAGATAACAAATAATTGTAACCATCATACCATAATATTGGAAGTTACTTTTTTTTTCACTATTTTACCTCAACCTAATTATATGTGCAGGTGCGCGTAACAGGGAAACATACCATATGGTGTTCAATCTGAGTGATAAAATGAAAAAACTTTGTACAAATCCTTCAATTTGTTTTGGTTTACTAAAGCAAGCGTACACAAAAGTTGCAATATACTTAAGTTATTTTTAATATATCAGTGATGCAAGTAAGTTAGCATATAAGTGTGTCTAATTGAATAATAGATTTAAAAGCTATGCACCTATGCTATATCCAGCTAGAGAAAAAGAATTTTCCTTCTTGTAGTTAACCTATCTTACTCTAACACCACAGAATGAAATTAAGGTTTAAGAAAATGATCTTATGGAATTCAGTAACCTATCTTACACCTCGGCACAACCCTAACTACCAATTGAAATTCAAGATCTACAAAGCTAGTATGACAAATGGAATTAACAATGTATATCTTAGGTAACTGGTCCATGTCTGATCTTATATCCAAAATGTAAGACAGACTACATTTTACCTAATATTGAGGGCTGAGTTAAGATCCATGTCACGGCAATAACCTATGCCAAGACGATAATGGTTTCAAATATAAGTCTATCATTTTTTGTTGCCAACAAAAGGAGATAAAAAATTTATTGTGCCATTTATCATCATCTAATTTATTTTCAATTATTTAACATCACATATATTGCAGTGAGCATAAACAAAGACCATGAAATTTGCAACACAGCCCCTATCAAAACTTTGTAGCCTTTAGCATGCATCCAGATAAAACAAATTATGGGACCAAGACCCAAAATTATGGAATCAACATCATTTATTATATCGAAAAAGGGATATCTAATTATTGGACACATAAATGGTTTGTTTGTACTTGAGTCTGGATCTTTGCATTCAATTTTTAGTTTAAGTGGCTACTAAGTTACAATTAAAATTACTTTGTTGGTGACTTAATTTTCTTATATAACTTCTTTTTATTATTTTATTGTTTTATCAGTCATTACTGTCAATAGGGGTAGAAACAGGTCAGGTCAGATTAGACTTTTCCTTAAATATGTCTGACTTGTATCCCAATTATAAAGTCTGAGTATGGCCTGTGAGCTTGTAATAGGCCAATTTTTAAGACTTGGCATGACCTTTTTAAAAGTCTAGTCTAACTTGAAAGCCTATTTAAAAGCCTACTTTGTAATGAGACTTTTAAATAGACTAACAGGTCTACCTTTAAATAGGTTAACAAATCTTTACATAGACTAAAAGACTTACCTTTAAATATGTCAGCATGTCTTTACATAAGCTAATGAACCTACTTTTAAATAGGTTAACATGCCTGTACATAGGCTAACAGACCTAAACCTTGAAATAAGTCAATGGGCCTATTCAAGATCAATAAGCTTTTGTTATAACTTAATACTCACCTTTTAATTTTATAGATAATCACTACTTTCTTATTCTAATCTTTAGTCAATGTGAGACTTGGAGATATACTAAGTTGTAAAATTTTGTAACTTGGTATATCTCCAAGTCCTACATTGACCAAAGACCAGAGTAAAAAAGTAGTGAAAGATCTATAAAAGTAGAGGTGAATGTTAATTTATTATTTTCATTCTAATAAATATATTTCATTAAATATATTGATAAATATGTTATTTCTATTCTAATTTATTAACTTAGGTTTTAGTTACTAATTTTTATTAAAATCTAATTAAAATTATATTAATATATTATAATAAATTTATGGTTATAATTATAATTTATAATTATTATAATAATGTATATTATATCATATTATATATAGTTAAATAGTAGACTGACTTACTAGACTTAACAGATTTATTAAATGGCTTGAGGCCTAGTCTTTTTAATTAAACAAACTTTTAAAAAATTATTATCCTAACTTGTTTAATAAATAGGTCAGTCAGTCTCGACGTGTTAGTGACCAGATATGTCGTATAAACTCCTAACTGACAACTACTTTTATTTCTCACCCTTACTTGTCAGATGCACTTATGTCTATCCACTTGCCTTCATGTGATCTCAGTTGAAGCCCTCTTATTTCATCTTGATATAAGATAGTAATACAGCTCATATCAGTATACATCCCAAGCCCCTCAACTTGATCTTCTAAACTTTCTGGAGCAGAGTAATTGTTTATCCTCAAATAACCATGGCACTTTTTGAATTTAGAATCATAAAACAACTTCTCCAAGGCATTCCCGCATTCCCTAAGCCCATCAACACAAGCTTCAAAAAATTTTCTGACAAATCTGTCATCTTGCTACAATATTCTTGCAGTGTCTCACTATTGACAACATAAAAATACATCATATGCCTCTCCACTTCCCAGTTGGTTGGTTTTATGCTTACCTACTTAACAATATTGAATATTGTTGTTGATTGTGGTGTTGAATTCTCAGACAAGCATAGTTTTTAATTTAGAAGGGGGTCCTGGGATACTTATGAAGGCCCTTGCTGTTTTTGCTCAAATTAACCTTACACAGGTTTGTTGTCTTCTTAGAGTCAGTTGTTATGTTTTTTATGGAAGTTATATTTGAAAGTATGCTTTTTAAACGTTCCTGATCGTAAGATTTGTTTGTTTTTCCAACAGATTATTGTACGTCCTTTGCAGGAGCAACATCTACGAGATAACAACAATGTCAAGTACAATTACTGAAAGCCATAGCTACAGTTCTTTTTCTGAACTCTAATGCTTGCATCTTTTAACTTAATTAGTTCAAATCATCACTAGTATTATATATACCAAAATGTTATATTGGTAATTATTGTTGTGTTGATCATAGTTTATATCTTATACAGGTACTATGATTGTCATTTTTTGGTTGATTGTAAAGCTTCAATGGCTAATTAGAATGCACAAAATGCCCTAAAGCTTCTAGAGACATGCTTTAATTTAATCTTATGAAGCATATTGAAAGGATTGTCTGTGAGTAGACCCTCTAAAACCAATACACTTCATAGGAGTTTGCTACATCAGTGCGAGTGCTAGGGAGTTACCCTGTGGACACTAGCATGACGCGTAAATAATGACCAAAAGAGGTGAGCACCATTATCTGAATAATTTTCCTGGTGATTAGTTTAGCAAGTTTATTGAATTTGATTGCCCTCCAGTTTTAAAACTGTGTAACTAATAACTTGATAGTTATTATAAATTGCATGGAGCTTTATCCATCATTGAACTAGTAAATGTGAGATAGCTGCCATACATTTGATCCAAGCCATTTTTTAATACTAAATTTGGTGGGGACAACTAATCCTTCGTTGTTTTTAAAGTGTCAAGCATAAATTTTATGAACTTTCCCAGATTGGTTTTCTTGTTTATAAGTTTAAAGACAAGTCATTCCTTGTCCTAGGAATCCCTGTTGTTTCAGCACCCGTGTGCCAATTATTCTTGGTTCAGTAAGGACTCTGCGCTCCTCCCATGTCCCCTTTTCCGAGACAGAAAGAAAAAAAAAATAGAAAAAAAAGGAGAAAAACACATCCAATGTAAATAATATGGCTTTGCTCCCTACTATATGCTACATGTAATTGCCAAAATTGTTGAAGTAACATGATGTTGCTATTGGACTAACTAGCACAAAAGAGGAATATTGTTGCTCTGGTTGGGAATGTAATCTGAGTATTTAAATAAGTTAACATGTATCTGTATGGAATGTGATATATCGCTTATGCTAGCCTTTTTATTTTCGAGCTTTTATCTCTGACGCTTTTGCTCTATGTTGTTGTTGATGTAGGACTCATGCATATAGTTGTGTGTGGCGTAGTTCTTCCAATTATTAAATCATGTTGGTTTATCCTCATGCATATAGTTACTATTGTTGATGCAGGACTCTGGATTTTATAACATGCTTGTCCCAATTTGTTGATCTCAATTCAGATTTTTCTTGTTCTCTGCTTGCAATTAGTATTTTGATTGCTTAAGGCTATGGGAGTCCTTCAACGCCTTAGGTAGTTTCATTGACAATTTATATAACAGACTTGAAACTTTACCTTCACCCTCACAGTCTAGTCCTTATCTTATTTGAACGTGCCTACACTTTTTAGATCAGTGTTGTACTTTAACGGAGTATTTTCCTAGACAATTTATACTAGAAATTGCATCATCCTCTCATTGATAGTTAGAGTTTGAAGCTTGAACTCTTGCGTGACAGATTGGGAGAACTGGAACAAATTGAACCCATAATTACATAGTCATATACACTTACGCAGTGCGATTTTAGTACGTGAAATTAATCATCAAATATTGATGGGTGCTATTAGGGGAATGCTCTGTTATGTAGCTAATTGAATTTTTAATTTCATAATCAACATTCTGCGTATAAAACAAAATAATGAAAATTATTTTGAAAGTGAGAAGAGGTAATACATTGTAGGCCAAAGTGGTGAATAAATCTGCGCTTTACAACTACAAACTTGCAGCTCTTCATGGAAACTGTAAAAGTGAGGCAATAGTAACCATAGGTTTTTCCATTTTTTTTTCATAGATAATGGATCTAAAAACCTTACAAATTTTAACTATTAATTAACTTACATACATCAACACAAACACATTTACTTAAGAACACATAAACTAATACCAACACATTACACCTGGGAAGAGGATGAGTGAAGGCGGGAGTTGATGCCTTGCAATCACTTTAAGCATTGTTATTTCATCAAAAACTATTAGGCATAATCAATTATCTATTTACGATATTTATTTATTCACTTATTATTTTTAATTTTTAATTGTAATAATGTTAAATTTCTTTTTAAAATATTTTTATCTAAATTTTATTTAGTTGTTTAGATTTAATGAAATGAAATTTATAATTAAAATTGAAAATATTTAATGAAAAAGGTCAATAGATATTAAAAAGCGAAACTTCATGTTTATAAAATAATAACTTGTTTGTTTTAGATTTGAAGAATGTTATTAATACACTTTTTATATAAGAAATTTTTGTGTACTTTAAGAGTAGTACTCTATTTCAGTAAAAAATGTGACATGTAAGATTATATAATTATACAAACCATTAAATTGAAATTTAAATATTTTTAAATCAGAACTGAATAATTTTAAATTTGCTTAGAGCAATATTCTAAAAATATTTTAGGATTTTCCCTTTTATTCACACTCTCTTTAACACTTTCTCTACTATAGGCCACGTTACATTCTCTTTTTTATAGTGAGACTTTGTAATCGGTTGTAAAGTGTTAAAAAAACCATGAAAAATTTTCTTTCAGTCTATTGTAACTGACCCATCTAGCACTATAGCTACGAATAAGCTTCTGGCAAACTGACCCAGTCCATCTCCATGTCCATTAACTGCCCTCCACAGCTTCTGGGAAGACTCTGGAGTTAGCTTATTAACCATATCTCCTGCAACATACTCTTCTTCTCCCAATTTATCTTCCCTTCTCTTATATACTAAGCCCAACTTATTCCACAACCTGCCCCACTTGTGCAACTTTTCAATTCCTTTTGATTAACCCCAGTTGCAACATCACAAGCATCATCAGAAAGAGACCTTATTACACAACTAGATTGAACATCATCTGAAGATTTCAAATTTGCATCCCTCAAATCTTCCTCAACCTCCACACTCATCAAACCAACACTGCCATTACCATTACCATCGTCGTCACCATCGTCTTCCCCATACTTCTCCTCCTCTCGCTCCCTGATTTCAAAACTCAGGTTCCTAAATCAACCTTGAGCTTCCGATTTGGACCATTGTTCACGTCTTCATCGAGGTTGAAGAGCTCGCATTGTGTGCTTTGTGCCGAGTGGACTGCGTAGGACCTACAACGGGGCTCAGGGACGGCAAGGTCGGACTAAGGAGGCTTGGCATTGTCGGAGCAAGATTTTGCGTGGTGGAGCTCTGTTGTGGGGCAGAAATCTGTGGCGGGGTAATCATTGGTGTGGAGGAGGATTTTTTTTTTTTAATAAAATAGTACAGTGATGTAAACTTGTTTAATCGGTAAATAAGTCTCAGACTTTTTACTTTTTAGAGTATTTTACGTAGACGTGTAAAAATGGAATAGGGTGAAGTTTATGTGAGAGGAAAAATTGATAAAGGTCCAAAGAACCTAGATTAAAGTCAATAAAATAAATAGGATTAGGAATTTGAATAAAATATTGAAAGATTTTGACTTTTATATATGGGCATCTAATAACTATGTCAACCCAAGAATGGATTAGATTAATAACACATTTTTAATACTATATAAAAAGCTAAATAAATTAGATTAGACTAATAAAATACTAACTTAAAATTTATATGGATTTTTAGAATAGATTATTTCCAATTACCAAACTCAAATTAGCTGACCCAACTAAAGTTTGACACCCCTAATTTTACGACCTATTAATAAAATAAATATTAAAAAGAAAGTGTAAAAGAATGTGTTTGGTAACGTTTCTCAATTTGATTTTGTACTTAAAATCATTTCTTAGTATAATCAATTCTTGCAAATAATAATAAACAATTCTCATTATTTCCCGCATTTGTTGTCTACAAGAGGTGCATCGCCAGCTCTCTTTCCTCGTTGGCTAGAGGGGATAGACCATCTATAATTGCCTAGGCGTTATGCCGAACTAAGGTGGAAATACGTCAGACTTTTTTTTGTTAAGGACATAATCTGTTTCAGATTTGAATTAGTCTAACATGTTTATTAAATAAATTAAGTTAAGATTTTTTTAAAAATTTATTTAACTTTTAGAGTTATATATTGGCCTATTAGAATTATATTATTAAATTAGAATATAATATTATACATGACCTATTAAATAGGTCAAGTTATATTATTGAATTAAAAAGTATATATTAACCTATTAGAGTTATATTATTGAATTATAATATTATATTTTAATATAATAATTTAAAAATTATAAATTTGTTAGCTTATTTAAAGGTCTATGTTAGTTGACCTATTTTAAGACTTAAACATGTTATATGTAAAGATTTGTTTGTCTATTTAAATGTAGGCATATTAGTTTATGTAAAAGTTTGTTAACCTATTTAAACATAGGTCTGTTAACTTATTTAAATATCTTATTATAAAGAAAACCTTTAAATAGGTTTTCGGGCCAATTAAGTTTTATCAGCCTATTTCAGGCTCACAAGCCAGACTCATGTCTTATAATTAGGATACAAGTCATGCCTATTTAAAACAAAGTCTGACCTAATCTGACCTATTTCTACCCTAATGCCCAAAAAACCAACTTTCACATGACTTTCCTAGAATGGATAAAAATGCTTGACTTGATTTTTTTTATACTATCAAACACATGATAAGATCTCATAATATTAGCTTATATTATCATATCTTTCTTATACAATGCACTAAATGCAACTTTAAAAGCATGCTTGTGTGGTTGTATTACTTCTAAGCAATGTTTTTAAAATTAGTTAAACTGTTGAATCGATGAAGTGAACGATTTATGTTTCAATCGGTTCAACCGGTTTAACTGATAGTTAAACTGCTACTATTATAACTATATAAGTTATTTTTTCCTATTTTGAAAAAAATGTTCAAAATTTTAAATTAAAAAGCGGCCAGTTCAATCGATTGGTTCATTGGGTTTCATTGATTTTCTTGATTTTTTTTATTGCTTTTTGGTTGTTCAACTGTTCATCCAATTTTTTTTTTGTTGAATTAGAACCGGTGAGGTGACTAGTTCATAGTTCAACTAGTCTAACGGGTTTAGTTAAACTAGTTTTAAAAACACTGCTTCTAAGGACTAGGAGTTGCTAGCTAGCCATAACTACTTTTATACAGCCACAAAAATGTGCTTACATGACTAGGGAAATATTATATTCACGTACTTCTTTATACTTCTTTTATGATTGGTTCTTTTTTCTTAATTTTCTTTAAGGTATTTTCATATTCTTTGAGTGTAAGATTAATTTTTTCATATATGAGCGATACGATTAGATCGACTCATAAGTGGTGATTTAAAGACTCAAACCTTTACTTTCCCTTAAAAATGTTGTTTTGTTTACCTATGTGCTCCAACTCCTTAGGGGCATGATTAGTTGTCTTTAATTTATGCAGAACTACATTAATATTTTTGTACCCGTATTTTATAATTTAACAAATTAAAAAAACGTGTGACTATATCAACATATTGGATCAATTTCCAGATAAAAAAAAAATCTTGGATCAAATTATGATTAGTATTTCTTTATCAAGGTGTGCCATAATAACTTAGTTGGAGTAAATAGCCATTTTGGTTCTTGACAGATTTGCTACTGATCATTTTAGTCGCTGATAGAAGAAAATGTCATTTGTGGTCCCTGACAGTTGGATCTGTCTATCACATCAGTCCAGATGTCAAGTTGGGTCCATTTGAGTTAACAGAATTGATGATGTGGCATGTTAAGTGCCTATGTGGCACTTTGTGGATGCTGACGTGGCTACTGGTGGAGTGGGAGCTTGAAAAGATGCTACAAATTCGGTCAAAATGGTCCCCAAATCCCTAATCCCTCAAATGACCTCTATTTCCTCCCCCCCAATTCTTAAACCCTGATTAAACCATAATTAAACATGTTTAAACCCAATGCTACATAACTAATTTCCCATTTTTTCCCTATTCCCTGGTGAGACGACATCATTTAGCAAGGTAGAAGGGAATAACTTATCCACCTACACCATTTTTCCCTCCAACTTCCACCCTCCCTTTCCATTCCTCATAGATTATGCTGCAAATCTAACACCGCACAACAACTGTTTCTTCAAATCGAAACCCCATTTTGTGAGTTGACGTGGAATCATATTTTGTGGTCATGTGCATTTCAAGCGAAGGAATCCGTTTTGCAGAGGTAAGTGCAGAACCCAACCCATTGTGTTTTCTAGGTTTTTATAGAAGAAAGTTGAATACATTAAATTAAACTAAGGTTTTGTGGTCCCTATCTATCCTTTGTTGCCTTTTTTGTTGAATAAATTATATTTTGTGCTCAATGTTGTATGGTGTTGTGTATATAATATTCATAATGATAGTAATGTGTGTATTATGTGTGGTCCCGAAGAGTAAGAATGAGTATGAATAATTATATTTTATTAGTGTTGAGTAGTGTGTGGTCCCTGGTGTTTAGTAAAGTATGGTGACTTTGTTGATTTATGTAGATGGATCTATTATTCAATCTTATATTGCATCATAGAGGACATTTAGTAAGATGGGTAAATGATAGACTTGATTATGCAAGTGGTGAGATTGATGTATGGGAAAGTATTGATCTTGACCTCATGACCATTTTTATGATTAAGGACTTCATGAAACTGCATAGATACAGGGGGTATAAGAAGTGTTATTGGCATGTGGTTAAGGAAGACCTTGAAGAGGGGGTTAAGGTATCTTGAACTTGATGTTGATATCTTGGACATGACTATCATTGCAAAGCATAATGATTATGAGATGCACCTATATTTTGAGCATGATGTGAATATGCCTAAGATAATTTCATTGGACATGACTGAGAAGTGTTATTGGCATATGGCTGAGAAAGACATTGAAGAGCGGGTTAAAGTATCTTGAACTTGATGTTGATATATTGGACATGACTATCATTGCAAAGCATAATGATTATGAGATGCACCTATATTTTGAGCATGATGTGGATGTGTCTGAGATAATTTCGCTGGACTCAATTAATGAGGACATAAGTGAGAAGGAAAGAGATGCAAAACCAATCCCACAACCCTTACCCCAACCTGATGCATAACTAATTCCACAACCTTTCCCACAACCTGATGTTGAACCAATCCCATACTTTGATGTAGAACCAATCTCACAACCTGATGCAAAACCAATCCTAGAACCAATCTCACAACATGTTGTTGAACTAAATGCACAACCTATTGCACAATCAAACCCCTATCTTGACATACTGGCAGAGGAAGAACATGGATCATAACTTCAGTCCGCACCTGCGTATGATGCTAACCATGGTGGGCAATATGAGGACTCATATTCTGATGATTATGAAAATGTTGAAGACAGTCCTTACAAACTTACACCATTTGAATCTAATGATGATGAAGAAGAAGAAATACTAAGAAAAAGGACTAAAGGCAAAGATAAAATGCAAAAGAAGAGAAGTTGCAAAGGTAAAGAGAAGACAAGTTGCAAAAGAAAAGGAAAAGGCAAAGCCAAATATGAGTAAGCAAAGGCAAAGAGAAGATTCAAGTGATGAAGAGTCATATGAACCCCCTCCACCACCATTTGAAGGCAACACATCAGTACCACCACATCAAGGTCATCCTCTCACTAATGATCAAAATAATGACCAAGAAGAGGCCATCCATGGTTACTAATCCAAAGAACTACATTCACCAATCTCTACAAATGATGAGGTGTCTAATGTTAGAAGAAGACCAGTGTACCCTTAGTTTGTTGATGATGATGGTTTTAGACATATCGACTTGGAGCTGAGTATGGAGTTTGCTATATTATATAAGTTCAAAGTAAGGGTAAAAGATTATGACATCTATCTCAATAAAGAGGTGAAGTTCGTCAAGAATGACAAGACAAAGTGCAGGATAAAATATGCTAATCCAACTTGTAAATGATAAATTTATTGTGCATACAACACTGCTACAAAGAGTTATCAGATCAAGACCTTCTACATTAACCACACTTGTAGCAAGGTTTTCAAAAATAAGGTGGCTGATAGGGAGTGGGTGTCTGAGAAGTTGCAAGATAAACTTAAATCCCAACCAACCATTACCCACAAGGAAGCTTTTGATTACATGAATACATAATTTAATGTCATTCTAGATGACACCAAAATATATAGAAGCTTAAAGAAGGCTAGACAAATAGTTGAGGGTAGTAAAAAAGAACAACATACTACTGTCATGAGTTGTTCAGGAGTAACTCTAACTCAACTGTGCATATGGATACCATCCTTGTCCCGATTCCTAATTCCCTACCTCAATTTAAAAGACTATATATATGCCTGATATATGTAAAAAAGGATTCAAGGTAGAGTGCAGGTTAATGATAGGTCTTGATGGTTGTTTCATAAAAGGGTACTATGAAGGGTAATTATTGTCTGCCTATGGACAAGATGCCAACATGTGTTACCCAAGTGGCTTCAGTACTCAAGAGGGGGGTGAATTGAGTAATTAAAAAACTTTCGCAAAGGCTTAAACAAATAAACGTTGCTGAATTTAAATATTAAAGGACGTGAAAGAGATTAAAAAAAGAAGAACAATTAATAATTAAATTGCAGGAATTAATAAATAAAGTGCATAAAGATAAGAGATTAAGGGAAGAAAAGCAAACACGATATTTATCCTGATTCGACCACCAACCACTTGTGGCCTACGTCCCGCCTGCATTTTGGGATCCCAAAACACGCTTCGAGATTTTTTACTATTCAAGACAAGCTTAAAATAGGTGCTTGCAACCTTTACACAACAGGGATACCTCACCCCCTTTAAAGGATACCTCACCTTCTTTACAACAAGGGATACCTCACCCTTTTACTTGAGGGATACCTTGATCCATCGAGGAGTAGATAATCACGATCGTTATATATTAACTCTTTTACCTCACCCTCACAAATTCACTAAGGGATACCTTACCATTTTACAAAAGCAGAAAATAGATGAAATAGAAAACTCTTACAAAGAGTAAATGATACAACTTGAAGCACTATAGAGCTCTTTAAGGATATCTCAAGATTTTGGCGAAGAGAGCACAGAAAATATGAGAAAATAGTGAATCACGTTTTTGGCACAAGCAAAAATAGTTCAAGTGGTTAGGCGACCTTCAGAAGAGACCCAAGGTTTCTATTTATAGAGCATTTGAGAAAAAAAGTTGTTTGAGATCATTGAATGTATATTAAATTTGAAATATATCCGTTAGTTTTTAAACCAGGATTCCTGTGGTATTCGAACATCAGAGGTATTCGAATACCTCTGTTTTAAAAGCTTTGTAAAAATGGTTTAGAAGGATGTTATTCGAATACCTCTAAATGGTATTCGAATACCTCTGTTGAAAAACAGTTTTTAACACTTTTAAATGCTTTCAAAAACCATGATTTGAATTTTGGGATATTTAATTTAAAACCATTTTCATCTTTTCATGCAAAAACAATGAGATATCCAGAAAGGCTCCGTACATAAGATCCTAAGTCCTAAAGCTATTCTTAAAAGTCTTAGACTTGGTCTTGCCATCATCTTCATTATGTTTGTTATCATCAAAGCCATTATCTATGATAACTAGCCAATTACAACATGCATATACTATTGTTGACATTGCGAACAAGGCCAATTGGAAATGGTTCTTAACATTACTACATGAAGATCTTGGAAATTACATGAAGCATGGATGAAACTTTGTTTTAGACATGCAAAAGGTAAACAAACATACTTGTAGCCACTTGCCAAGGACTAATATGACTGATTGTGTACAAAGATCATGGACTAATCTAAATTATTTATATCATAGTCAGTCACTAATATGACTAACATATGTTGGATGTCTAAATATTTTTACAGCATTTTATACTAGCATTGCAAGAGGTCATGCATGGTGCCCATCACAAATTCTGTGTGATGCACTTATGAAGGAATTTCACAAAGAGGTGGAAGGATAAGGATGTCAGAGACCTTTTATGGGAATGTGTAAGAGTCATGACCTCTGTGCAATTTGACATAGCTATGACTAGGCTGAATAACATTAATGATAAAACATTGGCCTACTTGAATAAAATACCACCTATAGCATAGAGTAGGTCATATTTCAGTTAATGGCCTAAGGTAGATAATCTATGTAATAACAACTGTGAGGTCTTCAATGCAAAGATAATGAAATATAGAGGAAAGCCTATAGTAACAATGGTTGAGGAGATCAGATGCTACATCATGAGGACTATGACGTCAATCAAAAGGTAACATGACAATTACACTGGTCCTACATCTCATGAGTAGTAGAGCATAGTAGAGAATGAGAAAATTCTGAGAAACAAATGAATCCCATAGTGGTCAAGTGATCTTGAAGATATGAGGTTTGAGGTTCAGAAGTGACAAAAAAGAGTTTATGCTAATTTACATGAATATATATGCACTTGTAGATTTTGATAATTAACTGAGATTCTATGCATGCATGTTATTGCAGTAATAACATACAAGAACCACAAGCTTAAAGATTATGTCAACGCATGGTTGACAATGAGCTATTTTAGGGCCACATATCAACATTTCTTACAACCTACTCAAGGAATAGACTACTGGGAGCACACTCCTTATATTGGACCAACTCCATCACCAATGAAGAGGTCAGTAGGAAGGCCAAAAAAATAAAGGAGGAAAAATGGAAAAGAAGCTCCTATGAATCCCTACAAGATGAAGAGAGCCTTTGATGATATCAAGTGCTCCAGATGTGGTGATGTGTGTGACACTCGGGGCCAACGAGGGCAGGGAGTGGTCGCCGGTGCAAAAAGATGAAGCACAGACAAGGAACGGCTCCTGACAGGCTTCTAGGTGAATGGATACATGAATAAACTGAATACACACCAGAATAAGAGGGATTCAGAGACTGTGTAGGTATGAGACTGTATAGTTGATGATGACTTAAAGGAATTGATTAGCACTAACTATATCAACAAGATGCATCTTCTTTTTAGGAGCCAAGAACATAAGTATTCCATGGTTAAGCGTACTTGACTTAGAGCACTTGCGAGATGGGTGACCTCCTGGAAAGTTCCCTAGGATACGTGTGAGTGAGGACAAAGCACGCTGAAAAGACTCATGTTGATTTGTGGGGACATTCATCAATCCTGCAGACAGTTCCGGGACGTTACAAATGGCATCAGAGCGGGACCTCTCCCAATACGGTGTGGTTTGGGGACAAACCATACGGAAACTGGTGGGCATGTGACACTCGGGGCCGACGATGGCAGGGAGTGGTCGTCGGTGTAAAAAGATCAAGCACAGACAAGGAGTGGCTCCTGGTAGGCTTTTAGGCGAATGGACACATAAATGAACTGAATACATATCGAAATGAGAGGGATTTAGAAACTGTGCATGTATAAGATTGCATAGTTGGGGATGACTTAAATGAATTGATTAGTACCACCCATATCAACAAGATGCATCTTCTTTTCGGGAGCTAATAACATAAGTACTCTATGGTTAAGCGTGCTTGACTTGAAGCACTTGTGGGATGGGTGACCTCCTGGGAAGTTTTCTAGGATGCGTGTGAGTGAGGACAAAGTACACTGAAAAGACTCATGTTGATTTGTGGGGACACTCATCAATCCTGTAGGCAGTCTGGGGACGTTACAATGTGGGTGACAACTATAGGTCATGCAAACATGATGATTTGCTAGAACCAATGAGGAAGAAAAAGAAGACCAAAGCCAATGCAGATGCAAGGACAAAGGAGAACAATGATGCTCATAATAATGGTGATGACAACAATGTTGCAAGTGAGATGGATCTTTCACAATCACAACCACAAAGCCAAGATGCAGATCCATTAGTTGGTACTGCATGAACTTCATCAACAGCACAGGTTATTCACCCTAATATAACTTGTTACTTAGTTTTAGATTTCAGTGTTTTAAAACCTAACCAATTTTGTTTATTTGATGGAGGAACTTGATGATGTGCTTGTCATTCCTGCTGCAGTAAAGCCTCCACCTATTTGTCTAAGCTAAAATGCAGATCCATCAGTTAGTGCTACAAGAACCTCATCAATAGCACATGTTATTTACTCTTACATAACTTGTTACCTGGTTTTATATTTCAGTGTTTTAAACCTAACCAATTTCATTTATTTGATGCAAGAACTTTATGATATGTCTGTCATGCCTACTATTGTAAGGCCTCCACCTATGAGGCCTATTGCAGTCATCCAACCACCAATTATCTCCAACTGTGAGGCCTGTTACAGTTAGGCAACCAACTTCTAAGTCTTAACCTCTAACTGCAATGAGGCCACCACCTCATATGAACCATAATATAAGGTTTCAAGCTCCAAGTGCAAGCTCATCACCACTTGTTAGGCTAGCAAGTCCAATTGGTACTCCAACTCCAACTCTAAATCCATTTGTTAGTGAAGAGACCATGAAAGCAACAAGCAAAGGTATTACAAAGAGGTTTATGAGATTTATGTCAACTTTAGACTTTAGAAGACCAATATTACTAAACAAGCACTGAAGTGATAGTTGTTTAGTAGTATAGTTTTTTTTTAATGTTGTATATAGAATGATTGATATTTTTTGTGTTTATTGGTGTATTTTGGGGACATTGTAATTTTATTTTGTCAGGTTGATGCAAATGTCTACTTATGGAGATGAATGACAACTTTATTTATAGTTGTATTAGACAAGTTTTTTTGGGTTAGGATTAGGACTTTGTGTCCAATATACACCTATTGTACCACCAATGATAATTTATAAATTCTAAATATGGATGAATGAAACTTAACTTTATTTTGACATATTGTGGATCACTTTACTGCTTTATATTTTCACCTTTTTGTCATATTTTTCAATTGTTGTATTAATTGATAACAATAACAAATGTGGCAAACTTGATGTCATGACAAATTGGTAATGCATTAAAATTACATCATTATGTTACAGGTTCAAAATGACACTATTGTCATATTACAAAATAGGTTCATGCCATTAGAGTTACAAAATGACACCATATACATATTACATTTCACCATTCCACTGCCACTACTACATACACTACCAACACTACCCACTTATCTACTTCCAAGCTAAAACTACTACTATAGTAACCACCTAGACAAAGCTCAATACAATTGCACACATTTTCATTGTCCTTATTTCCTTCTCCAGCTTCACAACTTTCTTATTAAGCTTTAAAATCACAGTGACACCATTATCATTGTCAATTCTAGGTGCATAATGCTCATTAGCTTGATCAACCCAAAAGAAATATCTACATTCCAAGTTCTTGTACTACATTGCACACAAATTAGTCAAAAAAATTGAGGATAAGAATCAATTCAAATAAATGAACTGTTACCCACTCATCCCTAGAATGTTATCTTGTACAATAGACATGTGTAGTATGGTCTACCATGATTTCTAGCCATTTTTGAAGTCAAACGAACCACTCTAGTGCCACAGAAATACAACATTGTTTGAGGTACGTTGTTATGGAGAGCATTACCCACCCACCCTACACTACTACTCCAGTCCACTTCTGAGGAGCTTTCAGTTTTGGGATACCCCATTCAACCTTTCCAAGTCTTAACCACACACAAGTGGCGAACAACGAAGAAAAGAAAGCTGATGTCCCTCATTAATGGACAAAAGACAACACGATGAGGAATAGAACAAGCTCATAGATTGGGGGGAAATGGAGGTAATTTGGGGGATTAGGGATTTCAGGACCAATCTGACCAAATTTATAGTATCTTTTCTAGCTCCCACTCCACTATTGACCACGTCAGCATCCACTAAGTGCCACAAACGCACTTAACGCGCCACATCATCAATTCTGTTAACTCAAACAGACCCAACTTGACTTCTGGACCAACGTGATAGACAGATTTCAACTGTCAAGGACCACATATGACATCTTCTTTTGTTAGGGACTAAAATGACCGATGACAAATCTGACAGGGATTAAAGTGACTATTTACTCAACTTGATTGTCTCTTTATACGATGACAAAAAGTTAAGAATTGACAACCAATCGATAAAGGTTGGGACCTTTTCTCAGTTATCAAATCGAAGAATATGATATCCAAACTCAATTACATTATAATATGAAGTAGGTTATAAATACCATTATACGAGATACAAATATAATATGATACAAAATTGATGTGTAGATATGATAAATTCTAAAAATTATAAGACATGATATAATTAAGATAAATTATATAAAATTAATATAATATTAATATGAAAACACAAATTTTAAATTAGAATAAAAACATTAATGTTTCATAAGTTATCTTTAATCATTATAAATACAATAAATTATTATTATTATTTATTTAATCATTGTGATATCCTATTTGTATTAGTATAAAAATTTAAAAATAATTAAAAATATATAAGCTAATATTGTCTAAAATTATTTGAGAAATATTCGATATGATATATATTAAATATCAATACGACAATTATTTTGAGGTGTCGGTACATCATAGATTACAAGTATTAAAAGTCCTTATTTTCGTGTAAGATATATGTTTAATTTTTATACTAACATTTTTTTATTCAAATTATGTTCCTACGTACACGTCACAAACAATCCGAGAAAAAAAAAATACTGTAAGATATTTCACTCAAAAAATTAAAAAAGTACTCTTCATCCAGGAAAAAGTACTGTAAGACAGAAAATAAAAAATTAGTGCCAAATAAATATAAAAGGACACGTTGGGATTAATTGACATTAATATATGCCGTGATGTGTTTATTTTATAAACATTTTTTTTTATTAAAAGTATTTTTATAAAGTTGATCGTAAAAGTAGAATTGAGCAAATAATACATGATTACATTTTTCATAAAACTTCTATTTTTGTCTTTCACTAATTTGTTCATTTTTAAAAGTTTAGTTTTTTATAGACTATTTTTTTGTAATTTTAGTCCTTGACTAATGAAAATCTGTGTCAATTTAATCTCTTATAATATGAATTTGAGTTAAATTCTGATTGTGGAATGACTTAGTTGATGTATATTTCTATTTGTAAAGGACTAAATTACAAAAAATAATTTGTGAATAGTCAAATTAAAAATAAACACATTAAAATAAAGAAGTCTTTTTGTCTAATTTTTTTAGATAAATGATTGCATATATTATATTATACATTTTCCAATTCTCTAAGTTGGATTGTTAAACATTAACTTGTAAATCCCTAATCTTGACATAAAACACTTGGCTTTATGGTTATCAACTACCCAATTCGTCAATCAAATACAATTTAGACCAAATGAAGTGAAAAGTGAGTAAATTGCATAAAAGCAGAGAAATCAACAACACTAGCAATGTTTTTGAGAATTTAGATGAAAGCAAGAGTGATGGAAAAATGAATGGGTAAAAACATTAGGGATGATTTCACCTAACTTTCACTTGATTTCATTGAAAACATATCAATCTAATTTAAATTCATTAATTGATGGTGAGAATTCACTTAATTAGTTAAAATTCAATTCTTTGATAAATTAACTCTCTTTTAATTATTTTGATTAATCTAATTCCTTAGTCATTCCAAGCAATAAAAAGGATCAAACATAAAATTCTCAATCAACCCACATAAAAACAATATTTATTCTTAGATTATTGCTAAGTCATGACATTAACTTTAAGAAAGACATAGCATGAGAGAATTTCCCCATTTACAACATGTCCAACAAATCAATCTATGTGTGATCAAATTATAAAAGCATTAAGAGGAGATATCAATGTTCAATTAGACAGAAACAAACTTAGATTAAACATAGAATTCAGTTACATCAAGATTCAAGTTAGATTATATCTCCCCTTAGCAAGGAGAAATTTAGCTTCTAGAAATAAAGGAAAAAGGATAGAGGAAGAATAAACCTAAGAATTCATAGAGAAGATGAGGGAGATGGAATCCACTCCTTGGGCTTCACTTGAGTCCCCTAGGGTTAAAGTTCTCCAACTCTAAAAAATGGGTCATAAAATAAGAGAGAAAAGTGAAGAAGTCCCAAAAGAGTCATCTAAAATCTATTTATACTAATTAATTCGCGTGTCAAGACGCTGAAGCACGCATATGAGTGGCTTTTCCATGCATATGCATGGTCAACACACTTTTATCCAATAACCACCATGCATATGCGTGATGGCACCACACGTGTGTGGTCTTCATGTTTTTCCAGCAACCACCATGCATATCTGTGGCCTTCATATGTCTTCAACAACTTCTCCACGCCGTGGTAGTTCCATGCCTAGGTGTGCTTGCTTCAAAATCCATCTTCCAAAGCTTTTCTTGAATTCTCTCATGTTTAGTCTTTATTCCCTATCCTTCATAACTCTTCTCCAAAGTCTTTCTTATCCTCCAAAACCTACAAATTGACATTACTCTATAAGTTTTGGAAAAAAGGTGTCAAAATGAATACATAATCACATAAATTACCCTTAAACAAAGTAGAAATTAATTTGGAGTTAAATACCAATAAGATACATGTATTTAAGCACAATTTCTACTAAAACTAAAAAGAATTTAGACTTAACATCCACATATATTTATTCATTTAAGGCTAGAATAACTCCACAAAAGTGGAGTCATCACATTGATTGAATTAAAGAGAGAGGTCGATCTGTACATCTTATCATATGAATGTAATAAAAAACAAGGTGTTGATTTCTTAAAAAAAAATTAACATAGTGTTAATTTTATATGTCAATTTTTTTTATAATTTAAAAAACAATGAATATATAAACTAAATATTTGATGCTATATTTACTTAGCTATGTGCACGATCTTACATACGAAACGATCAAATGCATGTACAAACAGAATTTATTTATTTTTTGGTAAACTACAAACATTATTTTTTTAAAACAACAATTATTTAGTTGTCCAAATATATACTTGATATCACATAAGTCATTCATTTATGAATACATTAAATTAGTCTTCCAAAATTATATTGTACATCAAATTAGTATTTCAATGTTATATTTATACCGTTAAATTGGGTTTTAAAATAATATTAAATTAGTTATTAAAAGAAACTGATGGCATTAATTATTATTATAATATAAATATATTTATATTTTTTTATATGAAATATATTTATGTTTTTTATCTGAAACATATTTATATTTTTTAAAATAAATAAGATATATGGACAAATATTAATTACTAACTTTTAAAAGATACGGTATCTTAATGAAAATACCAAACCCCCCAAATTATATATTGAGGGATAAAAAACCAACTGTAGAGATTTGTAAATGCCTAAATGGTATTTTTTTTGGTATAAAATGCCTAAATGGTATGATAAAACCTCTACCTACAGCTACAAATAATTTGGTATGTTGTAATATGTTTTTTAATATTTGAATAAGAAATTATTAACACACTAAAGTATTTCCAGATAAAAATCATTTTTCTTAAAAATAATTCAATCATATAAATATATAATGATTAAAAAAATTTCTTTTTATGTAAGAATTATTATAATAAAAATATTTTTTTAAAAAAATAATACACAATTAAAATTATATTATAAAAAATTTACACCGAAACCAAATTTAAATTATATAGAAAAAATAAGGGTACGAGTATGAAGTTTTGTTTTTTTTTCGGATAAATGGATCCAGTCATGTTGCAAATGTTATTAACAAAACACTATGATGAAGAAAATATTGGCGTTTGAAAATATTTTGCAGATGTTTGTTTATAAAAAAAAAATTGCACATGTTACAATGAAAATATTGAAAAATGTTCATTTTTTACACTATTTTATATCAATTAATGATATATAAATTCAAAATTAATCATGTACAATAATTAATTAACAGGATAAAAATAGATTACTAATATATTATTATCCTTTTAATTAATTAATATACATAATTATTTATATTAACAGGATAAAAATAGATTACTAATATATTATTATCCTTTTAATTAATTAATATACATAATTATTTATAAATTTATATATCCTTAATTAGTATAAAAAATGGTGTAAATATTAAATATTGTGAAAAAGATTAAAACTATAGAACATATTAGGGTGGCCCCGCGAAGTCTGTAGAACGGGCAGGGAAGAGTAAATAGCGCATGAAACGACACCATAAATTACGCTGTGTTGGCGGTAGGCCATGTCACCCTCACCACCTTAACTCAAGCGTTACTTTGTTTCTCTCTCACTTTCTCTTCTCTTATTTGCTTTCTTTCTTACACACTATCACTCACATTATTTCACTCATTCTCTTCTAGTCTTCCTCTATTCCCATTCATTCCTCTACTTTGATCAAACTCTGCGCTGCGTATCCATGGTCTCCAAAACTTCCGACTCTGCCTCCAAACTTCGAGTCTGTTCCTCTCTCCACATCCTTTATTCTCTCACTTTCTTCAATTCAATAGTATTTCCTTTTCGTTTAAGTGCTTTAATTTGTTTTCTGTTTTTTTTTTTTCCTTTGGAATCGGTATCATAATGAAATGGTTTTAAATTACTGTTGCGATAAATTTCAAATAATCGCAGAAAAATGCAGCTATTGCGGTTGTGTTATGATTGTGGAGACATGCAATGTTGCGGTTGTGAACTGCAATTTAAAATCATTTTAACGACATTTCAGAATTTAACTCAGTTAATTGTGCAATATTTTGTATCTAATCGGATAGTGAAGCACTGTAATTTAACAACTCTCTGCTCCTTTATCTATTTGTAACGAATAGACTGAATAGTACAGCAATTGAGTTCAGGAGTAGGGCTTTTCGTTCACTTTAATCTTGAATTTCGCTCAGTGTTTGGTTGTTGATAATTCCTGTCAAAAACGACACTTAGTTTCCTTCCTGCATCCCATGAGAATTGAACTTTGCCTGCAACTTTTTTGCGTAGCCAAACATGATATCACAGAGGCAGATATCTTTTTTTTTTTATTTTTTTTTAAATGTAAATGTCTGGAGTTCTGTGTTTTGATTTTTAAAGCAATATCTGTAATTCTATACCGTATAATATTGACAGAAACAACATGGAGAGCCAGCAAAAGATGGTGTTGGAAGCTTGGCGAACAAGATAAATCAGTTGAAAAAGCAAATCCAGGTGGAGAGAATTGTATCCATTAAAGTAAGTTCCCAATTGGGTGGTTTGATTCTTGGAAAGGGTCCAGCTTTGTGTTGTTCTGTTTACTGTACAGTTAACTTCTTTGTTCTTTCACTGTTAATGGAGGGAAGTCACGTTGATTTGCTAGTAATATGTTTTACCATGTGCAAAGTTAACTTGATTTTGTAGAATTATTTGTTCAGTTCTTCTTCGAGATTTTTATGTGGAGAATTGGATAATCCCAAGGTTAAAAACAAATAGTAAAAATTAAAACATGCATATTGGCAATGAGGGTACCATAAGAGACCCTTCTATTTCCTTTTGCTTTTACATTGTGGTGAATTTCTGATTTGTTTGGTTATATGGGTGAGCAACCTGCGTATGTGCCTGCAGCTTTTCGTTTACTTTATTGGTGTTTTGGGGCACAGCTTTGTGATTGCTTATTTCTATTTGTTTTCCTCAGTTGCAAAATGCAAGGTTGTGAAGGCTTCTTTTTGTACACCTGGCTAGGTAGCTTGCTATTAATCTTAGTTTATGTTTCCACAGGAAAAAGTTCAGAGGAATGGGGAGAATCTACACTGTCAGGTTTCAGCGGTCATGTCTGCAATATCAAGTAGGGACTCATTGCAGATTGAGGAAAAAAGGACCAGTCATATGCTTTCTGCAAGAATTGACCATCCTTTATATAAGTTCAGTGATTTCTCTCAAGGTTCAGGAGACAAAGACCACATCAACCATCAAGATGTATCTGCAACAAGTATCAAGATACCATACATGGAAAGATTACCACCATATACATCTTGGATACATTTGGCCAGGTGCGTTTATGCCAAAGTGAAAATACATGCTTATTGAATTGTATTCCCTTTTTAATACAAACATTGATATCAAATCTTATTGATAAATCCATATGCAGATTGTATTATGTATTTTCTGCTTTTTTAATAACTTTCACTCAGAACAGAAATGAGAGAATGGCCGAAGATCAGTCAGTCGTTGGAAGAAGACGTATTTACTATGATCAACATGGAAGTGAAGCACTGATATGCAGTGACAGTGATGAAGAATTAACAGAATCTGAGCAAGTTAAACATGACTTTTCTGAGGGTGAAGACCGACTTTTATCGTAAGTTAAAATGGAGATGCTATACTTGCAAGTAGAAGTTCTATCTATATATTTGTGAAGAAAGATGAAATGACAACAACAACAACAACAATGGATCCTGATTGCAATCTATTTGGTTGGCAACTGGAATCCTTAATTAACATAATTAATTTCTTAGTAAGATAGATGCTTTGCTGGATCTCCAATGGCTTTCCTTGCTGCTGTTCAGAAAATAAGACTTGTATTATGGCCACACAAGATGTTTAATACCAAATTTAAACTCATTGTACATAATTTTTCTACTTTATTCAAATGTTTAAAGTTTCTCTTTTCTACAGCTACTGTCTTGACTCTTGAATTTACTAGGATGGCATTTGAGCAACATGGGTTAACTGAGGAGGTGTTGAATATTGTTAGCCAGTTTGTTGGGGGCACCAGTTCAGAAATTCAGGTAATCTATAAAAACTTGTGGACATGATTATATGTTTGATGGTTAATCCTAATTAATTATTGCAAAAATAAGTTGCGCCATGGAGATGTATTTTGAGCAGCCATTTTTATGTTTGAGATAATTGTTTTTTTCATCAAAACATGCAGGAGAGGTACAAAATTCTCAAGGAAAAGAACGTGGGGAGGATGGACCTGCATTCTGAAGATTCTGGAGGATATGAATCTCATATTGGCATATGCTTGGAGAAAAGCCTGAGTGCTGCTTTAGATTCTTTCGATAACCTTTTCTGTCGCCGGTGCATAGTACATACTAAAACATTATCCTTTTAACATTTTTTTTCATTGTCATGGTGTCTAATATAATATTAAACATCTTGTGTGTCTATGTTTTTCTGATTTCCTCCAGCAGCTGTTTGACTGTCCTCTGCACGGCTGTTCTCAACCTTTAATATATCCTGTAAGGAAAGTTGCTCCGTTTTCTTTCAATTTATAGGGTGTTTGGTTTGTTTCAGTTGATATGTTTTCACTAATAATTACAAAAATGCCACATTCTTTTCATTTTGTTTCCTGTTTTCAAGATTGTGTAAAGGAAATGGTGAAAACAACAAAAATTTGATTTTCACCATTTCCTTCACAAAATCTTGAAAATAAGAAATAGAATGAAAACAAGGTGGCATTTTTGTAATTATTAGTGAAAACATATTAACTAAAAATAAAACAGAAAACAAACCAAACACCCTCTTAATATGTTGTTCCGTTAGTAAGTTAATTTGATGGTTTGCTTCACAGCTGGAAAAGCTGTCAGCTTGGTCTGAACCTGAAGGTGACAGGAAACCATGCAGTGATCAGTGTCATCTTCAGGTATTGTCTTCTCCTTTGTCTGAGATTTTAAGTAATTTTTATATTTTGATGCAGGGGCCTGGGAAGAATATAGAACTTCTACTTGTTGTCAATTTCAAAATATACGAAAATGGACCTAGTGAAATTATTTTTGCCCTGCTGGTATTCTGTTTGGGACGTTTTCATTGCCTACGGGATCAATATACTAGAACAAATGGTGGCATCTCTATGTTAAGTGATTTGTTGCTTTCATTGGCAGTAATTCTCTAATAATACATGCTTTCCACTTAATTTATGATGAATGATTCTATGTATGTATATACTTACAAGAGCGACACCTCATCTATTTTGATTAAATGTATGATGGGAAAAATGTGCAAGACTGATCTCCATTTCATTTTCTTGCAGTTAACGGTTGTCAAAATTTTGTCTGAAGATTTAACTCCTGGTTTTCCGGATAAGAAAACTACAAAAATGGAAGAGGCAGATGGGATATTGGCACCCTCCAATGTGGAGGAGCTTGGTAATCAGAGTACTAAAGGTATCTTGCAGGAAGAAAGATGCAATTATGTGACAACAAAACCTTTTACAACAGAAATTGATTGTTGTGGAGATCTCAATTCAAATGTGCCTATCTCAGATAGTATGGGGAAACGGAAGGTAACAAATCAGTCAGACTCAGCACTGTGTGACTCAACATTGCCTCCTGATGATTCTCAGAATTATTGTAAAAAGCTGAAGAAAATCTCAGATGATATAGTTACTATTAGTGGTGATTATAACATGGACCTAAATTTGGATGTGTGTGATGAAGAAAAACACACAATTACTTCAAATAAATTAGTACTTTCTGGTAGCACTTGCCATGGTGAGCATGAAAAGCGTGTTGGGGATGGACAAAAAGATGCCACAAATGAGACAGAATTTAAGCAGTTGTCCAATTCAATGGAAGGGCAAGTTGATGAGATGCTAAATTTCTCGGATTGGAAACCTCTAGAGAAAGAATTGTATTTGAAGGGAGTAGAAATGTTTGGGAGAAACAGGTATGCAGCTTTCTGCTTTTTCACCTCACACTTGGAACACGTTAGGTACTTAGGTTGTTACTACGTCTCTCAGAAAAATTAGTATTATGTTGAGAAATGCTAGGATGGCATCAAATTTAGTTTAGAGTGTGTGTGTGTGGAGGCAACGGTTGGAGTTGTCACCATGTAACACGGAGGTCACATGTTCAAGCCGTGGAATCAGCCTCTTGCAAGTGCAAGGTAAGGCTGCCTAATATAGACCCACATAGAGGATTTGACACTTCCTTGGTGCTGGATCTCATGCATAGTAGGAGCTTTATATTACCAGGCTGCCCTTTAGTGTGTTTTTGGATTTGCTTTCTTGTTTTTCTAGTATGTGTTTTGTTGTTACCCTATGCAGTGGTGGATCCAGAAACCTTAAACAGTGGGAACAAACACAAACAAAAATAATATATTTTAATATTTTATATCAATATGATTTTAATCCAATAATATATATTATATATTTATGGTTGTAATGTTGCAGCGAAAGGCCCATTTAGAGAAAAATAATAGAGAAAATGACACCGAGATTTAACGTGGTTCAGCAATTTGCTTACGTCCACGACCAGAGAACAGTGAGAAAATTTTCACTATGTGATCAAAGAATTTACAATAGCCACTCAGAGTATCACTCATAACCCAAAACTCAATTACACCCAGATTCACTCTCTAAACTCTCTCTCAGAACCTCTCTATTTTATAAGAACTTTCCTTATTATGATACAAAGGAAATAAAGACTAGAGAAGTAGAGAATTTTAGGTGTATCTTGCAAATGAGAAGGGAAGGGTATTTATAGGAGAAGGAGGACTAAACATGTGGTCTTTAGAGATGTCAAGTGGCATAATTTTTAGCCATAAGTGTGGCTAAATTTGAGCCACACAATTTTCTCAAATTATGACCACACATTTCAAATCTCCACCTTGGCTGAAATTATGCATAGTATTTTTCTTCTAAACTGCTCCCCTTCATATCCCTTAGAGTTTCTGAACTCTAATTAAGTCCAGACAATGTCTGAACTTGGTTGTCGGAACTGGCTTCGTCATCATGTCTGTCGGGTTATCTGCCGTGGGTATCTTCTCAACTCTAACAATTCCTCTTTCCACGATATCTCTGATAAAGTGCATTCTGACGTCGATATGCTTAGTTCTTTCGTGATACATAGGATTCTTTGTCAGATGTATAGCACTTTGACTATCGCAGTAGATGGTTGTTTCTTCCAGTTGTATACCCAACTCTTCAATCAGTCCTCTCACCCAAATAGCTTCCTTTACACCTTTGTTGCGATGTACTCTGCTTGAGTTGTAGACAAAGCAACAATTGATTGTAGCGTTGCTTTCCAACTAATAGTACAACTGCACAGTGTAAAGACATACCCAGTGAGTGATCTTCGCTTATCTAGATCTCCGGCATAGTCTGAGTCAACGTATCCAGTGATCTTGCTCCCGACATCTTTGATTTTTTTATACACTAGGCCTATATCCGTGGTACCTTTCAGGTAGCGCAAAATCCACTTTACAGCTTTCCAGTGAACTTTACCAGGACTTGCCATATACCTGCTTACCACGCTTACTGCTTGTGCAATATCTGGTCTAGTGCATACCATGGCATACATGAGACTGCCAACTGCATTAGCATAAGGTACATCTAACATCTCCTTCTTTTCACCCTCAGTTTGTGGTGAAAAGGCTGCTGAAAGTTTGAAATGGGCCGCCAATGGAGTAGTGACAGGTTTAGCATTTTGCATGCCAAAACGTTCCAACACTTTCTCAATATACTTCTTTTGTGATAGAAAGAGCATTCCTGCTTTTCTATCCCTGTGAATCTCCATTCCCAGAATTTTCTTTGCAGCTCCTAAATCCTTCATTTCAAACTCGAGCTCAATTGAGCTTTCAAGTTTTTTATTTCGAGACATGTTCTTACAGTGCGATCAACATGTCATCAACGTCTTGGAGCAAATAGATGAATGACTCATCTGCAAGCTTCTTGTAGTAGACACAACTATCATGCTCACTTCTTCTGCGGTAGTCATTTCCAAGCATGAAGGTGTCAAACCGCTTGTACCAATGTCTGGGAGACTGTTTTAGGCCATATAAAGATTTCTTCAATAAGCAAACATGGTCTTCCTTCCCTTGGACTTCAAATCCCTCGTGTCGCTTCATATAGATTTGTTCCTCCATTTCGCCATACAAGAATGCTTGTCTTGACATCTAGTGCTCAAGTTCTAGATCAAATTGAGCTATGGTGGCAAGTAGGATGCGAATAGAGCTATGTTTTACCACGGAGAAAGACTTCATTGAAATCAATACCTTCTCTTTGTGTAAAACCTTTAGCTACATTAATCGCGCTTTGAATCTTGCATCTTCAATTCCGGGATTCCTTCCTTTTTTTAAAGACCCATTTGCATCCAACAATCTTTTGAGTCTTCGGCCTTTCAACAAGAACCCAAGTATGATTCTTATGAAGAGATTCAATTTCTTCTGTCATTGCAACAGTCTACTGGGAAGCTTCTTTGCTACTGATAGCTTCTTGGTATGACTGAGGCTCACAATTGTTGATATTATTAGCAACATTTAGAGCATATGCTACTAAGTCAGCATAGCCATACCTCGAAGGAGGTTTTATCTCTCTTCTTTGCCTGTCTCTAGCTAACTGATAGTGCTGCAATTGTTGTGTGTTTGAATCCTCAAGTAGGGTTTGTTCTTCTTCTTCTTGAACTTGATCCAACGAGGTTTCTTTGGAAGACTCCACCTCAAGCTCCACCTTCTTCTAGATATTAGGATCTTTGTTTTCATTTGATGACTCTTTATGAGGCTTTAGCATTTCAGCTTCATTAAAAGTAACATCCCTGCTAATAATGCATTTTCTTTTCTCTGGCAACCATAACTTATATCCTTTCACACCGTCAGGATATCCAAGAAAAATGCATTTCAATGCTCTTGCATCAAGTTTTCCTTCTTTGATATGAGCATATGCAGGACAACCAAATATCCTTAAATTTTCATAATTGGCAGGAGTACCTGACCACATCTCTTCTGGAGTTTTGAAACCAATGGCCGTTGATGGACATCTCGTTGATCAAGTAACAGTTTGTATTGATAGCTTCCACCCAAAATGCTTTTGGTAATCCAAGCATTTGACAAAGATACATCTAGTTCTTTCAAGTAAAGTTCTGTTCATTCGCTCTGCAAGTCCATTCTATTGTGGAGTGTGCCTCACTGTATGGTGTCTGACGATACCATTATCCTTGCAAAACTTTTCAAATTCTCCGCTACGAACTCCAAACCGTTGTCAGTTCTTAGTCGCTTGATCTGCCTTCCATGCGCTTTTCGATCAAGGTTTTCCACTATTTGAACTTAACAAATACTTCATTTTTATGTTTCAAAATGAAGATCCAAACCTTCCTTGAATAATCATCAATGAAGGTTAACATATATCTGCCACCACCATGAGAAGGTACTTGGGAAGGACCCTACAAGTCAGAATGTATATAATCCAACGTGCCTTTTGTTCGATGAACTGCAGTGTTGAATTTTATCCGACACTGTTTTCCGAATACACAGTGTTCACAGAAATCTATCTTCCCAACTTGTTGACCACAGAGTAATCCTTGCTTGCTCAACTCTGCTAGACCTCTCTCACTAACATGCCCCATTCGCAAATGCCATAACTTGGTGAAATCAGAATCAGCTGTTGAGGAGACAACGGCAGTACCTGTAATTGTGCTTCCTTATAGCACATAGAGACTATTCTCTTTCTTTCCCTTCATCATAATCAGAGCGCCTTTAGAAATTCTTATAGCTCCACCTTCACCTTTGTAGCTATAACCTTTTGAATCTAGCGTTCCCAAGGAAATCAAATTTTTCTTCAATTCTGGAACATGCCTTACATCCGTCAATGTCCTCACGATTCCGTCGAACATCTTGATTCTAACTGTGCCAATGCCGACGACCTTACAGGGAGCATTATTTCCTAGAAGGACCTTGCCCCCATCTAAGGGTTGGTAAGTGGTAAACCAATCCTTATTGGGACACATGTGATATGAGCATCCAGAATCAAGAATCCACTCATTTTTTGAGTCATGATCTGAGACTATGAGAGCATCTGCACTGTCGTATCCATCTGCTACAGCCGCACTTCCAGATTCAGAGATCTTCTCTTTTCCTTTGCACTCTGGACAATTTTTTCTTATATGCCCTTCTTTGTGACAGTGGAAACATTTAAATTTTCTAGGTTTCGCTTTGGATTTTGACCTAGATCTGCCTTTGCCACTATTTTGATCTTGTTTCTCTGTTCTTCCTCTAACAAAGAGACCTTCACCCGAGCCTTGATTTTGAACAAATGAATCGATACTCTTTCTCTTCGAGTTCTTTCGAGTGCAACGCAGCCTTGACTTCCTCCAAGGTAAGGTCTTCTCGACCATACATCATGGTGTCAATAAAGTGCTCGTAAGAACTTGGAAGGGAACATAATAGAAGAATTGCTTGATCTTCGTCATCGATTTTAACATCAATATTCTTAAGATCAAGAATAACTCTGTTAAATTCGTCCAGGTGCTCTTTTATAGGCTTTCCTTCCTGCATTTAAAGAGTATATATTCTTTTCTTCAAATACAGTCTATTGGTGAGCGACTTCGTCGTATGTGTTTTCGGCAATGTTCACCATAATGAAGCGGTTGTATTTTCTTCCGACACTTCTCGTAGAACTTCATCTCCTAAGCACAACAAAATTGCACTTTGTGTGCTTTTTCCAAGATCTCGCTTTTCTCGATGTCGGTTAGACTTTGTGGCAACAAATCTCTACCTTCCAAGGCTTTACCCAAGCCTTGATGAACCAAATAGCGCTTTCATCTTCACCGCCGAGACCGAAATCATTTTCTCCATTGAATTTCTCCAAATCAAATTTAGCACTCGCCATGATGACCGTATAGTGACGTACATGTGAACAAAAACCGTATCTTTGGAACAATGCCGTAATCCGTGAATCCGGTACACTGTAAGTTCCCAGGAAAGAGAGGTGGTGTCTCAGTAACACACTTAAATACCAAGTCTTTCCTTAGCCGAACTTTCCTGACATGCACTTTCACACTACCACACTTTTCCGGAACAAGAATAATTCTTTTCTCGATGTGGAAGATCGAGGCAATCTTTAACCACAAAGCATACTAAGAATTTTCTTATAAATCTGGCACCTTATCCGAGAGCTCTGAGAGCTTTGATACCAGTTTGTTGCAGTGAAAGGCCCATTTAGAGAAAAATAATAGAGAAAATGACACCGAGATTTAACGTGGTTCAGCAATTTGCTTACGTCCACGGCCAGAGAACAGTGAGAAAATTTTCACTATGTGATCAAAGAATTTACAAGAGCCACTCAGAGTATCACTCATAACCCAAAACTCAATTACACCCAGATTCACTCTCTAAACTCTCTCTCAGAACCTCTCTATTTTATAAGAACTTTCCTTATTATGATACAAAGGAAATAAAGACTAGAGAAGTAGAGAATTTTAGGTGTGTCTTGCAAATGAGAAGGGAAGGGTATTTATAGGAGAAGGAGGACCAAACATGTGGTCTTTGGAGATGCCAAGTGGCATAATTTTTAGCCATAAGTGTGGCTAAATTTGAGCCACACAATTTTCTCAAATTATGGCCACACATTTCTTGTAATTTATTTGCCAAGATAAACCTTATATGAAATAGTGGGGGCAATATGACAAATTACATATGATGTAGTAGAATATCCTTCAGGTTAGCGGGGCATTTGTCCATAAATCCGAAATCCATCATCTTTTTAGTTTCCATTGCAGTTAATCTTTGCCAAGGCATGAGTAGTAATGGATATGGAAATATGCAATAAATTGGAAGGAGCTTGTAAATTTTGATTGTACTTTCTCTGCGCATGATACACTGAGTATATTAAATGCTTTTCTGTCCTTGAAAGTAATGAACTATCTTGCAATAATGTTCTCAATAGCATGTTTATGCTTATACATTTGTAAAATATTCTTGTTTCTTGTGCAAGAATTGGGCTCTATTGAAGTATTTTTCATTGTAATATGCAGTCAATAATTACTATTGAAGTTTGAATGCGCTTTTAGAAGGTTATTATCTCCCAACTGTTAGAGTAATAAAGTAACTTTTAACATGCCTGGATTTGAAATCTTTGTATCTAACTATCCCAATAGTGAAAAATGGTTCATAAGTAAATATAACTAAAGTAGGGTAAATTTTCTATCCATGAATATCATACTTTTAATTTTATGTAGGAGGACCATTTTTTAAGTTTGTGCTGATGATCTACTCATGCTCTGCAGTTGCCTTATAGCACGGAACTTACTTTCTGGCTTGAAGACTTGCATGGAAGTAGCTAGTTACATGCATGATGGTGGAGTGTCAATGCCCCACAGATCCATTGCTGCATCAAGTTCAAACATTGACGAAAATGGAAAAATTGATGCGGAGTGCACAGTGAGAATTAAAAGCATTCATTTCCCTATCTTCTTTACTTTACATTCTTCTGTCTCCTCTTATTGTCTTGATTTTTATTTTTGTGGGGGGGGGGGGTTGATGAAGATGGAAAATTAATTTTCCCATATCTGTTGTACCATAAGTTGGAATTTATTGAGGAAACAAATTTAAATAGGGAACATAATATATTCTGAAATTTCTTGGTCACATTGGAGAATTGGTATCAACATCTTGTGGTTAGGCATCACACTTGATAAAAATTTGAATTCTTGTTGTCTTTGATTGTTGGAAGCTTTCTAGATTTTATAGTCTCTGTTGCCTAATAGGAAAGGTGTTTTCAGGTGAGACATGCAAAAGGGATTGGGTTGCACTTTTGAGCTGATGTGCGTGTGTGTGTATTACCTCTGTAGTCTTGGTATCCCTTGGTAGCCTTAGGACTTAGGAGGAGTCCTAAATCCTGTACTGTTCTCTTAAATGTCTTAATGAACTCTTTTATCGATTAAGGGAAAAATATAATTCTGAACGTTCAGCTTTTGGCACTTGAATTCAATTTTGAAAATTTTTGTTCTAACAACTTCTACCAACTTTTATTTAGTGCTATGCTATTTAGATGGCAGCAAATTGCTTTTGAACCTGGGTTTTCATGCTAGGGCCAAGAGATGCCATCAAGGTCACGGTTGCTGCGGAAAAGGGGCAAGACAAGGAAGTTTAGATATTCCTGGAAGTCTGCTGGCCTCCCATCTATATGGAGAAGAATTGCTGATGGGAAAAACCAATCTTTGAGGCAGTATACACCATGTGGATGTCGGGCAACGTGTGGAAAGCAATGTCCTTGTCATGATAATGGAAATTGCTGTGAAAAATATTGTGGGTATGTCAATTTTCGTTTAATTATGTACCTGTTCTAGTAAAGAAATAGACATGATAGTTACGGGATATTTCATATTTCTCATGGCCATGTGTTGGTCACTTGGTCCATTTGAATTATTTTTTTAACAATCTTTATGGGGTATCTAGCCTGAAGATTCAAGTCTAATGAGGGTAGTCTGGATAAATTATCAAATATGGTTACCTAAGCCTTTGAACTCAAAAAACGAACGAAACGATGATTTCTCTTAGAGTGCTATCAAGAGATATATTACTGTCAATAAAAGCTATTTCTTAAAATAATAATAATAATAAGGCTTGACAAGGCTCTCAAAATGCATTTTCAACTTAAATTGTGAACTATTATAGTGACTTGAAATAATGTAATTGTTAACAAATTATGTTTTAAATGTGATAAATTAGCTTTTCTACCTTCAGGTGTTCAAAGTTCTGCAAAAACCGCTTCAGAGGATGTCATTGTGTTAAGAGTCAATGCAGAAGTCGACAATGCCCATGCTTTGCAGCTGGACGTGAATGTGACCCAGATGTCTGTCGAAATTGCTGGGTTAGGTAATTTTTCTTGTTTTCTGTGAATTTAATTTTAACCATGTCATAAAGATTCAAAGTTTTACGTTAGCTGTCAAATGCCTAACACAAGCCTCTTTTATCCGAGCTTGAGATCAACTATGTAATGATTTTCAATAAGTACGACATAGGCTGCTTTTGATCCATGTGGCCGACCCAATGTAATGGGAAAAGACTTTTATTGTTGTTGTTGTGAACTTGATGTTATGTCGCCTAGGCTTTTTATTTTACATGTCTCAGATTATGCTTCACCTGATCGAGAAAGTCATAAGTAATATTTTTGCACCTGATAGTTCAGTAGCCTCTCTGATTTTGCATTTTTTATATCATGGCGAACCTTTGTAAATTTTTCTTGTTCCCCATGATCTCGTCTCTGTACATCTTGCCTGATTTGAGAAACCAAAAGTACAAATTTCTCTTAATTTTATCTGTTGCTGGTTTTGACAAGTATCTTGGTTTCAGAAAATATTCATTTGTTTATATGATAGTCAGCTAAAAGCATCACAAATTTTAGCATTGGATATATTCTTTTCCAATTATTAGTATTTAATAGCTATGCTTCAATAAAATTTCTTTCATAATTTTTTTTTTTTAAAAAAAAAGGCTCCACTGTTAGATGATTGAAGATGACCATTGGGTATTTCTATGTTGTACCACATTAAAAACTAAAGATCAAAGGGTTCAAACATGTAGGGTGCAAGTGGCTGTAATTCATCTGAAAGAAATGTATAAAATATGACCTACCACCACCTCCATCATCTGTGACAATCAGGGTCTGGACCGTCTGGGAAGTATGTCATGTATCGTTTGCAGCTATAAGTGAATGAGTTGAACTGAATTCTCCATTTTCTGTTATAACCATTTCAACTATAAGTGAATGGATCTGAGCTGTATATTTTACAATGCCTTTAAATATGATATTCTTTATCAGTTGTGGCGATGGTTCATTAGGGGAGCCACCTCGACGTGGAGATGGTCAATGTGGAAATATGAGGCTTCTTTTAAGGCAACAACAGAGGGTTAGTAATTCGTTTGCTCTTTAAAATATCTGTATTTCATTCATGAATACACGTGTGTCTTACATTGTTTTCCTTTTTTGTATGTCTGTCAGATTCTTTTGGCAAAGTCTGATGTTGCAGGATGGGGAGCCTTCTTAAAGGTTGAGATGCCTGTACTTGTTCGTTTTCAAATAATGTGAGAGCATGTTCTCCACACTAATTGATGATGCATTTCAGAACCCAGTTAACAAAAATGATTACCTAGGAGAGTACACGGGTGAACTGATCTCTCAAAGAGAAGCAGATAAGCGTGGGAAAATATATGATCGTGCAAACTCATCGTTCCTTTTTGACTTGAATGATCAGGTAAGTGACTTGTATCAACGACATTTTCTCTTAACTTATAATATATTGTGATTTCAAACTGATGATGTAAGATCTTAAACCCGCTACCTGTTTCTTCACAGTATGTTCTTGATGCTTATCGCAAAGGAGACAAGTTGAAATTTGCGAACCACTCATCAAACTCCAATTGCCATGCAAAGGTCAGTCCAGAAACTCAGTTTTGGGGAGATTTAAAATTCACCTTTTGGTCTCAGTAGCTTGAACTAGATTATGGAATTGTCACAATGATTGGCCTTTTGTATCGATTGCATAGGTGATAATGGTTGCTGGGGATCATCGAGTAGGCATATTTGCCAAGGAACACATTGAAGCTGGTGAGGAGCTCTTCTATGATTATTGCTACGGTCCTGATCAAACACCACCATGGGCTCGTAAACCTGAGGATTCCAAGAGAGACGAATCAGCTGTTTCTCAAGGCAGGGCAAAGAAACACCAGTCTCATTGATGAGCCATAGCCACGGACCAAAGTCCAGATGTACAGAATCTTCTCTCAAGAAACAAATTTGTGACGTCCTATGGGAAATACCCAAGAGCAACTGTCATGAGGAAACCAATAACAGATGCTAATATGCATAAAATTATGGAAGATACAGTCAAACAATAAAATGGGCAAGAGACTAAGCAATTCAATGTTGAGGGCAGTAAACTAGAAATTAGCCTAGCAGTTGTAAACAAAAGTATAGGAGTTTGCTGATGCTGTTTGTGGCATATTTATTTTGCTATGCACATGATGCTGATCTTGGCAATTTTCATGAATGTCATAAATCTTAACATTAGTAATGGTAAGACGGAATGCATAATTTCAGTTGTCTTGCGTGAAAAGTTTAAAAGCAATTTTTTTTTTAATGTTTTTTTTGGGGTGAAATGTTCATTGTCTATGCAGCTACTAAAAATGCTAACAGTCGATGCCATTGATTCCAACCGGTAATCAATTAGGTACGTAGAACACGAGACTGGTTCGATTGCAAGAAACTGACCTGTCCAAATGGAATGGGCAAGTCCAATTTTCATTGAAAACTTGGGTCACATACTTTTTGTCGGGCCGGCCAAAATAAATGGGCCAAATGGATATGGAAAACCCAGCAAGCCGGGCCTAGTTAACACCTTGTGGCAATAGTTGAAACGGATCTGCTAAGTAACCATTCGGATCTAAGTCATTGACGATGAAAATGAATACACCCTCTTGGGTCTTGGCTACAGCTCAACCCATCTTATGGTACTCCAAAATTGGAAGTTTCTCTTCGTTAACGTTAAGAAAAGAGTTCCAATTTTCTCAAACCATCTTTGTAAACCACTTTTCATATTAGTTACCATGTATAAATTCCTGACTAATTACATATATTAATATTAACAGAAAATAAATAGAATGAAAAGATATTGCTATTGCATTAACTAACCATGAATTTATACATCGTTAACAAGTGTGTAAAAAATGGTGTGGATGGTTATTTTTCCAAAAAAATAAGATGAACTGCAATCGGATGATGCTAGACAGAAGTACATAAAATAAGTTAAATTGGAGTAAGGGAAGGAATATTTCACAAGCTATATACACATTGCAGAAAAATGAAGAGCACACCAGCTTGAACTGGTCACCCTCATCTACTTTGTAAATGAAAATATAACAGCTCATTCCATGTATCTGGAACCCCTGGAAGGCACCAATGGCTACAATCTTGAATGGTAGAGGATTGAGTTTTTCTTCCATAAATAGATGGGTGACCATCTATCCTATATTCTGACAAACTAGTTATATTCAACAATGTCACAGGAGTCTTCATCTGCTTTATTATCTCCTCTATGATTATATTCTTCTCAGGATAAGTGGTGCTTAAGGTTTCATTAAGAGGATGAGTGGCTTCCTTACAATGTCCTCCCGAATTCCAATTACCTCCCCTGTAGCAGAGTATCAAACACAATAATCAGCAACTCGAAGCATTTTGGATACTACAAAAATTATAGCAGAGTGGATATCATAAGCAAACCTGAAATGAGATGGTGCTGAACTTCGAAAGTAAACTTGGGTTTTTCTAGGATTTATGTGTTTGTCCACCCATGAAGCCCAAGTCATTAAAGCTTTCCTCAAAGCTGTAGAAACATTTAGCTGGGGATGAACAAGACTTCCTTCTTGGTAATAATTAATCCTGTTATTCGACCACAGCCACAGGTTTGTTAAAAATAGTACTAATAGAAAAATTAGAAATATAAGACATTAAAAGATTTAGTAATTCAACTGTGATTGCTCATTTTTCAAAATTAGGATGTTGCAGCACATGCAAATTTTTGCTACTTAAGGTTACCGGTTACCCCAATATATAGAACGACACTATTCTTTTTCAGCAAGATATTTAAGGGTTAAGGCTCTATTCAAGTTCAAGACTGGATTCAAGTCAGATTTAATAATTTCTTTGACATAATTACACACAGTGTAATGCCCTACTTTTGAGAAGAAAAGAATATGATGAGAGTATAAAATGCTAGCATTAAAGGATGCACACATCATCAGCTAAGGTTTCAAGGCCTAACAATTCAGAAGGATTGAGAGAAGTGCTAACCCAGCTTTTGTTTTGTAATGTGACCACCAATGTGCAGTGTTGAAAACCAAAATATCAGCTCCTCTCCATCTTGATGAACCGTGATCAATGGCATCAATTCGCAAGGTTGGTCTTCGTTTCTGCCCTATTCTTGCCTTGCTTTCATGAACTAAGAAATGACTCACATAGTATTCAACTGTGCATTGATAATCCTGCGAGGTTGAAGCTGCAAATATCTAATACTCCAGGACCAGCCATATACATTACAAAAACAAAGTAAGGTTCTGCAGAATTACCAGAAACCTGAAACTATAATTTCCCTTCTCTTTGGTAATTTTCCTTCCATGGGTCTCATACACTCTCTTTGAATCTCTGATAGCACCCAATAACATGCACAGCATTGATTCCCATTGGTTCCTATTAATCGAATCCCCTACAAAAACTAGTCGTTTCCCTCTTATCAACTCCAGCATATTTGTTGCATTGAACCTTTGCCAAAAACACAGTACCAAAAAAAATATTATTTTTACTTTTCTTTTGTTCCTAAACATTGCCTCAGTAGAAAAATGAAGTATAATTCCTAAGCTTAATCCGAGTATAACTAAACTTGCAAGAAGCAAAAAGAAAAGTTCCAATTTCCAAAAGATTGAATTTGACAGTACCTTGGAAGGTCACAGCCTTTGGGTTGCCATCTCCACTTGGTGTAGTTTCTATCCAATCTTCCATTCCCCTCACAATCAAAACCTTCATCAATGAAAGGACATGAATCTTTGGCATAAAGAGGATAGCTTTCATCAAAAACCCAATACCCTTTTGTTAAATCACACCCTTTTATTGTCTTCCGCTCAATCTTCTTCAAAATGGGAACTTGAGTTTTCCCAACCAAACTTGCTACTACCTTCTTCTGTTCATTGCTGACTCTGACTCTACTCCTAGATGAGGTTCCATACTCTTGCAATGCCGTGAAATTAACAGATGAAGCATCATCAACATGGTGTCCCACATCTTCAGATTTGGACCCAGAGAGGTTTTTCTGGGTTCTAGCAAGACGGTTATCGACCAAAGTTGGAATTTTGACACCATTTACAGTGAAGTTTTTGCAGCTAGTCAAGGACGGAACAGTTAAAGGTCGAAGACCCACAGTGACATTGACACTGACACTGTGACGGACAGAAGAAGTTGAAGATGCGTTTAAGTGAAGATGAGTTTGGTGGTGAAGTGAAGGTGTGGACTTGATGAGCCAGATGGTGAAGGTAGAAAGGAAGAGGATAGAGGAAAAGATTGTGAATGAGAACACCAAAAGCCTAGTGGGTTTCAAGGAGAAACTTCTCTGCCTTTCCATTGATGAAAATTGTGCTTCAAAGTAAGTCAAAAGCAGCAGTTAGGAGATTTGGTAGTGACATGGTTCATGCACGATTTGATAATGAATGAAACTTGATTGCAAAAGACAGGAATTAAAAGGAAAAATAAAACAACGTGAATGGACTCTGCTTAGAGCAGCACAAGGTACAAAGATTCTGGTTTTTGAGAGGAACAGATTGGATCCAGAATAATTTTCATATTTCCTGGTAACCATGGGTTCTCGGTGGTGATGGAAGAAAATTTTCTTTTCTTTCCTTTATTTCATTCCATAATTCATATATATTTCTTTTAAATATAATTTGTTTTAAAGTGTTTTTTTTTTTAGTTTTTAAAATAATACATTTTGTGTTTTAAAAAATTATTAGAAATAATTTTGTGAAAGTAAACTTTGTTCTTTCAGTAAATGTTAAGACATGTAAAAAAAATCTTACTCAAGCAAGAATTTCTCCTGTATCAATCCTTCGTTTAAAAAGAAAAGAAAAATGACTGATTTTATATAAACTTTACTCTCTGTCACTTTATGCATTTTATAGTCTTTTGAAGATAACTAACCTGCATGCACCCCACCATTTTTTAATTATTATAAGATGAGATGAGAATAAAGTGCACGAGATCAACCTCCTTACAGATCACTGACAGCGAGCACACTAATAATACAATTGTACTCAATATCATTATTTTTTTTGCCATGCACTCGAAAATTTCTAGTGCAGGTCGTGCTTTCGAAATAATTAATTTTCTCTGTTTTGGACTTTTCCTTCAATTTAATTTAATCACAATGTACAGCTGTTGCCTCCGTTGCTTACCTTGCAAGGTTTTCCGAGGGAGTATATATTTTTTTGTCTATCTGGATTTGTTTACTAACATGCACTACTGTCGGGTCAGTATTTCAGCACAAATCAATCCGAGCCCAAATGCATTTTTGGATTGGGCTAGGTAGGCCTAGTAGAAGTGCCTCCAGAGTCCAAAGTATAATTTTTGTATTTTTTAATAAAAAATAAATATTATTATATTTTATTATATTTAATTTTAGTAATTTAATGATATTATCAATTTATTTATTTAAAAAATTATTAATTTAATTATTATAATAAATTTTAAAATTAAATATGTAAATTTATTTAATTTCATGTTCACAATTATGCACTCACAGTTGGCGAGCATTAAAGAGATCAGATTGGATAAGAAGAAATGATTGCCGGTTGGTGGGCCGTTTAATACCATTCTAGAGTATTTTTATATTAAGACAAAATTTAAATCTATTTTTTTATATTTATTAGATTTATTTTATCAATTAAATTATTATATTTGTTTATTAATATTTTTTTATTCTTTTAAAAATATATATATATATTATAAATTGATTAATAAAATAAATATAAAAAATATAAAAAATAGACTTATATTTTATCTTTATATTATTTTGAAATTGGACCTAATTGTAAAGTGGGAGGCGGTGAAATATATATATATATATATATATATATATATATATATATATGAAGGCACGCCGGTCGAGGAGATCATAGCAACGTAGCGGGAAAAAAAGAAGAGAAAATAAACAACAGTGCAGCAGTGTCACAAGAAAGAATAATGATGGTTGCATATATCTTCTTAAAAATGTGTGATTAAGGAAAAAAAATAAATATAATAAATAATATTATATATATATATATATATATATATATATATATATATATATATATATATATACACGATTTGATAAGAATATTGAAATTGCATAAAAAAAAAGGAAAAGAACCCACATAATAATGTAAAAAAAAATTAATATTAACAGAGAATATTAATGAGATAATCTTATTATATTTTAATTTTATTATATTTTATTAAAGTTTTTGTATTAAAAAGATGATAAAATTTGATTATTTTAATATTATTATGTTCAATTATTTTTATTTAATTTTAAGATTTAATATATAATGATTTTATTTTTTATCAAATTATATGAATGAATTTTTAGATAAGTTGAGTCATGTTTTTATTATGTTTTATAATTTATTTGTATTATCTGAGTATTAGTAGTAATTGTTGGATATCAATTGTAATTTCTTTTTAAGGATACATGTGACAATTTTTGACCTTGGATTAAAAATAAAAAATAATAATAATAAAATAAAAAATAAAAAGAAAAAAAATAAAAGAAAAAAAGTTAATTAAATAATTTGTGATCCATTTTTCTTAGCCTTTTTCTTAGCCCAAATCCATAAGCCCATCTTAAAAAATATGAAAAAAAAACAAATAAAAATTTTTTTAAAAAAAAAAACTAAAAAACTAAAAAAACTAGAAAATAAAAAACTAAAATAAAAAAAAAAAAAAAGAAGAAAAAAAAAACCTGCTATTTGCACCCAGATCGCCTCTCACGTTTCACTCTGCACACACGCATATCTTCTTTGCAATTTCACTTACTACAAGACTCACTACTATCATCACTCTGCGTGTTCTCACTTCTTTTATCTTTTTTTTCATTCCCACACACTCACGCAAGCACAAGGGCATAAGGGGAGGGGCATCATCTTCCAGTAAAAGGAGGATTTTTTTTCTCCACTCTCACACACACATTCACGGAGGGCCATTTTTCGTTGGGGGGGAGAGGATCCCATTTTTCATCATCTTCACTCACCACCATTTCTCCATCACTTTCAATCCACCTTCACCATCAAGCATTTTCCACCATCCTCACCCATTCATCACCTTCTTCTCACCATCAACCCGTAGTATCCCCTCATCACCTCACCAACAAAGAACCGTGACCATCTCCATTCCCCATCTTCACTCTCCTTCATCATCTCCTCATCCTCAAGCACAACAACCCCTCCATAGCTTCCATAACAAGGTCCAACCGTAGCACCATATCCCTCCACCTGGTTTCAATACTACTTGAATTAACTCGGTAACCTTCCATCCTTCCATTTTCTCACTCAACCGTGAAACTCCCCACCATCTTCTTCACCCAACCACTATCTTCTATCTCTCATTTCCACTTTCTTACCACCTCACTTCATCATCAACCACCACCTCCAACAAACCAAACCACCCACAACCACCACAATCACCATTAACGGACCACAAAAAAAAAAAAGAGAAAAAATGTACACCAAAAAGAACCACCGGCCGCAGCACCGGACGGTCGGAATCGCCGGCGAACCGGTGATCGGACCGCTCGAAGCCGTCGTCCGCAACCACCGTGACGAACCAGACCCGCCAGACTCACTCTGAGCTCCACGTTGACCGCCGATCCCAGATCCACTGTCGCCGCTCCTCGCGTCGCTGCTCGCCCAGTTCTAGAGCCGCTCCTCTACGCCGGACCGCCACCTGCACGACGAACCAGCCGCAACTCGCAGCCCAGATCCGTGGCATCGTCCTACTCGCGCCGTCCGCACAGCCCGCTTCGACACCGTGACCCAGCCGGCACCGACCCAGCTGCCCCCACCGTGACTCGCCGCCGCGGCGCCTCCCAGCTTCTCCATAGTGTGTTCTTGTTTTTTAGGGGAAGGGAGGACCATTCTTCTGCTAGCTTTCTTTTCGAAAGAAAGGAGAAGGTGAGTTTTTAATTTGCTTTTGTTGTTTTTTTTAAGTTTTATAAAAGTGGAAAGCATGAACGGAAGTCTGGAAGAGGGAATTTAGCAAGTTTTTTTTTTAGTTTTTTAGCTTTTTTTATTTTTAAGGAAACGTGATAAGAATAAAAAATTAAGAATATAAAAAAAATTATAAAAAATGAAAACTGAAAACATTTAAAAAAGAGGTGGTTGTTAGAAGAGTGTCTTAATTGGCACGTTTTTTTTTTCTTGACTAAGATTTAGTTTGTTTAATAATTTAGAGACTTTATGAAAAATAAGTTTAAAAATATGAGGACAAAAGGCCTAAGATTAGATAATAATAAAAATACCAAAAAAATTGTATAAATAAAAAATGTCAAAAATAAAAAAGGGTAAAATACAAAATGAAAACATAAAAAAAAAAAAATTAATAAATGCAAATGACCAATAATGGTGATTGAATAGCGAATGTTATCTTCAATGTTGTTTGGATTATAAGAGTTTATTGAGTAGCTTAAATCTTCTGTGAACTCAATGCAAGAATGAATTTATTTTCAAAAATAAAATAAAATTTCTTCTCAAAAATCTTTTCCTTAATTAAAAACAATTAACGCATACTTATTTTCTACGAACTACGTGACTTTGAGTTCTCATTGCACCTAAGTGCGTAGGAGGAGCATAATTTTTATTCTGTCAAGTCAAAATTTAATTTTTCACAATTTGGTTATTTCTTTTTTTTTTTTTTCTAAAAAATAAAAATAAAATAAAAATAAAATAATTGCAAAATATTTTTAATAGGGATAAAATAAATAAATTTGAGATTATCGAATTTTTGATCAATGACTTAAGGTACTTGTCTCACGACGGTGTGATGGTGGTGCAGTGGGATTAAGTTTCCACCCTTCCCTATCCATAACCGACTCCCGAATCCGATTTGGTTCCAAAGACCATTTTCTAAAAAGGTTTTCTAATTTTTCCTAAATTTAAATAAAATTGGTGGCGACTCCATATTTTTCCATTTTTTTTATTTTTTAAAAATCATCGCGAGTTTGCTATTTCGCCGCGATCCCGGTAGCGACAGATGGCGACTCCGCTGGGGAAACTTGGAGAGTCAAGCCTGTTATTATTAGTTGTGCAAATTGTTAATAATCTCTATTTATTTATTTTACCCTTTTGTCCTTGTTTTTGTTTTCTTATTTGTTTGTAAATATATTTTATTTTATTATTTTGTAAATATCTCGATATCATTATTCTGTATATATTTTTTACTTGTATATATTTTGTGATTAATTGTTTAAACCATAGGGTAGATGATTCTTTGTTGTTGTTGTATATATGTTTTGCGTAAGTTGGGAGGTAATTTTTGGTCTTTTTAAATTTTTGTACGAGTTTGTATGCTTTCCTCACACACGTCACTATCACTTATGTCACACATTTTGGGCTCTATACCCGAGTCTGTGCAAACCCAAGGAATAGGAGGGTCTCGACTTTTGTTATTGAGGGGCTTCATGCTCACTTGACATTGGTTGGGACACCACTCAGATTGTTACCGGATAATGGACTAATCATATTGAGAGGGTTATCCCTACTTGTGATTAATTCATTAATTGGATCCTTGTCTCTTGAGATATGGGCAATCTGGGGACCACGACTTTTAGAGGTCTAGATCTGTCCTAAAAACCTCACACTGATAGATTGAACATAGTGATCACAAAATTAGAGTCGTGACTTTAAGAAAATCCAACCTTTAAGTTTCACCTGATTAGGACACAAAGGGAGCGTGCTTCTTCTTTATCTATTCTTTTCTCATATCATTCATTCTTGCATTTTTTTTAAAAAAAAAATCATAAAAAAGGGGATGTTTCATCTTGTATTTTCATATCATTTGCACAACATTCATAATTTTTTTTTTCAAACAAAAGAGAAATAAAAGAAAAGATATGCATCATCTTGCATTTGCATGACATTCATAGCATTTTTCAAACAAAAGAGAAAATAAAAAAGACATGCATTATCTTGCATTTGCATGACATTCCCAAAAATATTCCTCATCTTACATTTTTTTTTGTCATTTTCTTGCATTCCAAAAAAAAAAAAAAAAATATACTTGCATTTTCATAGCATTCTTAGTATTTAAAAAAAAATCATGCATTTTCATGTCATTTATAATTTTTTGAGAAAAAAAAAAAAAAAAAACATATACATCTTACATTTTTATGGTATTGATCGCATTCTTTAAAAAAAAAAAAAAAGAAAAAAAAAAAAATTTCTTTTGAGTTCATTCATTTCACCTTATGTCTCATGCATCTCATTCATTCCATTTCATTGCATCTTATTCATTTTACCTTATGCTTCTCATGCATCTCATTCATTTTATCTCCGTCTTTGTGTTAATAAATCAAACTGGTTCAGGAATCTTTGCGCGGCCTAGGAAAGAAGATACCAATCAAACCTGAGTTCGCGATACCAAATCTCGGACCAGAATGACTGCAAATAATCCTGAGACAGGGAGAAACTTGAGCAGAGAAATCGATGAAATGAAAGGAAGGATGAAGGAGATATCTAAGAATCAAACAAGGATGGAAGCAATATTGGAAGATGTGAGGGAGTCTCTCCGCTTAATCAATGAAAATAGAGGTACGAATGGGGTTGAAGAATATGTAAATGTGCCATCGGTGCCTGCTCCGATTTTTCCAACTGTAACATCAGGCATCGTTATAGGGATACGTGAGCAACCACCTCAAATGACAACAATGGGCATGTCTATTGGGGAGGGGTATCGCACCTTGGAAGGAGCTCGTGGTGAAATTCCTGGTTATACTAGCCCTACATGGGAACAACCTCATGTGTCTGTTTCGGGGCAGGTGACATTGCTTTGCTCTGGAAATAGTCATGTCATGACTGAGAAAGATGAGATGAAAGAAGAGTGGATGGAGAAAATAGAGGAACAAATCAAGGCAATCAAGGGCCACAACGCTTATGGACGTCTAAGAATAGAAGATCTGTGTCCTACCACGGATGTCACAATCCCTAAAGGTTTCAAGATTCCTGATTTAGCTAAGTATGACGGAAGTGGTAACCCTCGGTTTCATTTGATCAGTTATGGAACCAAGATGGTTATTTGGTCCAAGGATGATAGGTTCCTCATTAGTTTTTTCCACGAGAGTCTTACAGGCCCTGCTTTAGAGTGGTATCTTCAAGTAGACCATTGTAAGATTTCTCGTTGGACAGAGCTGGCTAATTTATTCATGGATCAATACAAGTTTAATTTGGATGCAGCTCCTACCCGAGAACAATTGAGCTCGATGCAAAAAGGAAGTAGGGAAACCTTCAAGTAGTATGCCTAGAGGTGGAGGGCTCTCACAGCACAAGTGCAACCACCGTTGACTCTGACAGAAATATGTTCATACTTCTTGGGGACTTTGGGAGCTCCGTATATCGAGACAATGGCAGGTGCTGTATATCGAGATTTTGCTGACTTAGTAGCTGCTGGTGAGAGGATTGAAGTTCTGGTAAAAGCTGACAAATTGGAAACCGACAACAATGAAGGTGGTTATGAAGAGTGAGTCTTTCCCATAGGAAAAGAGAGTGGGGAGTGAGCTACATGCAAAATCAGAACCCTTCACAACTCTATTTTCCAGCATTTCTTTCTGTCTATACCAATTGACTTCCAGCGATTTGGAACTTCTGAACAGCTGATGATCTGAGGCGTTAATTGATGAGATTACCATCTTAGAATTTTATGATATTGAATTCATGTTAGCTTTCTTGAAGCATTAATGTAATGGATTTGTATGGATCTCAGTATGTCTTGTTTCATTTTCTTATGTCTTTGACACTCATGTTCATGTCACGTCTTTTTTTGTCATTCTTTTCTTTCCTTTACTTGTCGTCTTTTGGTTCGGATCCCATGGATTTCTCGTTCTGAAAAAAATTTGGTGGTCACGAAGGCCATATGTGTAGGTGTTATTTGCAAAAAAAAAAAAAAAAAAAAAAAAAAAAAAAGCAAAAAAAATATAACAAAAAAAAAAATAAAAGGGAGTAGGAAAGTCTTCACTCGGCATGTACTGTCTTTTTGTCTCGAAATTAAAATTTTTGAAAATGAGCACTCAAGATTTGAAATGAAGATTGACCATCTTTCTTTATCTTTCACAGGAATTCATCTTTTCATCATCTCTTGTTGTCCCTTTTTGAGCTTGAAAGTTTTCTTCAATTTAACCCTGGACAAGGATCACCCCTACACTAGGGGTTAACACAAAGTGAAAATTGTGATTTTTGTGAAAAAAAGGAAAGAAAATGAAATGAAAGAGGTCACTACAAAGGTGAATTATTGAAGTAAAAAGAAAATGAGAAGAAATGAAGAACAATAAAAGAAAGGTGTGCTTGAAAGCGCAAAGTCAGCTGACGAGGTTTAATTTTGAACAAGGATCCTTGGTCCCATTCAACCCTTAAACACTTGTTTGAGCCTTATATCCTTCATTTCATAGCCACTAACCTTAGCCGCGTAACAAACCTTAAAAAGTCCATTCTGATTAATGAAGGATTGTTGTCATTTTCATTAACTTTAATTTTGAGACAAAAGGTCCGTGCTGTTTTGAGTTTTCAATTTCTTGCTCTTTAAAAAAAAAGGAAAATGAAGAAAAGGAGGTACTTGTTAGTCCTACATTGGGGCAAATTTCTCTTTGGTTCAATTTGGCCTTGCACTAGGATAAGTTTCTACCCTGTTCAACTCAACTCCAAACTGGGGCAATTTTTCATTTCCTTGGTTCATTTGACCTACGTTAGGGCAAATCTTTTGGTCATTAGGACGTCCACCCTATTCAATTCAGTTCTAAACTGGGGCAAATTTCTCTTTGGTTTAATTTGCCTTGATGTACGTGCTCAGTAGAAGCCAACTAAAGATCATTTTTATGAAAGTTGAACCAATCCATACGGGGATGACACCTCTTCGAATCTCATATCTTTGTTTGTGTCTATCCTTTGTAAATAATCCTTTTGTGTAGTCAAAATTTTAATTCCAGTCCGGAAGTTGTTCACTTGGTCAATTTCTTTGTTGTTGTGCTTTGGAATCCATGCATGTTTATTACGTAATGCTTCAGGTAAGGTGAACATGAGTACAATACTATGATTTGACCATCTAATGGTAATCTCCAGATGAACAATTCAGATCAAAAGGAGCTTAGAAGTTTCGATTGAAGGGGAAAATGATATCTCAAGGGGCAATCCAAAGACAAGAGGTACTCGAAAAAGAGATGGAAGTGAGAGCTTCGAAGAAAAGCATACCACAGAGGTCATCCAAATTAAAAGTCAAGTTCCAGGTCTATGGCCTGGTGACGGTACCAAAAAGAATTCAAAGTCCTTAGCTTGACGGCTCTCACAAGAGTTCCAGGTCTATGGCCTGATGATTGTGTCAAAAAGAATCTCCAAGTCCTTGGCTTGATGGCTTTAGAAAGTTTGTGTCAAAAAGTTTCTAAGTCCTTGGCTTGATGGCTTTAGAAAGTTTGGGGCACGATGAGAAAAAAAAAAGAGAAAGAAAAAAAAAAAAAAATGATGAAGAAAGGGAGAATGAAAGAAGTAGGAAATAAAGAGGGAAGAAGGAAGTCAAGAGGATTCCAATCCAACCGAATGATTTGATGAAGAGGAACACTTGAACAAGGGCTTGATTGGTCAAAGTTTTCCAAGATCGTTGTTGGTTCAAAGGACTTTTAATAAATAAAATAACAAAAAAAAAAAAAAAAAAAAAAAAAAAAAAAAAAAGAAAAAAATAAAAAGAAAAAGAAAGAAAGATTTTTAAGTCCATGTTTAATTTAAGCGCATCGGCTCCATTGCATTTTAATTTTACATTGAACGCATGGCTCCATGCATTTTAATTTTCTTGAGCGCATCGGCTCGCTTGCATTTTTTAATTTTTGTTGAGCGCATCGGCTCCATGCATTTTAATTTCTCATTGAGCGCATCGGCTCCATGCATTTTAATTTTCATTGAGCGCATCGGCTCCATGCATTTTAATTTCCGTTGAGCGCATCGGCTCCATGCATTTTATTTTTCGTTGAGCGCATCGTTGCTCCATGCATTTTAATTTTTTGAGCGCATCGGCTCTATGCATTTTAATTTTCGTTGAGCGCATCGGCTCCATGCATTTTAATTTTACATTTTTCATTGCATTTTCTTTGAGCGCATCGGCTCCATGCATTTAATTTCTTTGAGCGCATCGCATTTTTTTAATTTCCTGTTTCGAATTTTGCGCATCGGCTCATTACATTTTAATTTTCTGTTGAGCGCATCGGCTCCATGCATTTTAATTTTCTGTTGAGCGCATCGGCTCCTTGCATTTTAATTTCCTGTTGAGCGCATCGGCTCCATGCACTTTAATTTCTGTTGAGCGCATTGGCTCCATGCACTTTAAGTTCTGTTAATTCTTTGAGCGTGTCGGATTTTCGCTTTTATTTGTTCTTGTTTTGTTATGCATATTATCTTCTGCATTGCCGGATAAAATTGAAGTTCATGTCTTTACTCGTTTCTTACGACGATAATATGAAAACTACAGTTATTCTTATTATCTAGTAAGAAAACAAGTAAAGAGAAGCAATGTAATACCCCCAATTTTGACCGGACTAAAAATAAAATAATAATAATAATAATAATAAAATAAATAAAAAAAAAAAAAAAAAAAAAAAATTAAAATAATTTGTGATCCATTTTTCTTAGCCTTTTTCTTAGCCCAAATCCATAAGCCCATCTTAAAAAAAAAAAAAAAAAAAAAAAGAAAAAAATTTAAAAAAAAACTAAAATACTAAAAAAACTGAAAAGAAAAAACTAAAATAAAAAAAAAAAAGAAAAAAAAAAGCTAATTTTTTGCACCCATACCGCTTCTCACATTTCACTCTGCACACACGCATATCTTCTCTGTAATTTCACTTACTCTGAAGACTCACCTACTATCACTGCTCTGCAGACCCTTCTGCACTCTCTTTTTTTTTTTTTCACTCCCACACACTCACGCAAGCACAAGGGCATAAGGGGAGGGGCATCATCTTCCAGTAAAAGGAGGATTTTTTTTCTCCACTCTCACACACACATTCACGGAGGGCCATTTTTCGTTGGGGGGAGAGGATCCCATTTTTCATCATCTTCACTCACCACCATTTCTCCATCACTTTCAATCCACCTTCACCATCAAGCATTTTCCACCATCCTCACCCATTCATCACCTTCTTCTCACCATCAACCCGTAGTATCCCATTCCACCTCACCACCTCACCAACAAAGAACCGTGACCATCTCCATTCCCCATCTTCACTCTCCTTCATCATCTCCTCATCCTCAAGCACAACAACCCCTCCATAGCTTCCATAACAAGGTCCAACCGTAGCACCATATCCCTCCACCCTGGTTTCAATACTACCGAATTAACTCGGTAACCTTCCATCCTTCCATTTTCTCACTCAACCATGAAACTCCCCACCATCTTCTTCACCCAACCATTATCTTCTATCTCTCATTTCCACTTTCCTACCACCTCACTTCATCATCAACCACCACCTCCAACAAACCAAACCACCCACAACCACCATTAACGGTACCACAAAAAAAAAAAAAAAAAAAAAAAATGCACACCACCAAAGAACCACCCACGGCCGCCCCACGGCCGGTCGATCGCCGGCGAACCGGTAGATCGGACCGCCCCGGCCGCCGTCCGCAACCACCATGACGAACCACCCGCCCGGACTCACTCCGACCTCTACGTTGACCGCCGATCCCAGATCCATTGTCGCCGCTCCTCGCGTCGTCGCGTCCCGCTAGCCCGCCTAGAGCCGCTCCTCTACGCCGGACCGCTACCGGGCAACACCGCTTCCACACGCACGACGAACCAGCCGCAACTCGCAGCCCGGGATCCGTGGCATCGTCCCTACTCGCCCGCCGCACCGCCGCTTCGACACCGTGACCCAAGCCTCGGCACCGACCCACCGCCGTGCCCACCGTGACTCGCGCCGCGCCGCGCCTCCCGCCTTCTCCATAGTGTGTTCTTGTTTTTAGGGGAAAGGAGGACCATTCTTCTCGCTTTTTCTTTTCGAAAGAAAGGAGAAGGTGAGTTTTTAATTTGCTTTTGTTTTTTTTTTTATTTTTTATAAAAGTGGAAAGCATGAACGGAAGTCTGGAAGAGGGAATTTAGCAAGTTTTTTTTTAGTTTTTTTAGCTTTTTTTTATTTTTAAGGAAACGTGATAAGAATAAAAAATTAAGAATTTAAAAAAATGATAAAAAATGAAAATAGAAAACATTTAAAAAAGAGGTGGTTGTTAGAAGAGTGTCTTAATTGGCACGTTTTTTTTTTTTGACTAAGATTTAGTTTGTTTAATAATTTAGAGACTTTATGAAAAATAAGTTTAAAAATATAGGGACAAAAGGCCTAAGATTAGATAATAATAAAAATACCAAAAAAAAATGTATAAATAAAAAATGTAAAAAATAAAAAAAAAATAAAAATACAAAATGAAAACATAAAAAAAAAAATTAATAAATGCAAATAACCAATAATGGTGATTGAATAGCGAATGTTATCTTCAATGTTGTTTGGATCATAAGAGTTTATTGAGTAGCCTAGTGTTATCTTGAACTTTGTGCAAGAATGAATTTATTTTCAAAAATAAAATAAAATTTCTTTTCAAAAATCTTTTCCTTAATTAAAAACAATTAACGCATACTTATTTTCTACAGAACTACGTGACTTTGAGTTCCTCATTGCACCTGAGGGTACGTAGGAGCAAAATTTTTATTCTGTCAAGTCAAAATTTAATTTTTCACAATTTGGTTATTTCTTTTTTTATTATTTTTCTAAAAAATAAAAAAATAAAAATAAAATAATTGCAAAATATTTTTAATAGGGATAAAATAAATAAATTTGAGATTATCGAAGTTTTTGCAAGCACAATGATTTAAGATGCCGATCTCACGACGGGTGTGATGTGATGGTGGTGCGATGGGATTAAGTTTTCACCCTTCTCTATCCATAACCGACTCCCGAATCCGATTTGGTTCCAAAGACCATTTTCTAAAAAGGTTTTCTAATTTTTCTAAATTTAAATAAAATTGGTGGCGACTCCATATTCCATTTCTATTTTTTTTTTTTTTTAAAAATCATCGCGAGTTTGCTATTTCATACGCGATCCCGGTCATGCGACAGATGATAAGACTCCATTGGGAAACTTGGAGAGTCAAGCTGTTATTATTAGTTGTGGAAATTGTTAATAATCTCTATTTATTTATTTTACCCATTTTGTCCTTGTTTTTGTTTTCTTATTTGTTTGTAAATAGATTTTATTTTAGTTATTTTGTAAATATCTGATATTATTATTCTGTAGTATATATTTTTTACTTGTATATATTTTGTGATTAATTGTTTAAACCATAGGGTAGATGATTGCTGGCTGGCTGTTGTATATATGTTTCGTAAGTTGGGAGGTAATTTTTGGTCTTTTTAAATTTTTGGTACGAGTTTGTATGCTCCCTCACACACGTCACAATCACTTTTGTCACACACTTTTGGGCTCTATACCCGAGTCTGTGCAAACCCAAGGAATAGGAGGGGTCTCGACTTCTGTTATTGAGGGGTTTCATGCTCACTTGACATTGGTTGGGACACCACTCAGATTGTTACCAGTATAATGGACTAATCATATTGAGAGGGTCTATCCCTACTTGTGATTAATTCATTAATTGGATCCTTGTCTCTTGAGATATGGGCAATCTAGGGACCACGACTTTTAGAGGTCTAAATCTGTCCGAAAAACCTCGCACTGATAGATTGAACATAGTGACTGTCAAAATTAGAGTCGTGACTTTAAGGAAATCCAACCTTTAAGTTTCACCTGATTAGGGCACAAAGGGAGCGTGCTTCTTCTTTATCTATTCTTTTCTCATATCATTCATTCTTGCATTTTTTTTAAAAAAAAATTCATAAAAAATGGGGATGTTTCATCTTGTATTTTCATATCATTTGCATGACATTCATAGTTTTTTTTCAAACAAAAGAGAAATAAAAGAAAAGATATGCATCATCTTGCATTTGCATGACATTCATAGCATCTTTCAAACAAAAGAGAAAATAAAAAAGACATGCATTATCTTGCATTTGCATGACATTCCCAAAAATATTCCTCATCTTACATTTTTTTGTCATTTCCTTGCATTCCAAAAAATAAAAAAAAAATATACTTTGCATTTTCATAGCATTCTTAGTATTTAAAAAAAATCATGCATTTTCATGTCATTTATAATTTTTTGAGAAAAAAGAAAAAAAAAACATATACATCTTACATTTTTATGGCATTGATCGCATTCTTTAAAAAAAAAAGAAAAGGAAAAAAGAAAAAATTTCTTTTGAGTTCATTCATTTCACCTTATGCGTCTCATGCATCTCATTCATTCCATTTCATTGCATCTCATTCATTTTACCTTATGCTTCTCATGCATCTCATTCATTTTATCTCCGTCTTTGTGTTAATAAATCAAACTGGTTCAGGAACCTTTGCGCGGCCTAGGAAAGAAGAGACCAATCAAACCTGAGTTCGCGATACCAGATCTCGGACCAGAATGGCTGCAAATAATCCTGAGACAAGGAGAAACTTGAGCAGAGAAATCGATGAAATGGAAGGAAGGATGAAGGAGATATCTAAGAATCAAACAAGGATGGAAGCAATATTGGAAGATGTGAGGGAGTCTCTCCGCTTAATCAGTGGAAATAGAGGTACGAATCGGGTTGAAGAATATGTAAATGTGCCATCGGTGCACTGTTCCGATTTTCCCAATGTAACCTCGGGCATCGTTATAGGGATACGTGAGCAACCACCTCAAATGACAACAATGGGCATGCCTATTGGGGAGGGGTATCGCACCTTGGAAGGAGCTCGTGGTGAAATTCCTGGTTATACTAGCCCTACATGGGAACAACCTCATGTGTCTGTTCCGGGGCAGGTGACATTGCTTTGCTTTGGAAATAGTCATGTCATGACTGAGAAAGATGAGATGAAAGAAGAGTCGATGGAGAAAATAGAGGAACAAATCAAGGCAATCAAGGGCCACAACGCTTATGGACGTCTAAGAATAGAAGATCTGTGTCCTACCACGGATGTCACAATCCCTAAAGGTTTCAAGATTCCTGATTTGGCTAAGTATGACGGAAGTGGTAACCCTCGGTTTCATTTGATCAGTTATGGAACCAAGATGGTTGTTTGGTCCAAGGATGATAGGTTCCTCATTAGCTTTTTCCACGAGAGTCTTACAGGCCCTGCTTTAGAGTGGTATATTCAAGTAGACCATTGTAAGATTTCTCGTTGGACAGAGTTGGCTAATTTATTCATGGATCAATACAAGTTTAATCTGGATGCAGCTCCTACCCAAGAACAATTGAGCTCGATGCAAAAAGGAAGTAGGGAAACCTTCAAGCAGTATGCCCAGAGGTGGAGGGCTCTCACAGCACAAGTGCAACCACCATTGACTCTGACAGAAATGTGTTCATACTTCTTGGGGACTTTGGGAGCTCCGTATATCTAGACAATGACAGGTGCTGTATATCGAGATTTTGCTGACTTAGTAGCTGCTGGTGAGAGGATTGAAGTTCTGGTAAAAGCTGACAAATTGGAAACCGACAACAATGAAGGTAGTTATGAAGAGTGAGTCTTTCCTATAGGAAAAGAGAGTGGGGAGTGAGCTACATGCAAAATCAGAACCCTTCACAACTCTATTTTCCAGTGTTTCTTTCTGTCTATACCAATTGACTTCCAGCGATTTGGAACTTCTGAACAGCTGATGATATGAGGCGTTAATTGATGAGATTACCATCTTAGAATTTTATGATATTGAATTCATGTTAGCTTTCTTGAAGCATTAATGTAATGGATTTGTATGGATCTCAGTATGTCTTGTTTCATTTTCTTATGCCTTTGACACTCATGTTCATGTCACGTCTTTTTTTGTCATTCTTTTCTTTCCTTTACTTGTCGTCTTTTGGTTCGGATCCCATGGATTTCTCGTTCTGAAAAAAATTTGGTGGTCACGAAGGCCATATGTGTATGTGTTATTTGTAAAAAGAAAAAAACAAAAAAAAAGAAAAAAGCAAAAAAACTTATAACAAAAAAAAGAAAAATAAAAGGGAGTAGGAAAGTCTTCGCTCGGCATGTACTGTCTTTTTGTCTCGAAATTAAAATTTTTGAAAATGAGCACTCAAGAATTGAAATGAAGATTGGCCATCTTTCTTTATCTTTCACAGGAATTCATCCTTTCATCATCTCTTGTTGTCCCTTTTTAAGCTTGAAAGTTTTCTTCAATTTAACCTTGGACAAGGATCACCCCTATACTAAGGTTAACACAAAGTGAAAATTGTGATTTTTGTGAAAAAAAAAGGAAAGAAAATGAAATGAAAGAGGTCACTACAAAGGTGAATTATTGAAGTAAAAAGAAAATAGGAAGAAATGAAGAACAATAAAAGAAAGGTGTGCTTGAAAGCGCAAAGTCAGCTGACGAGGTTTAATTTTGAACAAGGATCCTTGGTCCCATTCAACCCTTAAACACTTGTTTGAGCCTTATATCATTCATTTCATAACCACTAACCTTAGCCGCGTAACAAACCTTAAAAAGTCCATTCTGATCAATGAAGGATTGTTGTCATTTTCATTAACTTTAATTTTGAGACAAAAGGTCCGTGCTGTTTTGAGTTTTCAATTTCTTGCTCTTTAAAAAAAAAAGGAAAATGAAGAAAAGGAGGTACTTGTTAATCCTACACTGGGGCAAATTTCTCTTTGGTTCAATTTGGCCTTGCACTAGGATAAGTTTCTACCCTGTTCAACTCAACTCCAAACTGGGGCAATTTTTCATTTCCCTGGTTCATTTGACCTACGTTAGGGCAAATCTTTTGGTCATTAGGACGTCCGCCCTATTCAATTCAGTTCTAAACTGGGGCAAATTTCTCTTTGGTTCAATTTGTCTTGATGTACGTGCTCAGCAGAAGCCAACTAAAGATCATTTTTATGAAAGTTGAACCAATCCATACGGGGATGACACCTCTTCGAATCTCATATCTTTGTTTGTGTCTATCCTTTGTAAATAATCCTTTTGTGTAGTCAAAATTTTAATTCCAGTCCGGAAGTTGTTCACTTGGTCAATTTCTTTGTTGTTGTGCTTTGGAATCCATGCATGTTTGTTACGTAATGCTTCAGGTAAGGTGAACATGAGTACAATACTATGATTTGACCATCTAATGGTAATCTCCAGATGAACAATTCAAATCAAAAGTAGCTTAGAAGTTTCGATTGAAGGGGAAAATGATATCTCAAGGGGCAATCCAAAGACAAGAGGTACTCGAAAAGAGATGGAAGTGAGAGCTTCGAAGAAAAGCATACCACAAAGGTCATCCAAATTAAAAGTCAAGTTCCAGGTCCATGGCCTGGTGACGGTGCCAAAAAGAATTCAAAGTCCTTAGCTTGACGGCTCTCACAAGAGTTCCAGGTCCATGGCCTGATGGTTGTGTCAAAAAGAATCTCCAAGTCCTTGGCTTGATGGCTTTAGAAAGTTTCAGGTCTGTGGCCTGATGAGAAAAAAAGAGAAGAAAAAAGAAAAAATGATGAAGAAAGGGGAGAATGAAAGAAGTAGGAAATAAAGAGGGAAGAAGGAAGTCAAGAGGATTCCAATCCAACTGAACGATTTGATGAAGAGGAACACTTGAACAAGGGCTTGATTGGTCAAAGCTTTCCAAGATCGTTGTTGGTTCAAAGGACTTTTAATAAATAAAATAACAAAAAGAAAAAGAAAAAATAAAAAGAAAAAAAATAAAAAGAAAAAGAGAAAGAAAGATTTTTAAGTCCATGTTTAATTTGAGCGCATCGGCTCCATGCATGTTAATTTTCTGTTGAGCGCGTCGGCTCCTTGCATTTTAATTTCTATTGAGCACATCGGCTCCATGCATTTTAATTTTCTGTTGAGCGCATCAGCTCCTTGCTTTTTTAATTTCCTGTTGAGCACATCGGCTCCATGCATTTTAATTTCTGTTGAGCGCATCGGCTCCATGCATTTTAATTTTCTGTTGAGCGCATTGGCTCCATGCACTTTAAGTTCTGCTAATTCTTTGAGCGTGTCGGCTTTTCGCTTTTATTTGTTCTTGTTTTGTTATGCATATTATCTTTGCATTCTTACAAAATTGAAGTTCATGTCTTTACTGTTTTAACTTACGACGATAATATGAAAACTACGCTTATTCTTATTATCTAGTAAGAAAATAAGTAAAGAGAGACAATGTTTGAACCCATTTTGACCGGACTAAAAATAAAATAATAATAATAATAATAATAATAATAATAAAATAAAAAAATAAAAAAAAAAAAAAAAAAAAGTTGATTAAATAATTTGTGGTCCATTTTTCTTAGCCTTTTTCTTAGCCCAATCCATAAGCCCATCTTAAAAAAAATGAAAAAAAAAACAAAGGAAAAAAAATTAAAAAAAAAACTAAAATACTAAAAAAGCTAGAAAAGAAAAAACTAAAATAAAAAAAAGAAGAGAAAAAAAAACTGCGCACCCATACCGCCTCTCACGTTTCACTCGCACACACGCATATCTTCTCTGCAATTTCACTTACTCAAAGACTCACCTACTATCACTGCTCTGCAGACTCTTCTCGCACTCTTTTTTTTTTCACTCCCACACACTCACGCAAGCACAGGGGCATAAGGGGAGGGGCATCATCTTCCAGTAAAAGGAGGATTTTTTTTCTCCACTCTCACACACACATTCACGGAGGGCCATTTTTCGTTGGGGGGGAGAGGATCCCATTTTTCATCATCTTCACTCACCACCATTTCTCCATCACTTTCAATCCACCTTCACCATCAAGCATTTTCCACCATCCTCACCCATTCATCACTTTCTTCTCACCATCAACCCGTAGTATCCCCTCATCACCTCACCAACAAAGAACCGTGACCATCTCCATTCCTCGTCTTCACTCTCCTTCATCATCTCCTCATCCTCAAGCACAACAACCCCTCCATAGCTTCCATAACAAGGTCCAACCGTAGCACCATATCCCTCCACTGGTTTCACTACTACCGAGTTAACTCGGAACCTTCCATCCTTCCATTTTCTCACTCAACCGTGAAACTCCCCACCATCTTCTTCACCCAACCACTATCTTCTATCTCTCATTTCCACTTTCTTACGGCACCTCACTTCATCATCAACCACCACCTCCAACAAACCAAACCACCCACAACCACCACAATCACCATTAACACCACAAAAAAAAAGAGAAAAAATGTACACCAGAAAGAACCACCAGCGCCGCACCGGATGGTCAGAATCGCCGGCGAACCAGTAGATCGGACCGCCTGAAGCCGCTGTCCGCAACCACCGTGACGAACTAGACCCGCCAGACTCACTCGACCTCCACGTTGACCGCCGATCCCAGATCCACTGTCGCCGCTCCTCGCGTCACTGCTCGCCCAGTTCTAGAGCCGCTCCTCTACGCCGGACCGCCACCTGCACGACGAACCAGCCGCAACTCGCATCCCAGATCTGTGGCATCGTCCTACTCGCGCCGTCCGCACAGCCAGCTTCGACACCGTGACCCAGCCGGCACCGACCCAGCCGCCCCCACCTTGACTCGCCGTCGCGGCGCCTCCCAGCTTCTCTATAGTGTGTTCTTATTTTTTAGGGGAAGGGAGGACCATTCTTCTGCTAGCTTTCTTTTCGAAAGAAAGGAGAAGGTGAGTTTTTAATTTGCTTTTGTTGTTTTTTTTAAGTTTTATAAAAGTGGAAAGCATGAACGGAAGTCTGGAAGAGGGAATTTAGCAAGTTTTTTTTTTAGTTTTTTAGCTTTTTTTTTTTTTAAGGAAACGTGATAAGAATAAAAAATTAAGAATATAAAAAAATGATAAAAAATGAAAACTAAAAACATTTAAAAAAGAGGTGGTTGTTAAAAGAGTGTCTTAATTGGCACGTTTTTTTTTTCTTGACTAAGATTTAGTTTGTTTAATAATTTAGAGACTTTATGAAAAATAAGTTTAAAAATATGACGACAAAAGGCCTAAGATTAGATAATAACAAAAATACCAAAAAAAATTGTATAAATAAAAAATGTCAAAAATAAAAAAGGGGTAAAATACAAAATGAACACATAAAAAAAATTAATAAATGCAAATGACCAATAATGGTGATTGAATAGCGAATGTTATCTTCAATGTTGTTTGGATCATAAGAGTTTATTGAGTAGCCTAGTGTTCTTGAACTCTGTGCAAGAATGAATTTATTTTCAAAAATAAAATAAAATTTCTTTTCAAAAATCTTTTCCTTAATTAAAAACAATTAACGCATACTTATTTTCTACAGAACTACGTGACTTTGAGTTCCTCATTGCACCTAAGTGCGTAGGAGCAAAATTTTTATTCTGTCAAGTCAAAATTTAATTTTTCACAATTTGGTTATTTCTTTTTTTTTTATTTTTCTAAAAAATAAAAAAAAAAAAAAAAATAAAATAATTGCAAAATATTTTTAATAGGGATAAAATAAATAAATTTGAGATTATCGAGTTTTTGCACAACTGACTTAAGGTACCGTCTCACGACGGGTGTGATGGGGGTGCAGTGGGATTAAGTTTCCACCCTTCTACTATCCATAACCGACTCAGAATCCGATTTGGTTCCAAAGACCATTTTCTAAAAAGGTTTTCTAATTTTTCCTAAATTTAAATAAAATTGGTGGCGACTCCATATTTCAATCTTTTTTAAAATCATCGCGAAAGAAATTTCATGCCATGATCCTTGGTCATAACAATACATATGATGATTTCATAATTTATTATTAATTAAAAAAATTTATCATATATTTTATTATTATTTTTAGTATTTTATTCATAAATCTTTTGTGATCACATCTTTGGCGTTAGATGTTCATGAGATAAATTATTTGGATATAATAATTTAATATAATTAATGTTAAATTAAATCTTAATAGATTATGACCCTTAGTCCTTTTATATCTTATAGAAACTTCATCTACGTGCTTGTTTACTTTTAGTTTGTTCTTTTATTTTAGTTTTTTATTTTATTTTATTTTTGCATATTTGGTTGGTTAATTTGTGCAACTAGATTAGAAAGAACTTTTCAATACTTAAAATTTAATTCTAAGTCTTTGTGAGATTAACTTCAGTTTGCTCAATTGTCTTTCGATCTGACTCGTGCACTTGCGAGTATTTAAAGATTTTTAAAAAGTCACAACAAGTGTTTGACGTTGTTGTTGGAGATTTAATTAGTTAAAAGTTAAGTATTTGTTAAATTTTTCTCTTATGCTACCTAATTTTTTTTATTTTTTTTATTTAATTGCTCTATTTTCTTTAATTTTATTTTTTGTTGTTTGAGCACTGCATGACCACTTGGGTTCGTGATCATACACATAGATTAGTGAGAGTTGATATAGAACTCATAGCAAAGATGGATGTGGCTGTGCAATGAGATGATGTAGAAACTATAGTAGAGACATATATGATTGTGCAAAAAGATGATGTTAGACCACTTAAGGAATTATTTTGCCCAATAACTATGAATTCACTCTCATACATTGTTTTACCTTTTACTACTGCTACTCATTTTGAGATAAAACCTCAAGTTATTAATTTGCTTTTAATTTTTCATGACTTAGATAAGGAAGACGCATGTCAATGATTTTTTAGAAATTTGTGAAATATTTCAATTTTAAATTTTTTCTGCAGAATTTGTGCTTTTACGTCTCTTTCCTTTTTCATTAAAAGATAATGCAAAACTTGGCCAAATTCTTTACCTTCTAACTCTATTACATCATGGGAAATGTTTAGCCAAAAGTTTTTATCTAATTTTTTTTCCCATGTCCAAAACAATAACTTTAAGAAGGGAAATTTCATATTTTTGTCATGAAAACTATGAAAAATTGTTTGAAAGTTGAGAAAGGTTTAAAAATTTACTTATGAGATGTTATCACCATGGTTTTGAAAAATGACGCATTGTACAGTATTTTTATAATTGGCTGACACAATTTAATAGGAGTTTGGTTGAGTCTATGAATGGTGACACATTTTTTAATTTGAATGCACATGAGGGTTATCAATTTTTTGAGGATTTGTTTGAAAATTCTCAACAGTGGGATTCTGCTAATCGTAGGGATAGATCAACCTAACATAAGAACAGAGGTTTATATGAGATAAGTGAAGATATAAATATAAAAGCTAGACTAAATGCTTTTGTACGTGAAGTTAAGTCTTTATCACTCAATAAAGGAGTTAGTCTGGCTAATAGTTTCTAACAAGAAAATTGTGCATTTTGTGAGAGTAATATGCATGTTTCTTCTAAGAGATCTTTTGCTAATACTTATTGTAATACTTATAATCCTAATTGGTGAAATCACCTTAATTTTTTTTAGAAGTAAAATAAATTTTCGAGTAACTTAAGTGGTCAACCTATGGAGAGTTAGACTTGGTTCCAACAGCCTAACCAATGTTACCAACAACCATCATATTTCCCAAATCAAATAGTAGGTCAGTCAAAGTAACAATTATCATTAAAAGAAACCCTTGATCAATTTATGCAAGAGATGAGAAATACCAGTCAAGTGACTATCAATATCATTTAAGAGATAAAGAATGTTACCTAAGTGCATACTATTGCTATAACAAAGTTAGAAGTTCAGATAGGTCAGTTGGCAAGTCAGATGGCAAAAAGAGAGAGATGAAAATTCCTTGGTCAACCTATCCATAATCCTAGAGGACAGTATGCAGTTTATGAGACGTCTAGATCTAATAAGGAAAATGAGCAGGTTCAGTTTATCACCACCCTTAGGTCTGGGAAGTAAATAGATAATCATATTGTAAAGTCTGTGAGAGATAATATAAAGTTAGAAGTCAGTAATTCTAGGGATAATAATAACTCAGATAAGGATGATGTGTCCTCAAAGTTTAATGTGTCTACTCCTAAAGTTGTAGAGCCTAAAGTTAAGGAGTATGTGTCTTTGGCCCATTTTTCCTCACAGATTAGTAAATCCTAATAACACTATGCAATCAAGTGATATTTTAGAGATTTTTTAAACATGTGCAAATTAACTTTCCTTTTCTTGATGCTATTAGACAGGTATCTGTGTATGCTACATTCTTGAAGAATATTCTCACTGTGAAGAAGGAGTCTATGTGATTACCATGTGACAATGAAGATAAGTTTTGATGATAACAAATATGAAGATGATAAGAAGACCGAGTCCAAGATCTTCAAGATTAGTTTTAGGACTCAAGATCTCTCTTGTACAGAGCTTTTATAGGATATCTCATTATTTGACTTAAAAGATCTAAAAACATGTTTTCTTACAAACTAAATTAAAGTTTTAACATGGCTTTGAAAGATCAAAAGATTTGTGTACATTTAAAAATCACCTAGTCTGTTTTCTAAAGTGTTTTTAAATGATTTTCAACAGAGGTATTCGAATAACCTATCTCATTTTTATACGTTTTCATAAAAGGTATTCGAATAACTCATGTGGTATTCAAATACACCTGATTACAGAATGTTGGTTTTAAACAGAGGTATTCGAATAACCTTGTAGGTATTCGAATAACATCTTTCTAAACAGTTTTTAAAATGTGCTTAAAGTAGAGGTATTCGAATACACCCTTGTGGTATTCGAATAACCTGCTTCTGAACTATTTTTTTAAAGAAATGAAAACAGTAGTATTCGAATACCCCAGGACGGTATTCGAATAACCCACGAGACTTTGTTTTGAATTTTGAATTCATACGTAAACGTTTGAGCATTAATTATCATATTAAATGCTTCCAACGAGCATTTGTGCTCAAAGGCTCTATAAATAGAGACCTTGAGTCACTTCTGCAAGCCCCGGACAATCTGAACTTATTTTGCTTGTGCTAAAACATGGTTTACAATTTTTTCTCTTATTTTCTGTGCTCTTTTGGCAAAATTCTGAAATATCTTTAGAGAGCTCTATAGTGCTTCAACTTGTGATATTTACTCTTTATGAGAGTTTATTTTTCATCTATTTTCTGCTGTATTTCTGAGAGGGTGAGGTATCCCTTAAAGACTTTGTAACAAGGGTGAGGTATCCCTTGAAGTTTTGTGTAAGGGTGAGGTATCCCTGATTGTTTGAGGCTTTAGCACAATGGTAGAGTTTCCATGTGTGTGAAAAGTGCTCTAGATTGTAAAGGTCGTAAGCACATGCTTTAAGCTTGTCTTGAATAGTAAAAAATCTCGAACTATGTTTCGGGGACTGGACGTGGGCCACAAGTGGTTGGTGGTCGAACCAAGATAAATATCGCACCTGCTTTTCTTATCCTTAATCATTTTATTTATCTGCATTTATTTTATTATCTCTTACAATTTACTTATTGGCTATTCTTCTTCTCTTCTTTTATTTTCACGCCATTTTAACATTTTATTCTGAGCATATTTAATTTATTTACGCTTTTGCGAAAAGTTTTCAATACTCAATCCACTCCCTCTCTTGAGTACTGGAAGCCACTTGGTAACAGTCTAATATTCCCAATAAAGCCTTTTTGATAGAGTAGGTAACTTCTGTGATTCTCAATAAATATCCTATTAAGTATAAAGACCCTGAATCACTTATTATTGCTTGTAAAATTGAGGATAATTATGTTGAGAGAGCTTTACTAGATTTAGGTACAAGTGTTAATTTGTTGCCTTATTCCGTTTACTTGCAATTGGGTTTAGGAGAGTTGAAACTAACTAAGATGACTCTCTAATTAGTTGATAAATCTGTTAAATTATTGTCATGCTTGAATTATGTTAATGCTGGTGATGATCACGTCATATCTAAAGATGACATTGAGGTTGATAAGATTAAAGTTGACTTGATTTCTAACATTCCTTTCCCTAAATTTATGAAAGAAATTAGATATTTTTTAGGGCACGCAAGTTTCTACAGGAGGTTCATCAAGGATTTTCGCAAAGTAACAAGGCCTTTTAAGCAACCTTTTTAGTAAATAGTTAGTGTTGAAGTCGTACTTTTAGTTGAAAGATCCAGATGTAGAATAAACTTTGATAGACGATATTGTCTATCAAAATTGAGGTAAGTTTTTATTTTGAGTTTTTTTTTATTGAGTCAGCCTAAATATTTCTCAAATTTTGGAGTCTTTGTATGGGGACGTAAATAGTGTCGGTCATAAAAAAATTAAAAATTAAAAACAAAAAAAAAAAGTTTACGTGCTTATGTATTTCATTTTATTTTTGTTATTTTTGTCATTGCTAATCAGGGTGTAGTTATCATCTTCTCGTCTTGTCTTTTTAATTGCAAAGCATTTTAAGTATGTGACTCATTCTCATTACTTTATTTATTTTGTCTCAATAATTTCTTTGATGTATATTGGTGATTACTTTTTAAGTTTAGATTTAATTTGAAACATTGAAGACAATGTTTGGTTTTGATTGGGGGTGCGAGTTATTTGAATTGCAGTCATGTTATCATTATGTCACTTTTGTGAGATTTTTTTTTTATCATGTTCAACTTGTTTCACATTATTCATAGTTGTTGTTGCATGTCTCTTTGTTGAAAATTTGAAATAATTAGAAAACTTGATGAAAGCATGTGAATACCATATTTTTGTCGAGTGAGTTTTGAGTTATTCATTTTTATTGTGAGAGTGATTTTTTAGCCATCAAATATTTATTATGGTGCTCATGATTTTTTTTTGCTAGATCGTTTCATTATTGTTTTGGTTAAAAAGAAGTTTTATATCACACTTATATTTAATCTGATATCATTGAAGTTGGTAAAATTGTGTGTTTCATTAAGAGAAGATATTAGGTCATGTTTCTTATTTTGAGTCTTAAAATAATATTTTTATTCTTTCACATATTATTGTTAGTCACCCTTTTGCGCCTATTTATTAAGTCTTTTTTTCTTAACATTTTCCCAAAGTATTTTAGGGAAGAAACAATATTATTACAATATGAGAAGGTATAAGGAAGGAAAAAAGAAAAAAATTGAAAAAAAAAGAGGCAAAGTGAAAGTGCAAGAAAAAAAAAGAAAAACAAGAAAAAAATTCGAAAAAACTACAAAGTTGAAAAAAAAATTAATAAAATAAAAAAGTCTAATTTGGGAGTTTGAAAAAAAAGTGATTTAAAGAAGACAAAAAAATTGTGTTGAAAATGTAAAAAAATAAGCTTTTAAATATTTTTACAACACTTCTGATTTTCATTGTTTCCCTTAGCATTCATATTTTTCATTTACCCACATTACAAGTTTAATAAAGTCTTATTTGATATTAAGGGATTTTATGGTTCTTTCAATGTATATGACTAATCTTAAGGTATGATGTAAAGTCATTTCTTAATATTTTTTTATGAAATGATATTTGTTCTATTTTCTTAGTTTTCTTTCTATCATTTTATATGTGCGATATTTGTTTTGATTTGCGCATACTACTCTCATCGCAAATACTTGCTATGAATGATACCATACTTCTGAGTGATTTTCTTTGGTGAGTGTAACTCTTGTGAGAATTGTATATGGTTGAAAGATTTTTATTAATGGAGACTCTAGTTATGATATTTAGAGACAATGAATATATGTCAGATCAACTATATTATTCATACTTTAAGTTTGATGATGGTATAGTTTTTGTGATAATTATAGTATTTTGATATATGACTGATATTTCAGAGTTGAGATATTGAATTTGATTAAATTAGTTAAAGATATTATTCACTTTGAATTTTGTTTTAAATTGTTTTTATTGCTAAAAATTAATAATAAGTTGATTGAAAATTATAATAATAATTTAATTTTTATATATTTTTATTATAAAAATAAATATTATTATATCTCATTATATTTAATTTTAATAATTTTATGATATTATTAATTAATTTATTGAAAAAATTATTAATTTAATTATTATGATAAATTTTAAAACTAAATACATAAATTTATTTAACTTCTTATTGACAATAATACACTCACAATTGATGGTGGGTGGGCTCTTCAATACCATTACACGGTAGTTTATATTATTATGAATGAGACAAAAATATAGATTGGACCTACTTGTAAAGTAGGGGGCGGTTAATACACTCATATTAATGGGCATTAAAGAGGAAAGATTGGATATGAAGAAAAGATTGATGCTTGGTGGGCTGTTTAATACCATTACGCGGTAGTTTATATTATTATGAATGAGACAAAAGTATAGATTGGACATTTGGACCTAATTGTAAAGTAGGAGGCGGTGTAGAATTTATATAAATAATGGCATTCAGCCGTTCGACGAGCAGTATATAGTAACGTAGCGGTTAAAAAAAAAAAAAAAAAAGAGAAAAGAAGGAACGGTGCAGCAGACACACGAAAAAGCGCTGCATAGTAGTAAGAGAAGAAAAGAGTAATATAAATAGAGAATATTATTGAAATAATTTTATTATATTTTATTAATTTTTTTATATTAAAAGAATAATAAAATTTTGATTATTTTGATATTATTATGTTGTATTGTTTTTAATTAATTTTAAAATTTAAAATTTATTAATTTTTTTATTAAATTATATAAATGAATTTTTAGATAAATTTAGTTTTTTTTTTATTTTTTATAATTTATTTATATTATATGAATATTGATAATAATTATTGAATATCAATTATGATTTTTTATAAAAATATATTTAATAATTTGATAATTTATTATTAATTAAAAAAATTTATTATATATTTAATTATTATTTTTAATATTTTATTGATAAATTTTTTGTTATATATTTTTTATTAAATATTCATAAAATAAATTATTTAAATATAATAATTTAATATAATTAATGTAATCTCAAATAATTATAATTTTTAATTTTTCTATATATAATAAAATTTTCATCCACATACTTATTTATTTTTAATTTATTCTTTTATTTTAATTATTTTTTTTATTTTTTTATATCTTTAATTTGTCAATTTATACAACTAAATTAAAGAAAAATTAATACTTAAAATTTAATTTTAAATCTGAGATCGACATAATTCTTATTCAATTTGTATTTCAATTTCAATACAACTCAATACTCTTGCAAGTATTTAAAAACTTTTTTATAAAAAAAGTAATAACAATTCCCTTCTCCACGTCTCGTTCCCGAGCAGAACACCATCGACGAATTAGTGAGGAATAGATCCTTCGCCTCGTCTCAGCCTCAGCCTCTGGTGAGTGGTGAATCCTCTCATTTCGCTATAATAATAGATCTTCGAACGTAGCAACACCTTCACGGTAAGTTTCGATTCTTCTTGTAGTGCTAGATTTTCCATCCAATTCTCATCGGGGACTAATTTCCTCACTCACTGTTGCGATTGTTCATTCTTTTGATTTGTTTAATCTACCAAAGATTTTTGGAAAAATAATGGTTAATTTGGTTGGAAGCCAGATTAAAATTTTAGGTTCATTTCCTCATATGCAAATAAATCAAATAGGGTGAGACAGCAGTCATAAAATAAAAGTAGGAATTTTTTTTTTCTGTAACCTAAACCATTTTCAGAAAGTTTTATAACCAAAAGGAGCTTTACCGAACTGATACTTTGGTTTGAATGAACAAATGGATCAAGGATAAAGCTTGCTTTTGAGTATGCAGAGCTATAACTTCCATTCCTCTTCCTTTCATGAATAAAGAAAAACCGCATAACAGTAATTTAAGTGTCTTTTCTTTTCCCCCTTGCCTTCCCTTTACTATCCCTTCATACCCTTGAATCCAAGCGTACCATCAGATAGATGTTAGGATTGGTCTGCTTTTCTTTTGAAGTTTGAACTCCATCCTAGTTTTACATTTAAATATTTACAAAGCCAATGATTTGTAACTTGTAGAATTGACAAGCTTAAAGGACTAGGAAGCAAATGGCTGGTCCTAGGATTGCTCATGCTACTTTGAAAGGACCAAGTGTTGTGAAGGAGATATGTATTGGTGTAGTACTCGGTTTAGCTGCTGGTAATGTCTGGAAGACATCACTGAAATGAACAGAGAAAAGTCAGGAACTTTTATGATTTACTGGAAAAAGGTGAGATTAGTGTTGTTGCGGAGGAAGAGTAAAAATGCTCTTGCTTTGTGCCTATGCTCTCCATTTTTAGACCTTTTTTCCCACTATATTCAATTTGCTCTTAAAATGTAGATGAGTTGACTGACTCTAATTAGGGGTGTTGCTGAGTGGATTGGGTCGGCTGGTTCATCAGCCTTTTTAGACCTGACCCGCTAGTGAGAAAAGTGGGTTAGGTTGGGTTGGGTTGGGTCGAGGAGATTTTTTCGCTCAATTTGATCCATTCAAAAGTGAATTGAGTTGGGTTGAACATGTGAGTTCGATATATTTAAAAAAAAAAATCTTGAAAAAAAAAATCAAAATACAAAATTTAATAAATTAACACTATAAATCTCAATCTCAAATATAATAAGTTTCAATCTAACAAATTAATATCATAAGTCTCAATATCAAACATACTAAGTTTCAATCTAACAAATTAATACCATAAGTCTCAACTGACTTTACTCAAACATAATAGGTCTCAATCTCAAATAAACTAAATACCAGAAGTCAATAAGTGCATAACAAATTAACGACTAATAAGTCTTATTAAGTTTGAAATAAATTAAATAAAATTAGTCATAACTCAAATAATAAATTAGTCTAACCAATCAAAATTAGTGTCATCATACATGTCATATGTATTGACATAATCATTAATTTCTCTAATTTTTTTTCATATACATATACTCTTTATCATCTAAATTGTTTTTTACTAAAAAAATAAGAGGCATGAGTGAGTTAGATTTGTGCGGGTTTGACGTGTTTTAACTCGCTACATGACTCATACATTATAAGTTAAAGTATTTTTTAACTCAGTTCAACCTGCGAATCCAGTCTAATTCGCATTTTATGAGTTGGGTTGGATCGAAATTCGTAAATTCGCATATTGACCTCGGACACTCCTAACTCTAATATTCAAAGGAATAAGTTTCTTGCACTGAGTTGTGGTCTTGTGGACTAAGTTATTGTTGGCTTGCAGAAATTTCATAAAGCTTGTTTTATCGCTTTTCTTGCTTTAGTTATTTCCTGTTGCAGCACAAGCGTAGATGTTTTTTCACAGTATATTTATAACTAAATGAAGTGTTTGTGAAGGATTCAAGAAGTAATATAATACATCAGGTGTTTCTGTTTAAACTTAACAAATGCGAAGTTCAGTATTAGGTGAAAAATTATTGTTGAGAGCACTGTCTGGAAGGCACAAAGTACTTCAACTAAATTCACCTTTTCAGATAAGTAGTCATGTTTCGAATCATACTACCACTAGCGATACTAGCATTACTCCTCTCATGAGAAACTAAATGAACTACAGGCAGCGCTAAAACGAAATTCTAGCCATCCAGTGTGTTTGGCAATTCAACAGTGAGTGATTCTCGCCCTTTTAGAAAACTCGCAGCAGCGTTTGAGAGAATTGTGGAATTGAAGTTTTGGCCGAGCAAAGTCATGTTGGAACGTTGGTCAGCAATTTGCGTTTCCTACATTAATTGTAAAAATAAATAAATTGTTGTTTACACTAAAAAAGATAAGTTTATTCCATAATACCGACAAAAAATTAAATATTTAGAACCAATTATTCCATGACTAAGAAATCCAAATCAATATTCTGACCGTTGTACTTTTTTTGAACCCAATATAAAGTTGCCGTAGGTGCGTCATAACGTAATATTTTTCAAGTCTAATTTCAATTACCCAGAAAAATGTTTAATTTCTCATAGTTGCTCCGGAAAAAAATGTAAGGTTTTACGTGATTAGATAGACATAATACCAACCTCCTAGACCTGCCGTTAGAATTCAATCGCATATGCAATCAATAGAATCACAACTCCCGACAACTAGGAAGGCAGGATAGGAAGAAAGCCCAGACAGCTGAATTAGAAGAATAAGCAGTATTTTGGTACTTTGGTTATTCATCGAGTATATTTAAATTGTCTAGCCAACTTATTTGGCTAAGCCACTAAGGACCCTTCTGAAGATATGAAACATCCTGGTAAACCCATGAAGATATATGATTTGGCAACTTGCCACCGCACCAGCTATGCTATAGAAGCTTTTAAAGGACTACATGACATGATGGAGTGCCTTTAATACCCCAAACTTGCAATGAAAATGATCCCTGACAATTTGATCATGTTCTATTCTCACAGTGAAGGGTATCTTTTTGCTTTGTCTTCCACATGCATCATTTGGATGCTTCAATTCTAGTCCTCGGCAGACAAAGATCAGAGAATTCTTCTACATCATTAAAAGCTCAGAGTGAAAAATATATGGATGGATTAGTTCAGCAGCAAGTATCATTCTTATGTTTTACTGTTGGTCTTAAAATCTTTGGTTGCTAAGGGGTCCACCTTGGAAATGTTACATTTAAATAAAATAGCAACAGGCAAGCTCACGTACTACTTCACAAGGCAGCAAGTATATGTCCAAGCCTAAACAGGGAATTGCTGTTCGCAAATATAGCATTATCAAGAAATAATTAACTACCAGTAAAAGGCGCTATATTTGAATTTAAAATTTTAAAGGGTGAAGAGGTTGGTTACCACAAGGATGACCTTGGCATTGAATGGAATTCTTCATACTCAAGATCAGCCACCTCTTTGCTGCCACCTCCACTGGTAGCAACCACTGTGCTTTCAGCATCTGTAGTTCCTTTACTAACATTTTCTTTGACTCTGCCAGTATCATGATCTTCACCTACATCAGAACTGTTTGACACACAGTATTTATGCAGCCATCTATCTGTTTCCCAAAGGACATGCATGATGCTTTCTCTGGCAGTATAACCATGGCTCTCATGAGGCAGAATCACCAGTCGACAAAGAGCACCATGACCCTTCAAAGCGTTGAAAAACCTGTCTGACTGCATAGCAGGACAATGGATAGAAGCAGCAACTAAACAATAAGCTAAAGTATGGCTCCAGGGGGATTGTATCTTCCAAAATACTGCAATAGCCAATTAATTAAAGACAGTTTATGAGAAAGGCTGAGGTGGGAATTCCTCTCTTACCTGCATGGTTAATGTTCCTGGATTATTATCCTCTTCCCCATGGATAAGCAAGATAGGCTTCTCAATTTTATTAGCCGACATGAAAGGACTCATCTCTACATAAGTATTAGCGGCCTCCCAAAGAGTTCTGTCTTCATTCTACAGAAGGAAGTGGAATATGAGACGTAAGCATTCATTTCTAAAAGACTCTCATAAGGTAACATGTGATACGAGGAATAGGGTGTGAAAGGAGAATAAAAGGAACTGTAGGACAAAAGACAAAACAATTTATGGAAAATAGTGGCCATTGGAAGAGAAAACCAAGCCATTATAGGTAGTACCTGAAAACCAAAAGGAGTAAGTGTTCTGTTGTAAGCACCAGAACGAGCAATTCCACAACAGAAAAGATGAGGTGCATGTGCTAGGAGGTTGGCAGTCATGAACGCACCATAGGAATGTCCACCAACAGCTATTTTCTTTGGATGAGCTACCTACATGTGACAACCCAAAGAGGGCTTGACTCAAATCATATTTCTATTGGATTGATAACCTCATATACTCCAGACACAGTAAAGTTAAAGCTTACCCCACGCCGGACAACTTCCTCCACAGCAGCCTCTGCACTCGCAACTAATTGCTCTACATACCTGGTTGGTAAATATTTTGGTTTATAATCAGATAAACTCTAAAGGTTTACTAATTATAAGGCTTACTTCACAAAAAAATTTGAACAGGCTAAAGAAACCCACAAAAGAAACCAAAGCCTCACATGAGTCCAAATAGTTGAAACTCCAATTTGAAGAGAAATGATATGAAGATGAGGAGATCACTTATGATGCTTAAGAACAATTATTAAATGATAAGTATATGGTAAGGATCTCACAGCTATAACAATATCATTATCAATTTACCTATCATTTGCCTCCTCACCATCCTCACCAATAATAGGAATAGTAGGTCCAGATAGAATTGCAAACCTGCAGTATTTAAAGTCATCAAAGAACAGTCCAGCTTATTTAACATAAAAAATATATTTAAACGGGGAACAGAGCAACAAAGGAAAATAATGCTAAATCAGAAATAGCCAAACAACACAGAGAATTGGAAAAGACAATTCATACCTTCTAGCCAGCCAAAGAAGTGCTGATGTGGGACCTATCCCAGGAAATTCATTTGGAGAACCACGAACTTGTCCAGCAGCATCTTTGCTCTTAAATTCTCCTGGGTAAGACCAAACCAGACATGGCAAAGGACCATCTGTTGATGGATTGTAACCTGGTGGCAGGTATAATGTAGCAGTAAGTTGAACCCCATCTTTTCTTTGATACCTGATCATCTCTTTCTGCAATGATGCAAGCTGCGGGTATGGATGAGGAAAATTTGTAATCTGAACTAATTTTTTATCTGGCCAGCTGACAAAGTAATATTGGGTGTTTTCAGTTTTTGACTCTTTTGAAGTCAGTATTTTCAGCTGATCTAAGTGCAAATCCCCTTCTTCCTGATCAGACATTAGAGCAACAACAGTCTCATAATACTTTTCCTTATCGCTCTCCCAGATTCGTTCCTTATTACCTGTATTTCTGTAACAATTTGGTTCAAACCACCATAACATAAATGAGAATCTGTGAGAGCATATAGGAAACAAGTGATTTAAGACACTTACATGTCAAACAGATCAAGGAATGGGATGTTCCCAACTGGTGTAGCACCAATTCCATTCAGGATAATATATCTTCCTTCATCACTTTCCTTCTTTATCTTGGCAATAATATACGTCCCAGCTTGAGTTCTCCGCAACATGGGAGAGCCAGGATCAGAGTACACATCTTCTGAAGATCGATCAAATAGGACGCGTGGAGTCACATCTTCAGATCCAGGAGAGATTACCCATGTTTTTATTCGCCGTGTTTTGTACCAAGATTCATATACCAAAGCCAGTGAATCATCAAACCAAGAAATCCCTCTGTAGATAGACATCAACCGAGATTTTAGGTTTTCTATACGAAGGTTTAGAAGATATTAGTTGCACAAGATGATTGTGTCTGACTTATCACCCAACCCCCACCACCAAAAATAAGGGGACAAAAAGAGAGAAGTTTACCATAAATATGGTAAGGAATTTTCTTAACAACTGCTACAGAGATGCTCATGGCATGTGATAGACATAAATACAAATACCAACTCAGACTATTCTTTGCAAGAATGATTATAAGTCCAGAACTCCAGACTATGAAAGAGGCATGCAAACTAAATGTTGCTCATGATTATCAAACATGTAAATAGAGATGAAAGTAAGTACAACATTAGAATAGATAATTTGAAAATGGTCAATACTTGGCATTGAAACCAATGTCAACTATAAACCTTGGCAACATATCTGAAACACTAAGAAGGAACGACTGATTTTGTAAAAGGACCCAATAATATCCAAATATGTCATTGTGAATACACGGACGGACATGTAGATAAATAAAAAGAGAAGAAACCAAAGTAAATCAATAATTTGTATCGATACCCATAGCGGAGATCAAGCTTGTGTAATATCACTGGCTGTTTGCCTTCTAATGGTTCAGCAGGCTGTGTATAAATTATGTCACGAGGAGAAATTTCCACCTTTGCGTCACCTCCATCTTGAGTTTCTACCCTAGAGACCTCAAAAGAAGCAATTTTAACAGATAAAGAAATCACAAAATAAATACACAGATAACAAAATGTGACTATAAAATAAAACCAACAATGCAAATGCAGAAAAAATTATTTAACTTCTTATATTGAATAAAGCAAATCTTAAGTTTGATTGTGAATGACGGATGAAATATCTAATTAAGAGAACTGAATATGATGAGAAGACAAAAAAATTATCCATAAAAGGGAAAGAAAATTTGACAAGTCAATTACCATATATAATCCAACAAGATCATCATCCCATGTTTTTTTTTAGCAGAGGAGACTATGGATGTACTTTCATGTAGTCATATATATATATATATATTCTGGACAAATCATAATTGAACTCTCAATCAATAACAGTAAACAATTTCACACTTATAATTCATGCATCCAGTGTGTGTTTGGGCCCTTCAAGTGGATAATATGTGCGTGTATGGAGGATGCATGCATACAGGCATACTTGACTATAGACCTGAATGATTGCTCTTATAAACTGCATGCTTAGTACCATTTACATGTCAAGGAACTTTACTTCATCACTGAAAACACTCTTGGCAAGTTTAAGTTTTCAAGTACTTAAAATTTTTGAGAGAAAACAATAAAAACAATTACATATTCATATTTAAAATGTCTACATAAAAAAAAAATATTGCATGCTTTGTAAGTTTATTTGAATTATAGTAATCTGTAATGTCCCCAATGCACATGCCCCAGCAGAAAATATAAGATAAAAACTCAGATCTGTACCAGTAAAGTGTTGATGGTTTATCAGCTCTCCAATTAATGGAACGCATCCCTTTTCGCACACTATTGAATGCAATCGGAATGTCCTCAGCAAGGGGCAAGTCACAAAGCTCCCTGATTAATTTTCCATCAGCACTCCATAACTCTACCTTCTTTGGAAATCTTCCACAAGGTACAATAAAAGAGTATGGCCTGTGAATTGAACTAATCAAAAGGTACTTCTTGTCTGGGGAAGGGTCCATAGAAGTATAAACAGCTGGTGGGCCAATATCCTTTGTTGCACCATCCAAAGAAGCTAAAACAAGCTGTGAGGTCGCATAGTAGTCAAATAAATCTTCATCGTATTCATCCTTCAGCAAATCCTGGAATGTTCTTACTTGAATAATGTTTTTCTGCTCGTTAGATTGAATTTTTGGGCCACCAGGAACCAAAGGTTTCTTTGGTGGAGCTCCACGAGAGAATGGAATGGTGCAAACTAACAATGTAGCGTTATCTACCCAAACATAATTGTCAAAAACTGCATTCAAATGTACATTGGGTGACTGAAACAAAGGTCTAGCTTTCCCCGTTTCCACATCTGCGATCCATACTCTGAGTTTACTGCTATCACTGTCCGCCTCATTCACACGAATGCTAAAGGATAAATGCCGACCATCAGGAGACCAAATAACAAAATTTATCTTTGCACCATCAGGGAAACCATTCACCTCAGTCTCTGATCCTAATGTACCATCAGGAAGAATTTGATGGATCCCTATACCAGTGTAGAATGACATACGACTCCTACTATTGCAGTTTCCATCAATACGTATACCAGCCAACTTTTCCTCTGGTCTTGCTAATTCTACTAATGGAGGTAAAGCTCTTCGCTTGAGAAAAATAATTTTGTCTCTATGTGGCGAAAATGACAATGCAGGAACTGGTGGAGCATCAACAATGTCCTTGATCTCAGGTGGAGGAACACGATACCCTACTCCTAAAGTTGACTCATCTAAAAACAATTAATCAAAATAAGTGTCACCAACTAGAAACAGTATTATAATCTAAACGATAATATAGCTGTGGATATGGATTTGACAACCATGTTCTAGTCCAATCAGAAGCTCAAAATCTATAACTGTAAAAGAAGTATTTCACTGTAAATCAAGGGAATCTCTTCAGTTCATGCGCTAAATTTTTCAAGAGTTTAAAATTTAAACATTGTTAATGCAAAAATCTACACAATCAGTAAAAAAGAATGTGTCACCAGCGACATTATTGGAGTTTTTTTTTTTTTGGTACATCACATCATTGGATTAAATAAGCCATTTCACGGGCTGTACATGATTTTAACAATGTTTAAAAATACGTTCACTAATAGTGTATTATACTAGAGTGCATCAAAATTAAATCGGTTTTTCAATCACACAGACAACGAAGACAATAATCTTATTTTCAGAAAGACAATTGAGTGAAGTAATGCAAAGGTTATAGAGCTGAAATTTTACTCTATGTGATCGATCAACCGTATGAATATGTGCTAAAAGATTAACGATATAATAATTCTGGAATTCTTGAACAGTTGACGCTTCCAATCAGCACTTCAATTTTGCAATATGCAGAGTCGAAACACGTGGCTAACCGTAAAAGTAAAATCAGTTAAGAAATGCATACTCAGCTAACCTTCGTAATCAGTGGAAGTAGTGGCGGCGGCAGAGGAAGAAACGGAACCATCGGAGGCTCCGCCAGCGCCGTCTTCAGCAGAAGCAGGCATAATAGCAGTGAGATGTGCTAAATTGCGCAACCGTGAGGTAGGCATGGAAGGGAAGCTAGCAGTGATTCTGAGACGAAGTGTGAGGCGCAGCGGAGGAGTGAGAGGAACAAGAGAAGGATTGGAAGGGAGCGACAATGGCGAGAAATGGAAGAGAGAGAGGCGATGATATATTTTGTGAAGTCGCGTCATTCATAAAAGACTCAATTCTATTCCTGTTTGATATTTTCTCTCTCTCGGTATCCCACTGTGCTAAGTAACTGGCGTGGCCAATCATGTAAAAGAGACCCCATTAAAAAGGTCACTTTGATGTAACCAAAAAGAGAAAAAGGTCTCTCGGAAATAAATAAAATATAAAATAAAAAAAAATTAATCCTGTTAAAAAAATCCCGTGAAATGAATTATTTTTATGCTCAATATTCAATAACCGTATAGATTATAGTCGAACTCGATTTGATTTTAGGGTTAGCTAAATTTATGATTCCCGTGTTATAATTTAGTTAAATGTAAATACTTAACAATTTCTTAAGAGTGGACTTATAATAAAATATTTAAGTAATTTGATTGAGATTATAAGTTGAAACTTTTATATTGTTATTAAAAAGTATTTAACCTTGTTATTTAAAATAATTGAACACATTAAATAAATAATTAATTGGGTCGTTCATAATTATTTTTGAAAATTTCTTACTTTTAAGTCTTCCTTTAAAATAAGTAAAGGAAGAATATAACTTAAAAATGTCAATACGAGTTTTGTTTAATTAGAGATTTTTAACAAATTATTTTAAAAAAATTGTTAAATTTAAATATTACTCGTTGATTATTCTTTGCAAGTTTATTAAGCTTAATTTAATCCTCTTTATAATAATAATAATAATAAAATAAAATTTAAATCTATTTTTTAATATTTATTACATCTATTTTATTAATAATTTTATAATATATATTTATTAATATTTTTTTATTTTATTTTTAAAAAATATACATAAATATCATAATTTAATTAATAAAATAAATATAATAAATATAAAAAAATACGTCTAACTTTTGTCCATAATAAAAAGCAACTTACTCGTTGTAATTTCTTAAACCTTGATTCTCGAGGGAAAAAAAATTGTGTTTGCAAGGTTGTCCTCTAACTAAAATAAATATCTTTGAGTGATGCTTCAGTCTATCAAACCAATAATATAAATTAAAGGATATTCTTGAATAAAAATAATAAAGGATATTCTTTTCTGGCCATATTGATTGTGGTACAAAAATTACTTAATTCATATTATTCATTGCCAGCAATGAAAGATTTTTATTTATTCTATATCAATCTACACTATTGTAAAAGGATTTTTCACTTTAGTATCTAATTTTTATTTTTTTAAACTATTCTTTTTTTTCTTTTTTTGGTTTTTAGAGAATATTCATTAAATAAGTGAAAGACTAATTTCTCAAATATGATCAAGTGTCTAAGTAGAAACTCCTCACAACAATATTATTTCCATTTTCATACACATAAATTATATTCTGAATATGTTTCAGAGAATCACCTTAATAAGGTTGAAAAAAGCAGTTTCTTCTAATGCACTGTAGTGCGAGGGGTGGGTACTAGCAAAAGGCATTTCGACGCTCAAGTTAGAGCGTGGACAAGGTGAATAATGTTTTGAATTAGATGCATATATTTACTACCTTGTGTGGTATTTATTTAAGTGTCTTAGTTAATAAGAATCATATTTAAATCTGAATGAAATATTTTTAATTATGATATGAATCAAATAAAATTGTTATCTCTTATAATTGTCTCCTCTATTTATAGGGGATATAATTAATTTCTCTATCTATGAGGGATTTTTTTATAGATTTATTCTTCATAAATAGACATATTTATTTATCTAATAACGCTTATAAATATCTGAGATCTAACTCTAGCGGACTGGGTTGCTCATGAACCGTTAACCCGAAACCTGGTACAGAACAGTTACCCTCAGCTTAGGGCATAGATGTGACAACCGAGTGTTAAGATATCCAAGTTCATCAAGAGCAAATGACACACATGAGACAAAGGGATCCAAGTCATGATAATTGATGTCGGATCTCGTGATGTCTTTAACAAAGGACCGAAATTCGTGATGAAAAATAAAAACTAGGATGCCCCCAGTGTTAATTAATTTAGTCGAGATTCGATATAGATCACTCTACCTTAAGTCGATATGGTGTTGTCCGCGATTCTTAGTAAGTTGCCCTCATACCAATTTAAGTAGTGGGACCCATCATCTATTTTAAAGGTAATTTGAAGATGAAGTCGTAATCCGTATTATGATTTTATCATAATATCATGGTATTAATCTGTGATTCGACATGGATATCATTCTGCCTTGTCATACATCATTTCAACTATCAGCGCAATCCTTTCAACTACTATGTTAGGTACGTTTTGCCATGTGGCAAAAATATATTGGAAGCCGTTGTTTGATCTTCATGTCGTCATAATTGTCATTTTCAAATTTATTAATGAAATTCAAATAAAAAGTCCATTTTACCCCTAAATATGGTTGTGTTTAAGGGTTACCCTCGCGGTTATAAATAAGAGTAGGGGTTTTCCCCATTTTCTCCTTCCTTCTCCACTTCTGTTTTCCTCCCCCGGCAAGCCAAATGATTTTCGAAATTTTCCAGCTAGTTTTTAGCGATTGTTGGCTTGCATTTTCAACCTCTTAACACCCTTTTCCTATTTCATAAACAAGGTATTTCCTTTTCTTACTTTATTTTTCTTCTCTAATCACTATGGTAAGAGTGAGAACATGGAATAACATTGAGGGAGAGAGTAGCTCTTTAGAAATCTTGAGTGCTCTACCGTCTCAGCTACCTTAAGCGCGGTAAAGACGTTCTCCTCGTGGTGGAGGTTCTGGTAGGGCACAGAGGTCGCTAGGTCGCTATCCGGGGTGAATATCTTAGAAATGATATGGAGAATGGATTATGCCACGAAAATTACAAGCCAAAGACCATCACGTCCTCTCTTCGTACTCATGTGGGAGTTAGAGAGTTATAATGAAATCTTTTCTGATTTTGACATGAGTATGACCTCTGTAGGTAACGCTACTAATTCATACCTGGGGCGTCGAAGAGCGCCTACTTCAGAACCAAGAGAATACACTTTCTCCAAAATTGTCAGTTTTTACCAATGGGTTGACTATGAAGTCCTAGGTACTCCTTCTAGCGTAGAAAGCTTGAAGGACGCTAGTTTGAAACAAGAATATTTGCATTTAACTGAAGATCGGCTAAGGGATAAAGAATATAATATTCAAGCTCTGTCTAATCAAGAAAGGGTCTTCTCAACCAGGACGGAGGGCAACCACTTTATTTACATGTACGATCCATTATTCACACAAATCAGAGTATGGCTTCTATTCTCCGACTTTGAGATTGGAGTCCTAAAGCACCTGCGGGTAGCTCCAACTCAACTACATCCAAATGCATGGAGCTTTATCAGGACTTTCGAGCTTATTTGTAGGACCTTTGAGTGGTCATACTCCGTGGGGTTATTATTCTTTCTTTTAACCCAATCTTTACCCTCTTAGAACAGTTTCAAAAAAGGGTGGGTTACTTTGTGCGTGCGCAAGTTAGGCGGAAAGTATTCAAATCTTACCAATAATTTCTCAAGGTTTTCAAGAATGATTTCTTCAGAATTGAATGAGCTTCGGGGTTAAATCCTTTTTTTATTACCCCGAAAGGCAAACCACGGATATACCTATATTAGACCCAAACGGTTTGGAACCGGAGTCAGGAAGAGATAGAGACTCCGCTATCTTTATTGACTGATAATGAGGTCGACGTCCTTAACTTTTTGGTTGAGTAGATCGATAAAAACGGAGCCATATACTATAAAGATGTCTTGGATGAGCCCTCTAACTTAATAAGAACGTTTTTAGGTATCTTATTTTGAACATATTTAACGAATTTATGTTTCAAAATTTTTTCTGTGTAATAACCTATTTGTTTCCTGTTTGCAAAGAGCATGGCACCTCATGATGGATTCGAAGCCCTTGCACTTTGCTTGGCTCAAAGGAAAGTTGGGGCATCTGGCTCCAGATCTCAGTCAGCAGTTCTAGTCCCTCCACCTTAAATCCAACATCAGGAGGCGGATCCTGGGTCTCCTAATCAACCACTCCGGCCTCGCAAGAGGAAAGGGAAGGGACGTTGGGAGCCTAAAGAAAAAAGGTCGGTGGCCGAGGTGGCACCGGTTGATCTAACAACTAGTCGGGAGTCTAAAGTCCTGAAGGGTGCCCCACTTTAATTTGTTGGCAGGTCAGTTTAGGGTAGGGGAGTTAATCCAGGGTGGATCATCGACAATGTCCTTCTAACCCAAGCTGACCAAGATGTCTTGATAGAGCAAAACTTAATTGAGATCATCCAGGATGCTCAGGTACGAGCTCTGTGCAACGCTTTTGTTCTTCGATTTTTGAAGTATGCCTTTGAGTCTGTTTGTCAGACTCGAGTGTTGGAGAAGGAGATAGATGCCCTCTGGGGTGAAAGGAAGGAGCTTAAGTTGGGTGTGACTTAGAAGGATGGGCAGCAAGCTTAAGTTAATGAAGAGCTCGATTTGCGCATGACTGAGATAATCAAGCTCCAAGCCAAGATTGCAGAGGGGGATATAACATCCTCTCTAACTTAATGGTCTTAATCGGGGTTATAGAAGCTCATTAATACTAGTAAGAATTATTTGTTAGTTCAGATAATTTTCTGAAGTAATTTGAGCGTAATTCTATAGCACTGAATATAAGAGAATAATTAAAGTATCTACTGAATCAGTTGATATGATGGAAATAAATATGAAAAAATTATTTCCTAACTAAGGACCATTGATAAGAATTGTAGAAAATTTTGAAGAAATAATAGAACAAGTTTGGTATTTTTAAGGATATTACTGAAAAATAGTCGATACAGTTAAGCAGCTCAAAAAATTATGAAATTTTATAGAGATGATAAGTCAAATATGAAGAATGAATTAGTATAAAATACCAATTAAGATAAGTATCGATAATCTTATTATTTAATCTCTCGATTTAATTCAATTCGGGACCGAGTAATAAAGCTTAACTGATAAATAGCGGTATATGAAAAAATGTGAAAAAATAAATCCAAAGATTAGATTGAGTCTTAAAATTTTTCATAATACTTATAGTAACTTAAAAACTCAATTTTAAAAAACTAAAAGGCACGTAACAAATACAAAAGTTCCAACACAATTCTTTTCTTTACCTTTTTCTTTCACCCACCGCCCACACTCTTCCAGATTTCTCTCCTTACTTTTCCTCTTCACTTTTACGTCCCCATTTCTCCATTTTCTCCTCTGTTTTCGTTGCAGCATCTTGGCCCCTTTATCTCCATTTTAGTTTCTATTTTTGCTCCTTCCATTTGTCTCCATATCCAACATTCCTCTTCTTTGTCTTTCCACCATTGTTTCTTATGGTTTTCACCCCTAAATTAGAGGCAAAAATAGAGCAACAACACTAATAAAACAGAGGTGAAATGGCAAGGAAAATGAGAGGAAAGTGAAGAAAAACTAAGGAACGAAGTTAGAGAAGCAATGAGACAAGGTAGGGGCTCCTTGCTCTTAACTTCTTCTTCTTTTTCTATGATGTTTAAACATAAAATTCTGGTTTTAAGGTCCTTGATAATCACAGCTGGACCATCTTAAATGGAGGGAAATTTTGTTATTTTTATGCTTTAGTTTCCTATTATCAATTAATTCTTTCACTTGATAAATGGTTGAATGAGAAATTTGTGAGTTTGATTATGAATTTGTTTGATGTTTTGAGCCTTAGGTCTCACGGCCATGAGGGTTTAAATTCTTTGATTTGTTCATTTATTTCTATTGATGCTTACGTTAAATTGTGATCATTATAATGAATTTTATGGCCAAAATTTTAGCTTGGTTGATGGTCACGGCTACAAGCCATGATTTGGGGTAGAATTTATGGTGTTTATTGATTAGAATTGTGATTGTATTATGATGGAAAATGAAGGCTGAAAGCTACCCTATTTATGGTTGAATTTTGGTTGTATTATGCTTAAATTTGTAACTTGAATGATAATTAATATTTAAGGTATAATGTTGCCTATATTTGATCAAAATGGTGATGTTTATGAAAAGTGTCGCGACCGTAATCGCGACGAGAACAGCGAAACAAAATAAATAAGTTATGAGTCGCTACCAATTTTATTTAAATTAGAAAAAATTGGAAAACCCTTTTAGAAAATGGTCTTTGGAACCAAATTGGATTCGGGAGTCGGTTATGCATAGGGAAGGGTGGAGACTTAACCCCACGGCACCCCTAATACATCCATCCTAAAATGGTTACCCTAAATTAGTTATGCAAAAAAACTTAATAATCTCATAATACATTTGTTTTACCCTTTTTTTTAAAAAAATAATTTGTGAAAATTTAGAATTTAGCTTGACGAAATAAAAATTTCGCTCCTACGTACCCTCAGGTGCAATGAGGAACTCAAAGTCACGTAGTTCTATATAAAATACTTGTGGGTTAGTTGTTTTTATTTAAAGAAAAGATTTATTTTTTTATTTTTATAAAAATTTGAATTAATAGGTCGTCGTCTGTTAATCAAATTGAAATTTGAATGAGTGAAGCTTGCGGCACACTAGACGTCACCCACGGATTGTTAAATTTATTATTATTAAGTGAAGAATGATAAAAAATTGAAATTTTTAGCCTTTTATTAAATAATAATTTATTTAAAATAATTTGAATCATTAGGTTGTCATGGCTCAAATGATCCAAAATAGTTCTGAATTAACAAGTTCATGACTCGGTTAATCTGGTTTTAAAAAAATTGTTTTACTTTTATTATATTTTGTTTGTTGTCCCCTTTTTATCTTTTTAGTTTTTATATTTTTTTTAAATTTTAGCCCATTTAGGCCTATTTCAAAAAAATAAAAAAAAACTACCAGAATTCTAAAGCAAATAAAAGAAAGAAAGAAAAAACTTACGAAAGCAAAAAAAAATGAAACAGAGGGGGGGTATTATTGTGTCTCATTCCTTTTTTGTTTCTTTTGCAGCAAATCCACCAGGAGACCAAAGACCAACGACGGCGGCAAACCAGCGAGTACGGGGAAGATGAAGACCAGTCCGGTGAGACCCAAGCAGGGGCTCAACTGTGGGACGGTGTAGCGGCAGCCTGGCTCCAGCGGCGACACGGACGGTGTTGGGAGTAGCTCGGCGTCGCATCAGAGCAGGACAGAGACGCGACGGAGCAACAACGTATGGCGCGATCCGGGTCGCGCTTGGATGCTAGGTTCGACTGGCACGACGGCACGGCTATTCGCGTTCGGCGGTGGTATGTCGCGGTTCGGATCGTGACGGGTCGTGGTGCAGGAAACAGCGGCTGGTGATTCCGAGGTGCGACCGAACAAACTCCGACGGGTCTGGTTGTAGCGGCTTCCAAGGATGGGTTTGCCGGCTCTGGCGCTGGCTGGAGATGGACCGGAACGGCGGTGGTTGACGTTGGTCCGGGTTGCCGGCAATGGTGGCTTGCAGTTGTGGTCTTTTGGTCTGGGCAGATCTCACGTGGTGTCTTTAATGGTGGTTTTTGGTTGGAGGAATGGGTGTTTGTTTGGAAGTTGAAGATTATGAAGGTGAAATGGCGGGGGTTCGATTATGGTGGTGGCTTTGGTGATTGGTGAAGGTTGCTTGATGATGGGATAAAGGAAGTGAAGGAAGGTTGAAGAAGAAGATGGTGGCTGTTGAGAGAAGATGGGGCAAGGTGGCTTTGAAGTTGCTCACTGAGTTAGCTTAGTTGGGTTTGGAATAGAAGATGAAGGTAAGGCTACGTGATAATTGGGAAAAGTAAGGAAATAATATCCTAAGAGTGTGTGCTAAAGGTGTTTTGTGAGTTAAAAGTTGAAGGTGTTTTGTGTGTGGGGGTTATGGGTTAATATAGGAAGAGTTTAGGGTGAAGTGTTTGAGTTATTGTGTGATTAGGAGTTGTTAATAATAAGGGATGAGGTTTGTTTCGAGTGAGTGTTGGGGTTGGTGTAGGATTAGTATTGGGATTTGTTTAGGATAAGTTTGTTTATGGTGAGTTTGAGTTGGTTTAGGATATGAGTTGGATATTTTTATTTTTTTTTTTTTTTTTTTTAATTTTTTTAAATTTTTTTATGTCCCGGACAAAATTCGGTGTTTACAAAAAGCATGGTGTTTTGGTATGAATTGATGCAATAATATACTCTAATGTTTGACTGATGAGATATTAATGCTTTATGCCATAATTGTGAGATTAATTGATGAATTTGAATGTTAATGATGAGAAAAATTATGATATGTATATTTTGTATGATTGATGATATAATGATTAAAGAGATTTGATGAAAGATGATTATCTCTTATAGGTATTGTAACACCCCAAACTTCCTATGTATTAAACAATAATTTGACAAATGAAATTCTACCGTTTAGTGATTTACGTGTCTTGTAAAGCTATTTTGAATATTCTGTCTGCATATTTGATCGTTTTGAGTAATTTCTTCTTCCGGTGTCGAGAAAATAATAATTTTCGTAGGAAAAATCTACGTAAATTAATTTTCTTGTTTAGTCTTAATTAATTTACGTAATCTGATTTGATATTTGTGAGTTTTGTAATTTTTATGATTTTATGTGTGATTTTGGAATTTTTATTGTTTGTGGGCCCCACGAGGTATATGTGGGCCCAAAAAAGGTCCCGCAAAATGAAAAAATTTTCTATGTGTAGAAAAATTTGTCTTGTTTAGACGAGATAAGTGATCTTACTAAACTTTTGAATCCTAGGAAACAGTTTTTAAAAATTTCTTTATCAGTATTTTGCTATTTAATTATCGACGATAAAAATACAAAATTATACTTTTGTGAGGTTATAATGGATAAAAATAAAATTCTATATTATTAAAATATTATTAAGATAACATTAGTGGTTTGGATATCCACTATTAATTCAATTACAAATTAGACATTCATCTTGATTTAATTAACGGTGGAGATTTGATCTTAAAAGTAAATAGGATCAATTATAACCGTTGGATTGAAATTAAATCAAGGGTAGGGATTTAATCTTCTAAATGGCTATGACCATTATCAACCCTTGGATGTAAATTTAATCAATGGTGGAAAATGGATCATTAATGACCATTGGATTTGGATTTAGATCAATGGTGGAGATTTAGTCATCAAAAATGATTACAACCATTTTGGACCCTTGGATGTAAAGTTTGAAGGTGTAATCTTGACCCTTCATTTTTGGAGACACATCTAAGGGATGGGGTTTAAAGTGAAGTGATCCAATTCCCATGTAAGAAGTTTTCTACCTAGACTACTTTTAATTAATACCTATTTTACCTATAATGCTTTAAATTAATAACTAAAATGACTAAAAACAAAAATGGATATTAATTTGTCATATTTTGCATGCATGAAGAGGGGGGGACGGTTTGGAGAGCAAGGATGAAGGGAGACCAAGATAGAATAGGCTTTTTAGCGCCAAAGAAAAAGGATAGAAAAGGTTAAGGAAAATTACAAGTGTTAAGACAAAATACTATTGATCATAAATGCTATGTTTTCTTCAAATTCCACTTTGTGTTTCTCTAAGGCAATGCTACGGCAATGCCAATTTGAAGACCACTCCATATTTCATTTATCACCTCTTCACTTTATCATTTCAACTTCAAAGAAACCAAACCAAGAAAAACTCCATTTCTCTCCTAAAAACATACCATTCGCCAAGCACTCCAAGCACCTCTTCCATCACTTTTTAATTTCATACAACCTAGTTTCTTGAATCCTTTCATCATTCTAAGAACCTTTGTAGTTCACACCAAGTTCTAATTCTTCCATTTTGAAGGACTTTTACCAAGATCAAGTTCTAGAGCTTTTGTTGGTGAAGTGTAAGAAAACTTCATTTATTCTTTTCTTTTTCATGTTCTAAACCATGTTTGATCCATGGTTCTTCTTGTTCAAGCTTGATATACTAATTTTCTTGTATTTGTTTCATGTTTAAGAACTTGTATTGGTGGAGATCTTGCTCCAAAGACAAAGCAACAAGCTCTTTGGTGGTTCTTCAAGAGGTAAAGAGGAGATTCATCTCACCAACCAAGCGTATGGTGGTGAGGGAAGGTTTTATATTTGATGGATGGTGAATCCATGTGAGGATTCCTATCCATGGTCATGTAATAATTTGTGTGTGTGTTATGTGTTTTAAATTATTTTTGTCTATGCTTGATATGTTTGATATCTTTGCATGATTTACTTGTGTATGCATGCTTAGTATAATTTTTATTTGTTTAGATGGTATGCTTAAAATTTGCATGATGATATATGTTGAATATATTATGATGGAAGCATGATGATATATGTTGAAATAAACAAAATTTTGGCTCCAAAGGCCATGGAGGAGGTCACGGTTTTGAGCTTCCAAGTTTAGGGTTTTTATTGAAATTTTTCAAGAACAATGAAGTTGATTTTTAGTCCTTGAACTAAATAAATTTCAGCCAAGACACCAATTAAATTAGTGTTCACAAAAATGATATTTTCATAAATGGTAAAATTGAAAGATTAGAGAAGTAAAGAAAATAAACAAGAGGGTTTGTTTCTAAAATGAGTGTACACTGCTTTTAAGTAGTATTTTCATGAATTTATTTTGTGTAGAAACAAGAATGAAATTTGTTTAAGTTAGAAGAAAAATATTTCATGGTTCCAATGACCATCTATAAGGTTTTGATAATTTAGAAAAAAAAAATGTTTTGATGCAACAAAATATAAGAATTTTCAAATAAGGATTTTGGAAAGGAATTTAAGTGTTGAACTTTAAATTATCTTAAGAAGAATTAATTTTTTTAGAAATGATTTAGAAATATAAAAGGAAACGTTGTAACTTAAAATTTCTAACGTAAATTTAAGTATTGGGTTTTGAAAAATGTTAGGAAATTTAAAAAGTAATTAAATCAATTAAATATGATTTGGTAAGATTAAATCAATAAAAAGTGATTTTTAGAAAATATAGTACGGAAGGGATTTTTGATTTAGAATAGAAAGAGAATAACGTAAGAAATTATATTTTTATGGGAAATGTTCAAAATAATATTTTTAAAGTTAAGAAATATTTTGTGAAGGGTGAAAATGGTGAAAAAGCGATTTACGTAACTCAAAAACGTAATTTTTAAGTTACGCGATTTAAAAAAAAAACGTTAAATTATTCCTACGCGATTTGTAACGCGTTTAAATATTTTACATGATCTAAATATTGTGGAAACATTGCTATACATTTTAAAAATAAAAGATCATTTTTACGCAATTTAGAATACGTAGAAAATAGTTTTGCGATTTTTTAAACATAATGAAAAAATGTTACAAATCATTACTTTACGTAAAAACGTAACAAAAATATTTTGCGAATGAGAAAAACACAAGAATGTGAGTTAATCATTAATTATACAAAATCATACGCTTAAAAGTAGTATATGAATACTTGTACAAGAAATTGAGAAGTTTGCGCTGTGAATTGGCATTAATCCATTTTACGAACGAAAAACAAGATCTCTGAATCTGGAATGAGAAATTATGTGATTTACCTTTGGTTGGTAATTGGTACATTACACATGCATTGAAAATGGTCCAACGGACTGAATATGACTAATTGCCTAGAGAAACGTACACCTCTTGAGTGGGTGCGATATGCGTAGTGTAGGTCACTAGTTGACCTTGGGGGCATCGGGGTGCGGGTTGCTCGCAATGGGCGGTTGGTAGCTCTTCTTCATGCACCGCGTGAGTTAGACCGATGCAACACACCGATGATCCGGACCGAGACACTATTCTTAATCGAGATCGACAAAGATCGTCGTGTATGTGCTTAGATGTGCAAGATATAATTATAGCACTTGGTCTGAGGCACGAGATACCTACAGATCTTTTCGATCAATTTCTCCGACTTGAGTATTAGCTCCATGGAGTAGGACATTGAGTCTATGTTCACATGCATGAATTTAACATATACATATGTGGTAGTATTACTTGTAATTAATTGTGGTTTGAACAGTGATGATGGCATGATGGTAATTATTTTTACACTATGATGATGCCATAATTGTGATCATGATATGATATTTTTGCATAATATCTTTGTTCGTATTATCTCGTCTTTATCATCACGCCAGATTGGTGTAGGTGATCTCACCTCTTTGTATGTATATCTGTTTATTGTATTTATATTGGGTGAAGACGTTGAGAAAGATACTGACTTAGAAGGAGAAGAGGAATTACTTCTCACATCGTGAATCTATGCAGTTCGACAACATGTCATCGGGAGCTAGTTTCTTCGGATATGTACGTTTACGCTTCATGGAGGAGCTAGAGAGTGGAGGACAAGTCCGGATGAGCGAGGACTTATTTATGAGGGGTACTGATCCGTTAGTATTAGTAGGCTATATCGTGGGGATCCGTTTTTACGTGTGACGATCTTTGTTCATGTTGAATTTCCGTTGCATATCGTGCGACATGGGACACTAGAAATTATGTCCCAACGGAAATCAAGCATAGTGTCATCGCCGGACACCGCCCGTAGGGCTAATCGTCACAATGGATTCCTACCGCCGAGGAACCCGAGGAGGACCCGTCTGAGGGTCTTCTCGCTTAGTTAAGCTTGGGCGAGTGTGAACTCGATATAAGTTATGTCTCGTAATTATTTAAGTGTGTTTATTGTTTCAATAAATGGTTTGTAATAAATAAACCTGGCAGCACGTGTGAAATATGTATATGATGTAATTTATGTGTGAGATTGTTGTATCATAGTTTTATTTTCCGCTAAGTTTATTTTATTGTTATTGTTAAAAAAAAATTTTACAACTCATATTTTTATCACAATATCACACTTTATGACTTTTGAGGGTATTTGGGTAATTAAAGTAACATAAATGTGACATCCTACGGTGGGTGTTACAGGTATCCCTTTGTGGAACTAGGTTGAGTGAGATTTTGGATATACCTTAGACTTAGGGTAAGTCTTGGACAATGGTAAGAGAGAAATTGAGAATCTCTCTATACCAGAATAATTAAGGTTGAGGAAGACCTCTCTCTTTACCTGAGCTTTCCTAGTCATCAAGTGGTAGAGTATGACTTTACTACTTGGGGTGATCCTAGATCCGGGGTAACGTGAAGAGTTTTGTGCATCTTCCCTATCCCAGACAACTACTAGTATGAGGATTTCTGTGTGTCCTCTTTATTATGGTAGTTGTAGTCTATCCTTATGTCTATATTGAGAATTTCTATGCGTTCTCTTTACTAGATTGAGATTGACAGGGCCTAGTTACCCGGAGTAGTCCTATATGGTAAATTGATCATCATAAATAGGTTGAAGTGCACCAACCCGAAAATAGGTTATTACCAAATAAATTAATGATATTATAAACTCATAACTTTGAATATAAGATGAGACTTAATTCTTAGTAACTTAATATATGATGAGAATTTTCTCAAAGGAGATTGATGAATTGAGATTTGATAAATTGATTCCTGATGTGATGGGTTTTCAGAAACGAAATTTATTGATAAGATTTTTATGTTAATAATATTTTGAATATTTGATGTCATGATCTACAATCGAACAATGTGAAACTTAAAGATATGATTTATGATATGAATTATGATGATATAAATGATTTTTATAAAGATATAATGAACTGACTATTTCGGGAAGAGGAATGACTTGTTTTGGCTTTCTGCCACCATCCTAGAAAGATAATAAATGTTTTGTAATGGATTTTTTCCTGAAATAGCTGAAATTGTTGTGATGACACGTTTTTAACTAAATTATTGAGAATTTCTAAATTCTCACTCCCTACTTCTATGATTTCCACAATGATTCCAGGAGACACCAATAGCAATCAAGCAGGATGAAGTTAGATGAAGCTTTAGAACGAAGATATAATTAGTACCTTTGGTTTAGTTTATTGTATCATGGTAATGTATATTATATGATGTTTAGAGATGTATCATTTGTATATAATACCTTTCATATTGTACGTATTTTACGTTTCCGCGAATGACTTATATTTTGTATAATATCAAATTGTTTTATTTAAAAATTTTGGATATTCATAGGTAATGTACCAAATTTCTAATTACTAATGCGTAAACCGATTATGTCATTAGTACTATTAATTTGGGATGTTATAGGGGATGCTCGGGAAAACACTTTAAAAGATCATATTTCTTCAACCGAGTTTACCTTAACTGCGATACGTGCCAAAAATGATATCCTTAGGCAATACAAGGCTAAAGTGAATAATGATATTTTATATCTTGAAGATGAATGGGCCGCCTCGGTGGACGAATCCTTTTATAACACTCTCGCCCAACTGCACCTCCTAAACATAAATATCGGCACCGATAAGACCAGTTCATGAAAAGTAGTTCAAGATGGACATATAATGGATGTCGTCGCTGAAGCCACTATAGTGAGTCAGGTTCCCGCAACATATGCTGGTGAAGAGGAGGGTGAGGAGACCTTAGAGGATGGACAGAAGATAGGAGCCGAAATGACCAGAATTAACCAAGTAGTTGCATTTCTCTTTATGTCTTTATTTTGGACATAATAACTCGTGGATGTCCCAAATTTCTTATACTTAGAATATTTTGTTGCTGAGTCGAGATGGGTCAAACGCTGATCTTAGTAGTGAACACATATTTTTTCCAACAGATAAACGCTAATTAAGGTTTGGGTCACTTGTTAATTATGTTTCTTGCTTTTGTTGGAGTTCTTGACATTTAGTCAAATTTATAAGTGTAAAACTCTAAAATATGATTTTGACACATAAGCCACATAGAGTGGTATCCTTTGTAGACTACGACAAATATTATTGCCTTATCCCGGGTTACAGTTGAATACTCTTAACCTTTTTAAATTTTCTTTAGGTTTGTGGGTTAAGGTCAGACTCATTAGAGTATATGTTAAAATCATTGAACTCACTTCTTGAACACAAATAATGGTTAAGTAGGTTCCCCTTTTTACCTTCATTTGTACATCAGAATATCTTATTTGAATTGGACATTGTATTCCTCGGACCTCTCCAAGGTACAATAACTTTATGGGTTGTAATAGTTGTAAACGTATAAATTAACCAAATATTGAAAATATAGTAACCAATATATTCATGTTAGATCTTGTCACTTACATGATAAAAATATAAACTAAAGAAAATTAGCTATAATATTTCCTAAGCTTATCAGCATTCTAGAAATTCTTTATGCTTTTGCCAGATAAGATTTCCAGGGTATAGGCTCTAGTGTTTGTCGTGGAAGTGATTTGATATAGTCCTTCCCAGTTAGAAGCTAGTTTCCCTTCCTTCGCATTTTGCCTCTTATATCCGCTCTACGCAGAATGAGATCGCCAGGAACAAATCTCTGTCGTATCACTTTGGAATTGTACTAAGTTGTAATGCTCTATTTGATAACGGCTTCGCGAATGTGGACAATCCGACATTATTCTTATAATAGATCTAAATTATGGCAGATGAGGTCTGGGTTTACCTTTTCATAGAAATTCTATCTCTTCCAGCTCAATTCTCCTATTTCAATCGGGATCATAGCCGCACGACTATATGTTAATTTGAAGGGAGTTTTTCTTATTGATGAATGGGGCATGGTTTGATATGCTCATAAGATATGATCGAGTTATTTCACCCAATTCCCTTTAGCTTCATTGAGTTTCTTTTTAATCCCACGATGTATAACCTGATTGGCGACCTCAACGTGTCCATTGGTTTTCAGATGCTCTACCGAGGTAAAATGTTGTTTAATTTTTAGTCTAGCTAGGATATCCTTGAACTTTTGGTCAATAAACAGTATTCCATTATTTGTAATAATAGATTTCAGAATACCAAATCTACTGATAATATTCTTATAGGTGAACTTCTGTATCCGCATCGAGGTGATGGTAGATAGGGGTTCTGCCTCAATCCACTTAGTGAAATAGTCTACAACTACTACCAAATACTCAATCTGTCTTGGTGCCTGAGGGAAATGACATAATATATCCATCCCCTACTGGTATAAAGGTCAGAAAATGGACATCGTAAATAACTCTTTTGGTGGAGTTGCATAGATGTCCAAGAACAGTTGACATTTGTCACATCTCTGGACATGTTCCATGTTGTCACTTTCCATACTAGGTCAATAGTACCCAGCTCTCAACACTTTCCGTGTTAGGGATTTTCCTCTGAGGTGATGATCACAATTTCCTTTATAGACTTCGGCTAGAACATACTCTACTTCTTTTAGGCTGAGACACTTGAGGAGAGGAGAAGAAAACCTACGACGATATAGCTGGTTATTAATGACTGTATATCATACCGTTGTCCGTACTATTTTCTAGGCTTCATTATGGTTTTTATGCAATGTGCTATTACGGAGATAAGCAACTATAGGTACCATACATGTTTCATCATCTTCCATTATGAGGATTTTGGTGTCTGTAATACTAAGAGCGAGTAGGGTATCTTGAATTACGGACCTATTGTTGCCAGGGCTCTTAATGCTAGCAAGCTTTAACAGGATGCCGGCTTTGGAGTTTTGTTCTCTTGGGATATGTTCCACCTTAATACTGTCAAAACCCTCCATTAATTTTTTTACTTTGGCTAGGTATTTCTACAACAGGAGCTCCTTAGCCTGATACTCACCCCGGATCTGGGAAGTCACTAACCGTGAATCACTGCATAGAACTATATCATTGACTCAAATTTCTTTTGCCATGGTAATGTCTGCAATGCATGTTTTATATTCAACTTGTTTATTTGAAGTCGAAAAGTCGAATCTTAAAGAATATTCCAATATGAGTCCAACTTCATTTTCTAATATGATCCCGACTCTACTCCCTTTGGTATTTGAGGACCCATCAACATAGATGATCCAAGAACTCACTCTAGAATGGGCAAAATCTGGTGTAAGTTGTATCAAAAAGTCAGATAAAACTTGAGCATTTATGACGTGTCTTGACTCATAAGTGATACCGAATTCGGAGAGCTCCACCGACCAAATGATCATTCTTCCAACGAGGTCCAACTTATATAACACTTATTGAATTGGTTGATCTATCCTCACTACCATGGGGTGGCATTGAAAGTATTATCACAACCTTCTAGCAGTAATTAGCAATGTTAAGGCTAGTTTCTCAATCTTCTGATAGCAAAGCTTGGGGCCTTGTAGGACCTTGCAGACAAAGTAAACTGGTCACTATCCTTTGTTGGTTTTGCTTATTAGCTGAACTGATTGCTTCATTACTGACTAAGAGGTAGGTATACAAAGTTTCACCGAGATCTAGTCTCCTTAGGATTGACAGTGTTGTTAACATCTTCTTCAACTCCTGAAATGTAGCCTCGCACTCTATGGTTCACTCAAAATTTTTCACCTTTTTAAGGGTTTTGAAAAAATGAAGGGATTTTTTAGTAGCCTTATTTAGGAAGCGAGTGAGGGCTGTTATCCAACCTGTCAGTTGTTAAACCACTTTAACGGATTACACACTGTGCATATCAAGAACGACCTGACATTTTTCTGCGTTGGCTTCAATGTCTCGATTCGTCAATAAAAATATAATAAATTTACCTGCTTGTACTATAAAAGCACATTTTTATAGAGTCAATCTCATATTATGCTTCTGTATTTAGGTGAACACTTATTCCAAGTCTTTCACATGGTTCCAAGACTCCGTTGTCTTGATAATCATGTCATCAATTTAAATCTCTAGCATCTTACCAATTTGTTCTTCGAAGACCTTATTCATCATCCGCTGGTAAGTCACACTAGTATTTTTCATTCTAAATGGCATAAGATAGTAACAATAACATCTCATTTCAGTTATGAACGCAGTTTTATCTCCATTTTTTGGGTTCATGGGAATTTGGTTATATCCGGAATGTATGTCTATGAACAAGAGAAGCTAGAATCTGGATGAATTCTCTACCAATTTATTTATGTTAGGAAGTGGATAATGGTCTTTTGGATATGCCTTATTCATGACAATGTAATCGACGCACATATGTCACTTCTCATTAGTCTTTTTCACTAGAACCACGTTGGAAAACTAAGTAGTATAAGAGACTTCTCTAATGAATCTAACATCTAGAAGTTCTTTCATTTGCTTTTGTATTACCTTCTATCTCTCAGGTCCGACTTTCCTTTTTTTTGGGCCACCAGTTTTGCATTCTTCTTGATAGAAAGTCAGTGACAAATAAACTTAGTGTCTAGCCCTGGCATATCTGTAGACGTCTAGACAAAGAGATTCTTGTTCTTCACAAGAAACTTGATTAGTCGGGTTCTTTCCTCTGGGTTTAGATGTCCTCTAATCTTGGTCACTTGGTCCAGCTTAGCACCAAGTTGAAGGGGCTGAAGCTCTTCGTCTAGTTGAAGATGCGTATCACAGATCTCTTCATGAACATCTAGTTCAGTCAACAGGACATTGATGGGTCCGTAATGACTGAAGTTGAATTGTTGTATTGGTTTGTGGTTTGTGGTTTCTTAGCAATCTTAAAACTTTTATTGTAGCATTTCCTAGCTGTAGTCTGGTCTCTTTTGACCATAACGACCCTATTATGCTAGTCAAAGAACTTCATGGCCAAGTAGGGTGTGGAGATCATAGCCCCAAAAACGTTGAGTAAAGGGCGACCCAGTATGATGTTATAGGCCGAAGGGCAATCTACCACAAGAAATTTGACCTTAAAAGTCTTAAAAAGAGAATCCTTCCCCAAGGTCAGATAAGTCTCAATGTATTATACTAAGGTGATCTTGTCTCATGTGAATCCCATTAGCTCGCTGGTATACGAAATCAATTCATTCTTTGATAGTCCTAACTTTTCAAAAAGATCTAGGCACATAATGTTTGTCAAGCTTCCCTAATCAATAAATATACGACGAACCTTGGTGTTAGTTATTATTCTTGAGATCACCATGGGATCATCATGATCCGGGATAGTGTGACCATAATCTTCATTTGAGAAAGAGATCAGTGGTGTCTGCCTAGGTCTGATATCTAACTTTGATCCTGAATGGGAAGCTACGTTCAACACAGCTAGGAGTGCTTTCTTTCTAGCATTCCCTGATTCACTGCTACTCCAAAGCTCCTCAAAATAATGTTAATTATTCAGGTTACTTCTGTGCGATGACGCTCATTGTCCCGATTTGGATTATTATGGGGTTATGTCATTTTTTGATTATAGGCGTTATCCAGGGATGAGCCTGCCCCAGGATTTTCATTCCTCACAGGTGAATGTCTTCTCTAGTATGGCGGAGATGGGCTTCTTCAAAGACTATAGCTTCGTTTCTTGTAATTTTGTCCTCCTCTTTGATTGTCATTCCAGGATTGATGCACATATCGGCCTAGACAGCCATCCCAGATCAAAGACTCGATAACATCTTGCAAATTGATGCAATCCTTAGTATTGTGTTCGTGACCTTCATGAAATGTATAGTGCTTGGACTTATCTTTTTGCGCATATTTTTCTCAATGGGGGAGGTCTTTGCACATCTGTGAACTCCGTATTCATCATTTATTGGTAAATCTGAGTCCGAGGTGTGTTGAGGGAGTATAACTTTCATAATTCCCTCTTAAAAGTGGTCTCGAATTTTGGCTTTGTTGTGGAACTTGTCTGGGTTTAGGCTTGACATCTTTTTTTTTTCTAGATGCTTCCTAACCTGGAAAATATCATCCGTATTGATATATTTGTCAACTCTAGCATGAAACTTGTTCATCATCTTAGGCTCTTTTTTAGCCAGTGAAAAGGAAAATTGCCTTCGGCAGAGTCCTTCCCTCATGTAATGTAATCTGAGTCTTTCATCTCAATCATGAATATTTGCTACTTCTTTATTGAACTGAGATATAAAATCTCAAAGTGATTCTTCTTTTCCTTGCTTAATATGAGAAAGACATGAAATATATTTCGACTGTACCTTACTAATGGCAAAGTTTAGCAAAAATCTCGATGATAAGTCTTCCCAATCAACAACGAATTTAGGAGTTAGAGTAGTGAATTATCTCAGGGCGATTTTTTCAAAGAAAGAGGGAAAGCACGACACATGAGTGGATCATCTCCTATAACAATAGTAAAACTAAGACATATGCATCCAGGTGTTCTTGAAGATCTGTGATCCCATCATAGGCGTTAATATTAGTTGGATACTTAAAGCACCTAGGGATCTCGTAGGTCATCAATTCATTAGAGAAAATGTTTGTTTTGCTTAATCAACTTTTTCTGTCCTAGATCTTGCTCTCTATTTTCACGAGTCAGGTTCTTAGCTCTCTGACTAGGTTCCGTGATCCTTGAGTATTTCGTATTATGTACCCCGTCGCGGGCTGGCTCCCTCCTATTTTCACGATTTCGGTGGGGAACCCGTTCTCGTCCTTCTTCTCCTGGTTAGCAGCTCTTTCCAGGTTATGAATATGTTCATCTTAGAGTCTAACTAGAAAGATAAGCTCCTTTCCAGATATCTCAGAGAGACCAGACTCGCCTTGGTGGGACTGAACTTCATCGTTATTCACTCGTGCTCCCAAGCGTTGTAATGGTGATGCCCGTTGTCTGGTATCTCTTAAAGGGGCTCCATGTCGGCCAAGTCGTTGCGTCGCTGAAATACGCCACGACTGAGGGGAGAGATTTTTGCCAGTATGTAAAGTCTCTTCTCCGTCTTGTCTGGGTTTCGGTTGCGCAATAACTAGTTCTTGAATGGGAGCGAATGCCAGATGACAACCAGAAAAATGTTTATTCTGAGTGGCATAAATGTGGTTTTGCCTGGTGGTAAAATGATGATGGTGATGTGAATCGAAGTTTATCGTTTTCCCACAGACGGAGCTAATGTTCTGAAAGAGTTTCAAAGAATCACTTGAATAAAGTTGAAGAAGGCGGTTTTCTCCAATGCACGGTCGTTGTGATAGCAGTGCGATGTGTGAGTACTTGCAAAAGGAGCTCTGCCGCTCAAGTTAGACCGTGCATAATGTGGGTAGTGTTTTGAATTATATACATACATTTGCTATCTTGTGTTGTATTTATAAAAGCTTCTTAGTTGATAAGAATTATGTTTAAATCAGTATTAAATACTGTTAATTAGGATAAGAATCTAATAAGATTGTTATCTCTTATAATTGTCTCATCTATTTATGAGAAATATAATTAATTTTTTTATCTATGAAAAATTTTCTAAGAGATATACTCTTCATAAATAAGCGTATTTATTTATCTAATAGCACTTAAAAATATCTGAGATTTAACTTTAGCAAGTCAGATTGCTCATAAACTATTAATTCAAAATCTGATCCAAAACAAATTTCAAGATCAAATATATGATCACATGCTTAAGAGACTTCAATCCCTTTTATTTGGGCTAATATACGTTGGTTATTAATTATTTATTTAATAATTTTTAAAAAAATAGAATAAAACTGTAAGTTCATCTTACTATTTATTTAAGGACTTAATATTTTTTTAAAAAAAAGATAAATATAAAAAAAATTGTAAATAGTTCTTGATATTAATCCAATTTTTTTTTTCTGTCCGGCTTGTTCCAACTTGAAATTAATGTAGCATGATGCGACCTAAACCAACCCAATGACCTCATGTCTAATTCATAGCAGCTTTTATTTAAAAGCCAATTAGATTTGTAAGTCGAACAAAAAAAAAGAATATGGGCTATTATTAGAGTTGAAGAGATTCCTAATATTTAAAAATAATAAATTTACTTCAGGCCAGCCAACTGATATGTGTAACTTGTAACTTGCACAGAGGTGTTCATGACAAATTTCCAGCGGACAACTTGTCATAATCCAAAACTTATTTGCTCAAGTTTGAGTTGATGTGATGAATTTTTGGATTAGATTTGGATTATATTCTAAGTTGATTCGATCTAACTTAATATAATATTTTAAAATTTATATATATTTTTTAAATTTAATAATAAATTATAAAATTTTTAAATATAAATTAATATTTTTTGTATAATAAAATAATATTTTTATATTAATATAATTTATTTTATAATATTTATTATAAAATATTATTATATTTTAATTTTATACTTTTAAATTTTTATAACACATAATATCTAATATTATATATTTTATATAAATATTAAGTTATTAAATTATTAATTGAGTCGTGATCATATTAAATTTAAATTCAGAAAAATGACTCGATTAATATAATGGCTCAACTCTGAGTCAGGTTAAGGCCGTACCTTGAATACCTCTAAGCTTGCATAGAATTGAATTAGGCAATAATGGCCTGTTTGTTTTAAATTTTGTCCAATACAAATTAGCCTTGGTTTAAATGAGCTATGGAGTTCCTTTCATAAAAAACAGTTTAGATTTTGTGCAAACTACGACAAGAAAAATGTAAACCAAAAAATACAGGGTAAATTATTAACCTAAACTAATTGATCCAATCTGACTTGACCGAAAATTAATGTGGCTGAAAATGAGCTTGGCTGATTATTTCTTTTATAATAATTGTTAGTCATATATATTTAGACTCATATTTTATGCAAATTTATTTATATGATAAAATTAGAGTAAAAATATGTAAAAATAATAATATAAATTTAGTTATAATTAAATAATAAAAATTATAAAAATATAAAATATTATGAGTAGAAGTGTATATATATAGTATTGCTCTTTTTTTATGGAATATTTGGAATTTTCACCCAACGTTTTGATACCTTCATTTTCGGGTGATGCAATTTGAGTTGCCATTGTCATGATCTCTCATGTGAAGGAAAAAACAAGCAAGAGAGATAGATAATATTATTATTATTTTTTAGTTTTCGGTGAAAGTAAGAAAAATATCTTATTGTGGATTCTACGTGGAGCAGTATAATTGGCTACAACCAGATAAGAAATATGTGTACACAAATGTTCACCAGCCTTAGCAATAATCTTCTCACGCACTCTGATGTTATTCCTCCCCAGATATCATCATAAAACACCCAATAGAAAAAGACAAGTTGAGCAAAGAAGAGAGAGGAAGAGAAAGACGAAGATAGAATGGCAACAATAGCTGGTGTGAGCCTTTCAAGCCCCAGGGTTCTCTTCAAGGCATTGGACTCGCCGCAAAATGCACAGCCCATCAAGTTCGTACAGCTGATGCGGCCGCCCATGATCGGGTCGGGTCGGATGATGAGTGTCCGACCCGTTCGTGCAGTGCCGGAAAGAATATCGGAGAAGGTGGAGGAGAGCATAAAGAATGCGAAGGAGGCGTGCTCGGATGACCCAACTAGCGGCGAATGCGTGGCGGCGTGGGATGAGGTGGAGGAGCTGAGCGCGGCGGCTAGCCATGCAAGGGCCAAGAAGAAGGAGTCCGACCCGCTCGAGGATTTCTGCAAGGATAACCCGGAGACCATTGAGTGCAAAACTCATGATAACTGAGTCTGATCCGAGAGTAATATCACACTGTCAAGTATCTCTTAGTAAAACTGTTACGTGATATAATATGAACAGATGTGTGTTAATAATGTTTATTTAAGAATGATCCATAACATCTTAAGAAATGAACCGGTAAGCTTTTTTTGTTTTTGTCTTAACCTGTGTTCAACCAGTTGGTTTTAGTGTTGTGATAAAAAAATAACATGGTGCTCGAAATTAGATCTAATTGACGAAAGATATACAGATCTGCGAAGTGAAGATATTTATAGCAGCTGCAGCGTACTGATTGTTACACACCTATGTGTAATTTTGACATGTTCAAAACTGGAGCACGGTTTATTATTCAATAATTTTGTAATGAAAAACTTATATTTGCTTCTGTTCCCGGTAATGATTGGGACCGGAAGCTAGGTTGGAAGGTAGAAAAGATTCACCGGAATCCTATGAGGAAGGTAATTACGAGGGTGAGAGAATCTAGAGAGGTTGAAAGATAGTTAGGATTGGAAGCTAAATTGGTAAGTTCAAGTGTTAAGGCAGAAAGTGTAACATGTTTGGGATAGGTTGTTAGGTCTGCTTAAGCAGGATTTTGGAGGATTGATCCTTTAGTTCCTTTTCGTTCAGGTCATTAAAGATTATTGGCGTTAGGATTATGTTATGTCTAGATATTATGGTGTCAAGTTATTAATAATTATTGATGAGTCATATTGAGTACGTGAATGTTGTTATCTATTCGGGTATGGATAAATTGGATTTTATTAATGAGATTTCGACCGGGTTGACTTAGATCTTCCAGCACTTAATGATACAAAATGAGTTTATACTAGATACAAATGTATGCTTTGCATGAGTAAGGTACACCTTAGCTAGAAAAGGCCTACTACTTCTTAGACTCCCACGGTCTAACTTCTTTGCACCATTATCCGCAATTTGGGTCCAACAGCCCAATTCATATCTTATCCCATCATTGCCATAAGTAACAACTTTTTAGAAGATTGATATATCTGAATAGAATCTCTTATAGTCTCGTGAGAATAATTGAAATCAAATTTTTTCATAATGATTTATAATTACAAAATGATTCTATTTCTTAAATATTATTTTTCTAACAAGTGATATTATCGTAAGTTTCCATGTCGCATAAATGTTGCAGTTTCAACTTGCAAGTAACGACTTCGCTTAGCATAATTAATAATGAATATGAGCCTATAGGCAAGACTTTTAATAAGAGCAATGGCTTAAAGGTTTAATAGGATATTTTTGTCACCTTCTTTCTCATAAATACAAGCTCATGTTGCGAGTTTGGAATTTTAGATTGGTTTTGGGCTTGGTCTATGTCAGCTCGATTTAGGGGTGGGCAAAATAACCAAGAACTAGATTGAACCTGGAAAACCAAATTGCACTGAATAAAAAAGGTTTGAATTGTTTAAACCGGTTTGAAAGTAATTCGGTTACCCTTTTGTGAAACTGGGTCAGTTAACTACTACAACAAACAAATCGGTTAACCGAATTGAACTTGATTCAAACAAATGTAATATTCACACAGGGCAAAAAACCCACTGATTGAACTGAATTGTTAAACCCAACCGAGCACAAGCAGTTCGGTTAATTGTAGTTAACTGAAACCTTACAATTTCACCAAAGTAGTTCACTCATTTACCACCCTTTTGAGACTAAGAAGTGAGAACACCAAACACTGGACCTTCGAGCCAATTTAGATATTGTTGACAAACTCCATACCAATCTCAACGGGTGATTTTGCAGATGAGTGAATTCAATGACTCCGGCAAGATCTTATAATTCAATGCTATCATAGAAGACAATTCAAGCATTTTTGGGTTTGATGCGCGTGATTCTGAAAGGTAAAGTAGAGAGAGAAAGTAATGGATCTCTAGTGAGAGAAAGAAAAGGTGATGGGTCAAATTGGCTAAGGCAGATATGGCCTGTCGCTCCGACGAGACTTTGACTATTGCACAGTCCAAACATTGGTGAAGCTATTGCCATCAGAATGTGAGGTATAACATCAACTATGAGTTTACGACAACTACCTCGACGAGAATGACGAGAGGAGGAGCCAGAAAAAGAACCTCAAGCTGGTAGAGAAGTTGAAAGAGCAAAGATGATTAAGAAGAAGACGATGTCGGCGTTGAGCTGCACTTTCGCACAGAGGTGTTTCGAGAAAGTATGAGAAAATGAAGTATTAACCATATTTGAAATTGATATGGTATGGATCACTTAAAACCAGTTCACCAAGCCAAAAAATCAAGTTTACAGTGGTTCAATTTTTTTCTTATAAGATAAATGAAATTCAGTTCGATTTCGTGAATCACAATTTGGATTCGGTGCAATTCAGTTTAGTTTTTCAAAGAAAACAAAACCATGCCTAGTCTTAACTCGATTAATAAGAGATTTTGCCAAAAAAAAGCAAAAATTGAGATTGAAAATTTTTTCAATAAAAGATTGGATTTTTTTTTGGGGGAGGGGGGAATGTTGTATAATCTACACTAATAAAAAAAAAATGTACAATACCATTATAATTACTCTACTAAAGTGTTTCACGTAATATTTATATAAATCGTAGTATTACTTTATAAATATAAAACTATTATATTCATGGGATAATCACACTTATTCACACAACCCAAACTCTGACCCATAAATTTTAAGTAATTTGGCAGTCAATTTTTTTTTTTTAGAGTAATTTGAGCTATATACATGTATATAAACAAATATCATTTTTTTTTGTTACATAAGCAAATATATTTAAATATTTATTTTTATAAATTCAAATGTTCAAAACTGGAGCACAATTTAATATTCAATAATTTTGAAATTACAAACTATTATTATGTGCTGATATCGTAAGTATCCATATCGCATAAACATTGTAGTTGCAACTTGCAAGTAACGACTTCGCTTTGCATAATAAAAATTATGAGTATGAGCTTCTGACTCAGCAAGACTTTTGAAAAGGGCAATGGCTAAAAGTTTTTATGGGATATTCTTTTCATTTTCTTTCACATAAATACAAGGTCTTGTTGCGAGTGTGGAATTTTATATTGGTTTAGGACTTGGTCTGTGTCAGGTCGATTAATAAGAGATTTTGCAATAAAGACAATAACTTTGAGATTGAAATTTTTTTCAATAAAAGGTTAGAGTTTTTTTTTTTTTTTTTTCGGGAGGGGAGGAGAGGGGGATGTTGTATAATCTACACTAATAAATAAATAAATGTGCTATACCATTATAATTACTTTACCAAGTGTTTCATGCTATATTTTTATAATTCTTATTATTACTTAATAAAATATACATTTTTATATTCATGATACAATCACACTTATTCACACAACCCAAAACTCTGACCCATAAATTTTGAGTAATTTGAGCTATAATACATGTATATATAAGCAAATATCATTTACATATTTATTTTTATAAATACAAATGCTTCTTACACAATTTTATATTTTGAAAATACTAAATGATTTTATCATTATCAATACTACTAAATATTAATTTTTATGTATGTAATAAAAATTATTTAATCATTCATTTTTCATCAGCTTAAAAGCCCAAGTTTAAAAGAATTTTAGTCTTAAATACTTAATCAAAAGATAAGAGTGATAAAATATTTGTCTCTTTATACATATAACAATAAAGTAAATCTCTAATTTAATGATCCACAGATTTTCAAAATATCGATTTAGATCTCAGAAGATTAGTGATATCAAATTAAATCTCAAATGATAATTTTTTTATTATTAAATGATATTAATAGTTCAACTAAATAGTAACTTTTGGACAATTTTTCTAGTTAAAAAAAAACATTTGGACAATTTTTTACGTTAATAAATTATTATTCATGACTAAATTAATGTAAAAATCTTTCAAAGACTCCAATGGAAATCTACTTTAAAATAATTCAATAATTCAATAATTCTGATGAATTGATAAGAGTCCAACAATCATCACATGACTCACATATGCGTATGAGCGTAAAACAATGGTGTTTGACAGCTTAGCCTATCAGTGTATCACGTATGCATTGTGAAGCCCCTCATACCCACCCATAACATGTTATAGACGCAAGTTATACTTTGTCACTATAAGAAAATAAAGTTGTGTTATAACTATCAATTATAACTTTTGACTTAATAGTAAGCGTTCGATCCAACAAACAGTATCAAAAAAATATTAGTTCAAGTCCCCTGAGTATTGTTGGGGGAGATTGTTGGATTTTTGAGAATTCAGCAATCACTTTATAATTCGCATGTGCGTATGACATATATCAAGGTGTTTGACAGTCTAGCGTGCCAGTGCATCATGTATGCACTGTGAAGCCTTTCATGCATACTCGTTCATTTCTTATATGTTTGAAATTGAAATTTAACTTTTTTAAAAGTCTTAATATCCAATCAACCGTTAATTTAAATTAGTAATGAAAACAATTTTTTTTAAATTAGGAGGATAATTAAGAATTATAACTTTTATAGTAATAAAAAGAGGAAACACTTATTTTAATCTCCTAAAGATACAAGTGACATAAATTTAGTCCAGTCAATAAAGTTGACATCAATGTAGTTCCTCAATCATAAAAAGTTATATCAAAATCATCTTTTTGTGTATGGAATGAGAGAACACTATTAGTAAAATTGGAGACATTTACAATGTTCATAAAAATCTTGTGAGCATCAATTCTCCATTGACTTTATCTATTATAATATGTAAAAACCTTTGACTCCCCTCTCTCTCTTTTTCTGCAGTGACAATTTGTGGGTACAACTTGTTAAACAAGTTACAGATAATAAATCTCAATCATAAAAATAAAATTCTTACAAATCAATGGTTAAAAAACATGAATCATCCATACTCCGAGATCTTTTAGGAACATTGAAAACGTTTCCAATAAAACCTTTGATTAAGAGATTAAATTAATATCACACTTTCTATGATTTAGAAACTAAATAGATGCCAACTTCTTTTGAAGTACTAAAGTGGTGTCATTTTTATATAGCTTTGGGGGTACTAAAATGTGTTTTTACTCAACTAAAATAATTTCAAGTGTGGGACAACAGCTCGGCTAATATTTTTTTTAAAGTATCTTTCACTTGAAATGTGGGAGATTAATTTTTTGAAGTACAATCAAGTATTTAAATAAGATTTTTTTCTAACAGTATTATTTTAATACATATGAATTTAATAATTAAACTTAAAATTATATATTTAAAAAACTCGAACTCCTTCCATTCAGACCAACATACGTTAGTATAGATCCACTAGTAATGACACATTAAATTACATGATAAAACAACAATCGTTTCACAGGTATGCATGATGTAATTTATCAATTCAACAATATACTGTATGAAATACTATCTTAAATAAGTTATGCCAATACTAACGTATGTTAATTATATATTATATTTTTTTAGATTTGACATTTCATTAATTTTAACTTTAAGGTTTTATTTAAATGTTTAAAACATTATTTTTAAGGTTATCCATAAATATTATTATAAGTTTTCCCTTGAGTTGTAAGACTAACTCTCCTAAAGGTTGTGATTAGAAAGTCTTTCTAATAATTTTTTTTTTAGAGTTTGAACTTTAATTTTTTCCTTTAGAGTTTAGTTCACTTGCCACTATATTCTAACCCTTGTTGGCATATTTCACATATTTTTATTATTAAAAAATCATTTAGCAGTTATTTTATTATAGTAAAAACAATTAAATGCTTTTCATAAAATTATCAAAATTATCATATGCATTAGGTTAGGTTTGTTGTCGCTTGAGATAAGTGAGGGGGATGGATAAGAATCAACAAGTTCAAGTTGTAATAACGTTGTTTATTAAAAAAGGCACACACATTTAAAAAAAAAAATTGATAAAAGAAATATTTAAGAGCCAGCCATTATGGACTTTGTTTTTTTTTTTTGGGTAAACTACGAGGGGCGAGGCCCCTAAAAAGCAAGAACAATTATAATCCTTGTGGACTTACCGTTAGAATTTATTAAAGAAGAGATCTAATCCTTACTTTATTTTTAAATTACACAATATGCATGATATATAATTGATTTATCATTTATGATCCCTTAATTTCCACACAAAATAATTGGTTTGTGATATGCATTGCGGCTGATGCTTATCTAATCTGCCTGCCAGCCAACTTAGAAATAATTTTACAGATTATTTGGTAAGAAATTATACGGCAGTAGTGGTTGATCGTGATTCGTGCATCCCATCATCAAGAAAGGTTTATCAAAGCGACACCTCATATAAGCAAGATCTTCCCTCTACGACTTCTCCAGACTAGTCCCTTGAATAATCATGCAGAAACCTTCGAAGTCGAAGAAATGACTAAAAGTCTAAAAGCATATCAAGAAGAAGAAAGACCAATAGAATAAATAGACCCGCCGGTCCCAGAAGGAGACCGGTCGTGATGATGCATTGATGCTTAGTAGTTGCTCAAGAAACTGTCTAATCTATTTCAAATGGACTGAGATTGGGATTGGGTTGGGATCCCGATCCATTTCAAAGACGTAAACTTATTACACCAACAAACATGGGATGAGGTGATAACTAACTTTGATTTTTTAAGATGAGAATATAAATTTAAATTTTAGATAAATAATTTTTATAAGTAAATCACATAATTATTGTATTCTAATAATTGAATAAGATTAATTTCATGAACAATTTAAATAAATTAAACTTATGAAAGTAGCTCATGATCTTTTTTAAAAAGAACGTAAACTTACTATTAAAAGAAATGAACGAGGAATCATGAAGGTTCCGTAACATTTGTAAAACAACATAGCAAGAAGAAGTAATTATATTTTAATTTTTTTACACGTTCGTTTAAATTAAGAGTAAATTATTATTTTGATCGTTACAAGATTAAGTTGATATTAATTTGATCTTTAAAATATAAGTGACATCAATTTAATTATTAAAAATGAAAAGTATAGTCAATTTGAATGATATAAAAGAATCATTTTTATGTATTAAATTATTAAAAAATATATATAATGATTAAAAAAATTATTTGATTGAGGAAAAAATGGTATTTACATTTCAAAGTTTTTGGAACAATCTATAATTTAGAATCATATGTTTCAAGCTTATGAAAAAAACTATTATAATGCATTGAATTTCATGTAAAAGTTGAAGCAGAATTACCCAACCATGCATGAACATGAAAAAAAGCTTTTGGTTTAGGAAATAATCTCAATCAAACATGCACTTAGTCTCTCAACAATACAAAAATGACATTAATTCAGTCTCTCAATTATATAAAATTGACATTAATTTAGTCCCTCAATAATAGGAATGTTCGTGGTTCGATTTGAATCAGTTTTGAGTCAAAAAGATAATCGATCCAAATAATATAATTTATATCAGTTTAGATTGAATTAGTCTTGTTACATTTTGAAAATCGAACCAATCCAATCCTATTTAAATCAGTTTGGACTAAATCAGTTTAATCGATTTTTGACCTAAAATTTTTTTAAGCAAAAAAAAAATTGTGAGTTAAAAGCAATTTAACATATTAAAAAGAAATAAAAAGAAATAAAAAATAGAAAGTAGAAATAGTTCAATTCACATGCCTAAAATAATATTTGATCACATAAAATGAGAGAAGTATATGATAAACTTAAGTTATTATAAGAAAATATAAATTATGTAATAAAAAATATTATAATATTAATCAGTTTAGATTGAATTTGATCGGTTTTGAAAATCAAATTAATTCAATTGGTTTTTAAAAACTTAATAAAAAAAGAACCAAATTTATTCAGTTTTAATTAGATTTAGATTTTGGGTTTAGTTTTCAGTTTGGATTGAATTTGAACACCCTTACTTAATAATAGGAAATTACATCAATTTAATCCCCCGGTCTCATGGTTTGTACACAATATGATGATTTTGATATCACTTTCTACGATTAAGGGATTAAATAGATGTCACATATCTTTTACTTTTAGAGACCAAAGTGATGTCAACCTAACCTTTCCTAGAGCAAAATAAATGTTTACTCTTAAGTTAACGAGTGTGTTGAGTTTAAACTTTTATATTTTATCCAACTTAAATTTAAGTAAGAAAATTATGTTTTATGAAAATACTTATAGATTTGTTTGGAATTAATTAAAATTAAAAAAAATATTTGATTTAAAAGTCAATTTTTATGTTAGGGACTTATTATAAAAATTGGGATTAAATTGATTTAATTTTTTTTTGAACTCATTAAAAATGAAATTGTTTTTATTCCATTTTGTTATTTTATATTTTTACCAATATAAGAGATAAAATAAAAATATTAGTACGAATAAAATAATTTATTTATTAAAAATCAAATCAAATCATAATAAATCCTAATATATTTGATGGAATTTTTAAATCAAAGATTTTAATTTTAATGCACTACCAATATAAAATTTTTTACATCATCAATTAATCATACATTACTATATATATGACTTTAAAGTAATTGTTGTGAAAATCAAATATTTTTTATAATATGACATTACATGATTGAATGACAATATAAATATTTTCATACACTACATTCAAATTAAATCCTAAATGAAAAGCAAATTCATGAAATTACCATATCATATCACTTCTTATTTTTTAAGATTCCAAATACACAATTTGATTTACAAATCAAATTACTACTACTAGTATTACTCCTGTATTACTCCTACTACACTACAACGGTTAGTGATATTTACACTCCTTTATAACAATAAAATATTGTCCAACATTTTGTCCACGAGTTGCATTAGCAGCCTCCATAAAATTTCGGACCTAGTCATACACGAGCTGCATCACGTACCATGTGTTCTGTTTTATGTGATGCTTAAAACGGAACACTTCAATTTGCAATTGCAACACCATTGGAAAATCACCGCAAAATTATATAAAGGGGCCAGTGGATACATTGCACCAGTGCACCACATTTCGTTACTGCTTAAGATAAATTACCTTTAGAACATTAAAAATGCTTGCTTAATAACACAAAACAGAACAATGCGAATAATCAACATCCGCAGTCCCTCACATCCACAATTGAGTCAATAACCATTACATTCCCATTATTTAAAAACAAATGGTAACAGGAACCCTAACACAGAACACGAAAAAAGGACTACTACACTCAATAAACCTATTTGAACTACTAAAATCCACCAAAGACCAACAAGGACTAAGATCAATGCTGGAACATATATGCGGACGCCACAATCGGTTGTATCGGGTAAGGAATCTGCCACGGTTTGAGGAGAGGATCTGGAATCTCAACAGAGAGCCCGCTGACGTCTTCCGCGATCTCAACGATCGAGTTCAGAAAGCGCAATCGATCTGCCAATTCCATAGTCTGAGCCCTCAGGATTCTGTTCGCCGCTTCGGTCTCAACGCATGCTTCCTCCTTGGTCTTTATGCTCTCCACCAGCTTGCTGTTTGCGCCTTGCAATCTGCCAACTTCTTCGGTCAGATCCTCCAGCTGCTTCTGCTTCCTCATCCGCGATCGCCTCGCCGATTCGCGGTTCGACAGCATCCTCTTCCTCTTCCTCTCATCGATTGGATCTCCACCTTCGGATCCCGAACTCGCCGGACGATGAATCGAAGCCATTCAAAAGGTGATTTGCGAGCAAATAAAAATAAAAAAAAAGAGATACTAATGAAAATAATTAGGGTTTGCAGATCTAATTATTAGAATAGTGAAAAAAAAACCCAGGGATGAACTATAGTAGAAAATTAAAAGCGATATCAAGGAATTGAGAGGAAGTTCATGAGAAAACGTAGAACCAGTAGAGGAATACAACCGAGAAGGAGTGCAGCAGACGAATTCGACGCATGGGGAAGGTGTATGTCATAAAAATTCGGAAAACATTGGGGTGTTTTGCAAAAGCCCTCTCATCCCGCAAATCAAACCCAAATCGGAACGTGATGAGGACTGGGAAACCCTAGATCTGCAGCAGATCTGATTCTCCGAGACGCGATTTTTCGAAACGGAGAAGAAGACTCAACGAGGAAAGATTGAAGAATAAAGAAAGAAAGCTAGAGATTGAAAAATGGATAGATGGGCGTAGAGATTGATAAGAGAAAAAATGTGTGAAAAGGGCTATGGGAAAGAAGGTGAGGAAAGGAGGTGAGGTTAGATTTTATAGAAAAACGTGAGGAGATGCAGTGGGTTAGGTGGGGAATTGAAGATTATTAATAAGGAATTTTTGAATGAAGGCTAATTTTGAGGGCTTGAAATGAACGCGTCATTGCTGGCGTCCACAATGACGACAGCTTTGCTCCTCCACACATCCAACTGCTTTTACCTTTTCTTTCTCACGGTTGCTCTACTGACTAGAAATTTAGAAAAGTAAACAAAATTTACGAACTGCATATTAATTTTTTGAGATTAATTTTAATGGATTGTTACTTGAATTTTTTTTATATTATTCGTTAATTATCTATTATTATATGTTTAATTTTTAAATAATTATTATAAAAATTAAATATATTTTATAATATAATAATATATGATTAGTTGATAATATAAAATATTTTTATAATACATATAAATTAAATTAAATTTTTATTTATTTGGATAAAATGAAATGGTAATGTTCATGTATCTTTTTAATTGATTTATATATAATTGATTTGATTTTTAATTTCATTGAAATATTAAGAGAATATAATTATTATTTATTTTGATATTTTTCTTAAAATTAAGTTATGCCTTTTAAATCATGCGCTGCTAATTTATAAATATGAGACAATTTTATTAAAAAATAAATTGAGAATATGGTAAAGTTATAAGCATTTGGCATAGTTTGTATTGTATGTAACCCTGTGTTTGGATGCTTTTTCATTAACGGAACGGAATGAAATAGGTAGGGATGAATTTGAATGGAATGGAACATAGTTCTCCCCCCTTTGTTTGGAAGATTCATTAACGGAATGAAACAGAACATGTATTCTCCTCATTCTACCTCAATTTTGGGAGGAACAAAAATTATACATTTGAGGGAAAGAGGGGAGAATGATTCTCCATGTGTTCCGTTCCGCTCCTATGCATTTTAAAACTTCCAAACACAAAAACTTATTTCCGTTCCCTTCATTTCTTTTCCGTTCCTTCCATTACCTGTCATCCAAACATAATGTAAGATTAATTGATCATTGATAAAAAAAAATTGTCAAGAATAGCTTCAATTGATTTGTAAAAAAAAAAAAGAGACAATAATAATATAATGAGTTTTATTAACTAGTAGCCTAAAATTTTAAATAAAAAAGTAACAAATTTTTTATTTTTAATACGAAAAACTCTAAAAAACTCCTTATATTATACGTCATGTACATTTTGGTCTTGTTACTTAAAAAATATGCAAAAAGAACCTGTTACTTTACATTTTGTACAAAGAAGTCCAAAATAATAATAGACGTTACATTTGGAATAGAAATGCGCACATGCATTGTACATGCACATCTAAATTGAGTGTTGCCAAACGCGGTCTTCTTCAACTTCGGACCAGAATCGTACAGTTGTCGTCTAGCCACCAAAACCTCTAATTGTCAGTCACCATCACTGCTACTTTGCCTTCACCACGTTCCAAAACAGAACCCTCAGAAATCCAAATCCACCTTACGCGAACTACCACCGTGAGCCACTGCCTTCCACCGTTCCAAGCCAACCGTAACCCATATAACCCCACTGTTCAGAACCTGTTCCAGATCCGCAAACCCACGAGCTCTGTCGCGTCGCGCAAACCCGGTTGCCTACGTCTCAACCGCCCCGTCGCAGATTTGGATTTTAAGTTTTTGCGTGATGGGGCTGACGGTTGGTGGCTAGAAGGTGGTGAATGATGGTTTTGATTTCGCTGGCTTGGGTGGTTAAGTGATGAGATTCGTTTCCATGATAGTGTAAGGGTGTATGTTCTAGAGTTCTAGGGTTTGGGTGAGAGGAATAAGAAGACCATGTTGCTGCACGTGCACGTTTTCATTCAAAATGTAACGTTCGTTACTATTTTAGACTTCTTTGCACAAAACGCAAAGTAATAAGTTTTTTTTTGCACAATTTTAAAATAACATAACTAAATTACATATGATACAAAGATTTTTTTTAGAATTTTTCCTTTTTAATATATTGAATGTCTTATTTTGATTTAAAATTTACTATTTTTGCATTCTTAAAAACCCATATAATATTACGACATTATTCATTGCGTTGCATAACTGAAACTTTTCCCGGCTCACTATAGTGTTGTAACAACAACGAGCACTAACAGGCTGCAAAGAAGGGTGGGAAAAAGCTCGAGTCAAGCAAAGATTCAGTTTTCATTCGGCATTTATCTAATCCCCCATTCCCTAATTTATTTCATAGATCGGAGGAGCACTCATTTAGCAGAGATCAAAAGAAAACGGAAAAAATGGGAGCAGATGAAGCACCATTGGACGACAAAGCAAAGAGAATGAGAGAACTGCTATCCAGTTTCTACTCTCCAGACCCTTCAAAGTCCTCTAACTTTGGCAACAGCTCCTCCAAATACGCCTCACCCGATGACATCAACTCCACCTCTTTCGATCCCAATCAGTATATGAATATCCTGGTAATTCTGGTTTTCTATTTTTGTTTTTCGAGATTGAATACAACGCCATTCTCATTTACGATGAAGAAAGCAAGCGAATATGATTTGTTTATATTTAAAAATCACTCATGAAGGCGCATAAGTCAAATTTGGAAGGGCTACTTCAGAGGCATGTTGAAATGGCCGCTGAAATAAAGAATCTTGACACTGACTTGCAAATGCTCGTCTATGAGAATTATAACAAGTTCATATGTGCTACAGACACTATAAAGAGGTATAGTTTTAGTATAATTTTCTCCTTCTGCGAACTTTGGCTACATCACATGCCATTTCCATCTTCTTGTTTGTCACGCTACCGTGTCAAAATTTCGTGTAGTTCTTATGTTTGTTTTGTTATGTTCTCAATGTACATTCTGTTTTGAGAGTTATGTAATCAAATCCTTTAAGAAAAGAATGACAAAAATTTGATTATCAAACAGGATGAAAAGTAACATTTTGGGGATGGAGGCAAATATGGAGCAGCTTCTTGAGAAGGTAATTTTAGTATTAAATTATTCAATCTGTTTTCACTCCAGGAACTTTATTAAAAATAAGCGAATGAAAAAAAAAAAAAAGTTTAACAGGAATCCACATGTTTCTTTCAATGCAGATCATGTCTGTGCAGTCAAGGAGTGACAGTGTTAACACTTCTTTATTTGAAAAGAGGGAGCATGTAGAGAAACTACATCGGACGTGCAATCTTCTTCGTAAAATTCAGGTATTAAAGCAATGATACATGTTTTCTGGCTGCACATCATTGTTCTCTATAATGTTTATGTTTCTAGGTGTCATTCACTGATACAAGTTGTGAGTCATTTGCTAAATGGTGCCAATAGTGAAATAATTACTTGTTCAAGTTTTTGATAGAATTCATTTGTATTTTTGTTATGCATGATGATTTTAACTCCAGATGTTTTGGCCATATGACTTACACACTTTTCATCCTTGTGGAAGAGCAGTTCATATATGATCTACCTGATAGACTTGGCAAGTGCATCAAATCTGAGGCCTATGCAGATGCAGTCAGGTTCTACACTGGTGCAATGCCAGTTTTTAAGGTTGTATTTGGCTGATATTATTATTTATTCAATCCCTTGGCTACTTTTACATTTACCACACACACTCACGCACAAATTTTTATGTAATGCAATAAATCTAGGCCTCATATGAGACATCTTTCTTACTTTTTCCTCTTTAGCAGGCATATGGAGATTCATCATTCCAGGATTGTAAGCGAGCATCTGAAGAAGCAATAGCTGTCATACTTAAAAACTTACAGGTATGGTTTTTTCACGTTTTTATGCTTTCTATCATCTTATAGCATGAAGTGAGGCCCTTGTTAGATAGCTATATCCTATCTTGTTTGGGTTGCGCACTTATGATAAAATTGGATATGATTAGATTATTTTATCCTTCCTTTCCAACCCAATATTCCTAACATGGTCTAAAATTTTATGGATTATGGAATGAAGTAAACATGAAATCCCTGATATTATGCTTAATTAATAAATAGCTGGTAGTCATTTCATTTCTAAGAAGCCTGTGATCATAATTTGACATTTTTTTTTTCTCTAACCAGGGAAAGCTATTTTCAGATTATGAATCAATGCAAGTGAGAGCTGAGGCTGCAGTGCTCCTTAAGCAGTTGAATTTTCCGGTTCGTACTGATTTTCTTTTTCTCATAACGACATTTTGTTCTGATTGTTGAGTTGAGACATGATTGATGGGCTTTCTTTGAATAAAAAATTATTTTCTGAATATTTACTAAAAAAATGGTGAGAATGATCTTTTTTATGTAAATCCATTTTTTTTCTTGCATGTTGTGTATAGTTTTGGGGATCGACCAGTCTCAATCTCTCTCCCCCTCTCCCTTTCTATGGAAAGAAATGATATTATATTATCTTGGTGTTATTAGTTAAGGACATATGACGGCAAGTTTTCTATTTATTGGCAGGTCGACAATTTGAAGGCAAAGCTACTGGAGAAGTTAGAACATTCCCTTACAGACGTTCAGTTGATCCCTGAAGAAATGGAGCATACTTCTCCCTCTGCTCACGAGGTAAGTAATGTCAGAGTAGTATCCTTTTGTTTAATGTCCTTTTCCCAAAAGCATATATATGGTTTTGTTTACTAATTACTACTCTATCTTTGATTGTTGAAGTGCCACGTTGTGTGTCTGGCTCTGATATATATACAACTCTTGCGCCTAGGTTTTCTCTCTCTATCAATAAAAAGCCTATTGAATGGCTATAGCCTATAAGGCCATCCATCCTTTTGGTGACTAACAGCATTAAAATTATCTGTGTCTTCGAACAGCATTTCTGGCAAGATATAGATGCTTTTGTGAAGTAATAAACATTGATTATGACAAATGTGAGATAGCTATGCTAGGTGATAAATTCTTGTAAAATATAATCTGTCGCACTATTTGAGAATACGGATTTAAATGTGGCACTAAAACTATTGCGGATTCATATTACAGAAAAGGATATCAATGGCTAGAAATTATTAGGTTGATAGTTGCTTTAATATCCATGATTAATGATGTAAAATTATTTGCCAAGAGATTGAGCTATAGTGATCAATGAAATATTTATTATCATAAGATGATTGCTCCAATTCAGTGAGTCATCCTTCCATTTAGTGGGATAAGGCTTGGTCGTTGTACTATTCCAATTCAATTCCTTTTTTTTTCTTTTTTTCTTTTTTGGTTTTGTTTCATGCAATTATTTTACTTTTAGATTTTTACATACATGATATATCTTTTTTGATCGCTATGGTTAGAAGACTGATGAATTGAGTATATGCTTCTGTTCCCATTTGTTAACATAGGCAGCCATTTGTGAGTTTGTGGAGGCAATTCGTGCATTTCGAGTAATATTTCCTGATTCAGAAAAACAATTAGTCAAACTTGCTCAAGATTTAGTTACCAAGTTAGTATCTTTATGCTACAATGCGAAGTATTGTTAATTTATTACTGTACATGAAAATTTCATTTTATTCAAACTTTTTAACTGTTTTTTAGGCACTTTCAAATTACTGAGGAGTATGTAAAGACACGGATTTGTGCGGCAGATCTTCTTCGTGTTCTTCGTAAGCAGTATAACTCTTCTAATACTACACTCTTTTTCTGGACATTGACTTGATCTTGATGACTTTTTACTTTGGTTTCCTACCTTGGTATGTGAACCTTTGATCTTTGACTCCTATGCCTCTGGCATGATATTGAATTATTTTTTATCTGAACAATTATGACATCCTTTCCAATTTAATTTCTTAAATCAACTGAAAGAATTTGTCTTTGTTTTAAAAATACATGGTAGAATTTTTTTATAACCATCAAACAAACCTGTTTTGCTTCTTATAGGCATGATTTATGTAACGGTCTTTGCTTTTCATGAATGCATGCAATGCCTTTGTCTCCTCTATGTGATGATTGTTTGCATGCTTTTGGTTTTGGTTTGTCTTTCTGGAAGTCTTTTACTGCAAGGCAATGTATGTCTAATCATGTATTGTGGATAATGTGTTAGGCTGTAAGGAGAAGCTTGTCATAATCTGCAGGGCTGCAGCTATATATGCTTCTAATAAACGTTGTGCTATATCAAATTAATTAAAAGAACTATCTTCTATAATGTCATGCTTTTAAATCACTATTTATTCACTAATATAAATGTGTTCTCATGAGATATTTTGAAAATGCTAATGTATACATGTGCTTTTGAACCTAATTTTGGTTTCTTTAAATGTGTAATTGCACTTAACCTGGGCACAGGAGTTATCTGGAATGACGTGCTCCTGATGGATGAAGTCTTACAAGAAGCGGCTCTCTCTGATCATTCTCTTGAGGTCATCCATCAAAGTTATTGGCTCCAATTTGATTTTACCCTATAGATGTAGCTTTTCAAGTCTCTCTTCTCCTTTTCTCTTCAGAGTATAATACTTATGAAAGTTCATGTTTTAAAATGCCTTATCATCAACCAAACCTTAATATTTCCAGGCTGCCAAGGTTGCTATCAAGTTGTATATTAGAAGTGCATTTTCTTATCTTCTGCAAGATATCTCTGGTTAGTTCTATGACTTTGAATGCAGAAAAGCTTATGATTTTTAGTTTCAGCTTAAAGTTTGAAATATTTACCCTGTCACACCATGGGAGAATCGAGAAATAAAATTCTTACATTGTTGGTTTTAGCCAAGACGATAACTTGTTTGTGAAAAAAATGATCAGAAGCACAAAATGGAGAATATTACATTATAGTGTTATCAAGTTAGCTTGATGTTATACACACACATGTTTTGAGCTAGCAGCAAAAAATGTTGACATAAACTTATCTTAACAACTTTGTTCTGAGTTAGCTTCTGTTTGGTAGATTCCCTGTTAAAAGTCGTGAAACGGGATGGAGTAGAGAAGTACTCACTGGGAGTTGCTCTAGATGCTAGCACAAAAGCAGTTCTCCAAGGAGGCAGGAACTTCTTGGTGGTAAGCACATTTGTGTACCTGGACTCATAGATATAAGATTATATGTATGCATGTTCACCTATGAAGTGTCATTACCAAAATTTCCTATTATTTGATTTATTTCTGCTTTATGCTGTTTCATTTAGGTTTAATATATCTCCCTCTCTCTTTTTATTGATCATTTAGGATGTTCGCCGAATTCTAGATGACAACTCAGGGATCCTAGATAAACTAAGAGAGTTAATAATTGATTGGGTTCAAGAAGGATTTCAAGAATTTTTTAGGCAACTTGAGGATCAATTCCTATTGTTTTCAGGAAGAAATAATTCTTCAGCTACTCGAAATCATGGTTTGACAGAAGAAGCTCAAGGTGACAAAGCTTTTGCTGGCCTTGTCCTAGTGCTGGCAGAACTGTCTGCTTCTATTGAAAAAACTGCCATCCCAAAAATCACCGAGGCAAGGATCCACTTGATAGACTTTTATTTGATCATTGGAACGAATCAATTTTTTTGGTTAGTTTTCCATTCATATTGTCAATATATGCGTTAAAAATTGCCTTGTAATGTTTAGGAATCAGCAGCTTCCCTTTCTGGTGGTAGTGTTAGAGGCTATGAATATGGACCTGCCTTTATTCCTAGAGAGATCTCTAGGAAATTTAGGTCAGCTGGTGAAAAATTCTTGCAGCTGGTATGTTTTCAAGTTCATTATTTCTTTTCAATAGAATTGAAATTTTTATGAGGCACTGTGTGTATTCTATTCTTGTCTTTATTTCAGTACCTTCCTCATTCTTATTCCTCTATTCCTGTGGTAACATCTGGTTCTATAGAAGCCTACTCGGTGTTTTGCAGCTTGGCTTTAACAATGTTTTCCTATATAATAATGTTTCCAAGGAAAAGAGGATTTTCAATAAGGATAGCCACATAGCCTTGGGCCTTGTGGCAGTGTCTATTTGTGCGTGAAGTACAATCCCACTTGAATAGCATAGTTGTGTTAGTATTTGTTATCTATTCTATCTCATAAAGTGGCAGTTTAGCTGCTTGTTTTTTTTTACAATGCCCAATAACCACTTTTATCTGGAACAAGTTGTTCGGACTTCGGAGTTCTTGGGAAAAGTTTGAGCAGTTCTTATTGGTTCTTTTCAGAGGCTTAGGCAGGAATAACGAGAGTAAGACTGTGACAGTGTGCAATTTGTGCTGTTTTTTTGGTGTATTTGTAGGTGCAAAATGCTTGTATTTTTAGGAAACTTTTATGGTGATACTAAATTTTTTAGAAGTACTGATGCTTTTTGAGTAGCTGTCATTGATTTATTACTTAAAAAAATTAATGGCCCGCGGATGAGACTTTGTCTCAGTGGTTGTACCGCATTGTTGCAAAGAGTGTCTGAAGAATATTTCATTGTCCTTAGAGCTTTGTCATTTTCCCTGGAGTTTTTTAAGTAGAGCTTCTTAGAGTTCTTCAGACACAATGAAAAAGCTCTGTATTTTTAAGAATATTTCCTTGTCCTTAGAGTTTACTTGGGATAGCATCATTTGGCTTTGCTTTGTTGTTCTGCCCATGGTTTCTTTGAGGGACTCCGTGTCTGATTTGCAGAAGGATTGGCAAGCTTTATTGCACTGTTTTTGCTTTATAGCACTCTTTCTTGAGTGCTTTTGTTTTGGAGGATATTTATTCTCCATTTTACCTATACTCATTCTTCCTTTATTTGAGAATGTTTCTTCTATCAAAAAACAATCTACAAGTTAAGCAGCATTTACATATTCTACATTTGATTTTTTTTCAGTACATAAATATGAAAACTCAGCGAATATCACTTCTCCTGAAGAAGAGGTTTACCACACCTAATTGGGTTAAGGTCAGTCTGCCATATGCCTTTGTTTCGATAATAAAAATACTAGTGATTATCTTTGAAAGAGCTTGAGTATGAAGTTGTTTCTTTGCTTTGCACAGCATAAGGAGCCAAGAGAAGTTCATATGTTTGTTGATTTACTTCTTCAAGAGGTTGGTATCTATAGTTTTAAATCAATTGCTCTGTTTTTTTATTTTTTATGTCTTTTAAGTTGCATTGAATAGTCTGAGGATTATACCTGAATAGCTAGTTTTGTTAATTTTTACTATATGGAATGTTATGAGCATAAAGCTTTATATATCTATATTCGATGAGCATGTATAGTGATTAATTTAAGCAATATAAAGTTACATTTTGATTTATTTTATTTGATGTTCCAGCTCGAAGTTATTGGTAATGAAGTGAAGCAGATTTTGCCTCAAGGTATACAAAAGCACCGCAGGGCTGCTAGTACTGGAAGTACTGCTTCATCAATAAGCAACTCCTTACGGGAGGAGAAATTAGGTCGATCAAATACTCAAAAGGCAAGGAGCCAGCTTTTGGAAACACATCTAGCGAAACTATTTAAGCAAAAAGTTGAAATTTTCACGAAAGTTGAATATACACAGGTATTTAATAATTATCATATTGGTGATTTAAAATTTAAATAATTGGTTGCAAACAATTTTATCAGTCTTTGCTTGCAAACTGCAGGAATCAGTCGTTACGACCACAGTTAAATTGTGCCTTAAAAGTTTACAAGAATTTGTCCGACTCCAAACTTTTAACCGGAGTGGATTCCAACAAATTCAGTTGGATATTCAGTTCTTAAGGACTCCGATAAGGGAAATAGTTGAAGATGAAGCTGCAATGGACTTCTTGCTTGATGAGGTTGGAAAAATAGTCTTACCTTGGGTTCTAACTTTTTCATATTGTTGTTATACTTTTTTCTATGAAAATACTACCTTTATTTATTTATTTTGTCACACAACCATTTCTAGCTTTTCCCATCTTCTTTATCTATCTGCTCCTGCATCTTTACTTTTTCGTATTTTTTTGGCACAGGTGATTGTTGCTGTGGCAGAGCGGTGCCTTGATCCAATTCCATTGGAGCCTCCCATACTGGACAAGCTTATACAAGCAAAGCTGGCAAAAACTAGGGAACAAAATACAATCTCTTCATAAACATTTTGTGGAAGAGGAGGCTGTGATCATGTTGACCTCTCATATCAGCTTCAGAGATCATATTTTCCTTGTGTTTTTTTTTATAAATAAATTAATATTCAATGTCCAGAAAAGAGAAGGATACATTTGCTGCATTTTTTCTACTAACATCCTTTTAGTATATGTCGTTTGTAGTTTGTTTTTGGCAGACATGGCATTTTTTGACTTCGTAAGTCTCTTGCAACATATGCCAGATGGGCTACATATATTCCTTTTATTGCTACTTGGAAGTATTGAATTGCGAGAAAGTTCTATCTAGTAATGACTTGGCAACTCAGTTTGGTTGTGTTCGATGGCACTCTGTGATAATCTGATAGATGACATTAATGTTGTATGTGATGTTTTGTTATGTGGTCAACAAATGTTACTCATCTTTTTGCAATTTGCTTTAGTTTTGATGACGTCTAGTGTCTTGTTCGACTACAAAACACACTTTCACACGATTTGTTACAAGATACATTTGAAGTTATGGGAATTTTCCCCCATTCCCATTTTATCTTTATACAGTAAAAATATTAGACAAGTTAATCGATTAAAAATAAATTAATGAAGGGTTTAAGTAAAATTAAGCGATTAAGTTGCCCTGAATTTGTAGCATTATCCTAAATATGGATAATGCTTAATATCATGAAATAGATTTGTGAAATGTGACATGAATAAACAAATTCAGGACAACTATCCTGCATTTTGTTAATCGTGCATTGTTTTCAGTTTTATTTTGTAAAGCTTCATTTCACGCTAACTGTAAGCCACCCTTGTGAATATTCCACGAAAATTGTTTCACGGGATATAGCATTATTGCTGGTCAAAGGATAATGCTTAATATCATGAATTGGATTTGTGAAACGTCACACGTATATACAAATTTAAGACAACCATCCTGCGTTTTACTAATCATGTATGTTAGAATTGAAATTATCTGATTATGTTATTTGTGGCTATACAAGTGTGGCTCTATTTATACACAGAGAAAGTAAACATAATAGGTACATAAGTTAAATATGTCAGTAGAAATCAGTTCTTGCATAAGATAAATTATCTTTGAATTTTACAAAGATAAATCATGCCGACATTCTTCTCAAACTCAAGTAGGTGTGGAAGGAACCAACTTGAGTTTGGAAACTAGTGTGCTCTGCGACCTGGATGATGAAACTTTGAAAGATATCGCACAGGTCATCGAGAGAATGACAAATGGAGAGAAGACGAAGAGCTCGACCAAGAATATGTTGGCGAATAAAATGACAATCGATCTCAATGTCTTGGTGCGTTCATGAAAGATATCATTGTGATCGATTTGAATAAGACTCTTCGATTATCACAATAGAGATCGGTGGAAGAAGACCGAGAGATGCCCAAGTCATCAAGAAGCCAACGGATCCAGTATTTCGAGAGGTTGTGTCGCAAGAGCTCGATATTCTCTTCGATCTTGAACGAGCAATCAATGTCTTTGGCTTTTTGCTACGCCACGAGATAAGAGCATCACCAAGAAAAATACAATAACCAAGGTAGAACAATCGATCATTTACAGGATCTCCTCCCCAATCAAGCATCGAATAAGCTCTTGGAGGATTAAGGAGGAGTCGGCAGAGAAATGAAGTCCATGAAACATAGTACCTTTCACATAGCTTTAGGAATAATGCAAAGGACAAAAAGATAATGAGCAGAGTGCTTTACATGAATTCCGACCGACTATGTGAATCTTTCCATTTAAATGTCCGGACGAGTAAATTGATCAGATAAATCAAGTGCGCCTACTTCACCGCCGATATAGAGTGGGATTATCAAAACATGCTCCGATCCATAGGAGTAAGGCGAACATTGGGCTCGAGAGGAGTGGATTCATGCGACTATCTCGTAATACTAGCTCGAGAAATGAGATCTGAGGCATACTTAGCTTGGGACAAGAAAAGCCCATCACCAGAAGAAAGAACTTCAAGACCTAAAAAATAACTAAGAGGGCCAAGATCCTTCATTTCAAAGTTGCGGCTCAAGGAAGCTTTAAGATCCGTAATGCCAGAAATGTCATCTCCAATAATGATCATGTCATCAACATAAAGAAGCAAAATTACACCGCCAGGCCTTGATCACCGACGAATGAACAGAGCATCCGAGGACTAGATGAGAACCCTAGCTGATTGATGGTAGAACTGAATTTAGCAAACCATGCTCGAGGAGCCTGTTTAAGACCATACAAGGCCTTACGTAGAAGACAAACCTTATTAGGAGGACAAGTATAACCTGGGGGTGGTCGCATATAAATTTCTTCTTCCAAGTCACCATTGAGAAAAATATTTTTCACATCCATCTGATTAAGGGACCACTTTTGAGTAGCGGCAATAGCAAGAAGAGTGTGAACTGAGGTGATACGAGCAACAGGGGCAAAGGTCTCCTCATAGTCAATACCATACTCTTGAGTAAATCCCTTAGCAACCAGACGAGCCTTGTATCGTTCAATAGAGCCATCAGAACGAGTTTTGATTTTGTATACCCATTTACATCCCACAAGTGCCTTGTCAGTAGGAGGATCAACCAGGTCCCAAGTATTGGTGTTCTCCAAAGCCTGTAACTCGTCTTGCATAGCTTGCTGCCAATGGAGATCTTTGGAGGCTTCTAGATAGGTCTGAGGTTCATGAAAGTGAAGCATGGTAGAAAAATAATGATAATTACGAAGATAGCTAGGATGAGTTCTTACCCTAGTTGGACGCTCAGAAAGAGGAGGAGGAGGAGGAGGAGGAGGATCTACGTCCGACAAGAAATATTCATCTGGGAGTGGTTGGGACACCGGAAGTGTCTGGAAGCTCACTAGAGGAACCTGCATTAGGATCACTAGGAAAAGGATCAATAGATGGGTTAGTGAAAAAATGAGTAGAGGTGGAAGGAATGGATTTGAACTTAGACAGAGAGGAAAACATGATATGTTCCCAAAAAATGACATGACGGGAAATACGAATGCGTTGAGAGATAGGATCCCAACAACGATAACCTTTGTGTTCTGTCCCATAACCAAGAAAGCAACAAAGACGGGCACGAGGTTCAAGCTTAGTATATTCATGGGGTTAAAGAAGTACAAAACAAGTACAACCAAACACTTTGAGAGAGTTGTAATCTGGAGGAGTATTATGAAGACGCTCAAAGGGAGAGAGATTACCAATGACAGAGGATGGAAGACGATTAATAACATAAATCTTCATAGTGAGAGTTGATTCACCCCAAGCACGCTGTTCGACAAGAGGAAGAGATAAGCATAACTTCACGAACGTCGTCAAGAATATGACGATGTTTTCTCTCAAAGACGACCATTTTGTTGAGAGGTACCAGGGCATGAAAATTCATACGAGAGGGTACCCCGTGTAGCAAGAAAAGTCAAAAGCTTTGAGTCACGATATTCCATAGCATTATCACGACGAAAAAATTTAATAACTTTTGAAAATTGTGTTTTGATCATTGTGGCAAAATCAATGTAAATTTGAGGCAATTCATGGCGATGTTTCATAAAGTAAATCTAAGTAAAACGTGAATAATCATCAATAAATAATACAAAATATCTAGACCCTCCCATCGTGGGTGTAGGAGCTCCCCCAAATGTCGAATGCACAAGATCAAAAGAGAAATAAGAAATAGAAGTACTTTTAGGAAAAGATAATGCTGGTTGCTTAGCAATTTGACAAGAAGTACAATTAAGAGATTCGTTACTGACTGAACCGAGAGTTCCCTGAGAGATAAGAGATTGTATTTTTCCTAATGAACTGTGAGCAAGACGTTGACGCCATAGGTGAATGGAGGAGGAAGGTGAAGCAGCACAAAGGTTGGATACATGAGGAACATGAAGGCTAGTGAGCTCAAATAATCTTCCGATTTTACACCCAATCCCATGACTTGTCCCGTCCGTGGATCCTGCACACGACAACCAGAGGAAGAAAAGGTGAGTTCATAACCAAGATCACACAGTTGTCCCACAGAAATAAGATTGAAATTTAATTTAGGAATGAGATAAGTGTCAGGCAAATTAAGGGTGGATAGAGAGATGGAACCCGTATAACTTATGTTCATAAGAGATCCATCAGCAATATGGATGGAGTGAGCAGAATCCTTAGCAGATAATGAAGAAAAAAGATGGGATGCAAATGTCATGTGATTACAACATGCAGAGTCAAAATACCATTTAGGATTACTTGGTATAGTGGATAAAGCAATAGAGGGATTACCAGAAGTAGAAAGAATTTGCTTAAGGAGAGACTCGAGGTCGTTGGGGGAAAAGACAAATGTGGAGGCGAAGAAGAGGCGGAGAGTCATTTGCAACAACAGTAGTAGCAAGAAGCAGTTTGTTTGGAGGAGCCCTTCAACGAGGCGAAGTCTTATGTTGATCGGCCTTGGTGGACTATATGGAATGCTCGATCAAATGTCCCGACTATATTCGATGAGCATGTATAGTCGATTAATTTAAGCAATATAAAGTTGCAATGTGACCTTTCCTTTTATTATGACATTCTATATCGGGACATTTTGGAAGAGCATGCCCAGATTTTGCCTCAAGGTACAAAAAGCACCGCCTTTTATCTCAGTACTGCAAACTGCTTCAATCTATTTTAGATCGAAGAAGACCCAATTTGGTTTCTTCAAACTAGACGAAAGGGCAAGAGCATCCTCAAGGGTAGGCAAGGGATCTTGGTGTAGCAGGGATGCGCGAATTTCATAGTCATCATATTGGTGATTTAAAATCAAAAATTGAATGAGTCAATTTGTGGTCACGATACTTTGCTTGATACAACTTGATGTCATTTTTATCCGTCAAGTTTGGTTCACATAAGGTCAACTATCCCAAATAACTTCCATCCGACTCCAAATTCATATACAACCGTCCAACCCTTCAGTTTCAAATTATTGAGTTCTTTTAGCGACTTGATGAGATAAATCGAAAGATAAGTGTATCGATTCTTCAAATAATCCCAAACTTCTTTTGGGTTCTCGAAACGCCCATATTGTTGTTAATACTTGGAGTAGAAGTATTCTAACCAAGTGATAATCTTTATGATTTTTTTGTCCCAATCTTCTAATCTATCCCATACTTTTCGTCTGCTCTCATCTATAACTTTGGTCGTATTTTTTTGGCACGTCCCTTGTCACATATCGCTAGAGTTTACGGCCTTTCGTAAAAGCCAATTCGCATGGCCTCAACCCAATGTGTATAATTGATACCATTGAAAGCAAAACAGAGATAGGAAAAATATCTCTTATCCATCTTTTTTTTTTTTTTTAAAGGTTAGGCTGGGCCTCTAGCCCCGTCTCATATCAGCTTCAGACAAACTTCTTGTGAAAAAAAAAAACCCAATACAAATAAAAGGAAGGAAATGCAAAGCATGTTTTAGAAATGGCGTTTGAGTTTGTTTTTGGGGGAGAGGACGAGGCAGCTCGACTTCGTAAGCTCTGGTGGCTTGCCAGATGGGCGTGTACACCTTTCGGTGCGGCGCGCGGCAGTATTGAATTGCGAGAGCGAGATCGAGAGCTTGGCGCTCAGCGGCGGTTCGGTTGTGTTGATGTCCTCTGTGATAATCGATGTGATACCGTTGGTGAACTGCGGTCACGGATCCGGTCAACAAATGTTACTCATCGAGTCCGGATATGGTTTTAGTATGTGGTGTGGATTGATCTAGTGTCTTGATCCGGATCGAAAACACACTTGACTCGCGATTTGTTACAAGATACATTCCGACGTCAAAATTTTCCCCCATTCCCTCGGGCTTGGGCTTTATACAGTAAAAATATTAGGATGTTAAGCGGGTTCGATGGGTGCGACGGAATGAAGGGTTTAAGTAAAATTAAGCGATTCCGTTGGTCCTGAATTTGTAGCATTATCCTGTTTGGAGGTAATGCTTAATATCATGAAATAGCAACCGAGAAATGTGACAGGAGTTTCCACAAGGATCGTGAGCCTTCTCTGATACCATGTTAATCGAATTGAAACTATCTCGATTATGTTATCTTGTAAAGCTATACAAGTTCACGCTATTTATACCACCCTTGTGAATAAACATAATAATTGTTTCACGGGATATAGTCAAATTGCTGGTCAAAGGATAATGCTTAATATCATGAATTGATAAATTATCGTATATACAATTTTAAACATAAATCATGTTGACAATGTATTGTTTTCATTTTTTTTAAAGCTTCATTTCACCTCAACTGTAAGTCATTTTTCGTGAACATTCCACGAAAACTGTTTTGTGGAATTATAACACTACTAATGACCAAAGGATAATGCCTAGTGTCATGAATGAAATGGATTCGTAAAACATCACATGAATACACAATTTCAGGGTAATCATCCTGCATTTTGTTAATCATGCAAGTCACCTTTTGTGAACATTCCATGAAAACTATTTCGAGAGATATACCACTACTGCTCTTCAAATCGAGAAGAGATAAACGATGGTTTTCTACATATTTGGAAATGGAAAAGATAAAGTATAAATAATATCAAATAAAGAGCAGTAGTACATCATGTGGCTGTAGTTTAGTGGTAAGAATTCCACGTTGTGGCCGTGGAGACCTGGGCTCGAATCCCAGCAGCCACATTTTTTATAACTATTTTTTTCAGTTTCCAATTTAATATTTGGATTTTAAATTTATACGTTGTGTATAAGTTTTTTATCCTAACAACCAATTATACATTCATTTTAATAATATTTAATTTTTATAATAATTATTTTAAAAATATATAAAAGTTATAAATATAATAATATATGATTGATATTATTTTATTTAATTTTTAATTTAATATTTAAATTTTTAATTTTTATGTATTGTAAAATTTTTTTATTCTAACAATCAATTATGCATTATTTGTAATATTATTAAAAATATTTAATTTTTGTAATAATTACTTTAAAAATATTTAAAAATTACACACATAATAATATTTGTTTACTTCAAAAAAAATTTTATATTTAAAAATTACACACATAATAATATTTGTTTACTTCATGATGCAAAAACTTTACCTTCACTAGGTTTTCAGATAATCTGACGGGATGAGGCGGGTTCTATTAGTCGTTACAGTATACCCGATCGCAGCATATCCATGGGGCTGATCCTTTCCCGCCAAAACTTGCCTCCTTGTTTATAGTTTGGCGCCCAATTCCCTGTCACTCCCACTCTCAGTATCTCCTTGCACACATTTTCCGCCTCTCTCTCTCTCTCTCTCTGTGTAGCCGTCTTCGCCAAGTTGAACCATGAACAAGAAGGACATCGATTTCAACGCAGACAAAAGTAATCCTTCCCTTCCCTCTGCCTCCCTTTGCCATCAATTCATATTATTATTCTTTTTTGATTGGGTTAAATCCATTTCTTTTTTCCCCCAGTTCTGGCAAGGGAGTTCCTTTCCAACTTTGCGGATGTCAATGCCGAAGCCAAATACATGAACATCCTGGTGATTTCTCTATTTTGATTCCACTTTTATTCTTTTCATCTCTCATGGAACAGCAAATATTAGCCCTAATTCGTTTCTTTTTTTTTTTTTTTACTTTTTTCAGCAAGACGTTGCAAACCACAAAACTCGAGCAGTCCAGATCGATCTTGAGGACTTAATTAATGTAAAATTTCTCTTCCTTTTTCCATCGATGAATTATTTATCGTTTTGTAGGACTTTGATCTGCTACACTATTGTACGTTTCTAATCACAATCAATGGCTCTGTTATCTTTTTGGGGGGTTTCAGTACAAAGATTTGGACGAGGAATTTCTGAGGCGTGTTACCGAGAATACTCGGAGGTATATCGGAATTTTCGCTGATGCAATCGACGAGCTCATGCCGGAGTCCACCGAGGCCTTTACGGATGATGATCATGACATATTGATGACACACAGATCTGACGAAGGAGCGGAAGGTGCTGATGATTCTGACCCGCTTCAAAAGATGCCTCCTGAAATCAAGCGCTACTTGTGAGCTTCACTTCTTCGCTTTGCATTCAATTTCTAGGGATTGTGTAATCTGTGAATGCCCAAATTTATTTATTTTATAAGAGCAATTTCTTATGTTTCGTTTGTGACTAAATTCAATAGGCGTGAGTATTATGCGATGGCAAAAATAACTGACAGGATTCGGTGTTTATATTTTAGCTTTTTTATTTGACACTTCTAATCTTACCTCGTGGGTAATTGCAGTGAAGTTTATATTAAAGCATCTTCAAAAGGAAGGCCATTTACAATTAGGGAGGTGAAGGCTTCGTACATTGGTCAGCTTGTAAGGATATCTGGTATAGTGACACGTTGCTCGGATGTTAAACCATTGATGCAGGTGGCTGTATACACATGTGAGGATTGTGGTTTTGAAATTTACCAGGTAATTGATGATAGGACTGCTCCAACTGCTCACTTCAGACGTACTAAAGATTTTATGCAGAAAGAAAAGTAGGAATTGAAAGAACTACGATTTGAGATTTACTTAACATGATTTATACAAGTCAATCACAGTTCCTTAATTTTTTCTCTGCCATTGTGACTTGATTGCCAGGTGTTAGGCTAAAATATTTAAAGTATTATAACTATCTATTAAGCCTTGACATTGTTGTTTTCTCCCCTTTCTGAAATCTGAACAGGAAGTAACAGCTCGAATCTTCATGCCTTTGTTTGAGTGTCCATCGAAGCGCTGTAAAACGAATAGAAGTAAGGGGAACGTCATCCTTCAACTGAGAGCATCAAAGTTTTTGAAATTTCAAGAGGTTTGCACTATACTCTGGTTCAGTCATCGAAACATGTTTAGCAGAAGAACTCTGTGTTTAGCAGAAGAACTCTGTGTTTTGCACTATATATGCTTAATTACTTTCTTTTTCGTGTTGTTCTGTACAATTGCTTTTTTAGTTTAACATAAGAGACTTGTCATATCGTTAAACTGCAGGCAAAAATTCAAGAGTTAGCTGAACATGTTCCAAAAGGCCATATTCCACGAACAATGACTGTTCATTTTAGGGGAGAGCTCACAAGAAAGGTTGGTTATTTCCTGCCAATTGGCATTAAACTAACAGTTGCCACACCAAAGGTTATCAAGTACCTGAAAATTGTGTTAAATACCTAGTTGGAGTGCCTTTATTATTGAAATGTCCTTACAAACAAATAAATAAAGTTATTACAGAAAATACATGGGCATGATAGTGATTTTCTGTAAGCTGGCTAATTTTCTGCTACTGTTTATTAACTCTTACCCGCTTGTTTATATTGTCAGGTGGCTCCAGGTGATGTGGTTGAATTATCTGGGATTTTTCTTCCTATACCTTACACTGGTTTTAGGGCAATGCGTGCCGGCCTAGTTGCTGACACTTACTTAGAAGCCATGTCTGTAACTCATTTCAAGAAAAAATATGAAGAGTAAGTTACTTTTCAGATCTTAATTGATAATGGCTGGCACTTTTTTTACCCCACTTCCAGTACAGTAGTTTCTCTCCCCCAAAAATTAAGTTCTTCCATGTTTTTCTTTAAATAAATAAGCAGCTTGCCTAGGACTTGTTCCTTTATATGCTGCTTAGCTTTGTGTCCACTGGGATTTTGTTATGACTTGCTTGCACAAAATGAAATCTGTACCATACCTAGTGGTTAATCTTATTAGAGTAGTTTGAGGGAACATAGCAGCTGCCTAATCAATTAATTCTGTCATAGATATGAACTAAGAGGAGATGAGGAAGAGCATATTGCACGTTTAGCGGAAGATGGTGACATCTACAATAAGTTGGCAAGATCACTGGCTCCTGAAATTTTTGGACATGAAGATATTAAGAAAGCACTGCTTCTTCTCCTTGTTGGTGCTCCCCATCGGAAGTTGAAAGATGGGATGAAGGTAATCATGTTGAATTAGTAGGGATTAATACATGTTGGTGTCATTTATAAAATTACAATGATACTAGTGACTTGTGAGTGAAACTAAAGTTTGAAAATATTTTTTTTCCTCTCCCTCTTACTCCAATGCTAGTATGCTATTGGTCTTACTTTTTGTTGTTAAGCTTATTGTGCATTCTGTTTGATTTATTGTCTGCATGATATATCATATACCTGATTAAACTACTAAATATCCTAGTCTTCATTTAATTGCAGATTAGAGGAGATTTACATATATGTTTGATGGGTGATCCTGGTGTTGCCAAGAGCCAACTCCTTAAACACATAATCAATGTAGCACCCAGGGGGATGTACACCACTGGCAAAGGAAGTAGTGGAGTTGGTCTAACTGCTGCTGTTCAGAAAGACCCAGTGACAAATGAGATGGTTCTGGAAGGTGGAGCATTGGTAATGCAAGCTTCCTTTTTTTAGTGTAGCTATTCCTTCCATCCATATTGTATATTGTGCTTAAGTTATACTTAAGGTTGAAAAAAACTAGAAAAATAAAACACAGATGAAATGCTGACAGTATTTGCAAAATTAAGATGGTAAATAAGTCATGATTTCATCAAATTACCCTTTTAACTAGTTGTTTTCAGTTATAAGTGGAGATTATGACTGGACATTCTGAATTTCAGGTGCTAGCAGATATGGGCATATGCGCCATTGATGAGTTTGACAAGATGGATGAATCGGATCGAACAGCTATACATGAAGTTATGGAACAGCAGACTGTTAGCATTGCCAAGGCTGGGATCACTACATCACTGAATGCAAGGACTGCTGTCCTTGCTGCAGCTAATCCAGCATGGTATTATTTCTTTTCAACTTATAGATGGCAGACAAGATCTTATAGACATGCACACTTGTGCTTCTGAAATCTAATTTTATCCATATTTTATTGTGAAGGGGAAGATATGATCTGCGAAGAACTCCAGCTGAAAATATTAATCTTCCGCCTGCCCTTCTATCAAGATTTGATCTGCTGTGGTTAATCCTTGATCGAGCTGATATGGATAGTGATCTTGAACTGGCTAGGCATGTTGTCTATGTCCACCAAAATAAAGAGTCTCCCGCTCTAGGATTCACTCCTCTTGAGCCATCTGTTCTTCGGTAAGTACAGAAGAAGGATTGCTAACTCCTTTTCATTTTACTTTTATAACATTGGAGTTGACTGCGTATATGTTGCTCATTTGATTCCATGGTATTCTGACTGCTGATATAGTTTCACGTATGGATCTTTGTCAATTTTCTGTTGTTTGCTAGTAAAAGAAAATTATTACAAATTAAATTATGTTTTGCTTTTATCTAGTGCATACATATCAGCTGCAAGAAGATTATCTCCTAGTGTCCCTAGGGAACTGGAAGAATATATTGCTAGTGCATACTCCAGCATTCGTCAAGAAGAAGCCAGGTCTAATACTCCCCATTCCTATACGACTGTCAGAACATTGCTCAGTATTCTCCGCATATCAGCTGTAAGTCTTTTTTTTTTGCATTTATTTTCTTGTTGATAATAAGTTTCTTTAGCGGTTGCATAGAAATTAAGTTCAGATGAGGTGAAGGAGAGCAATAATTAGGCATTTTGGGTGATATGGATTTTTTTTTGGGGGGTTAATGATCTTTGTGCATACTTCTTTAGTCCATCATATATCATTAAAGGTGCAGTGTTGAAATTAAAACTGATTTATGTGTTGGTTAAATTTTTCGGCTTTAAAGAACTGCTTTTGTATTCAGTTAGATGGCTCTGCCTTTAAGTCTACAATTTGAACCAGTAAGCATCTGAATATTACTTACATTGTCTAAGCTAATATTATTCCATCTGTAATTTCTTAACAGGCGCTAGCAAGACTCCGTTTCTCTGAAACTGTTGCTCAGAGTGATGTGGATGAGGCACTGAGGTTAATGCAGATGTCAAAATTCTCTTTGTACTCTGATGAGCGTCAAAGATCTGGTCTAGATGCCATATCTGATATTTACTCCATACTGCGAGATGAAGCTGCTAGAAGTAACCGAATGGATGTCAGCTATGCCCATGCACTGAACTGGATATCTAGGAAGGTTAGTTCATACTGCTCAAAGTTGAATATTGTCTATTATGTAGCATTGTAGAAAATGATTTCTTCGTCAAACTTGAGAAGGGTTTAGACTAAAGTTTGACTGCCGAGCACATGTGAGATTCAGTAGTAAAAAGATCCTGGAACAATTAAAAGAATATTTTATTTCATTGAATGAAGAGCCGTAAACTGAAAGGTATTAGCGAATAAATCAGTAACCGAATAAGACGGTTGTAATGAAATCTTTTTAGGCTGGCTTAGGATGAGTAAATACCTTTCCTAATTGTACCCAAAAAAAAAAAAAAACCTTTCCTAAGTTTTGCACCAATTGTTTCTTAATCCTGTTGAATTAATTACCGAAAATGCAATACCTGGATGTCAACTAGATGTATTAGCATTAGTATTTATTCTTGGCAGTCTTTAATAATGAAGGTTGGGGAATTCTACAATACCACTAAGTGGTATCCGTACCCCAAGGTGACATAAAGTATAGTGTGAACCCATATTTTGTTTTACTTATCGTGTTTTAGTTGTGTGAAGCCGGATTAAGGCGCTGTCTGTTGACAGGATACCTGGTTCGTTTCCCCTCTAATAATCTTCTGACTGCACAACTTTTGGCTTTCGAACAGGGGTACAGCGAAGCCCAGTTGAAGGAGTGTTTGGAGGAGTATGCAGCGTTAAATGTATGGCAGATACATCCTCACACCTTCGATATCCGATTTATTGATGTTTAATGCACTTTTTTACTCGTTAAAACTCGGATTGCGGCAATCTGGTTTCAAGAAGCTGGGATAACAGTGCTTGGTGGACTGTAGGGAAATCATATTTAGTATTTTGGTTTTTCTTGTAGTTTGATTTTGCCTAGCCCATCTAGGTTCTTCGTAATTTGTATTGTTAGAGCTAGAATGGCGTATTTAATTTTTTTTTTGGTGAATTAACTGCGTATTTAAATTTTATATGCTACAGTTACTATACGACTACAAATTGGAAGCACGCATTAGCTTGCTTCTTAATTGTAAAATCTAGAACGTTATTAAACTATTTGACATGCATGATGTTGAGCCTTTGCAACATAGGAAATAGGAATAGGAAAAATGTTAACCTCGTAGTTTCCAAATGATTAGAACTAACAAAAATGATACATATACACCTATAACACCTTATATCTGTACAAGGTGCTGGATATTGATTTTAATATGCGTGATTTAAACTTAGATCTCTTAAAAAATTAATTAGGATTGCCACATCTAACTTATTTTTAATAAAATTCAAAATTTTAATACCCATAATCTTTAATCCAAGCCAAGTCCAAGTTAAATGACTTCAATCTCTTTTAAGGTGTCATTTACCATGGATGACTTGTATTAGGGTCCATCGATGGACTCCTTAAATTAACTGGAAGATTGTATTGAATTATGTACCTGCTCCCCTCCTCATCAGGTAGTAGATTAATAATAGAAGAATTTGAATTTTAAATTAGTCTCTGAAAACAAAGTTATTTGTGAAAAGGACTTCACATGTCTCAGGCACCTCAGAGCATCCTTCGGTATAGTTCACCTCTTTTGCGACCTTATCAATGATGCTGGAGGCCGGAGCAACTATAACCGTCACAACTCAGTCACTATTTTGGTAACAAATCTGTCCAAGAACAGGTTTAGAGGAGGCATTCTGGTGAAACCCACTTTACAAAATGGTTCCTTTTCATCATTGCAAACCCCAATCTCTAATAAATGTCGACAGTCAACGTCCAACCAGCAACCACAAGATGCAGCGAGGTGTGTCGTTGCATGGTGAGGTGCGTCATTGCACGGTGAGGTGCGATTGAAATGCCTCAGTTATGTGTGATTTGGACGATGCAAGCCCAGATCTGCAAGTCTGCGACGGTGAGACGTTGAGGTGTGTCATTGTGGTGCGCTAGCCTCCTTCGTGAGTAGTCTTCATCGCTGGTGCGGTGATGGGTGAGGTTGTCAACAGGTACTTCTAGATTTGGTCGGTGGGCTCTACTTTTGTGTTCAGACGTAAGAGTTGGTGGCGATGACAATGGCGACACTACAATGACTTGAGGACAAGGTGACTACAAGTCTCAGTTGTCCAGTGCTATTTATGGTTTTAAGGGTTCTATTCATGGAGGTAAGAGTGGCAAGTGGTAAAATAAAATGGTGGAGGTTGGATCGAAGCTAGCAATTGCAGCTAAGTGGGGAATGGTGGAGACTCTGACAGAGAAGAGGGATGGTTGTCGGAAGAGCTCCTAGAAAAGATAAAAAAAATACTAAACTGAAAAGAAAACTAATATTAACAGAACTAATTGATAAATATACAATTGTATCATATAATAAATTAAAATATGTTATTACAAATTTTTTGTCGACTTTATACGATGGACTCTAACTCAATGTATCTTAAACGCTGTTTACTTTTAACTTAAAAATAAGTAACACTTGGTTTGTTTTTGTCTTTGTGTTTTCTTATTGGGAAATAAACTATTTAATGTTTTCAAAGAAATACTATATAATTGTAAAATCTCATAAAACATTAGATTTTTTTTTCCTTATCAATTCTTGAACCAACGTTCTTTTTTAAGAAAAAGGGTGGGTGATATTAATGGGTCACGCGATGCATGCAAAATCAATTGTCATATGGATGGACATAAAATGAAATGGATGTAAATTGTAAATACTGACCTACCCATAAGCGAAAATTCAATTCTAACCTTGAGTCAAGTAATGCAGAAGCAATGAAAATTGAAAAGAAATAAGCCAGTACAGTAATAAGTGATAATTCTACGGAGAAAACTTAGATACAGTACCTTATGTGCTTGTTATATTGTTCTTTTATCATAACATAACATGTGAATTTTTTTTTTCATGTCATTATCACTTAATTATTCATTTATAACCTTTATGTTTTTTATCTTAACGTCAATTGTTAATTCTAAAATTTCTCTCCTATCTTCTTCTTCCTTTCCGGCATACTCCTTTTCCCCATGCCTCTTCTCCATTGTACCTACGCCCTAACTCCACCCACATGCTCCAACGCTCTCACCCACAGCAAGCTCGCGCCACCTCTGCAGACAACGCTCTCACCCATTGCCATTGGCTTATCTACCTCTATGGCATCTTTGTCATTTGTCAAAGTTGTTCATGTGTGGTCTTTCTTATCCATAAAAGCGTGCTCATTGTTCGTGGCTTCACCCTCGATGCCAACCGACCAAGGCTGATAATGGTGCTCCTAATCCTATTGGTTTTAATTCCATTTGTATGGGTTTCGTTTTGCTCTTTTCTAAGTCATGCATTTTCTTCCCCTTGAATTTGTTTGTTGGAATTGTGTGGCCATCTCAATTCATCCAATTGAGAAATCGGCCAAAAATAGGTGTTGTTGTTTTTTCTTGCTTCCTTTAAAATCCTTTTTGTGTTGGTCTCCATATATACTACTTGTCTCATTTTTGGTATTTCAAGTGTTTGATAAAATGCCTTAATAGCCCTCCTTTCATCTATATTGATATGTGCAATGTAAAATCAGTACCGCAACACTAGTGAATTGGGTATTATTTGATTGGTTATTGTAGATATTGTGTGATTTTCACTCTACCATGATTTGGGACCATGTGATCTAGCTCTAAATAAAAGTTGATCTAATTTGTGAATATTTGATCTCAATGTTTTGCTTGAATCTGTACTTGCTTATAACTTAATTTTGGGCTGTCAATAGTTATATTATTATGCTGATTGCTAATTTGCTATGAGTGTCAAGTTCCCACATCAACCAATTTCTTTCTCTTTTTTCTCACTATTTTGACAGTACTACAACTACTATGACAATTCGGAGCACCATCAAGAGGTTGAGGGAACCAACTGAGGGTTGAACTTTTTGGTTTATGCTAGTTTTTTAGCAATTCAGACAATCAGACTTGCGAGAGATGCCTATTTGAGAAAACTCTTTTAGTTTAATTGTTTAAGACTTTTTTTTAGATTCGTAGTTTTCTTTAGTTCTTTGCAATTGTAAGTGGCTCATTATTTCTTGTCGTACTTGTTAAGCTGAATGTTAATGTACACTGGAAATGCTATACTCATTAAAGCTCTATGCCTATGTTAATTTGACAACTACTTTGTCTATTTTAATTTAACGTACACTTTCAATCATTTGCTTTGTCCATTTTACTTTAAAATAAATGTAAGTGTTGAAATGCTCCTCATCAATTTAGGACTATAATTTAGATGACACCATAAATTTTGTATTTGTCTAATAGCCAAAAAAATCACATGGATCTTTGGAACTATAATAAGCATAAATGTTATCGTGGTTGATAAGTTAATGTTAAAAACAATGAGCACCAATACAATAAAAGAATGCACAATTTGTTGTAATCAGGAAAGAATGCACTAATATATTCATCAAATCTCTTTAAAACTATGTGTAGTACAATTTTCAAATGATAATGTATTGTACAATTTGCTCTTTAAAATAATCTACTATACAATTTCTATTATAGCAAAACTTGGCTACAAGTTTAGTGCATTAAACCTATAAATTATAATAAAATATAAGCCCAATCTTGAATTAATGACAGAGAATAAGAAATTTCCTATGTCCTATATCCATTCATTTTACACGTCTTGCCAAATCAGAATGACACAAGGCATTTTCTCTAAGACCAATCACAAGAATTATAAATCCAACAACATGAAGCATATCTTCATAAATTAAGGTTGAAAGGAACGCTTCTCTTGCTTCATGAGTAAGAGATCCTGCACTATAAAAAATCAGGAAACAATCATATGACATAAGGGTGGGAATAAACAAGACAAAAATAATTAAATGAGCATTTATGCGACCTGTCAATTTAATAATCTTTATGAAAATTGGCAAGATCCTAACAAAGCAACCAAATAGAATATCGAAAACAAGTAGTGGACAGATCCCAGCAACTGAAAATCAATTACTTTTTCTCCAAAATTATTATTATTTTACAAGATATACTTGTATCATATATAACTTAAGACTTATCTATTATGCTCTAATTAGACATATTGACATTGTTAATTCTAGACTAATTTGTTAAGTTAATCCATCAATTTTAGACTTATTACCATCCATTTGTCCACTAAATCTAAAAAAAGCACCATGACTATGTGAAATCCAAGATGATTAGATGATGATATAAATGTTCAATAGTAAATTAACAAATTCCAGCAAACAAGAGTGCTTCAAACTTATTAAATAGACTCACTAAACTACACTACATTTCTAACCAAATAACTTGATCAAGTCCATTGCTATAGCACCTCTTTTACTGTTAATAGATCATTAACGAGGCAACAATGAAATAATGTATCAGGGTCATACATATACATATATACTCACTTGGAGTTACAATAAAAATGTATTTATCATCAACTGAACTAGGACACAAGTGTATAAACTTGACTAGAGTACAGTCAACCCTTCGACAACCCTTCTTGCTCATTCTGATTTCTCTTGTTGAAACCACACTTTGAATTGCAATCTAAATATGAAAACAAATTCATATCATTGTAACTGAACCATATATAACTCAAGAACATGATATATCAATCAACCAATAGAATGATTGTCCAATAAGTCATCTAAATTTTCTTTTTAACTCTACGATTGACATTTGAATATGCACAAAATGAGTTAAAGGAGGAAATGACGTGCTAGTACTGTAAAAAAGAGAAAAAGAGGAAACAATTAATTATTTGCATCAATATAGAAAAAATTAAAAAGAATGTAAAAATGCATAAGATATTTGCATAATCTTTACACTCTTAAAGAAAGAATACACTAATATATTAAAATGTGTTGATTGCAACTTAGCAGTGCTTCACACATTTCAGTGCATCAAATAGTGAACCAATTTTTGTACAAGCATATTTGAATTATGAATAGCAATAATTAAAAGTTTCATGCTTTAGTTTCAATTAAGGTGTTCTAAAATTTTAATTCACTAGTGTTGCGATACTGATTCTACATTGTACATATCAATATAGATGAAAGGAGGGCCATTAAAGCATTTTATCAAACACTTGGAATACAAAAAATGAGACAAGTAGTATATATGGAGACCAACACAAAAAGGATTTTAAAGGAAGCAGGAAAAAAATAATAGCACCTATTTTTGGCCAATTTCTCAATTGGAAGAACTGAGATGGCCACACAACTCCAACAAGCAACTTCAAGGGAAAGAAAACGCACGACTTAGGAAAGAGCAAAAACAAAACTCATACAAATGGAATTAAAACCAATAGGATTAGGAGCGCCACTATCAACCTTGGTCGGTTGGCATCGAGGGTGAAGCCGCAAACAATAAGCACGCTTTTGTAGATGAGAAAGACCGCACATGAGCAGTTTTGATGGATGATAAAGATGCCATAGAGGTAGAGAAGCTAGTGATGGTGGGTCAGAACGTCGCCTGCAGAGGTTGCATAAGCTTACTGTGGGTGAGAGCGTTGCAATGTGTGGGTAAAGTTATGACATAGGTGCAATAGAAAAGAGGCCTGAGGAAAAAGAGTATATCGGAAAAGAAGAATAAGATAGGGAAAAAATTTTAAAATTAACAGTTGACGTTAACATCAAAACATTAAAGTTATAAATGACTAATTAAGTGATAATGACATGAAAAAAATAATTCACATGTTATATTATGATAAAAGAACAGTACCACATGCACGTATGGACATGAAATGAAATGGATGTAAATTGTAAATACTGACCTGTCCATAAGCGAAAATTCAATTCTAACCTTGAGTCAAGTAATGCAGAAGCAATGAAAATTGAAAAGAAATAAGCCAGTACAGTAATAAGTGATAATTCAACTCCTATTTTTTCAATATAATTTTTTTATATTATTTTTTATATTATTGAGATTAATATTTTCTTTCACTTAATTATAATTATTAAAAAATAATGTAAACATTATTGTGAAAAAAAGTGGTATAGAATCATCATTTTCCGTGATAATCAGCGTTAGCGGTGTGCTTGTCAATCGTCATTTTAACGTAAAACCTTGCTTCTATTATGGCTTCACAAAGACAAATTTCACCTGCCTGCGAAAATGCCTGAATTTTGAATTTTGCTTCTGCAGTCTTTTTCTCTTGCAAAAGCAAGCAACAGTTTTATTTATATAATTTGTTTTGTGCAAGTTTTATTATGACTTGGAAGGGCTTCGATCGCCTTCGCAATCGCAAGTAAGAAGAGCGCTAATTAGGAAATCCAATTGATTTTTTGTGAGTTCCAGTTGGTGTTCAATCTTCGGGTGATTTTGAATGTAGCTACCTGCCCCATCAATAGCATCTTCAAATTGAAGCAAACAATCAACAATCAACGGTCTTTCCGTGATATATATATCCCACTTTGTTGTGATTTCTCTTGTTCTGCTTGCTTCAACTCTTTCATTTCGAGGTTTGATTATTCTCCAAAGCATTCTCAAACTTTATTTTACCACAATCATTAACGTCTCCATGGCCTTCGTTGCATTGCAGCTGGAAAGAAGAATTACAACGATACTCCTTTTGAATTTAATGTAATTTAGCTTGAAATGAATATTGCTCTTGTTCCTTTATTTACGATAAGTCCAAAGTAGTTCTGCTGCATGAATCATGATGCACTATTTTAATGCAGATGTACTTGGGAAGTGTATCATCCATTATTTCAGGGTTCTTCAAAATTTGTAGCATAGTCAGTAATTTTATGTGCTACAGGTAGAGGAACTAAAGTAAGTTAGCAATCGATTTGGTGTCTGATGTAAATAGAGTAACATATCAAGCTAGTATATTATAGAATGCATATTTATGAATCGAACTAGTTTTTGTAAATTTCAGCATAGTTTCCAACAATTATCCATGTTATTACTTTTTCATGCGTTTCTCTTTTTTTCTTTTTTTTTTAAATGATAAATAGGACACTAATTCTTTTTCTTGTTTAAAAAATTGCCTATAGTTGTTTTTTTATTAAAAAAAAAAATTGTTTTCAGATTTCAGATGTAATGACCAAATTGGTCAGGCAGAGTCCACTTACGGTTAATTTCGACTGTGGAATTTAGCTTCTGTATGTCAACTGTTGGTTTCTTGAGCTCAGTCTTGCATTCGGAGTTCAGCTTGAATATGTGCTTTGTAATTGGAAATTAGAATTGTATTTGTATCCTCTATTTCTTGTGTTATGTTTGGTGCATCTTTAGAATTCTGATTCATGACGATTGACAACAATTGCAAGGAGTTGTAAAAGAACTGATCTCAGCCCTAACTAATTACAGACCTGAACCTTATAAATTACAATTCCAAATGTTCAAAACTTAAACACAATTCTGAGTTACTCTTTTTTTCTTTTTTGGTATATTGTGAGTTATTCTTTTAACTCTATGCTTCTGAGCATCTGAAGCTCCAAAGTCCAAACTCCATGCCACCACCAGTGGGCAATGTTTTTAGCGATGACCACCAACCGTATTCCCTCATCATTCTGTGTGTGCATGCGTGTGTCTGATCATTCACTGATCAGCCTTTCCTTCACATTCTTGGAAACTGCTCATTTTGATTTCAGCTTTTAGATTTATGGCACTTTTTGGTTTTCTTTATGGAGTGAACAATGGAGCTTGTTGGGTTATCATATTTATCTTTGATAAAACTGAATGAAAATCAAAGCTTTATGGCTGTAGAGGTTAGGGCTCTTGAATTAAATTTTGTTTTCCGGAATATACTTTGCACTAAAAAATCAGTGTAGTAGAGGTTATAGGCTTATAGCTCTTGATTGGAGTGGATGATGTACAAAAGTAAGAATCAAAAACATTAGACTTTGAGAATTGGTCTCATTTGCAGCTGTACTTTGGTGGAAATTTCTTCAAGTTTGATGATATTGAGACTCCTTAAATTGGTTGCCAAAATAAGAGCTGCATGAGTCTTTTCAACAGTACTTGAATTAGATTAGAATTTGAATTTGAAGTCTGAGTTATAATTCTGTTATAATATCCTAAAAGCATTAATGTATCACTTCTATAATGTTCATGCTAACGAAGAATTTACGAACTGCCATTTTTGAAGTACATTATTGAAGTTTTTATATTATTACCATGGCTAGTAATACATTTATAGGTTAGGTAACTTTTTTCTTGTCTTTTTATTTAATTTCTTTTATGTATATAAGGTGGTGTGCATCAGGCTTCCTTTGTCTGCATATAATATTGAGATTTACTCAATGTGATTATGTTTCAAAAAAGCATTTTGTTCTTTGTTGTAGGGTATTTTCCTGACAATATGGATTCACGGAAGTGCAAACCTTCTGGTGGTACATCTTTGCTGAGTGCAACACCTTTGAGTTTTTCAAATCAGGTTGATGAGATCGCTCGATCCCTCAAGGATATGGAAGCTATTGGCCATTCTGTTGAGACTAATATGGATATAGACTTCAGAGAAGTTTACCTTTTTTTTTTTTTGGTCACAGAGAAGTTTACTTTTTAATTATGCTCTTTTTGTCTGCTAGGCCATGCAGAGGACTGTTGGAGAGTTCTGGAATGAATTTCTAGAGCATCAGCTTCTACCTAGAAGATAACCTGCTTGGTTTTTAAGAAGTGGTGTTCATAGTGGGGATGATGATGATAGTCTTTCTTCTCCTTTAAACTACTACAACTTAATTGGCAGGTATTTTTGGTTTATATATAGTTCTCGATTGATTTATATACAAATTATAAAGTAACAAGGTTGAGTTGGGATCTTTGATGATTTAATTGCGTTTTTATTACTGTAAATAAAGTTGGAATTATAGCTGTTCAAAATCTCATTTCTTATTTTTTTCTTATTATTGGGACATAATATTGCTTGCAATTTCGTAGTAAATTTCATTATGTTGTACTTCTATAAATGATAGGAGGTATTTAGTACGTTTTTAAAAACTATTTTTGATAAAGCCCAGGAGAAAAGTATAGTAAGTCAGTTTGAGCTTTTTTCACCTTACTATTTTTCGCATTATGCAGGCTGTCTCATAGAGTTCCAAACTTCCACTGTCTTTAATTCTAGGATCACTTACAAACTAATAAGACCTTTCTGTCTGCTACATCAGTTTAGTTTCAACTTCTTCAAAGTACACAATTAACACATGCACTGCAATAAGATTAGCAAGTTAAGCTATTCCAATATCTTTGGAATTCTAGTTAATCCTACTTAAAAGCATATTTTCCCTCATTTTGCTTTAATACAGATCATATATACGGGGAATTAACAGAAAGACATTTTTTTTCACTCTTTACTATGTATGTTTCTGATGGCTTCAAGTAAAAGCTCTTTCTTGATGGGTTTGCTTAAGTGATCGTCCATTCCAGCCTCTATGGTCTCTTTTGCCTCTTCCCCCGTATGAGCAGTTAATGCAATGATAGGAATGCGAACACCATAGGGCTTCTCCATCTCCCTTATCCGCCTTGTTGCCTCAAATCCATTCATCACTGGCATCTGTGAAATCACCAATAAAACAAGCCATACCATGAGTGAAAACAGTTTATAATCACTTGAACAATATCGTCTCATTTTAAAATAGGAATGATAGGGAGAGAGCAAAGTAGCAAAAGGTGATGGCAATTCAATTCATAATCTAATTAAATGGGAAACTAGATGAAATTAGATTAACTACCAAATAAACAATAGCCAGAGAAAGGAGCTAGCAACTAGTAACAGTACGAATGACAACGAACCATGTGTCAATTATGAAGTGCATCTTGCTAATTACAAGAAGATAAGATTGATGAGTAAAATCATATATAAGAATGGAAACTTCCCAACAAGGCCATGAATAGAAGCCATAATACAGTCGTTACTACCTGGCAGTCCATTAAGATGTAATCATACGGAGGATTGGGAAAATCCCTTGTTAGACCCTCTTCAACTAGCCGCACAGCTTGTTCACCATTCTCACATTCCTTGATGGACGCACCAAGCCGTTCCAGAGTAGCCTTAGCTATCCTGCGTAACATTTCAAAGTCTTCAACAACCAAAAATTTCTTACGACTCAAGGGTTTGTCATTGCTTGAGTCTCCACATTCTTGTATTTCTCCTTGATGAACTGGAGATTTTCTTGCTTTGGACCTATCATAAGATTGTTCTCCAAAGGATTGCTGGGTTTCCATCCAACCCCTTGAACTGCCATACTTTTGTTGTTCAACACTTTGAATTGCGCGTTCATCAGTTAGGGAAACTTGTAACCTACTTTCTCTCTTTGCTCTACTAGAACTGCATTGCCAAGCACCACCATACTCAGGAAGAAGCTTTATAATTTGGAATAAACGACTGCCATGAAATGGTTTGGATAAGACAATGTCGTTTGAATCATAAACATCCTCGTCAAGGGCTTTGAAATTAACACTACGCATATTTGGCTTCTCTAACCAAACAACCCTACAAGGATTGCAAAGTCCTCTTTTGAAGTCAGATAACATCTTGCAAAGTTCTGAAAATGGTCCTGCAATTGCATCAATTACAATCAAGATGAAACCCGGGTTAGCTTCAGTATCTGTCTTCTTGAAGATTGTATTTATATAGTCAGTTCCATCCATGGCACTCAAAGGGACTCCTTTGGCTCTGGCAGTAGAATTATGGGATGCAGATGCAGATGGAGAACTCAAATCTGTAGACCCTGGAGAACTTAGGCTATTGGAACGGCCCCCCTTTTGTTTGATCTTCCTGAGAGTATAAGACAGATGTTTCCACTGCTTCACAACCTTAACTTTGATCCCTAAGCTCTCCATGAACCTTTGTGTAGTCCTTCGGCGCTCCTCGTCTTGAATCAAAAGAACAACTTGGGAAGCCTCGGGTCTAGGACTAGGACTGCGAATAGGTAACTTAGGACTCAAGGAACAAATACTTGAACCAGAACTAGTAGTGTGAATTGTTAGTCCCTGAGCTTGATTTCTGTCACCTGATGCTGACAGACCTTCTCTTGTGCTACCAGCCGTCCCTGTCTCACATACAGTTAGGAGCACATTGAATCTGAAGCAGGTTCCTTTTTCACCAATATCCTTGTCCACTATTCCAATATCTCCATGCATCAAACGTACCTAGAAAGAAAACCAGATAAGTTATATATATATATATATATATATATAAAAGGGAATTCGTGGCTTAGTGAACTTATTATTCACAATTAATTGGTAATAACTATACAGAAAAGAAATACAATTGGGTACCTACCAACGACTGCACAATACCAAGTCCCAAGCCAGTTCCTCCTTGGCCAAGAGCAGTTTCTTTGACTTGGACATAATTCTCAAACACAGACTTGTACTTCTCTTTGGGAATTCCTTTGCCTGTATCATCCACTTCAAACATAAACTCCATACAACTCGGATCTTGTTGGATTGAATTCATGGCTCCTAGGTCTTCACGTGCTTCATTTTTCCTATAAAATAAGCATGACAAGTGTCTCATGAAGCTGTATTGGTTAGTAGCGATTATTGAGTTCTGCAAGCTGGGCTTCTGAGCCAATGCCCGAACTGCTATGTGCCCCTCATCAGTAAATTTAACAGCATTGCTCAGTAAATTGCACAAAACTTGTTTGAGTTTTCCTCTGTCACCTTTCAGGCGTGAATATCTGAGTACAGAACCATTACATGGGTCCAATACAAGATCTACTCCTTTCTTCATAGCCACAGGATGGTATAAATCAACCACATCTTCTAGAAGTTGGAATAGATCAAATTCCTCTTCCTCAAGCTGCATTTTTCCTGCCTCAATTTTGCTTGTATCAAGTATAGAATTCAACAGTCCTAATATAGAAAGAAAATACATTAGTAATGCCATGAGAATTAAATACAGAAAATGAAGTCCTAATATCCATGGAAGAGAGATACAAGTCATAATTATATAAATGTTATAATTACGTGCATTTTGGGTAATAAGAATCAACAAATGTTACCTAGTAAATCTTTGGTACAAGAATCCATTTGTTTTAAATTGGTCTCTAATTCTGAACCAGGGACAACTTCCTCATAGGACATCTCTATCAAACCAGTCAGGCCTGCGAGAGAAGCGCGAACATCATGGCTGGCACTAGCAAAAGCAAGGCTCTTATTCATATTCTTTCGCTCAGCTTGTTGGGTGGCTTCCATTTGTTTGATGAGTGACCCGCACAAATGCATTTCTCGCCTAGCTGCTCTAGCATTTATGGATAGAAAACTGACTATGGCAATGAATAACATGACCATCATCACAGCCAATAGCGTCAATCCATTTTTCTTGCTGTCGACAGCAAAACTGACAAATCCATTTTGTGGGACAGCCAAAACATACACCTGAAACATAACAATATCAGAGCTAAGCAAACATTTCAATACCAGTGTTCAAAGATACCCTTAACGATGAAGTTCATCTCTAGGTTGGCCAAAACTTACCAATACATTTCAGGTTAGTCAATAACATGTTCATTCAATGCTAAAAGGCTTTTCAGAAATCTAATATACGTGCTCTTCTTTTTTTCAAAATATTTCTTTAAATTTAAATGATGTTTTCAAATACATATCACATTACATTTAAGTACGATATTACTCTTCTATTCATTTATTTATTTTTTTGGACTGTATAGAGCTACTAGCTGGGAGAGGGGGGATCAAACTTGGGTTCCAGGACGCTACTCCTTGTAAATAATGATAGAAGAAACTGAAGGAAAGTTTTAAGTTGATTTTCCATGCAAACAGACAAAACTACTTATAATTAAGCAAGGACGCTACTCTACGAACGGCCCTCAGAATTTTCAAAATTTAAAATTTTACCCTTAATTTTTTTATATACACAAAGGTGGGATTTTTACCCTTAATTTTTTTAATATAACTTTTGTCCCCATCAGTTCTCCATTTTTTTTTTTGCTCAACTCCACCCTGACTCTGTTATACTTTAAGTCACATTCATGTAGTGTCTTCAAAAAGCACATCACTTTCGTTATCATTCTGACTTGATTTTGAATTCAATATATTGGAAAAAGTTTATAGTTGTACATAAATTTTTTACATAGAATAATCAGACTTGAGAAATTGTGAAAAAAATAACATATTGGAAAAGTAATAAGAAATTGCAATCTGCATTATGAAAGGGAAAATAATTTTTGCACACAAATTTTTTAAAACTATTTTTATACCCATTACCAACGACTTAATGATTAGATAATAAGGTGTATAGATTGATTAATAAATATTAATCAATTTATACACCTTATTAACCGATAATTGAGTCAACATTAAAAATAGTATAAAATTTTTTGTGTGAAAAAACATTATCGGAAAGTTAGGCAAGATATATATGTTGTTACTCTTGCAAATTTTTTTTTACAAATAAATTGTAAATGTAATACTGGTGGGATTTATTAAAAAAATCGATAAATATGTTAAAAGATAAAAACGTACCGATTCTATTCCCATTATATCAATGGGGGCACAGTGAATTAAATACTCAATATCCCTAATATTCAACAAAGTAGCAAGGACTCCATCTTTGCATGAGACGGTGCCCTCATAACTAGTTTGATCACCATTTGCATTCACTGATTGGAAGGAGACCGTATCATTAGAAATGACCATACGGGTATGTTGGATCCCTTCTACAAGCACTTCTCCATCTTTGGTAGCCAAATACAAGCTTGCCCCTTGATGACTAATACGAGTGAAAAAATCAGTTACTGTTGTTGCTGGAAACCCTAGAGAGATCACTCCTGTTCTTGTGATTCTAGCTGAACTGATGAACAAAAGATCGTGACCATTGCTCCACTTGGTTCCTAATGAGGCATACCCATATGAACTATTAACTGCTTCCCCAACCCAACTTGCATTGATAGAAGGTTCAGATATTATGGCTTCACCATATAACTCTCCAGTGTCACGATTTACAGGCTGGATATAGTATAGGGTTGTATTTGAGGCAACCCAAGATGATGATGAGTTTGAGTACATTGCCAAAGCTTGATCATGATCAGTGTAGTATGAGAAAAAGAGACCTTCCATCCCTATGTATGAGATTTGTGCTAAGTGAGGAACCGTCTCAAATGCTTGAAATAATAACGGAGCCACCTGCAACCCAAAAACAAATTTTTTTTATAAAAAAAAAAGAGAAAAAAACTGATTTATCTCATAATATGTTATATATGGGAGAACAAGCGGTATATGCACTAACCTTGGTCTCAATATCAGAGAATGAGATGTTAGTAGCTTTGAGAGTTGAACTCAGAAACCTTGCTAAATTGGTTGAGGACGAATTCATAGGGTGTATCAGTCTAGCTGAGTGCTCAATTTCTGACTGAAATTGGGAGAGAACATTTTCTGAATTCGAATTCACACGCTGCTCGATACGCATGACCATGACATACCAGCATGGCGTCAATGAGATAAGAACTATCAGCGCAGCGTATGCCTATAACAAATGTTTAGGACAGAGAATACACATGTTAAAAGAAAAATAAACATATTCGTGGAGCTCTGCTTCAACGACTAATACTTGATTAAGAATTCTAATCTAAGGCACCCATGTCCAAGCAAATTTGACTAGTGGTTAAGGTTATATGTTCCTGCATTAATTACTTGGGTTTTTAGGGAATCTCCTTAGAAAAACTTAATCTCAAATGCGCTCAACTTACAATAAAAAAATCTTAGACAAGCAAATTTAGTTAGTTTAGTGTAAAAGTCGTCAACTGTAACATTAAAAAACCGTTGGAAACTGTTTCTTTATGTTCCAAATCAAAATAGAAGAAAAAGAATCGAAAACAAGATTAGGAACCACTTAACCAGAGAGTGCAAACCGCTCATTCAATGAGGACGAGGTAAACGCCTTGAATTAATAATTAATAATAAGAAAACATATGCGAATAAAAAAGGCACGAATTAATGAATACCAGCAGGATGACGAAAGACGAAGGCCGCAAGACCATTGATATGCAGAGATTCATTGGGTCTTGTGATCAACTTGCACAGTGGACGTCTACATGGGAAAATCCATGAAATCACACATTGATGCTGATATATATATGATACTTCAGGTAAAAAAAAATTGATGACAACCAAAAATATAGCGAATTATGTACACATAATTTTAGGATAAAATCTCTCTCTCAAGAAGATTTGATATTCTTTCAACAAAATATTTTTTATATTGGAGACTCAATCTTGTTCACGACTGACAGCTACCAAAATTAATTAATTTCCTTTTTCAATGTTGATCTAAAGTTATAATTAGCTAAAATTTAGCCACAATATTATTTTTTAAACTTACAATCCAACAATTAAGATATGCCAGTTGCCAACTTCAACACATGTCTCTCTCTAAACAAACATATATGTGAAAAAAAAAAAAACTTCCATCAAGTTCTCTAATTAACACTTAATAATCTCATTACCATTTTTGACTTTTTTTCTATCTGAATAACTTTTGTTATTATCTTGTTCTGAAAAGCAAAGCGATCTTATTTAGCCTTGGCAATGGAGCAAATATGATCGAATTTTTGTTCAATCTAACCTCATTCCACACTTGTCCTCTAAGAAAAATATCAAAATTCACACATATTTTACCCCACTTTATACTTAAAAATATTTTAAACTAATTTATACAATAATCAATAGTTACTTTAAAATCAATTTATCATCTCATAAAAATTAAAAATACTTATAATAGGCATTAAACATGTGAAGATAATTAATATAGTTAATTTTATTAAGAACTAAATTAACATAATATTTATTTAGATGTAGAATGCAAGACAAGTTAAAAATCTGTTCATACAAGTGTTTTTCTCTTCATAAATACGGAAATAACTACAGGTCAGGATTGAGATTTCCAAGCCTAACCTCGTGATGAAGCAGCCCTACACCGCTTAATTTGAGACTTTTGGACTAATTGTTATAACTTAAATATATTAAATATTATTTTCATGATTTATGCAGATAGGTAATCAAAGCAGTGAATTATGTATAATATCAATTATAATCAATGCGATATTTATCTACTATAACACTTTTATGTCTGATAATAAATAGCTTGCGTATTTAAAGAAAGTTAGCCTAATGTTCTAAAAAGCAAGGGACATAAATAACGTTTAATGTGCATGTTAATTATACTGCTGGTATTATAAATATATCAAATTAATTATAGAATGTCATCAGGCCTTTGACTTTGTGACCCTTTTTTGTCTTTGACTTTGTGACTCATTTGATAATAAGTGAGTGTTTTCCTATCCAAATTCAATAAGTCATTTTTCTCTCTTACAAGCTGCTTGATTTTGGAGTTCAAATCCTTTTAGACCGCTTAGTTTAAACAATTGGGATGGCTGAAAATGTTAACAAGATTATTATAGATTTAAGTAATGACTAACCGGAAAAGATTTATCTAAAGTGAACAAGTAATAATATAAAAATTATGATATATTTTAAATTAAATCAAAGAAGAATATATTTTTATTTATTTTCTTTACAAACAATCTTACTTTAAAGATATTTTTTCCCATGAGTGCAACGACTTTTTTATGTATACCTTTCTCTTTAATTTTTCTTATTTATATTGCATTTTCGTTAATGAAATAGATTTCTAATACAGTGGGATTTCTTTTGCACATTTGCAAACCTGAAAGAGTTTTTTGCACATTTATTGAACTACAAGGAGCGTTTTGTTATTTTTTAGACTCATGAATAATTCGCATAGCAATAAAAGTTTAAGGAGGTTTTTTACATTATAAAGTAAAATTGAAAGAAAATCGATGAGATATTCTCAAAATCATGAATTTAACGGAAAATAATTTAAAAAAAAACTAAGGAAGGACAAAACAAATGAGAAAAATCTAAGAAACCTTTAATTCTCAAAGACCAGTTTTAAAATTGCCCACATTGATCTTAAAGGTGCATATAGGCTTAAAAACCGACATATGTGGAATCGACCAAATATGCAAGATAGATATGGCACCAACACACATGAATGAATATTTGTTTGTTGATTTTTCTTGAAAAATATCATCATACACTACTTTTTCTCATATACTATTTTTTTATCTTACTTTTTAATGATTGTAATTAAGTAAAAGAAAATAATAAAAAAATGGTGTAATCAATAATATAAAAAAAAGTAATATAAAAAAATTATAGTTAATTTTTCTTAGTAGCGTTGGTGTAGCAAATAATCTAGTTAAACAGGTATCGCCTGAACTCCAGACCCAAAACGCTTTGTCCTCGATGAAAAAATAAAACAAAATTATATAGTGAAATATAGATCAGAGAAGCGCAAAACCTGCATTTGAAAGAATAGTCAATCCTTGACTAAGATTGTGCAATAAGTAATCTTCTGTTGCTACGCGAATCACTGTCAGTTTTTCACTGCTGAATGAGGCTCCGTGGAGAAATGCTTCCTTCATGCCTGCCAGAACAGAAGTCTTTATATATATATATATATAATTTTTTTTTTCTTTTACCTTTTTTGACCTTTTAAGTATAAGCTTAACTCATTGTCAATTAGCACCATTCTTCTTACATTTGTTGAAAAATATTAAAGAGTATATTGGCCGAAATACACGTTTTCTTGGTTTTCTTTCAGGTCGGAAAACCAGCACATTGTTTCAACTAAAATTTTCCGAACCTTGGATTCGTGGCGAAACTTGGTAGTTTAGCAAACAATAAGGAAGATTTTTCTTTCAATTTATGCTGTTTTATAATCGCTAATTTTAAAAATATGGCTATAACTTTTAATTATTATAATTAAGTATTAGTGTGAACTCCTGCTAAGGTTTGTGTCATGTATTGACATTAGAATATGACAAGTTTATGCCCTCTTAATTCTTTTTTACAAAAAACATTAATTTTTTATGTTATATTTTCGGGTAATAATGTTCTTAAAACATTGTATCGAAGATTTTTACTTGTATAATAAAAAAGTATGAAGTATTAAAATCTAAATGCAAACTAACTTATGACTACAAATATATATTTCAAACTATTTATTTTGTACTGTACCAAAAAAACTATTTCTATTTTTTGATTAAAAAATATTTCTATTTTTTATGATTTTAAAAAAAAAATATTTTATTATTATTTTTCGTTACAAAAATAGTAATTCTTTTTACTTTGAATGTATAAAAACAATAGTAAAACTTATTATGACTAAAACGACTCACAAATGGGGGCGCCTTGGGTTGTGAAGTAAAGTTTGAAAAATGAATTTTGTTACATTTGTGGGGGGGGGGGGAGGAAGTAAAAGAATTTTGTTAAATTACTTTTTACATTTTTTTCTCTCCAATCATGAGTAGTTATTAGGCATTTGTAATAGTTTTAGTACAAAATTTTTCATACCAAATAACATTGCTGATATTGTTTTTCTTCTTTTAAATTGCAATTTGTTAATTGAAAAATAGCAAAATTGTGCACGTACACACATATATAAAAGTGACATGAGTCAATGTGAGGTTTAGTATTAAACAAGAAAAAATTTATTTAACAAAAATAAGCAGATAATACTGTAAAAAATATAATATCATAAATTTAATGAAATTGATTCCGATTGATAATAAAATATTGATATAAGATATTGGTCAACATTTAAAGTTAATGAATAAAGCCGATTTAAGAAATATTGATACTGATTCATTAAAAAATTAACATTACAAAATTATTTTAGAATATATATTACTGTACTATTACTCAATTTTAAAATATATTATCTTAAAAATAATATATAATATAATATAATTAAGGTTTTAATGTCTCAATTATAGATATTATGAATATTTATTAGAAAATATTAATATAGGATATTGGCTAGCATTGAAAATTAATAAATAAAGTCATTTTAGAAAATATTGATACTGATTGATTGAAAAATCAATATTATAAAATTAATTTATGTTATATTGTTGTATTATTTTTTAATTTTAGAAAATAATATCACAAAAATAATATATTATAATTAAGGTTTTAATGTCTAAATCATAAATATTATGAATATTTATTAAAAGATGTTGATATGAAATATTGGCTAATATTTAAATTTAATGAAAAAAATAATTTTAAAACATGTATTATTTTCTGATAATTAATTAAAAATAAATTTAAAATTCAATTAAAATAAGAATGCTTATTATGCTGGTGGGAAAGAATTAATTTATTGGCAATAAATGTATGCATAAAGTAAATGGTAAAAGGTCAAAGGTACAATTCTTTAATATGCGATCAAAATCCTCTCGGATTACGAGTTAATGCGGTGAGACGCTTTTTGAACGCCATATATTGTGCCCGAACTTGAAGTTACAAGTTACAACCATCACTTGCATGGTTTCATATTGTCATTGCTCTTTTTGAGAAAAATGCTCCTCTGTAAGTAAAGTGACATGTGTAGGATGTAGTTGGGACATACAAGTGAGCCCGTTGTGAAGAAAATGTGTAATTTTTAGGAAGCCATGAGTTCAAATCTTAAAGTGCCGGAAGAGTTGCAGGAAGCCATCAGATGCCATGGCAGAACGCCAGCTTCCCCTTAGGCTGAGACACCATAGCATAATAAATTAATGATGAAGTTTAGTTAAATTGAAGAGTAGTTACTAGATGAGATAAAGTAGTGAAAACCACTCATACATATGAGTCAAGGAGCATGCTTAACTCATTATATGAAAATTTTCTAATAAAAAAATTTAAACTGTCTTAACATTTTTCTTACAAAACAGACAATAAGTGAACACCGTTACTGCTCCATGTTAAGCGTCTTGGACCTGCTATGTGCTATTCAACGTATTATCTGGCCAAAACTAGGGACATTATTGTACAAGATGGGCCAGGCCATTACAACATATCTGCCAAAGATCCATCGACGTATGTCTTATTTGTTACCATATATATAGGCCCATTCTCAGCAACGGCAATGATTCCAAACGATATTTCTCCTAGACCCAAAAAAAAAAAAACAAAACCGATTTTTCTTGTATTGCTTGCTCCTGCTGCAACTATTTCTCCAATATCCCCTCAAAAAGGTTAATTAAACTGCCTCGATGTTTATTTAATATTTTTCCGTATACACTTGTAATATTTTTAATAGTAAAACAAATTCATAAAATGAAAAGTCATATATCATTAAAGAGATGATTTTGTAAAGCTGTTTGATATTTTAATTTTGTCTACACATTTATCAGCTATCACCTAGATATTTTTAGGTTAAACTAAATAATTAATCTCTATAATTTTATCCGATTTAACTAATTTAAATTTTGGTCCTTCAAAGTTTAATACTTTTATAATTTAAAACTCTTAAGAACTGATTTTTTTAAAAAATAAAAATTAATATCTTAATAAATAAAAATTAAAATTTAAATAAATAAAAAATATAAAGACTAATATTATAATAATCGAGACCAAAATTTTGTTAAAAAATAAAAATATAAGAGTTAATATTTAAAAAAATTTAAAAGAACAAAAATCCAAATAGATTGATTGAAATTATAAGAATTAATTGATTAGTTTAACTTAAAAAAATTCAGATAAAATTTTGACCATTATTAATAAGAAATAAAAAGGTAAAGAAGAGCAACACACACACTCCACATAGGGAGTAGTGAATTCCTTTCTTCCTTCCCGCCATGCGGGAGAAACATTTTCCATAAATTCCCGCCACCTTTATCACTACTACCATTCCATTCCCTTCCCTTCCCTGATCTGATTGATCCTTTCCTCTCCAACTCCATATTGAAAGTGGAAAGTGGAAAGTAGAAAGTAGAAAAGTAGAAACCCGCTCTCTCTCTCTCACTCACTCAGTTTCTCCTGCACAGCACACAGACACAGAGCAATGGCTCCGTCGCGTCGCAATAGCAATGGTCGATCACCGCTCGTCAATCAACAGCGTCAAATCACTTCCTTCTTCTCCAAATCCACTTCTTCTCCTTCACCTTCCCCTATTCACTCCAACTCCAACCACAAACTAAACCCTAGCCCTAGCCCTAGCCCTACCACACCTTCCCCTTGCAATCCTAAACCACACAAGCCCCTCCTTCTCATCGGCGCTTCTCCATCACCCTCCCCTCTCACCCCTTCCACTTCTTCTCTCTATGGTCAAGAGGTCGTTGGCAGAAGGATCAATGTTTATTGGCCTTTGGACAATGCCTGGTACGAAGGTTCTGTCAAATCCTTTGATAACCTTACGTCCAAGCATTTGGTTCAATACGATGATGACGAAGAGGAATTGCTCGACCTTTCCAAGGAGAAGATCCAGTGGCCTCAACACTCCTCAGCCAAGAAGCTCAAACGCCTGCGTAAGATGGTGATTGACGACGACGAGGTAGAAGAAAGTCGCCAAGATGTTGATGATGATGATGATGATGATGATGATGATTCCAGTGATGAAGATTGGGGGAAGAATGCGGTAGTTGAGGACGATGCTGGGGATGGTGAAGAAGAAGAAGAAGATATGCAGTTTGAGGACGAGGATGACGAAGACAATGTAGCAAAGAGATCTAAGAGAAAGCCAAGCGGGAAGGTTGAGCTCAGAAAACGGAAACTAGGTGGAGCACAGAAACTGGAGCCTGCGAAGAAGAGCAAGACCGGAGGGGAAGTTCAACTTGGTAAGGGAGGTTTCAAGCTCTCAGTATTGGAGCCTACTAGTAATTTGGAGAGTAAGTGACCAAGTTGGTTAGGTTTTTCTTTTAATCTCTGTCTTTTGAAACCCATTTTGAGTTTCCTGAGATTAATTTTGACTGTTAGATATTGCCCCTCATCTAAGTAGTTTTTTTTTTTTGTTGGCGGTTGGGGGGTTGTGAGCGTTAAATTTGGGAATTTTCAAATTTAGAAGAAAATTGCGTATGTTGTTTGTCAAATAAGGAAGGAAATGGCAAAAACGCCATATGGTGACGAGAAAGTTTACCTTTAGGCAAAAAGAGAAAAAGAAAAGGAAAAGTAAAACAGATAGTTAGATTGGAGAAATTACATGCACGAAGCTATTCTAGTAGTTATTTGTCCAACGATATGCAGGACGTACATACTAAATTCTTAAGTCTTTCATTTAGCAGTTATTTTCTTTACTTAACTGGCATCATTTTCAAGATTCTCCGTTCAATTATATTGGATGATGTCACTAGCCAATTGAAATGCAGAGATCAATATATTTTGTAATTTACAATTTCAGCCATGTCTTTGTGCTTTGCAGTTAAAAAGACATCTAATGGTGTTGACAATGTTGCAATTGGTGATACCTCTGAAAGATTTGCGGTTCGTGAAGCTCAAAAATTGCGCTTCGTGACGGAGTGAGTGCTGACTATAGTGATGTAGCATTTCCATTCAAGTCTTTCTATGCCAAAATTCCTTTCTTATTTGTAACAGGGATTTGGATGGCATACCATTTCGTGTATATGCAGTTCTCAGCTGTTATTGCCATTTTTTTTCAGGCATTTAATTTGTTTGTTTATATTATAATTTTATGGTGCTCTGTATGTATATTGTCTTTGTACAGAGATCGCAGGGATGGCAAACGAAGGCGTCCAGGAGATGAAAATTATGATTCAAGAACTCTCTACTTGCCTCCCAATTTCTTAAAGAGTTTGTCAGATGGCCAGGTAATTACTGCTAAAGTCGTAGGGTGGAATTCTCAAGTTCATAACGGTGCATGCAATTAACGTGGTCATGTGATGAATGCAGAAACAATGGTGGGAATTCAAGTCAAAGCATTTGGACAAAGTTTTGTTTTTCAAGGTTTGAGTTGGCTAAGTTTTGTTGGTGCTGTTAACCCATTTCTACAGCCAAATTAAACATTTTCCCCCTTTTTTTGGAGCAGATGGGTAAATTTTATGAACTTTTTGAGATGGATGCACATGTAGGAGTGAAAGAGCTTGACTTGCAGTATATGAAGGTTAGTATGAGTATTCTAGAGTTGTAGACTTTCTTTAGAATCTAAAGGTGCCCTATTACGCCGAATCATGCATATTAACCATCAACATTAACTTTTGATTGATACATTTGAATTTTCACAAAGAAAATTATAATAACATTTTTTTAAGTAGTCAAGTTTATGCGACCTTTACTTTGACTGTGTAAAATATGTCCATTCTCTAAAATGGTTGTTTTTCTCATGTTATTGGTTTATATGTGACTCTTTTAGGGAGAACAACCTCATTGTGGATTTCCAGAGAGGAATTTCTCAACGAATGTGGAGAAACTGGCTAGGAAGGTTTGCCTCATAAATGACTTATTTTCTTATTTTATCTCTGCTACTAAACTAATGAACATATACAACTAGCCAACTTGCAACTGGGGAGGAACTTACTGAACTGCCTTGGCTGAGCAGGGTTATCGAGTTCTTGTTGTTGAGCAGACTGAAACACCTGAACAGCTGGAGCTTCGCCGCAAGGAGAAGGGCTCTAAAGATAAGGTCTGATTACATCTCGTGATAACCAGAAAAGTATTGTTTTTATTCTTCAATGCCTTTGTTTTTTGTATTGCGCCTTCTTGTCCATTTTGAATCCTGCTTCAAGTCTTTTTTTATTTTACAAGTTGTTTTTCTTTCTAGCTTGAGATTCCTCTTGGTGGTACCTTAGTGTTGATAGAGGAACAGTGCTCTCTAATCTTGACATATTTTTCTTCTAGGTTGTGAGACGTGAAATATGTGCAGTGGTTACAAAAGGCACATTAACTGATGGGGAGTTGCTCTCAGCAAACCCAGAAGCTGCATATTTAATGGCACTGACCGAGCACCACGAAAACCATCCAAATGAAATTTCAGAGCGTATTTATGGTGTTTGTGTAGTTGATGTTGCCACAAGCAGAGTCATTCTTGGACAGGTGTGACTCTACATTCTGATTCTCTGCAAAATTTGCATGCACATAAACTTATTCCAAATCTTGGATGAGATCTGCAAATGTCATCAAGCTGTGAAGCATCTAGTCCTTTTTCCTGGTTCTATTGGGAATGAAGAGAGGAGATTGAGGCGGGTGGGGGGGGGTTAGGGCCTCCCTGGGGGTTGGGGATTGATATGTCAAGGATTTGTGCTGGTAACTTTATATTAGTTATATGTTTGCTCAAAATTTCAACATTGGGTTGGTTGTTTCATTCTTTCCTCCATGTACTTTGGGGATTTATTATCATTTTTAATTTTTCATGAATTTATTTGAAAAGTGTGCATAATATGAATACTACCAAAAATGTAACTAATTAATCTACTAATTGCTTATAATATCACTTTTGTAAAAAATAGTATTGGCTTCTCTGTATGGCAGTTTAAGGATGATTTGGAGTGCAGTGCCTTGTGCTGTATCTTGTCTGAGATCAGGCCAGTTGAAATTGTGAAACCTGCTAAACTGCTTAGTGCTGAAACGGAGAGAGTACTGCTGAAGCATACCAGAAATCCTGTAGTAAATGAATTAGTTCCAATTGTGGAATTCTGGGATGCTGACAAAACTGTGGATCAGTTGAAGAGAATTTACAGGCACACTAATGATGTTAGTGTTGAAGATAATGGGTTAGATTGCCTACCAGATGTTTTGCTGGAGCTGGTGAAAGCAAGCGATGACAGTAGAAGTGCACTTTCAGCACTAGGCGGTGCTCTTTATTATCTGAAACAGGCTTTCCTAGATGAGACATTGCTTAGATTTGCGCAGTTTGAGTTACTTCCATGTTCTGGTTTCTGCGATCTTGCGTCAAAACCATACATGGTTCTTGATGCAGCAGCCCTGGAGAATCTTGAGATTTTTGAGAATAGCAGAAATGGAGATTCTTCAGGGTATGTTTGTCATTAGATTATCTGTACTCTTTCTGTTTTTAGACAAGTTGAGTCATTTATGTTTATCTTTTACGGAAATGATGATTCTCTTGTAGCACGCTCTATGCCCAATTAAATCAATGTGTTACTGCATTTGGAAAGAGATTGCTAAAAACATGGCTTGCAAGGCCATTATGTCATGTCGAGTCAATTATGGAACGCCAGGAAGCTGTGGCAGGTTTAAAGGTAGGTTTCTTGACCATGCATTTTACTTCTGATTTTGATGATCCTTTAAGACATAATGAATCTTTTTAGAGGCCTTGTATAACTAGTACAATTCATGGGTCCCAGACGTAACAGATTAGTTGATTTGGACTGTTCAGTAATATGGAGTATTTTTTAAGCTCGAGTTGGAAATCTTCTGACTTTCTACTTGTGTTGCTTTTGAACCGATATGGATAGAAGAGTTGCCTGTTGTCTACAGTTTTGACATCTAAATTATATACTTGGCTAGATTGAACTGATCAATAATCATAAGATACAAAATCAGTACATAATAGTAATTGCTTTGATATATGATTTGCTTTTTAGGGAGTTAATCTACCTTCTGCCCTAAAATTTCAAAAAGCATTATCAAAGCTACCTGACATGGAGCGGTTACTTGCACGCATCTTCTCTACTAGGTAAACGATATTTGTGCAACAACTATTTGTGATATTTATACAGACCATACTGATAATCTTCTTAAGTATTTATGCTCCTTGATTTTCATGAATGCAGTGAAGCTAGTGGAAGGAATGCTAATAAAGTGGTTCTGTATGAGGATGCAGCAAAGAAGCAACTGCAAGAGTTTATTTCAGCTCTGCGTGGTTGTGAGCTAATGGCACAAGCATGCTCTTCACTTGGTGTCATTTTAAATGATGTCAAATCTAGACAACTTCATCATCTGTTAACACCTGGTATGATTATCTCAATGAATATATGTTATAAGATTACTCTGGAGGTGCTGTTTGATGTACTGAATGTTGTCAACTGTAGGTAACGGTCTTCCTGATGTCTGCATGGATCTAAATCATTTCAAGGATGCCTTTGATTGGGTGGAAGCCAATAACTCTGGGCGAATAATACCTCATGAGGGAGTTGACGGAGAGTATGACTCAGCCTGTAAGGCAGTTAAAGAGATTGAGTCCAGTTTATTAAAGCATCTGATTGAACAAAGGAAATTACTTGGAGACACATCAGTAAGACTAAGACCTCAAATGGAAACAATTTGAGTTTAATCTTTTTCTAGTGCATAAAATCAATTTTTGAATGTTCTTATTTGTCTGTTACAGATAAGTTACGTCACTATTGGAAAGGAGGCATACCTATTGGAAGTGCCAGAAAATTTGCGTGGAAATATTCCTCAGGATTATGAGCTGCGTTCATCCAAAAAAGTAAGAAGACATGTTCTGACAAGTTTAAGTGGACTAAATGCACAACTGTGTAGTATTATCTGTTTGATATTTAATAATTGAGTCTGCAGTATTATTACATTGTTTGTTGGCTTCTACTGTAAGTAGTCCTGCATATTTTTATCCTGAACTATATTTGTACATAAGTGTGTACTGTATGTTATGTCACTTAAAAAAATTAATCCCTTGATACAACCCTGTGTAATTGTTGGTTAGTCCTTGATACATTATTGTCAGCAATTATGCTTGTCAACAGAAGTGAATTTTCTTTCATTTTTCCCATCTGGCACATGCAGGGCTTCTTTAGGTACTGGACTCCAGATATTAAAAAGTTCTTAAGAGAGCTCTCCCAAGCTGAATCTGAAAAGGAGTCCTTATTGAAAAGTACATTACAGAGATTAATTGGGCGTTTTTGTGAACATCACACTAAGTGGAGGAAATTGGTGTCTGCAACTGCTGGTACATATTGTTGTCCTTCTGAACCATTTTGTCATGCTTGTGCAATTAGCCAATTACTGGCACTCCTGCTAAAACAAACTCAAGTGGTGTCTAAGATCGTAGATGTATTGTACTGTAATCAGAAGTATAAATTAAAATATAGTAAAATCATATTTTCGAAATAATGACTTTCCAACTGCCCATGGAGGGAATCTAGTATACTTAAACTTCAAGCCAGTATCTTCTAATCAATAATAAGGTGACCACCAGATTGAAAAAAAAAATTGCATAATTGAGGAAGATGCATATCTCTAGTACATGTTCCCTTATTAACTTTTATATAATGCCTATTGTTTACTCCCTGTATTTCTTCAGCTGAAATCAATTTCTCTTTTTTTGGCCTTTACCTTGATTCAATACATGCCTTTCCTTAGGGGTATTTTGGAAGATGCAATTTTCATGCATATAAATAGAAAATCAAAAGCTTTTCTTTTGCATGGCTTAAACTGGATCTCACACTCACGTATTGCAGAGCTGGATGTTTTGATCAGTTTAGCTATTGCTAGTGATTACTATGAGGGACCAACATGCAGACCTAGTTTCTTAGGCACATTATGTACAAAAGAAGCTCCATACCTTTCTGCTAAAAGTTTGGGACACCCAGTCCTTAGGAGTGATTCCTTAGGCAAGGGCGCCTTTGTACCCAATGAAATAACCATTGGTGGTTCAGATCATGCTAGCTTTATTCTTCTAACTGGTCCTAACATGGGTGGAAAGTCAACACTTCTTCGCCAAGTATGCTTGGCTGTGATTTTGGCCCAGGTGAAGCTTCTCAGCCATGTTGCTTCCTTTTCTCATTATTTATTTATTTATTTTGGGGGAGGGGGTGGAAGGAGGGTTGGCCTCGGCCCTTTGAGGCTTATGTTAGGTAAGCTTGTCTTTTACCTTTGGAGTTGCTCATTTAGTTTCTTTTGCAGGTAGGGGCTGATGTCCCAGCAGAAAGTTTCAATTTGTCACCTGTGGACCGAATATTTGTTCGAATGGGTGCCAAAGATAATATCATGGCCGGCCAAAGTACTTTTTTAACTGAGCTTTCAGAAACTGCAACAATGCTGGTGAGATGCCTCTTTGATTATCAATTTTTATCACATGTAATTAGGGTTAAGGAGGCAAACTTAGGATCTTCCCTTTATTAATTTAAGTCAATTTGTCCATTTATTATAGGCTGCTCAGTAAGTTACTAGGCAGCAACTATGAAAAAAAGTTACATTCCAGGTGCCTGTTTCTTCTGTTGAACATGAATGGATTGTGTGGTTTATGATAGGCATCTTTTCTGTAAAACATAACAAGCAATGACGCAAAATGGAGGTAGAAAATTTTTGCCTTAGTCGTTTTCCTTCAGAGCTTATTCAGTTGGATAATGTTCCATCTGTAATGGGATAGTTAGTTGTGTGTGTTTCATTTCATGTCTTTGTATCACGAAGCTTTGTAAACCTTTTATTTTGAGTGTTATGCATTGCATTATACGTGTAGATGAATCTGAACTGATTTAAGCATTCTTTCTTTCTGAATATGTACTTGACGGTGAATACAGTTGTCAGCCACTCGTAATTCATTGGTGGCTCTGGATGAGCTTGGGCGTGGGACCTCAACTTCTGATGGGCAAGCCATTGCGTAAGTGTCTGTTGTGGTATTAGTTACATGCTTTTGTCTCCAATGGTTTCAGTTTTAATGATTGATTTTCCAACTTCTGGCGAGTCCATCTCAGATTCTGCTTTGTATATTTCAAATATTTGGCAGGGAATCAGTACTAGAACATTTTGTGCGGAAGGTGCAGTGTCGTGGATTGTTTTCTACGCATTATCATCGATTAGCTATAGATTATCACAATGATCCCAAGGTATGCCAAGGTTTTTATCCAGTATAATTATCAGTGGTATATTGAATTCATCCCCCAATGCTTATAAGAAATATTTTTGAGCTCAAATTTTTTAATGTGCTTGATTGCCTATATGATCACCAGTCACAACCTACTTATATATAATATGCTATAGAAGTCTACATTCTAGTGAAGTAATGTCAACTAGAAGTTCCACTTTCCATTTTGGTTAGTGTTTTAGAAACTTAATTATATTTCTGAGTTAGCTTCTTGCGCATTTGTTGTGAAGGTATGTCTCTGCCATATGGCATGCCAAGTCGGTGGTGGAATTGCAGGCGTGGATGAAGTCACCTTTCTTTACAGGCTGACCCTTGGTGCGTGCCCCAAGAGCTATGGTGTTAATGTTGCCCGGTTAGCTGGTATGATTCTATTATGTTCTAAACTATTGGTGATATCACAAACATCGACAGTCAACATGTTCACTTAATATCTATACGTCTGAGGATTGCATTAATTTTTGGTTCATTGAATGTTGCAACTCTGGGGCCTTAGAATTTAAGTCTTTGTCCAGCCTCGCTATATTGAAGCTTAAACTTGGGTCTGACAATCTTGCAAAATGTATATTGAGATAGGTTTGCATGCTCATACAAGTCTTTTGCATCACTCTAGGAAACTGTCAATGTGTGTTATGCTGCTGATTACACTGTTTGCTATGAATCTACGAAACCCCTTTTTTTTTGTTATATCATTATTAACCAATTCTTATTATAATAAATGAAATTAATTTTATTTCAGGACTTCCAACTTCTGTCCTTCAGAAGGCTGCTGCTAAGTCCAGAGAATTTGAGGCCGCTTATGGTAAATGCAGAAAGGTGTCTTCTGAAACAAACTCTTTCAATCAAAATTGGGTTGATGAGATAATAGCTATCGCACAAAAATTGAACAATGCCGCTACAAATTTGAGTTGCCAGGAGACTATTTGCGATAGTTCCCTAAGTGAGCTTCAGGGTAAAGCAAGAGAACTCCTGCAGCGATGTTAAACTAAGGCAAAATTATTATCGAGAATACAGACATGGTTGTCATAAAAATGGTGATTCGTTCTTTTGAAAAGCAAGAATACTTTTATGGCCATATTGTAAGGTTGATATCAATCCTGGTAGGATACGGCCAAGTCTTGCTTTCTCGATGTTGGTTGTCCAATATAACTGTTCTGTTGATCGTGTGCTACAGTAAATAGCTGTAGTGGAAGTGGTAATCTGAGTTCAACTAACAAATTGAAGGCTGACCCATTGTACATGTTTAGCAGGTTGTCTGATAGACTGTTTTTCAAGTTAATACAAATAGGTGAATTCCGTTCATCTACTGGCGAGTAGTTAATACTTTAATATTCAGTTTTGGGTGGGTGGGTGATAGAGACAGTATGAATGTTGCATACGGTAGGGAAAGTTTCATTTCGATCTGAATTCCTTTGTCATAAATTTATACCCCAAAATGTTGGAATTTTTTACGAGCATCATCATAATGCTCTGATACACATAAAAGCAAAAATAACCTATGAATGTCTTAAATTTGCATCGTGCTGTGTCTCATTTTCTTCATCTCCATCAGACATTGATGTGTCATATTCATAGTCATAATCCTGATAGTGGCGCTGAATCCTGTTCTGAATGGCTCCGATCGTCCTGATAATTATGTACATGGGTATAATAATTCCGCTAGCCCTTAGTATAATGACCTACATCAAAATTAGAAATGAAGTTCCATAAGTTCGGTTGTCCATAGCCAACGATTCATAGCAGTATGTTTATTTTTCATTTAAAATTGGAAAACGAGTACTTACAGTAAGAAGGGTAAATGGGTAATCTTCCGTTCCATTTGTAAGCACTGCGAAAAGATGTCTTGCAAGCAAGACAAGTGTAAACTGCAAAAGTAAAGTAACTAGTTATTTTTAGACACCTGTAAATTAAATTCAACTAGTTTTAAGTATGCTTTAGTTCAATATCTGCCGATCATCAAATGAGTAATGAATTTATAATGAATTCATTAGCTAAAACCGGTCTCGAAAGAAAAGTCTTCCTTCATCTTAATCAATTACAGGAAAATTCTCCACAGGGTCAACGAATCCCCTTGCTTCTTTGAAGAGAAAATGTGTATATCAACTGTTCTTCGAGCCCTGCGTTGGCAGCCCATCGAACGCAACTGGCTAATCCAGTTGGCAATAATGGGAATAAACCTGAGTCTTTGACTCATTATTTTCCAATTTTTCAAGCCCAGGCAACGTGATTTTATTCTAATTAATTATTAATTATTGTATAGCAAAAGGCATGTAAAAAAAAAAGAAAAAAGTAAATATATAGATAATGCTTACAGCTAATGCTAGTGATCGACAGCAAGACGCGCTTCTGTCTGCAGCAGAGCTGCATTCAGAGTAATCGCTTTCGATTGCAACTCCTTCAACCATTGCCTCTATTCTTGCGTTTGACGGTTCTTGCTCCCTCCTTAAAAAAGCATTATCAAATTTAATATCGTCAGATTTTTTTAAAACAATACACACAGACACACACACACGCTTCAGAGAAAACATGCCAACGTGGCCAAGTCAAGAGTTCACATTGTGAAATGGTTGATTAAATAATTGTTTGTAAGCTCACTTTGATTGAATTGAACGCGGGAATATATATTATGGGAAAGTACCTAATGGACATTGCTTCATCATTTATCTGAGACTTCTTTGGAGGTGCTGTATATCCAGGTTCATATTGCTGCAAAATCAAAAACAATATCAATTTGTGCTCATCAAATACTTTTAGAATTTAGAGACGATTATGTAATACAATATGATATTAGAAGGGGATTCGGTTCATTGAATGCATAAAAAGCAAAAATTTCCACAGACCCCATTTTCCTACAATATCAAATGCAAACGAATAAGAGCCAAAGTAAGTTTATCTTCCTTAGAAACAAATAAAGAAGCAATGCTGTAGAAGTAGTATACTTATACTGAGAGACTTCAATATTAAGCAAAGCTAAGCAAAAGACAAATATAAAAGCATCGCCATCCGAAATAAACAAAGGGTAAAGGAAGAAAGGAAATTATCATCTTTTCTTTAAGTCAAAATCAGATGGAGAAGCCCACCCTATTTGCATAATAACGACAGCAAACAATCACGGATAACTCTTCCTTCCTTTTTATTTTTTATAAAAAAAAAAAAGAAAGAACGAAAATTTAATTAGCATAAATAAATCAATTTTGATCGTAACTTATTAAAACAAAATGAAAAGATGTACCCCCAAAAAAAAATGAAAAGATGGTTATGCAGAGGGGTAAACCAAAAAAAGGAAAGTGAATGATCGAAGTTCATACCTGGAGACATATTTCACAGGTTGTATTTCCTTTCTCGTTGCACCATCTCTGTATGCAATCTCTATGAGCAAACTGAACAATAAAAACGCAGTGATTGATTAGAATTGAGAAGAATTTACGAAAAACTCATAATATTAACAGCTGTGAGCTGCTTAAGAAATTTATGTATTTTATTTACCTTAACGGTTCCAGAACAAGCACAAGGTGCTTCCATGCTTTTTGAGCTCTCAAACTCATCTTCATGACATATTCTACAGCGAGAAATCCCAGAAAGTAATTTCAAATCATCGACTAGCAACACAACCTCTGCCATATTTCTCACGCCCAATGCTCTCTGTTTCTTTAAAACTTCAACCTTTGTTTTCAAATTCTGTCCGGTACTTTGTTTTTTTTCTTATTTTCCTCTCTCTCTCTCTCTCTCTCTGCCCTCACTTTTTCTGACTCTCATACAATCTGGACTTTATATATAAAAGAAACAACTATGGAGTTCCAATACTGCCCCTGAATGATTTTTCTGGAAAAAAAAAAGGAAAATTAATATGACCTAATTTCAGAAGAACCTAACCATGAAGGCTAGCCTTGACCTCATAAATTTGGCAAAGATACTTGCTTGCAATGCAGGGTCAAATAAAAACTTTGTTTAAACTTCCTTTAAGGCTTGAAGTAGCAAAGATTGTTAAACAAACTGAGTAATGCTATCTGCACCAAAAAAACTGAGTAATGCTACACCGTAAAGAAAAAATTGAAAAAATTAAGTTAGAATTTGTAAAAATTTAAGAATTATTATTAATTAAGTTAAAATAATAAAAATCATTCATATATTTAAAGGTGAATAATAATGTCAACTTATTCGGTCAAAGATTATGGTAAAAAGATTCAGATTTTCTAATATTTTCCTTTAATAAAATAAAACTTTTGAGGAGTTTTTTTTTTAAAAAAATAGTTACATTATGAGGATAATTTATTTTCTAGAATTCCTTACCTATATGTATGGAACAGTCATAATCTGTGACAAATTGAAAAGAAGAGAGAAAAGGATGGAGAGAAATGTATCTTTTCTAATCCTTTGGTAAGAAAAGCACATTTACGAGTAAAATAGAACCTATCATATCACAAGATACTCAGTTTGTTTTTTCCAATTGAAGTTATTAAGCCTATCTATTATACTCACTAACATTTTAGAATATGTTTCATTTATGAGGTGATCTTTTCAATTTTCCCGTTGTTTGGTCAAATATGCTCGCGTTGACAAAAAAATCTAAATCCCAATGTGCGACCAACTAACTATTGCCTATTCATAAATGTTATCTTTTATTAAATGTTATCTTTTATTGTTTTCCATCACTTTTATTTTTTCTCATTTAGTTGCAAAAACAAAGAAGAAAACTACAAATGGGAAATTTTTCTAGATATAGCCATGTAGTGGATGCTGTTGCTGAATTAGTGATCCAATTTTATCATATTCGGTAATAACCAAAGTATCTGGGAGGAGGTTGAAAATTTATGTAAAGAATTCATCAGATTGACTAACTGTCTAAATCCTTACCTATCAGCAAAATTTTAAAAAAAAACTATATCTATTCATGAATCTACATCCATATCTAAAAGAAAAGAAATATATTAATATGATTTTCAACTTAATAATGAAGGCTTAAAAAGAAAAGAATAATTCTAAATTCTCTTAACTAATTTTTTTAATAATTTTGTTCATTATTAAATAAAAAATATGAAACATTTTTTTATTTTTTAGTATATTGACTTCATTTATCTTTTTAATATTTTCTTTATTAAATACTAGATTAACACATGTGAGATGTATAATTATTAAAAAGAATTAAAAAACAAATATTGAAATTATGTAATAATATATTAATAAACTTTTTCATAAAGAATATATTAATGAACATTCAAATTTTTAATTGTTTGTAATAAATTAAAAATTTGAATTATATAATAGTAATATATTAATTAATTATTCTTTTACATAAGATATTAATGAAAATTTAAATTTAAATTTTTGTAATAAATCCAAATTGTATGAATTGTTTGTAATAATTTTAAATCCTACTAACTAGTTTTTTTTTCTAATAATTCTCTTAATTACTAAATAAGACATTAAATATTTTTATGATTTTAAGATATTTACTATATTTATTTTTTTATTTAATACTTTATTTATTCCATATTAGAAGAATTATTATGATAATATTTAATAAAAATAGCAATATTCAAAAGAAAAACAAATGAAAATAGCAATATATTAAAAAAATAAATATTTAGGAAAATTTTTGAAAAAACTGAAGTACTTAAAAGCATATATTTATGTACCAAAATAAAAATTATACCAAAGAAAAAAGCATATATTCATGAATTCAAATCCATCTATTCCTAAAAAGAAAAGAAATATATGAATATGATTTTCAATTTAATTATTTGATGAATAGAACGGAGGCTTAAAAAGAAAACAGAGGGATGAAAACAGAGGGAAGGGGGCAAGATTGCAAATTATTGCATTTATCAGACGAAATTTATGAGACTGAGATTGAGAAACCTTTTCTCCTGTATCCCTCCGCGTACAGTTCGAAATTGCCGTTTCCAGTTCCAGGTTTAAATCTGGGACCTATGATTCTTCACCAACGGTAACAAACGTTCAAAACAAAACTGAAATTTGAAATCATGGGCCCCGCTTTTTTATTAGATTAGATTAATCAGAAACGCGCTCACCCCAAAGTCCCAAATGCATCATTCGACTTCATCCGGATCCAGTGCTTCTCCTTTACACGCCAACGCCAAGCTGTTCACTTTTTTAAAATCCTTACATGGATAAACAAATTCTTCAATAATTCAAATTTTATAATTCATAAAAAAAGAGTGTAAATTATATTTATATATATATATATAATTACATCAAATTTATACTTATTTTTAACCGAGATCTATTTTCACAATAGTGTTATTATTATCTAATTTTAAAGTCTTGCATCATCCCTTATATATATAACAAATGACACATTGTTATTATTATTTTTCTTGCATATGTATGCAATTCCCTTGCTAAAATTGATTTCAAATTTGTCAAAAGAAAGCAACAATATTTATTTCGTTTCATATTATATATGAGGAGGCTGACACACGTGTTTATCCATTCTCGTCTGTTCTTATCGTCTCCTCCAATTGTTCTGGATTTATCCGACAATTTTGAGCAATCCTTATCATTTAGAAGATTCAGAAATCACAACTCAAGTTTTGCATTTTTTTTTTGTAGCTTTTGTGAATGCAAGTGAACGGCATTAAGTTGCATATGTGGGGACAATAGCCTTACATTGAGAAAAGCCACCCAGCCTAAAATTCTAATTTGATACCTAACCATCCCGTTATTAGCTACTAGCTAAGTACCCACGTTTGCGTAAGAGAACCGATATTGTTAATGAATAAATGGGGGTTAAGGAAATTAACTTCCATTCTAATTATTAATTTTATAATATTGTAATTTACCTTACCAAAAAAACATGATTGTAATTTATGAAGGTTGGAGACATTTGGTGGTGGTTTGATAACCAACTTTGTTCCGTTAGAGCAAATGCTGTCGCTGTAGAGTTTTGTTTAAGCTAAGTTTTTTGTTATATAGCTTAAAAATGTCCTCCAACAAACTGAATGAAGGAGGGAGAAAAGCAATCGCCCAAAGTTTGTAAATTTGACTGTTTTGATTAGGAGTGCAAACTAGAAAGGTATCCATAGTTGTTGAATGCTGATGTAGTGATGTCTTAGCTTCAAAGTTCATGCATTTGCATGGATAATAATAATATCTTTCAGATTGAGGTCATCTAAGATATGTTATGGGAAAGATAGAGCCATAGGTAAGGTGGTCCATAAGCAAAAAGCTCTTTATTTAGAATAATATTTAATAGTAAATTCCCAAAAGAGCAGAGGAGCGTATGGGCCAATATCAAAGTTCGGTTGGCTCATTGCTGTCTGGGCCGTTGTTGGGTGCTTTCACTCCTCAATCAATCAGCACAAATTAGAAGCAACTCCATGTGGGCTAGGTCTCATTCAGTTTAACTTTATTGATTCAGAGTCTTTAGACCTCCATTAGGCTCATTGCCCATTGCCTTAACCCCACGCAGCTTCCTTTTCAATCTTCACTCTTCAGTAGTTGATACTCTTCCAAGAGGGAAGACCAAGGAGTCTGATTCTGAGTTCAAAGGAGATGAGGTAACATTCCCTACACTCAATTTCCTACCTGAAAGTTCAATCCCCAATTTCATTTCTTCTCAACCATTGACCAATTTCCTAGTCTCACCCCCTCATTCCCCAATTTTATTTTTATTTTTTTATTTTTGCTTAAGCTAATTAAACCACGTTCCAAATGATAAGAATTTTAAGTTCAAAAAGGTTTCTCACGCTTTTAGGTCCAAATTACCTCAGGGTGCTTAGATTATTACATGTGGTTGTTGTTTACTCTTCCAACCTTAGGTGGGCAATGTGATAATTTTCTGGCATTTGATTAGTATGTAGCAGTTCCAAGTTTATCAATTGAAGTTTTACACTACACCTCGATGGTATCTTTCTTTATTTTTTAGTTTGCTAAACGAGCTCAAAGGTGACACTATTTTTTATTTTATTTTTTACAACATGGTGACACTATTTTAAGTTGTTGCTGTCTGATTGATATGTAGGCAAAATTAAATTATACTGACAAATTTATAAAGTTTTATGAAATCATAGTATTTTTTTCATATTTTAATTTTTTGTCAATAATATTCTCGTGTTTTTATTTTTATGACATGTACACATCTATTTTTCGCATAGCTTTTCGTACAATTCACAAGTATAGAAGGGGTTTATATAATTTTTAAAAATTAGAGAAAAAGCAAGTATAGTTTCATCAAACTTAAGAGGAGATCAAGATAATTAGTCGGATTGAGATACTATAAAGTAGGGAATATATTTTGCAAGTTTGAAGTAAATAAATATTGATAAAACATAAATTTAAATATTTACCAACTACTATTATAATAAATCATTAATATGTAAAAATTATCAATGAGTTTTGGACTTTCTTGATCCAATTAACATCCGACCATAAACTAGACTCATTTCTATAATATTCGACCGGCCTATACTCAGATGAGTAACGACTCGACAAACGCATACTTAATATGACCCACCATCAGACATAACAGTCTCACGTCATAATGACCATGCATAACGTATCGCGCTATAATAACCAGACATAATGGCCTTGTGCCATAATGACTATACATAACGTTCAGAATCTTAAATGTCATGAACGAAAGGTATCCAGAGAGTCAATCCACTAGATCTCTATATAAACCGGTTTAACAACTTAGATCAGACATGTTCACTTTTCTCTACCTATGTCTTTATCAATGTCTTGACTCAAAGATTGATTGAACAAAGTGCCTTGCCAAGTATTTCACTCCGTCTTCCTCGGGTAACTATCAGACAACCAACTTGAGGTTCTCAAGCGACCTCCCATCGGATAGAAGACGAAACATCTAACGTCGTCTGTGGGAAAAGGTAAAACTCTCCCACCCCACTAGAAACCACAAGTGTTACATTCTTGTCACCAATGCATACTTATCTTTGGTGATGTCCTCTTGGGCAATACAAGGTTTCCTAACCCTGTAACACCCCGAAAATTTGTATTTTATTTATTTCGGGCAATTCTTAATTATTTTGAATAATCCGACTCGACTTCTGTGGATTTTATAATTTTTGTGATTTTTAAGAATTTTTAAGAATTTTTACTTTTTTATTATTTTAATATTATTTTGGAGCTATATACGAACCTTTGTATTTTATTACTTTTTGAAAATCCTTAATGATTTTTACTAATCCGACTTGATTTCCATAAGTTTTATAATTTTTATGATTTTGTGGGTTATTATGAAATTTTTATATTTTTTTGATTGTTTTTGGGCTGTCTGTGGGCCTAGGTGACCTTACGTGGGCCCAAGTGGGTCCCGAAAAGTGAAAATTTTTCTGCGGATAGAAAAAATTTCATTGTTTAGACGGAGACGGGGGATCTTACTAAACTTGAATTCGAAAACAGTTTTTAAAATTTTCTTTTACTGTATTTTGTATTGTATTTAATTATCGAGTGATAAAAATACAGTAAAAATATTATTCATAGAGTAATAGCAGATAAAAATAAAAATTATACTGTGTAGTCAACAAAGAGGGCTTGACTTTGATTTGACTATTGGATGAGAAGACTTAGTTTGAATATCAACCATTGATGTAATCAACGGTTAAGAAACAAACTTAATAAAGAAGCATTGGATGATCACCATTGATTTAATCAATGGTGTGAGAGTAAACTTAGTTAGGAAGCTTTGGATATCCACCGTTAATTTAATCTACGGTGGAGATTTGGTCTTATAAAGTGATAAGGACCATTTATGATCATTGGATGTGAATTTAATCAATGGTGGAGATTTGGTTTTATAAAGTGACAAGGACCATTTATGACCATTGGATGTGGATTTAATCAATGGTGGAGATTTGGTCTTCTAAAATGATTATGACTAATTATGACCCTTGGATTTAAAGTATGAAGGAGTAATCTTGACCCTTCATTTTTGGAGATGCATCTAATGGATAGGATTTCAAGGAGGAAAGATCTAATGGCCTAAATTAAGTCTTCTAACTTAAAGTCTACCTTAATCCTAACAATTGAACTAATCAATAGTTAGGAATGCTTCAAATAATGGCTATTGAAATTGGTCACTCAAGGAGAATGCATGAAGAAGGGGGACGGTTTTTGGTGTTGTCTTAGGTGCTAAAGCAAAGTTTGAAGGCCATTATTAGTTGTCTTGATCATTATTAATCATTTCCTTCAAGAAAGCTCTTCAAAATTTTCTCTCCTTTCTCCTTCAAGCTAGCTCACGGCCAAGCACCCATACTCCATCTTCCATCACTCTTTAATTTCAAACAACCTTATTTCTTGAATCCTTACCTTATTCTAAGTAACTTTCATGTTGGAGACTTTATCTAAATCATTCATTTTCAAGGACTTTCTTCAAGAGCAAAGTTATAGGATTTTTATGGTGAAGTGTAAGGAAACTTCATTTCTTAATTCTTTTTCATGTTCTAAGCCATGTTTGATCCATGGTTTGCCTTATTCAAGCTTAATATACTAATTTCTTTGTGTTTGTTTTATGTTTAAGAAACTTTTGTTGGTGGAGATCTTGATCAAAGTGCAAAGCAAGGAGCTTTTTGTGGTTTTTCAAGAGGTAAGAGGGAGATCTATCTCACCAACCAAGTATGGTGGTGAGAGATGGTTTGGTATTTGATGGATGGTAAATCCATGTGAGGATTCATATCCATGGTCATGTAATTATTTGTGGGTGTTTATGTGGCTTATGTGTTTTGTATGGTTTATTTGTGCTTACATTCTTGATATGATTTGCATGATTTATTGCTTTTGATTATGGCATGCTTGTAGTATATATGATGAAATATGTATATGTATGCCATGATGTGATGATGGAAGGGAACACAATTTTGGTTCCAAAGAACCATAGAGGCACACGACCTCAAGGACATTTTTGAATAAAAATATTCTAAGTATTTTATTAATCATGAGTTTTAAATGAAAAGAGCAATGAGTTGATGATTTTAAGGATTTGCAAAGAAAGTGAAAATGAAAAATGATCAAATGATTTGATTTTAAAGACCAAGTGTTCACGGTTTTTTAAAGGAAATTTTAATGGTTTTGTTTGTGTAAAACCATGCTGACTTAGAAGGAAAAATATTTGATGGCCATTGGAACCATGTACCACGATTTTTTTTAGGAGATTGGAATAGTTTTGGTTTTATGAAACAAAATGATTTCAAAGTGGAAACAAAGTGTTTGAACAAAGTATTTTTAGTACAAGAATTAAAGAAAATGGAAACAACGTGTTTTGTTACTTGAAAGATAGAATTTCGTTTATGAAAGACAAAAAGAGGTTGAAAGTGCTTGAACCTCAATTTATTTTGAAGAGAATTGATTTTTTAATTGATTTGAGAAAAATGGAGAATATAATGGTGATTTAAAATTTACTAATGTAAAACTCATCCTTTGGGTTTTGGAGAGCGTTAGTAATTTTAAAGTGAGAAACATTGATTTAATTCAATGAAATGGTGAATTTATGGAATATATTGCAAAAATGATTTTCTTGAGTAAGAAAATGTGAAAAATAATGTGAGGAGTCATATTATTTTAAGAAAGGTTGAAATAGAATTTTTGAAGGTTGAGAAATATTTTACGAAGTTGAAAAATGGTGAAAAATGATTTACATAACTTAAAAACGTGATTTTTAAGTTACGCGATTTAAAAAATGTTTAAATATTTTCACGCGATTTGAAAAATGTTAAAATATTTCTACACGATTTGGAAAACGTTTAAATATTTTAAAAATGATGGAAAATGGTTTACGCGACTTAAAAGAATGATTTTTAAGTTATGCGATTGTGAAAATGGTAGAAAATTGCTACGCGATTTGAGAAACGTGTAAATATTTTTACATGATTAAGAAAATGTTAAAAAATTAATACGTGATTTAAAAACGTAACAGAAATGTTGTTAAATTGTGAAAACATAACAGAAATGTTGCGCGATTGTGAAAACACGACAAAAGTGTTTTGCGACTATGAAAACGCGATAATATGATTTCGCTATTGAATATACAGTATGATTACTGTTGAACCAGTGTATGGATACTATATGAGAAAATGATGAATTTTGCCTGTGATTGGCATTGGTGCATTTTATGCATAAACTACTGTATGAACACTATATGAGAAAATGATGAATTTTGCCTATGATTGGCATTGGTGCATTGAACATGCATTGGAAAGGTCCAATTGACTGTATGAGACTATTTGCCTAGGAGAGACGTACACCTCTTGAGTGGGTGCGATATGCGTAGTGTAAGTCACTTGTTGACTTTGGGGGCATCGAGGTGCGGGTTGCCTACATGGGCAGTTGGTAGCTCTTCTGTACCGTGGGTTAGACCGACGCGACACACTGATGATCCTGACCGAGACACTATTCTTAATCAAGATCTAGTAAAGACTGTCGTGTATATGCTAGATGTGCAAATACAAATGAGAATTGTAGCACATGATCTGAGGTATTTTGGTACAGACAGATCTTTCGGATCAATTTCTCCGAACTGAGTATTAGCTCCATGGAATAGGAAATTGAGTATATGTGCGCATGCATAAGTCTGATTATTTATATCTGCATGATATGATAATTGAGGAATATTGGTCATGACAATTAAACTGTTGAGGAATAATTGGATGATGATAATGATAATAATATGATGGCTTTATTGTAATTATTGTGTGATTTGAACAATGATAATAGCATGATGGTAATTATTATTTATTGTATCTGTTATGATAAATAATGTTGATGGTATGATTATAATTATGGTATGATATATCTGTATGGTATGCTGTTGTGTTATCTCTATGCTACTATGTTGGTATTGGCGTAAGTGATCTCACCTCTTTGCTGTATTATTTCATGGTGTTTGTATTATTAAAAATTATATAATAGATGGAACGAGTTTCTTAGACTTGATCGGAGGCAAATATTCTGAGTTCGGTGACAACATCGAAGAATGGTCATCCCAGATTCGATGGTGTGCAGTTTTAAGGAGAAACAGATATATGACGCATCAAGATGGACACAAGATGAAATAAGTATATTGAGTTTTCTCGTTAGTATTTTATCGTGCTATTAAGTAGGACCCGTCATGGGGTTTGCTACTGTTTAAAATTGAGTCTGTAGGTTTTACATTTCTTAAATAATTGTTAAATATTATGTGGTGTCAGTATGTATGTTAATCAGTTTAAAACTATTTTTCAGTATTACTTATAAATATCAGAAGTTTATGTTTCCGTGAAAAGAAATTTTGAAACCCACCTTTTATAACTCAAACCTTTTATGAACTGATTTTCAAATTATAAGTTGGTAGTCAGAAATGTGATGCTTTATGGGGGGTGATACATTAGTTGGTATCAGAGCACGGTTTGAGTCTTTTGGGGTTTGTGGTTAGGTTTGTTTTGCTTGTGTTGTGTTCTCTATGTTTTGATTTTTGAAAGGAAACAATGTTGTTTGGAATGGTTACATCTGATTTCCATTTTATTTTGATTCATCTGTCTTTGAAGAAATGAAATGGTTCGTGGTAGACGTACGCGTGTGGAAGCAGAACGTGGCACTAATAATACAGTTGCAACTACGGGAATAATGCGGAAGACAACTGATGTGATAGTACAGCAGGAACAGAGGATCGTTGAACAACGGGAACTGGAAGTTAAGGTTCAAGATCTGATGGAAGATAAATCAGTCTTGAAATACAAGATTTCGTAATTTTGGAACCTAGGTATTCTAAAAGAGGAATAATAAGAAGTTAAATTAATTTCAGCGGAAAACGTATTCACGATCATTGAGAAATCAGCAGCAGCAACAAATGTGTGAAGGAAGTGCTTGTAGCAGTAAAACCAGTTGGATCGTGACGTCTTTACTATCATGTAAGAGATGTGGAAGAGGGCACTTAACGAAGGATTGTACGTCCAAGGAAATAACTTGTTTTAAGTGCGAAAAGCCAGAACACATTTCCAGAGATTGTGTTCTACCAAAAGTGAAGTTTTCTATTAGTAACGTGCGAGTTTCAAAATCTTAGGTAGTAGGGAGAGTCAATACCCCGAATAGAACATGAGTGTTCTGAGATGAAGACTTAAACAATGGAGATTGTGTCATTGAAAGTGATCCTTTTAACTATACTGTATAATTCTGGGGGTAACACATTCTTTATGGCATATGATTGTGTGGATCAATTATATGTTATATGTGTCTTCGTTATATTTGACCTAGTTATTTCTACTTCTCTTACCAAAACCTATCGTTGATATTCAAGTTGCTTAAACTATCCTGTGTCTATCAAAGACTAAATCTTTTCTATTGATTTGATTTGTTTATCTATTTCAAAATAGACACAATTTTGAAAATGGATTGGTTATTTTCCAACCATCCATACTTTGTTAGATCTGTCGGTTGAATTATTCAACTGAAAGAGTTCACTACCAAATTCAACGGACCATATCAATTTCTCTGCTGGATAGGTCTGGTAACATATTAGATGACTTCATCATCTTTTCTTTCTACACATCTATAATATATTTCATGTGTCACATTTGTGAAATTATATTCATGATTCAATCCATTTTTTTATGGCTAGAGTGACTATGTGGATTGATTAGAGCTATCTGTGTCTTCGTTATCTTCTGACTTGTTTACTTCTGTTTCTATTATTAGCCTATCGTGCTACTCAAGTTATTCAAATTATCCTATTGTTGTTATGGATTAAATTTTTGTGTTAGTTTGATCTGTTTATCTCTTTCATAAATAGACGTGATCTTTGAAATGGATTGGTTATCTTCCAACCATATCCTATGAGATTGTCTCAATAAAGTGTTAGTATTCTAGAAAAATACATTCTTACAAATCAGGCAAAATCAAATTCTTTGTTGGATAAGTCTGATAATATATCAGCTAATTTCGCTACCTTTTTCTTTCTAACCTTCATAATGTTTTTCATGTATTGCAATTACAAGAAAGAATATTTTGCAAGAAAGGATATTCCTATTCAAATTCATGTCATAGTATCTAATACAGTGTTGTTGAAAGAGAACTCGGTTAGTGAGACATTTCCTGTTAAGAGCAAAAGTAGGAGAATGAAGAGATACGAAGTTAAGGAAATTTCAAGTGATGTTGTTCGGAGTGGCGAATGCTTTTGCAATATCCATGGATTAAGTGAGTAGAATTTTTCATCCTTATCTAGACAGAATTGTCAATATCTTTATTAAACGACATTCTGATCTATTCTCAAAATCATAAGGAACATACTGAACATTTAGTGTAATTTTTCAAATTCTAAAGGAGAAGCGGTTATATGCTAAGTTGTCGAGATGTGAATTCTGGTTAAATGAAGTTCAGTCTTTGGGTTCCGTAATTCTAAGGAAGGGATTGTGATTGATCCGTCAAAGGTTGAAACAGTTCTTCAGTGTGAAAAGTCAAAGATGGTAATGAAATCCATAGTTTTGTAGGATTGGCCAGTTACTATCAAAAATTTATTAAGAAATTTTCCAAGATCGCAGGACTTCTCACCTAACTTACCAGAAAGAATTAAGCGTTTGAATGGACTGATGCATACAAGGAGAATTTTCAGGAGTTGAAATGTGTTTGACTACTTCTCTGGTATTAGTTCTGTCTAATTCCAGTGAACCATTGGAGGTGTACTGTGATGCGTTACATCGGAATTTAAGATATGTGCTTATGTAGAATAGAATAGTTGTAGCGTATGCTTCAAGGGAATTGAAGTTAACATGAGAAAAGTTATTCAACGCGTGAATGGGTATTGGTAGCTGTTGTGTTTGCATTAGAAGTTTGAAGATATTTTTTTTATGGAGTAATATTTAACATTTTCAGTAGTTATAGGAGTCTAAGATATTTGTTTGATCAGGAGAAGTTAAATGAGAGGCAAAGAGATTTCATTGGTTAAAATAGTCTAGAATGATATAAATGGAGAAGCAACATGGGAGTTGGAGGATAAGATAAAAGAACAATATCCATATTTATTCTGAAGGTATGAAATTAAGTTTATCAAGATTCGAGGACGAAACTTCTTTTTAGAGGGGGAGTATTGTAACACTACAAAAATTCGTATTTTATTTATTTCAGGCGATTCTTAATTATTTTGAATAATCCGACTTAGACTTCATGAATTTTATATTTTTTGTGATTTTTAGGAATTTTTAGAAATTTTTACCTTTTTTTATTATTTTAATATTATTTTGGACCTGTATACGAACCTTCGTATTTTATTACTTTTTGAAAATCCTTAATGATTTTTATTGATCCGACTTGATTTCCATAAGTTTTATAATTTTTATGATTTTGTGGGTGATTATGAAATTTTTATATCTCTCTGATTGTTTTTGGGTTGTCTGTGGGCCCAGGTGGTCTTACGTGGGCCTAGGTGGGTCCTGAAAAGTAAAAATTTTTATGTGGATAGAAAAATTTGTACTGTTTAGACGGAGACGAGGGATTTTACTAAACCTGAATCTGGAAACAGTTTTTAAAATTTTTTTAGTGTATTTTGTATTATATTTAATTATCGGTGATAAAAATACAGTAAAAATATTATTCGTAAGGTAATAACAGATAAAAATAAAAATTATATTGTGTAGTCAACAAAGAGGGCTTGACTTTGATTTGACCATTGGATGAGAAGACTTAATTTGAATATCAACCATTGATCTAATCAACGGTTGAGAAACAAACTTAATAAAGAAGCATTGGATGATCACCATTGATTTAATCAATGGTAGGAAGCTGTGGATATTCACCGTTAATTTAATCTACGGTGGAGATTTGATCTTATAAAGTGATAAGGACCATTTATGACCATTGGATGTGGATTTAATCAATGGTGGAGATTTGGTTTTATAAAGTGACAAGGACCATTTATGACCATTGGATGTGGATTTAATCAATGGTAGAGATTTGGTCTTCTAAAATGGCTATGACTAATTATGACTCTTGGATTTAAAGTATGAAGGAGTAATCTTGACCCTTCATTTTTGGAGATGCATCTAATAGCTATGATTTCAAGGAGGAAAGATCTAATGGTCTAGATTAAGTCTTCTAACTTAAAGTCTACCTTAATCCTAACCATTGAACTAATCAATGGTTAGGAATGCTTCAAATAATGGCGATTGGAATTGGTTACTCAAGGAGAATGCATAAAGAGGGGGGACAGTTTTTGGTGTTGTCTTAGGTGCTAAAGCAAAGTTTGAAGACCATTATGAGTTGTCTTGGTCATTATTGATCATTATTGATCATTTCCTTCAAGAAAGCTCTTCAAAATTTTCTCTCCTTTCTCCTTCAAGCTAGTTCACGGCCAAGCACCCATACTCCATCTTCCATCACTCTTTAATTTCAAACAACCTTATTTCTTGAATCATTACCTTATTCTAAGTAACTTTCATGTTAGAGACTTCCTCTAAATCATTCATTTTCAAGGACTTTTTTCAAGAGCAAAGTTATAGGATTTTTATGGTGAAATGTAAGGAAACTTCATTTCTTAATTCTTTTTCATGTTCTAAGTCATGTTTGATCCATAGTTTGCCTTATTCAAGCTTAATATACTATTTTTTTTGTGTTTGTTTTATGTTTAAGAAATTTTTGTTGGTGGAGATCTTGATCAAAGTGCAAAGCAAGGAGCTTTTTGTGGTTCTTTAAGAGGTAAGAGGGAGATCTATCTCACCAATCAAGTATGGTGGTAAGAGATGGTTTGGTATTTGATGGATGTTGAATCCATGTGAGGATTCATATCCATGGTCATGTAATTATTTGTGGGTGTTTATGTGTTTATGTGATTTATGTCTTTTGTATGGTTTATTTGTGCTTACATGCTTGATATGATTTGCATGATTTATTGCTTTTAATTATGACATGCTTGTGGTATATATGATGAAATATGTACATGTATGCCATGATGTGATGATGGAATGGAAAACAATTTTGGTTCCAAAGAACCATAGAGGCACACGGCCTCAAGGACATTTTTAAATAAAAATATTCTAAGTATTTTATTAATCATGAGTTTTAAATGAAAAGAGCAATGAGTTGATGATTTTAAGGATTTGCAAAGAAAGTGAAAATGAAAAATGAACAAATGATTTGATTTCAAAGATCAAGTGTTCATAGTTTTTTTTAAGGAAATTTTAATGGTTTTGTTTGTGTAAAACCATATTGACTTTGAAGGAAAAATATATTTGATGGTCATTGGAATCATGTAGCATGGTTTTTTAGGAGATTGGAATAGTTTTGGTTTTATGAAACAAAATGATTTCAAAGTGGAAACAAAGTATTTGAACAAAGTATTTTTAGTACAAGAATTAAAGAAAATGGAAACAAGGTGTTTTGTTACTTGAAAGATGGAATTTCGTTTATGAAAAGACAAAAAGAGGTTGAAAGTGTTTGAACCTCAATTTATTTTGAAGAGAATTGATTCGAGAAAAATGGAGAATATAATGGTGATTTAAAATTTACTAATATAAAACTCATCCTTTTGGTTTTGGAGAGCGTTAGTAATTTTAAAGTGAGAAACATTGATTTAATTCAATGAAATGGTGAATTTATGAAATATATTGCAAAAAGGATTTTCTTGAGTAAGAAAATGTGGAAAATAATGTGAGGAGTCATATTATTTTAAGAATAGTTGAAATGGAATTTTTGAAGGTTGAGAAATATTTTACAAAGCTGAAAAATGGTGGAAAAATGATTTACGTAACTTAAAAACGTGATTTTTAAGCTACGCGATTTGAAAAAAACGTTTAAATATTTTCACGCGATTTGAAAAATGTTAAAATATTTCTACGTGATTTGGAAAGCGTTTAAATATTTCGAAAATGATGGAAAATGGTTTACGCGACTTAAAATAATGATTTTTAAGTTACGCGATTGTGAAAATAGTAGAAAATCGCTCGATTTGAGAAACATTAAATATTTTTACGTGATTGAGAAAACGTTGAAAAATCAATACGTGATTTGAAAACGTAACAGAAATGTTGCGAAATTGTGAAAATATAACAGAAATGTTGCGCAATTGTGAAAACGCGACAAAAGTGTTTTGTCACTATGAAAATGTGATAATATGATTTCGCTATTGAATATACAGTATGATTACTGTTGAACCAGTGTATGGATACTATATGAGAAAATAATGAATTTTGCCTATGATTGGCATTGGTGCATTGAACATGCATTGGAAAGGTCCAATGGACTATATGAGACTATTTGCCTAGGAGATACGTACACCTCTTGAGTGGGTGCTATATGCGTAGTGTAAGTCACTTGTTGACCTTGGGGACATCGGGGTGGGGGTTGCCTACATGGGCAGTTGGTAGCTCTTCTGTACCGTGGGTTAGACCGACGCTACACACTGATGATCCTGACCGAGACACTATTCTTAATCAAGATCTAGTAAATATTGTCGTGTATATGCTAGATGTGCAAATACAAATGAGAATTGTAGCACATGATCTGAAGTATTTTGGTACAGACAGATCTTTCGGATCAATTTCTCCGAACTGAGTATTAGCTCCATGGAGTAGGAAATTGAGTCCATGTGTACATGCATATGTAGAGGTGGCAAAATGGGTTCAACCCGTTGGGTTAGCCCGTCAACCCGCAATTTTTTTGCGCGTTAGGTTCAAGATTTTAACCCATTTTTCATTTTCAACCCGCATAACTGCCCCGCATAACCCGCGAGTTAAGCGGGCGGGTGCTGGTCTTGGTTGATTGGCCCAGCTGAGTTTTAAAAAAAAATGTTACAAATTAGTCTTATTATTTGTGTTTATGATATTTTTATGAGTATGATACTAAATTTATTTTATTTATTTTATTTTTTTAATCTCTATAAATTATAATTTTTCTATTTTTAAATTTTTATGATTTTTTTTTATTTTTTATACTTTTTTTTTTTGTTTTTTAGGATCAACTCACTTATTTTTTTTTTTTTTTTTTTTTTTTTTTTTTATGCTGGTCAATCCCGCAACCCGCACTAAAGCGGGGTGGGTTAGCTCTTCCAACCCATTTTTTTCAAATGGGCTAACCCGCCTCTACCAGCATTTTTGCGAGTTGAATGCGGGTAGGCGGGATTTCCCATTTTAACCTCTATGCATATGTCTGATTATGTATATCTGCATGATATGATAATTAAGGAATATTGGTCATGACAATTGAACTGTTGAAGAATAATTGGATGATGATGATGATAACAATGTGATGGCTTTATTGTAATTATTGTGTGATTTGAACAATGATAATGGCATGATGGTAATTATTATTTATTGTATCTGTTATGATAAATAATGTTGATGGTATGATTGTAATTATGGTATGATATATCTGTATGGTATGCTGTTGTGTTATCTCTGTGCTACCATGTTGGTATTGGCGTAGGTGATCTCATCTCTTTGCTGTATTGTTTCATGGTGTTTGTATTATTAAAAATTATATAATAGATAGAACGAGTTTTTTAGACTTGATCGGAGACAAATATTCTGAGTTCGCTGACAACATCGAAGAATGGCCATCCCAAATTCGATGGTGTGCAGTTTTAAGGAGAAACAGATACATGACGCATCAAGATGGATACAAGATGAAATAAGTATGTTGAGTTTTCTTGTTAGTGTTTTACCGTGCTATTAAGTAGGACCCGTCATGGGGTTTGCTATTGTTTAAAATTGAGTCTGTAAGTTTTATATTTCTTAAATAATTGTTAAATAATATATGGTGTCAATAATGTATGTTAATCAGTTTAAAATTATTTTTCAGTATTACTTATAAATATCAAAAGTTTATGTTTCTGTGAAAAGAAATTTTAAAACCCACTTTTTATAACTCAAACATTTTTGTGAACTAATTTTCAGATTATAAGTTGGTAGTCGGAAATGTAATGCTCTACGGGGGGTGTTACAAACCCCTCGAAGAAAGTAATTGTGCAAGTAGTGGTGACCTCTTCTACTCACCAAATAAAGCTCACGCACAACTTCGAAGCTAACTATCACGGCCTCGACGCAACGCAACTCCATTACATGACAACATGCAGAACGCCATTTTAATAATGAAGGAAATTCTTCTTTGTCTTTCATATTTACAATTCTTATTGCTATATGTCATGAGGAAGTCAAAATTCTAATTATCCCTAAAACTCTCTATAATATTTTTGAAGAATTCTTTCACAAAAAAAAAGAAGAAACAAAACGATAAAGTTGACTCCCTTTCTCACATCTCATTTCAACTTTCCTGGTTATGACTGCTCGTATTATTTTCATTAGTCGATGACGTTCATGTATGAAATTAATGTTTTATGATTGGTGTTAATTTCACATTTTTATGATTACAACATTACTCTAGTTTTATGAGTAAAATGAAAAACCCATGCATCATTGACTTGCTGTAAATTACTTTACATGTCCATGATTTTCAAAATTGAGATGCTCATGTCTTTAATTTTCATTCATTCACCACATAATGCCATTTAATCTCATGTCACAATTGTCCTTTTTTTCTTTTTTTTTTTTTTACTTCTTGCTACTATTAGTATGCCTTTTATATATGACATTGTAACATATATCATGAAGTTATCATATTGCCATTATTGATAATTACTTTTCTTTAATTAGCATTTGTTTTTCCCTACTATAATTTATATGGCAATGGTTGTCATTTAATTGACATGCTTCTAGGTAGCATATCATTCTATTTTGAATAATGGTTTTGAATGAATAATAACTGCCATTTTATTTGCTATTTTATTTCACACAATATAAATACTAAGGAATTGTATGACATTAATTTTCAGTTATAAGTTTAAAATAATAATAATAATAATAAATAGTATTTTCTATACATATCCTTGGTACTAAATTTTATCTTGAATATAATTGATGGCATTTCTATAGAGGCGTGAAATTACTTAGTCACCACTTGAAGCACCCTTGAAACAGAACTTATGATTGAGGAATTTCGGAAGTTACCAAATGTCATGCTTAGCAGGACAACATTGAAGAACACCACATTGTGGTAGCAATTAAAAACCATAACATGCTCGAGTAAAGTGATGGAAGAAATTGACATATATCTAAGTGAGTACAATTTATTGCCACAAAATATTATTGTCTTCTTGTTATTGACATTAATAAGGAAAGGAGATTTGATTACTGTCGCGACCGGGATCGCGGCGAAATAGCAACTCACGTGATTTAAAAAATGATAAAAATATGGAGTCGTCACCAATTTTATTTAAATTTAGAAAAAATTGGAAAATCTTTTTAGAAAATGATCTTTGGAACCAAATCGGATTCGGGAGTCGGTTATAGATAGAGAAGGGTGGAAACTTAATCCCACTGCACTTCTATCACACCCGTCACGAGACTGCATCTTAAGTCATTAATGCAAAAACTTGATAATATCAAATTTATTTATTTTACCCTTATTAAAAAGATTTTGCAGTTTATTTTATTTTTATTTTTTATTTTTTAAAAGAAAAGAAGAATCAAATTGTAAAAATTTAATTTTTGACTTGACAGAATGAAAATTCTCGCTTCTTACGTACCCTCAGTGCAATGAGGAACTCAAAGCCACGTAGTTACGTATAAAATAAGTGTGAGTTAATTGATTATAATTAAAAGATTTTTGAAAAGAAAATTTTATTGTTTGAGAATAAAATCATTCTTGCACAGTGGGGTTTAAGTTAAGACTGTAATTTCTTCATAAACCCTTATGATCCAAACGACATTGAAGATAGCATCCATTATTCAATCACTATCGTTAATCATTGCATTGATTAATTTTTTATTTTATTTTATTTTATTTTCGTTTTTTATTTTTTTTTTTTTATTTTATTTTATTATTTTTTATGTTTTCAGTTTTCTCTTTTTTCATTATTGTTATTACTCTTTAAGATTTTTCTTTATGGGCTTTCCATTTTTTTAAACCAAAGAGTTTTTTTCTTTTTTTTTTAGAGGTGTTTAATTTTGAATGGGCTGCTAGCCCATTAGCTTCAGTTTTTGAACACCCAAATCAAACAAAAAAAGAGAACAAAAAAACAAAGCAAACAAAATGGAAAAAGAAAAGAAAAGAAAAACAAAGAGAGATCTGGAAAAAATAACAGAGAAACGCATAGGGGACTTAGGCGTGGAGGTATTGCAAGCTCAGTGGTGAAGCAAAAATGGTGGCGCGGGCGGTGGCTGTTGGTGCTGTCTGACACGACGAGTTGGGCGGCAGTTCGGTGGTCAGATCTGGGTGTTGGTCGGAGTGTGGCGGAGCTTCTGAGTGAGGGATGACGGCGCGAACTGGGCTGGTTTGCGATGGTCTGGCAGCGTAGGAGTGGCGCAGCAGCTAGACGGCGGTATGGCGAGGGTGGAGCGACAACGACCGTCGCAGATCGGCACTGCGCGGCTGCTGGAATGGCTTCTGCGAGCTCGCTAACCGGAGGTGACGGGCTCGTCTTCTCTGGTTCTGGCGCGGGTTCGACGTCAGGTTCGCTGGTGCAGCATTATGACGCGACTCGCGGCTTGTCTCTGGATGGCTGGGCTGCTGGTGGCGGGTTGAGGACGACGGTGATGGCGTGGGCTTGGTGCTGGTGCAAGCTGTGCGGGATGAACAGGTGCGGTGCTGCATGTGGGATGACGAACCGCGGGGCTGTTCGACAGCGTCACTGGTGCGGGTTGGTTTGTGGTGTGGCGTGGCTGCAGGTGAAGGTGGAACCAGATCTGTGGCTTGGACGACGGTGGTGCCGTGGTGGTCTGCGGGCTCTGTTGCGTGGTTCCGGCGACGGGCTCTGCGTGTGTTCCTCCGGCCGACAGATATGGTGGCTTCGGGGTCAGAGGATGGTGGGTTGATGGATGGTTGTTGGGAGGTGAAGCTTGATGAAGGTTTGGTTGAATGGTGGTGGAGCAAGGTGGACACGGTTTGGAGGGTGATGGTGGTCAATGGTGAAGGATGATTATGGAAGTAAGGAAATGGTGGTGGTTAATGGAGGAAAATGGTGAATACGTGAGAAGAAGAGCCAAAAATGAAGTTCCCCCCTCCTCTTCTCTACGTGAGTGCCTCTCCTTCTTTTTCTTGAAAAAAGAAGACTTTTTGTGCATGTGAGTGAAGGAGTGCAGTGAGTGTCAGAGTGCCGTGTGTGAGTGGGAGTGAAAAAAAACATGAGTGCAGAATGGTCTGTAGAACAGTGATGGTGGGTGTGTGAAACGTGAGAGGAGTATGGGTGCAGTGATGGTGGGTGTGTGAAACGTGAGAGGAGTATGGGTGCAGCAAAAGCTTTTTCTTTTTTCCCTTTTTTTATTTTATTTTATTTTTTTTATTTTAATATCATTATTTTTTTTTTATTTTTAGCCCGGTCAAAATTGGGTGTTCACAGTTGCCCATCTTTACTTGTTTTCTTACTAGATAATAAGAATAATCTAGCTTTTCATATTATCGTCGTAAAAAACAGTAAAGACATGAACTTCAATTTTGTCCGTCAAGAATGCAGAGGATAATATGCAAAACAAAGCAAGAATAAAATAAAAGCGAAAAGCCGACACGCTCAAAGAATCAGCAGAACTTAAAGTGCATGGAGCCGATCTTTCAATGAAATTAAAATGCATGGAGCCGATCGCTCAACGTAAATTAAAATGCAAGGAGCCGATCGCTCAATGAGAAAATTAAAATGCATGGAGCCGATGCGCTCAATGAAAATAAAATGCAAGGAGCCGATGCGCTCAACAGAAAATAAAAATGCAAGGAGCCGATGCGCTCAACAGAAAATAAAATGCATGGAGCCGATGCGCTCATCAGGAATTAAAATACAAGGAGCCGATGCGCTCAATAGGAAATTAAATGCAATGAGCCGATGCGTTCAACAAAAAATTAAAATGCATGGAGCCGATGCGCTCAACAGAAAATAAAATGCAAGGAGCCGATGCGCTCAACAGAAAATAAAATGCAAGGAGCCGATGCGCTCAATGAGAAAATAAAATGCAAGGAGCCGATGCGCTCAACGTAAAAATAAAATGCAAGGAGCCGATGCGCTCAACGAAAAAATTAAAATGCATGGAGCCGATGCGCTCAACTGGAATTAAAATACAAGGAGCCGATGCGCTCAACAGAAAATAAAATGCAAGGAGCCGATGCGCTCAACAGAAAATAAAAATGCATGGAGCCGATGCGCTCAACAGAAATTAAAATGCATGGAGCCGATGCGCTCAACTGGAATTAAAATACAAGGAGCCGATGCGCTCAACAGGAAATTAAATGCAAGGAGCCGATGTGCTCAACAGAAAATTAAAATGCATGGAGCCGATGCGCTCAACAGAAAAGAAAATGCAAGGAGCCGATGCGCTCAACAGAAAATAAAATGCATGGAGCCGATGCGCTCAACAGGAATTAAAATACAAGGAGTCGATGCGCTCAACAGAAAATAAAATGCAAGGAGCCGATGCGCTCAACAGAAAATAAAAATACATGGAGCCGATGCGCTCAACAGAAATTAAAATGCAATGAGCCGATGCGCTCAACAGAAAATAAAATGCATGGAGCCGATGCACTCAAATTAAACATGGACTTAAAATTCTTTTTTTGTCTCTTTTTTTCTCTCTTTTCTTTTCTTTTTCTTTTTTCTTATTAAAAGTCCTTTGAACTAACGACGATCTTGGAAAGCTTTGACCAATCGAACCCTTTGTCCATGTGCTTTTCTTCATCAGACCCTCGGTTGGCTTGGAATACTCTTCACTTCCCTTATCCCTTCTTCATTTCTTTTTCTTTTTCTTCTTTTTCTTCTTTTTTTTCTTTTTTTCTTCAATCTCTTTATTTTTTAGCAGGCCACGGACCTGAAACTTTCTAAAGCCATCAAGCCAAGGATTTGGAAATTCTTTTTGACACAACCATCAGGCCATGAACCTGGAACTCTGTAAAACCATCAAGCAAAGGACTTGAAATCTTTTTGGCACCGTCACCAGGCCATTGACCTGGAATTTGACTTTTAATTTGGATGACCTCTGTGGTATGCTTTTCTTCAAAGCTCTCACTTCCATCTCTTTTTTGAGTACCTCTTGTCTTTGGATTACCCCTTGAGATATCATTTCCTCCTTCAATTGAAACTTCTAAGTTCTTTTCGATCTGGATTTTTCATCAGCCGATTACCATTAAATGGTCAAACCATAGTATTGTACTCATGTTCACCTTACCTGAAGCAATACGTAACAAACATGCATGGATTCCAAAGTACAACAACAAAGAAATTGACCAAGTGAACAACTTCCGGACTGGAATCAAAATTTTGACTACACAAAAGGATTATTTACAAAGGATAGACACAAACAAAGATATGAGATTCGAAGAGGTGTCATCCCCGTATGCATTGGTTCAACCTTCATAAAAGTGATCTTTAGTTGGCTTCTGCTGAGCACGTACATCAAGGCAAATTGAACCAAAGAGAAATTTGCCCCAGTTTAGAACTGAATTGAATAGGGCGGACGTCCTCATGACCAAAAGATTTGCCCTAACGTAGGTCAAATGAACCAGGGAAATGAAAAAATTGCCCCAGTTTGGAGTCAACTTGAACAGGATAAAAACTGGTCATAATGCGAGACCAAATTGAACCAAAGAGAAATTTGCCCCAGTGTAGGTCAAGTTGAACCGACGAGAAATTTGCCCCAGTGTAGGACTAACAAGTACCTCATTTTCTTCATTTTTCTTTTTTTTTTTTACAAGAGCAAGAAATTGAAAACTCAAAACAGCACGAACCTTTTGTCTCAAAATTAAAGTTAATGAGAATGCAGCAATCCTCCATTGATCAGAATGGACTTTTTAAGGCTTGTAACGTGGCCAGGATTAAAGGTTATGAAATGAAAGATATAAGGCCCAAACAAGTATTTAAGGGTTGAATGAGACCAAGGATCCTTGTTCAAAACTAAACCTCGTCAACTGACTTTGCGCTTTCAAGCACACCTTTCTTTTATTGTTCTTCATTTCTTCCCATTTCCTTTTTACTTCAATAATTCACCTTTGTAGTGACCTCCTTCATTTCATTTTCTTTCCTTTTTTTTTCAGAAAAAATACAACTTCCACTTGGTGTTAACCTCTAGTGTAGGGATGATCCTTGTCCTGGGTTAAATTGAAGAAGACTTTCAAGCTCAAAAAGGGACAACGAGAAATAATGAAAGATGAATTCCTGTGAAAGATAAAGAAAGATGGCTAATCTTCATTTCAAATCCTGAGTACTCATTTTCAAAAATTTTAATTTCGAGACAAAAAGACAGTGCATGCCGAGTGACGACTTCCTCACTCCCCTTTTCTTTTTGGTTATTTATTATTTTTTTTAATCCCTTTTTTTTTCAATAACACCTACACACGTGGGTTTAATGACCACCAAATTTTTTCAGAACGAGAGTCTCATGAGATTCGAATCCAAAGAAAACAAGAAAAGAAATAAGAAAAAAAAACGACAAGAAAGACATGACAAGAATCTGAGGGTCAAGAACCTAGGAAAAAGAAACAATGTATGCGGAGATCCATGCAAATCTATTACATTAATGCTTCAAGAAAGTTAAAATGAGTTCAACATCATAAAAATCTAAGATGGCAATCTCATCAGTTAACGCCTCAAATCATCAGCTGTTCAGAAGTTCCAAACCACTGGAGGTCGATTGGTATAGACAGAATGAAGTGCTGGAAAATAGAGTTGTGAAGGGTTTTGATTTTGCATGTAGCTCACTCCCTACTCTCTTTTCCTATGGGAAAAACTCACTCTTCATAACCAGCTTCATTGTTGTCGATTTCCAATTTGCCAGCTTTTACCAGAACTTCAATCCTCTCACCAGCAGCTACTAAGTCAGCAAAATCTCGATATACAGCACCTGCCATTGTCTCAATATACGGAACTCCCAACGTCCCCAAGAAGTATGAACACATTTCTGTAAGGGTCAACGGTGGTTGCACTTGTGCTGCGAGAGCCCTCCACCTCTGGGCATACTGCTTGAAGGTTTCCTCACTTCCTCTCTGCGTCGAGCTCAATTGTTCTCGGGTAGGAGCTACATCCAGATTAAACTTGTATTGATCCATGAATAAATTAGCCAACTCTGTCCAACGAGAAATCTTACAGCGGTCTAATTGAAGATACCACTCTAAAGCAGGGCCTGTAAGACTCTCGTAGAAAAAGCTAATGAGGAACTTATCATCCTTGGACCAAACAGCCATTGTGGTTCCGTAACTGATCAAATGAAACCGAGGGTTACCACTTCCGTCATACTTGGCAAAATCGGGAATCTTGAAACCTTTAGGGATTATGACATCGGTGGTAGGACACAAATCTTCTATTCTAAGAGTCCATAAGTGCTGGGACCTTTGATTGTCTTGATTTGTTCCTCCATTTCCAGAGCAAGGCATTGTTGCCTACTCCGGAACAGATACATGAAGTTGTTCCCATGTAGGGCCATTATAACCAGGAATTTCACCACGAGCTCCTTCCAAGGTGAGATACCCCTCCCCAATAGGCATGCCCATCGTTGTCATTTGAGGTGGTTGCTCACGTATCCCTATAACGATGCCTGAGGTTACAGTTGGAAAAATCGGAGCAGTTACCGACGACACATTTACATATTCTTCATCCCCTTTCGTGCCTCTATTTCCACTGATTAAGCGGAGAGACTCCCTCACATCTTCCAATATTGCCTCCATCCTTGCTTGATTCTCAAATATCTCCTTCATCCTCCTTTTCATTTCATCGATTTCTCTGCTCAATTTTCTCCCTGTCTCAGGATTATTTGCAGTCATTCTGGTCTGAGATCTGGTATCGCGAACTCAGGTTTGATTGGTCTCTTCTTTCCTAGATCGCACAAAGGTTCCTGAACCAGTTTGATTTATTAAAACAAAGACGGAGATAAAATGAATGAGATGCATGAGAAGCATAAGGTAAAATGAATGAGATGCAATGAAATAGAATGAATGAGATGCATGAGACGCATAAAGTGAAATGAATGAACTCAGAAGACATTTTTTTTTCTTTTTTTTTTAAATGTGATCAATGCCATGAAAATATAAGATGCATATGTTTTTTTTATTTTCTTTTCAAAAAAAAATTATGAATGACATGAAAATACATGATTTTTTTTACTAAGAATGTTATGAAAATACAAGGTATATTTTTTATTTTTTTGGAATGCAAAGAGATGACAAGAAAATGCAAGATGAGGTATATTTTTGGGAATGTCATGCAAATGCAAGATAATGCATGTCTTTTTTATTTTCTCTTTTGTTTGAAAAATGCTATGAATGTCATGCAAATGCAAGATGATGCATATCTTTTCTTTTATTTCTCTTTTGTTTGGAAAAAAAACTATGAATGTCATGCTAATGATATGAAAATGTAAGATGAAACATTCCCCCTTTTTTATGATTTTTTTTTAAAAAAAATGCAAAAATGAATGATATAAGAAATGAATGGATAAAGAAGAAGCACACTCCCTTTGTGCCCTAATCAGGTGAAACTTAAAGGTTGGATTTCCTTAAAGTCACGACTCTAATTTTGACAGTCACTATGTTCAATCTATCGGTGCAAGGTTTTTAGGACAGATCTAGACCTCTAAAAGTCACGGTCCCCAGATTGCCCATATCTCGAAAGACAAGGATCCAATTCATGAATTAATCACAAGTAGGGATAAACCCTCTCAATATGACTAGTCCATGATACCGGTAACAATCTGAGTGGTGTCCCAACCAATGTCAAGTGAGCATGAAGCCCCTCAATAACAAAAGTCGAGATCCCTCCTATTCCTCGGGTTTGCATAGACTCGGGTATAGAGCCCAAAAAGTGTGTGAGGTAAGTGATAGTGACGTGTGTAAGGGAGCATACAAACTCATACAAAAACTTAAAAAGATAAAATTACTACCTAACCTGCAAAAGCATATATACAACAGCTAGCCAACAATCATCTACCCTATGGTTTAAATAATTAATCACAAAATATATACAAGTAAAAAATATATACAGAATAATGATATCAGATATTTACAAAATAAAATAAAATCTATTTACAAACAAATAAGAAAACAAAAACAAGGACAAAAAGGGTAAGATAAATAAATAGAGATTATTAACAATTTGCACAACTAAATAACAGGCTTGACTCTCCAAGCTTCCCAGTAAGTCGCCATCTGTCGCGATCGATCGCAAGGCGAAATAAAGAACTCACGTGATTTAAAAATGATAAAAATATGGAGTCGCCACCAATTTTATTTAAATTTTGGAAAAATTGGAAAACCTTTTTAGAAAATGATCTTTGGAACCAAATCGGATTCGGGAGTCGGTTATGGATAGAGAAGGGTGGAAACTTAATCCCATTGCACCCCTATCACACCCGTCTGAGACAGATCGCCTTAAGTCATTGTGCAAAAACTTGATAATCTCAAATTTATTTATTTTACCCTTATTAAAAAGATTTTGCAGTTTATTTTATTTTTTTTTTTTTTTTTTTATTTTTTATTTTTTTAAAAGAAAAGAAGAACCAAATTGTGAAAATTTAATTTTTGACTTGACAGAATGAAAATTCTGCTCTTACGTACCCTCAGGTGCAATGAGGAACTCAAAGCCACGTAGTTCTGTATAAAATAAGTGTGAGTTAATTAATTTTAATTAAAAGATTTTTGAAAAGAAAATTTTATTGTTTGAGAATAAAATCATTCTTGCACAGAGTTTAAGTTAGCACTAGGCTATTCAATAAACCCTTATGATCCAAACGACATTGAAGATAGCATCCGCTATTCAATCACTATCGTTAATCATTGCATTGATTAATTTTTTATTTTATTTTATTTTATTTTCGTTTTTTTATTTTTTTTATTTTTTTTTTTTTATTTTTTTATGTTTTCGTTTTCTCTTTTTTCATTATTGTTATTACTCTTTAAGATTTTTCTTTATGGGCTTTCCATTTTTTTAAACCAAAGAGTTTTTTTTTTTTTTTTAGAGGTGTTTAATTTTGAATGGTGCTAGCCCATTAGCTTCAGTTTTTGAACACCCAAATCAAACAAAAAAAGAGAACAAAAAAACAAAGCAAATAAAATGGAAAAAGAAAAGAAAAAAAAAACAAAGAGAGATCTGGAAAAATAACAGAGAAACGCACAGGGGACTTAGGCGTGGAGGTATTGCAAGTTCAGTGGTGAAGCAAAAATGGTGGCGCGGGCGGTGGCTGTTGGTGCGGTCCGACGCGACGAGTTGGGCGGCAGTTCGGTGGTCAGATCTGGGTGCTGGTCGGAGTGTGGCGGAGCTTCTGAGTGAGGGATGACGGCGCGAACTGGGCTGGTTCGCGATGGTGTGGCGGCGTAGGAGTGGCGCGGCGGCTAGACGGCGGTATGGCGAGGGTGGAGCGACAACGACCGTCGCAGATCGGCACTGCGCGGCTGCTGGAATGGCTTCTGCGAGCTCGCTAACCGGAGGTGACGGGCTCGTCTCTCTGGTTCTGGCGCGGGTTCGACGTCAGGTTCGCTGGTGCAGCATTGTGACGCGACTCGCGGCTTGTCTCCGGATGGCTGGGCTGCTGGTGGCGGGTTGAGGACGACGGTGATGGCTTGGGCTTGGTGCTGGTGCAGGCTGTGCGGGATGAACAGGGGCGGTGCTGTATGTGGGATAACAAACCGCGGGGCTGTTCGGCAGCGTCACTGGTGCGGGTTGGTTTGTGGTGTGGCGTGGCTGCAGGTGAAGGTGGAACCAGATCTGTGGCTTGGACGACGGTGGTGCCGTGGTGGTCTGCGGGCTCCGTTGCGCGGTTCCGGCGACGGGCTCTGCGTGTGTTCCTCCGGCCGACAGATATGGTGGCTTCGGGGTCAGAGGATGGTGGGTTGATGGATGGTTGTTGGGAGGTGAAGCTTGATGGAGGTTTGGTTGAATGGTGGTGGAGCAAGGTAGACACGGTTTGGAGGGTGATGGTGGTCAATGGTGAAGGATGATTATGGAAGTAAGGAAATGGTGGTGGTTAATGGAGGAAAATGGTGAATACGTGAGAAGAAGAGCCAAAAATGAAGTTCCCCCCTCCCCTTCTCTACGTGAGTGCCTCTCCTTCTTTTTCTTGAAAAAAGAAGACTTTTTGTGCATGTGAGTGAAGGAGTGCAGTGAGGGTTGCTTGTGTGCAATGAGTGTCAGAGTGCCGTGTGTGAGTGGGAGTGAAAAAAAACATGAGTGCAGAATGGTCTGCAGAACAGTGATGGTGGGTGTGTGAAACGTGAGAGGAGTATGGGTGCAGCAGCTTTTTTCTTTTTTCCCTTTTTTTTATTTTTTTTATTTTTTTATTTTAATATCATTATTTTTTTTATTTTTAGCCCGGTCAAAATTGGGTGTTCACAATTACTATATTTGATCATTATCAAATATGGCTTTATTGCATATTTTGATCATTTTATTGCTTACTAAACGTTCAAGATCATTCATTTGAGGAAATGTCAAGCATTTATATATAAACTTATTACCATGACTTTGATAATATATCAACTTTTATGTACATTTCTCCTACACAGGTGTACTCACTACTCAACATGTTCCTTTTCTGCATAGTTAAGGCAAGACCTTCAAGTCAATGATCTATTCTCTATTTAATTAATTGGTCACTATTTTATTGTTTTTTATTACTACTTAAAGAACATATATAGCATGATAGTAAATGGCATTGATGTGTATTATTGTCATGGAATTAATTGACTATTGATTGGTTGCATTATTGTCATTTCATGAAATTAATTGACTATTGATTGGTCATTATTTTATATAATTATTGTCATTTCATGATATCATGGAATTAATTGGATATTCATTGATTATTCGGCATGTTATTGATGGAACATTAATTCAATATTAATTGATATTTAAAATAATATTCATTGTCATTGGATTTCTTAATTCCTATTCATTGTCATTAATTTATTAATTAATAATTACATAATATTAAATTGATCATAATATTATTTTGACTTCGTGTGATTATATTTCATAGTCATCACTAGGAACAACATTAGTTTTTGTATTTACGTGTGATAATTTCTGTAATGAATACTTGTATTCATTGTAATTTATTGTTATTTATTTGCATAACATTAAATTCTATAATTTTATATATTCATTATTATTTTGAACTTTTTAAGCTATAAATATATAGATTTTATTTGCATGAGTTTAACACAATCAACCTTATCGAGGTATGAAAATTTAGTTATGTTTATTTTAATTACATATTATCATCAGAATTACTCACATGACATAATCAAGACAAGTAGATTAAACCTCTAGCAAATTCTTGAAAAATTTTAGACGAAGGCCCCAAAAACTCGGTTCAAGCCGACCTAGAGCTGATGCCGGCCCAGAGCTGATGAATCAAAGATAATTAGCCCATTTGAGTTAACGTCATCTCCCTTTAGCTGATGTTAGCCCCTTTGAGTTGATGTTGGTCAAAGACCGATGAAAACTAGCCCCTTTGAGCTGATACCGGTCAAAAATCGAGGAAAACCACTCTTTTTGAGTTGATGCCGGTCAAAGACTGATGAAAACCAACCCCTTTGAGCTAGTGTCGGTCAAAGACCGAGGAAAACCAGTCCCCTTGATCTGATACTAGTCAAAGACTGAGGAAAACTTGCCCCTTTGAGTTGATGTCGATCAAAGACCGAGGAAAACTAACCCTTTTGAGTTGATGCTGGTTAAAGACTAAGGAAAACCAGCCCCTTTGAGCTGATGTCGGTCAAAGACTGAGGAAAACCATCCCCTTTGAGCTGATGTCGATCAAAGACCGAGAATAACCAACCTTACGAGCTGATGTTGGTTAAAGACCGAGGAAAATCAGCCTACGAGCTGATGCCAGTCAAAGACCGAGAATAACTAGCCCAAGAGTTGATGCTAGCCCAGAGGTCGATCAAAGATATGCGAACTCATCATGTCGAGCTCATAATGTACTTCCATTAAATAAATAAAGGTATGCGAAAAAATCAAGCCAAATGTCATGATCGACCTTAAATGTTAATCGGCAAGCTCGAAAAAATCCGAGATCATGATAAAACCATGATGCTAATTCAAAATGCTTATTAAAACCATGTTAATCGGTTTAGCAGTTGGTGTAGATACACTCAATTTAACATTCAGAGAAGACACAAGCAACTTCAATCTCTCCACACAATCATATGCAATAAAGGAGTGTGTAGCACCAGAATCATACAATACAGTCAGAAGATTACCTCCAATGTCTCCTTCTCCCTGAATAAGATCATCAGACTTAGAAATCTCAGATCCCATCATTGTATATACTCGTCCTCCTGATCTTGGTTGAGTACTCCCAGATTTTTGCTGACTAGCTTTAACATATCGAACAGCAGGTTTCCTCTCCGGCTGTGGACAATCCTTCGATATGTGCCCAGGTTGCTTACAGTTGAAACAAACTGTACCTTTAACTGTGCACTCGGGAGAGATATGACCTTTCTTCCCGCACTTAAAACACGTCGGCGTAAACGCCACCCTCTGTCCAGCTCCACTACCACTTGCACCACCACTAACAGATGGTTGTTGAGACTGATTTCCTGTTGGCCTGGAATACGGCTTACGCTGAAACCGATTTGTATTACTACCTCCACCTCTCTGAAACCTTGCCGACCCAAAGTTCCGATTTCTCTGATCTCTAGATGGCTCCAACTCCTCAAGTCGAGCACATGCATCCACCAAAGCATGAAACTGAGTCATTCTTAAGGATACCACTCCTCGTTTCAGTTCCACCCTTAACCCTGATTCAAACTTCCTGCATCTCCACACATCATCTTGCCGTGTCTGAGCATAATCTGAGAATTGAGACAAATTCTCAAATTTTGTGGCATACTCATTCACCGTCATATTCCCCTGTCGCAAACCAAGAAATTCCATTTCTTTGGCATGCCTAGCACTCCCAGGAAAATACTTATCCGTAAAAAACATTTGAAAACACTTCCCATGTGATTTCAAATCCCTTCACTTGCAATACTCGGCGGGTTCCTCTCCACCAATGTTCTCGCATCACTTCTCGACATGAAGACAAAGATAAGTCACCTTCTTATCGTCTGTGCATCTCATCCCTTCAAAAATCATTTCCAAGTCTTGCATCCACTGACTTGCTTTCTCCGGATCAACCTCGCCTCTAAACTGTGGCGGATTGTGGCGCCTAAATTCAGATAAATTTAGGGCATCAGCAGTAGCATCTTGCTATTGAGTTGCTCTCAAATTTTGCTGAGTAATCACTTCAGCCATACGTTTGCATAGCCTCGGCCAAATTGCAATCATAGGGTCCACATCCCGATTCACATTAGCACGTCCTCTACCTCGTCCAGACATCTTCAAACAGAACCAAACAAAATTAGATACATCCTTTTAGATACTTCCGAAAGGATATAAATCACAGAGAAGCACACAGCACAAACAAAAACAGATCCAACCACAACCCCAAAAGACTCTAACTTGGGCTCTGATACCAACTAATGTAACACCCCTTTTGAGGATGTCACACATAAAAGAAAATAAAAGAAATAGAAATAAAATCTACCCAAGTTGTAAAACATTTGTCAAATAATAATATGGGTCGTAAAGTAATTCCTGATAGACAGTTTAATAAAAATAAAATATTACGGAAAACATAAATTAGACAGAACAACATTGCTCCTAATATACATATGTTTTAATTTATAAGTTATACAAATAGTTTACAACTACAATTACAAATATTTAAACAGAAATAGTAAATAAAAACAATAAAAGTGTCAATATATACATCCATACGCAGACGCGCCCAAAAAAAAAAACATCAAACATATTCACTCCTCTGAAGGATCACTCTCATCATGAAAATGATCATCAGGGGACAAATATCCTGGATGCCTCGACTCTCGGCGATAACGTGATCGCGCAGTCGATACGATACTTATCTCACTAGGCTCCGTGGTCATACCACCAAAATGACGCCTAATGGATAAGGGTAACTCTAAGTGTAGAAACACTGTCGTAGTCATGATCGGCTCTCCATCAAATCTATGACGTAAGGTCACAGTCATCCGTCCCGCATATGTCACCGAAGTCTCTGTCTCCTCTCATGTTCCACGATAGAGATCCACCGTGAAACTCCAGGCGTCACGAACCCCGTAAATCCGGGCACCGCCATACCAAAACTAATCAATCCAATGGATATGGATGATCGATGGTTCTTGATCGTAAACCGGTCGTCGGTTCTTTGATCTTCCTCCTCCTCTGGGTACAAGACCTCAAGAGGCTGTTCTCTTCTTCTTCCTCAAACTCTTTATCGCACAAAGTAAATATACAGAAACACATACAATAAAGAGGTAAGACAATCTAAAATCACCACAAACATGGCCAATAAGAAGACGACAAATATCATATATACAGCTTTATGCAAAACAAAAAGCTATAACAAGATAATAATAATGGAATAAAGTAAAGCTTAGATATCATAACATTACATAACATCACGATAAAAAAAAAACACGGATAAAACAATATCACGGATAAAATAAGTAAGAAATAGACAACCATCATAATAATTACCAGATAAAGATAAATAGAGAAAATGGAATAACATCCAAGATATAACCAGATAAAGATAAATAGAGAAAATGGAATATCATCCAAGATATAATCATATACACTAAGACACAATCCTACTCCATGGAGTTAAACACAAACAGATATCAGAGAGAATGACTTGCAAAATCTATTAGTACCACGGCTGCCCAACCAACTATTACGCTGTCACACGTTGCGTCAATAGCCTACGACACTGGGAATCCACCATTCAGGCGTAGTATAGTTCACGGTCTTCCGTTGTGGCACTATAGACAATGTACTACTAGACTTTACAAACCTCGATTAAATATAGTGCGTGTCGAGTCCATTAGTGTGCTATCGGTTTACTGCCAATGGAATACTACCAACTCGTCCATATATGGAATCCCGTACACTAAAGTCTCCAAGTTCATTAAACAATGAACCACACTACGTTTATCGCATCGACAACACGATGTGATTCGCCTCGTCAACCAAAACACCAAAAATTGGCATAAAGACAATACATAATTCCAAAAATATGAAATTACGAAAATGCCCTCAAGATAATATGCCCTCATTGTTGCGAGAAAAATAAAAAAGCTCAGACGGGTTCTCATTTTCCCGACAATAAAGCTTGCCCTCATTGGCAACAAATATATATACAAAGAAAACACAGACGGGTTCACATTTTCCGACAAATAAAAAATACAAGAATCGGTCAATCGCGTAGAAATTTTATTGCGTTTTGAAATCTCGTCGTTTTTATAATCGTTTTGAAATCGCGTAAATATATTTTTCTCGTTTTCAAAATCGCGTAGGATTTTTAATACGTTTTCAATCGCGTAAGATTTTTAAATCATTTTCTTGACCGAATTCCTTAAAAATCACCGTTTAAATAAACGAAATACTAAATAATACTTTTAAACTACGTATAATATTTTCCATACCGTATAATGTCTTTTGGACATCTTTTCTATCTTATTTGTCCGTTTTACTAAAAATTGACAAGATATTTTGTTTAGAAAATTATATTAATGGTTTCTTAATTTTACCATAAAAATTCTCGTTTATTAAATTTTTAAACCATAAAATTAATCCTTTTGAAAACTACTAACATGCTTCAAAATACATCATGAGCTATATGTTAGAAATTTTTGAAAGTTACTGTATTTCTCCTTACAGTAAAAATCATTACTATTAACCTTCTAAACTTAGTTCTAACCACTTTATTTCTTTAAAACTTATTGTAGAAAATTTACTTTAACTTGTATTGCTTCTTCTTGATTGAAAATAGTTTGGAATTAATTTTAGAAATCATGAATACCTAATTTGGCATGTTGGCCGAATTTGATAAAAATTTTGCATTTGATTTCCAATTTGTTTTTCACCTTCTAAATGCATGTTAAATCTATTGTATTGTCTACATTGATTAAATCATTACCTTAGAAAATAATTTTAGAAATCAAAATGTTGAAGTTAGACTTGTTGGCCGAAATTGTAAGGTTATGCCATTTGATTTCCAAATTCATTTTTCTTGACTTAAACAACTTGAAACCTTCTTAATTCTCCTAGGTTAATTAAATCACCTTTTTAAGAAAATTAAGAGAACATTTTGGTTCTCCACTTTTGTTAGTGGCCGTGAGCCATCATGGAGTGTTCTTTGGAACACACATGCATTCCTTGACATGTTGTTCACATCCTATACATTATCATGCAATTCTATACTTTATCATACAATTCTAACACATGCAATATTATCAAAGCTTGTAGACATGCATCTTAAAGCTTGTAGACATGCAAATTATTACAAACAACAAATAAGAAAGCTATTAACAAATACACAACCACATCAAATAAGCTACTAACAAGCACAAACATGAATCCTTATGGATTCTACAATCACAAAATCAAAACTCCATCTTCTTACCACCATCCATAGGTGATAAGATTTGTCTTCCTCTTACCTTAAATGAAGACAAATGGTTTGTTTTCACTCCTCCTAGGGTTCGGTTTTCTCCACCAAAATACCTAGCATCCCAAACGAAATTTTACAAGTTACTAACCATGAAAAAGAACCTAAACCATGGATATATCATGGCTTAGAACTTTGAAAAAGAAGAGAGAAAAGAAAAGCATGAGATTTCACCTTCCAGGTAAAATCTTCAAGGTTGGTTTCCAAGCTCCAAATGCAAGAATTTGCAAGAACTCTCAACTAGAGATGTTCTTAGGATGGTGTTTAGGTTTAGAAAAGTTGGCTTGATTGAATTTTGGGTGGTTGGATGATCAAAGAGCAAGCTTGGCCGAATGCTGAAGAGAAAAGACAAGAATGGTGGCTAGGGTTTTTGATGAGAGAGAAGAGAGAATTTTTGCATGCAAGCAAAGTGAAGATTGACCTCCTAACACCCTTGGTCGTAGCTCATCAAAGAGCATGCAAGGTGGGCACCTTGCTTGGCTTCATCCAAGCCCTTGGATGCATCAAAGGTTAGGATTAAAGCTCAACTAATGAAGCTTGTTCCTATTGGTTGGTTCTTGATGACTCCCCAAGCCTAGTCACACTGCTTTCATTAATTATCGACTTATTTACAATGGTTGATGAATCAACTGTTTGGAAAGTTCTACTTCTAATGATGTTTAATTAAGCTACTAAGTTAATCGTATTAGCTAACGTGGGTCCCGTAAAATATTTCCTGGGTCCACTATCATTTTATTATACTTGACTAATAAAATAATATTATAATATTATAAAATTATTTTATTTGACATTAAATCCTAAAAATTAAAAGATTATTTATCGTCTCATTTAGAATCGGGTTTAGTAAGATCCCCCAATTCTAAATAATAAAATAAGATTTCCTACTCTAAAAATATTATTTTCCCGCCGAGCAAATCACACAAAAAGTCCATATAAAATCACATGACAGTAATATCTTGACATTAAATCAAGTAGAAAACAATTAAAAACAAAAAAAACAAAGACGTTCGGGACGTAATGGTCATTTTCTCATTTTTTTTCCACAACGTAGCCTAATCGTCCAAAAAGTTCAAATAAAATTACGTAAGTATTAATTGTCGTATATCTTCCAGAAAAATTAAAACAAGAATCTTCGAAAAAACTTTTATTTTACCGTCTCGAACAAATTATGTAAAAAGACCAAATAAAATTTGAGCTGTATAAACGTATTTGTATTTCACACGTAAATCGAGAAACAGTAAAATAAGGACACAACGGTCATTTACACAATAACTTGAAAAACAGCAAACAGTACATTCAAAATATTTTCTAAAAATTGGGGCGTTACAAAAGACCTCACCACTCAACTCGAAAGGTTACCCAAGGACGAAGACTTCACCATCCACCTCAGAAAGTTACCTAAGGACGAAACTTAAAAATTATGAAGAGCTCAAAAAAGCTCAACCATTCACTATGTGATTTGCCCAAGTTGGGGGGCTATAGATCGTCCTGGTTTGATTGACATTTGGTCACTCATAAGCTTAGTCCATCTTCACAGATGACTAAGTTAGGGGGATGTGGATCGTCCTGATCCAATTGACATCCGGTCACTCATAAACTCGGTCCATCTTCACAGATGACCAAGCTGGAGAACTGTAGACCATCCTGACCCAATTAATATCTGATCATAAGTTAGACTAATTTCTGTAAGGTTCGATCGGCCTATACCCGAATGAGTAACGACTTGACAAACATGTGCTTAATATGACCCATCAACAAACATAATCGTCTCGTTCCATAATGACCATAAAAAACGTCTCGCGCTATAATAACCAGATATAATGATCTTGCGCCATAATGACTATACATAACATTCAAAATCTTAAATGACCTGAATAGAAGATATTCGAAGAGTTAATCTTCTTGATCTCTATATAAACCTACAACGACATTTCAGGTGCGCGAACGTATTGCATTCACTTTTCTCTACCTATGTCTTTATCACTGTCTTGACTTCAAGATTGATCAGATGGAGTGTCTTGGCAGGTATTCCACTCCATCTTTTTCGAGTAACTATCAAATGACCGACTTAAGGTTTTCCGACGATCTCCCCTCAGGAAGAGGACGGAACAAGTTTGAAGTTTAATTGATATCGATCCCAATAATTAAAAATAAAGTGCATCCGAAGTTGGATCTTTCATCAAACTATCTATCTATCTTTTTCACTTTAATTATTTGCAGTTACTTTTTTGTATGTACTAAAATAATTTTTATAATATTCTCATTTAATAAGTGAAAGATTAATATTTCAAAATATAATTAAATATCTAATAAAAATATTTTTTAATAATTTTATTTTTTATACACATAAATTTTAAAATTAAATTTAAAATTACATATTTAAAAAATTTAAGTTGAGTAACACCCCGTTACTATATATAACAATTTGTTCTCTTTTAGTTGTTTTTTTTATTAATAACTAAATTGAATGGGAAGAAAGTTCTAGACTTCTAGGCACTCCATCTCGAAGAACAATAACACTATCAAGGATCAGCTTAAATTATTAATATTATTCTTATTATTATGATATTATTCTTATTATTTGATGAAATCAGCTTAAATTATATTCCGTCCTTACATATAAAGAAAGTTAGATAGCTGTCATTCTATCAATTAATAAGTTAAAGAATGGTGACTTCGTAAGCTACGTAATTCAGGGAGGCAGTCCTACTTTGAGTTTCGATTCTGGCCACTCGTTCAATGGATAGGAAAAAGTGGTACCACTGAAATAGACACACCCATCCACTAGACAACGACACAAAGCAGAATCGTACTTAATTGCATTGTAGGGTTTCATACAAAATTACAAAGAGATAGTTTTCGAATAACATTTACGTTATTTCATGAGAAATGTTTTATTTACATTAAAAATATCTACATTATATTTATATCATATATTAATATAATAAAAAAATTAAATTATATTATATATAATTGTAACTTTTTACAAAATATAAAATAAATTTATAAATAAATTAAAAAAATTAAACATATAAAAATTAAACGAATAACGAATTATTACTTCATTCTCACGCTGGAATAATTAGAAGAAACGGTTTTCTTATTTGGATTGTGAACTTGACACGATTGGCTCTGTTGATATATATATATATATATATTTTCTTATTTGGATTGTGAACTTGACACGATTGGCTCTGTTGATATATATATATATATATATATATATATATATATATCGTAAGATTAAGATATTTGCTTCCCTAAGCCAAGGCTAAGTCAACAATTTATTAAACCCAGCCCTTTTCACATGTCAGATTCATTATTTTTTACTTAATATTTCCAATTGAAGTACAATAATGCATATGTCTCTCACCTTAGCATAGCTAGTAAGCGAGAGTTGAAAGGTCGAAAGTCGAATCTCATCTTTTATTTCCGTTGTATAACTCACAGAATTAAATTAAAGAGTAAATGGAAATTTAAATAAATATTATAAGTTCAAATTATTGTAATAACTCATAGTATTAAAAAAAATTCCCTAAAGAGGTAGGAAAGGAGAGATTAAAAAAAGATTATTAAGACACTTGTTAAAAAAGTTAAAATAAAAAATTTTAAATAAAAATAAAGTAAATAGTAATTTTTTTAAAAATTTTTAATGTATTGAATGTTTATTTTCAACTAAAATTTTTTATTTTGATTTCTTTAACGTGTATATTTGTTATCAAAATTAAAAAAAAAAAACTCCTCATAAAAATATAGACAACAAAAAAACAAAAATGTGATTATAATATTTTTCTGTAAAAAATGTAATGACTTTATGAAAAACGATTAATTTAAGTATTTTAAAACAAACTTTGAGTAATGGACTTCAACAGAAAGCATAAATGATTGATTCCACATTTCAAGTAGTTAATTAGTCCCTGTGATGTTAACTGGAAAGTTGACTATTAACAAAGCTGTAATTTTAAAACCACTACAAAGAATCCACGGCTTAAAACTAGAAGCTACTAAACCCGGACGCAGATAAGCCTCTATATAATACAATCTCATTTGCTTCCGTTGTCTACATTTTTAAGGCCAAAACATTACTCAAGCCTAGGCATAGAAGTTAAGAGGCAATAACAGGTTGTTTTGGGCTGCAATTGCATAATGGAGAAGAAACAGCGAAAGATTATGGTGGCTGTGGATGAGAGCCAGGAGAGCATGTATGCGCTGTCTTGGTGCATCACCAACCTTATTTCTGACACCAACACTAACATTAAACTAGTGCTGCTCTATGTCAAGCCACCTCCTTCTGTCCACTCCTTTGATGCTGCAGGTTGTACTTTCTTTCCACTCCTAATTATGAGACTTTTGTTATTGTTATTTGAGGTTTCTTTCCGGGTTTGACTAATTTCAGTATTGGTGATTTAATGTTTTACAGGGTATATGTTTTCCAGTGATGTTATTTCAGCCATGGAAAAGTACGGCAAGGATTTGGCTAATTCAGTAATGGAAAGAGCTGCAGCTATTTGCAGGAATTTGAACACCACCAATGTAGGCCTCCTTATCCGAGTCTCTTATGTCTTTTTTTAACCCTTTATATTTGTTCTTGTATTCTATGGAAGTGTCTATCTCCAAGTTCCACCCGCTGACAATGGGTTTGTGTTGTGCAGATCAATATGGAGAGAGTGGTTGGGAGTGGAGATGCCAAGGATGTCATATGCAGTGCAGTGCAGAAACTAGAAGCTGATACCTTGGTCATGGGAACCCATGGTTATGGATTCTTTAAGAGGTACTGCTAAGTGCTAACATATTCTTCAGACTTACGGTTTTTGTAGGCACCTTTAATCTATAATTTAAATAAAGCATGTAATAATATGATTAAAAATAACCTACTTCTTGTCAAATTGCAGGGCACTCCTTGGAAGTGTCAGTGATTATTGTGCCAAGCATGCAAAGTGTCCTGTAGTAATCGTGAAGCACCCATAAGAGAAATTGTTTTCCTTTTCCTATTATCTTCTTTGTGGCAGGCTTCTCGGGAAGCAGGTTCGAGGGCATACCTTCAATTACTAAGCATAAACTTTGTTGTCATGTACAAATTGGATACCTTGTTTTTTGTACATATTTCAAGCCATGGGGGTGGGGTGTTGTGGGGGGGGATGTGTAGGAATGCTGAGTCCGTTTTTTGTAAGGGGAAAAATTGGTTCTGTTTCATTTAAATTTATGAAATAGCAACTTTACTGATTCATATTTCCCGAGGTACCTTATCAAAATTTCAACAGTTGAGAGGAAATCATATATCCAAAATAAAAAGGAAAAGGAACTAGCAAGTGAATAATTCTTCACATACCCAAGTTAGTTGAGCAGAATAGGAACAAGGTCATAGGTTGATTCACTGAGTCACCACCAAGTTTGGAAGTAAAGCATTAGCCATTACTTAGGGGACGCTAATCTCTTAGAAATCCAGGATGATAGTGTTGGACCAGGGAGCTAAAATATCGGAAAATCTTTTTTTATCGACTGTGTTATTTTTTAATAGATTAAGTAAAAAATTATAATAGTGAGTTTGAGACTATATCTTTATTTAAAATTTTAAGACATTAAATTCATAGATTCATTTACTAAATTTTTTTAGATTTATTAATATAAAAATTTATGACATATTAAAATATATAATGAGTTTTAGAATTTTCTTAAAAAGGTGTCGATGAAGATGTCGTAATTGAAATTTTTAAAATTAATCTTGATGATGAAGATATATTATTTCTATTCCACACTAATCTCTCACGTGTCATTATCAATGAGACAACTGTATGCAGTAAAGTGACTAGAAATAATGCTCTCTCCTTCTATATATAGAATAACTAAAATTGGTTAAACCTACTCATTATGACAAACTCATATATAAAATTCATAAACAAAACTCACATATGAGCAGTGCTTTAACAACAAACCCAATAACAATATTAATCACAATTTAGGCTAAATAAAATGTTCTAGTAATTTTGACATCTAATTAATTTAGGTTTTATAAATTATAATGTGATTTATTTTAGTCTATAAAAAAAATTTTAACATTCTCCTACTTAGACGACATAAATCATATTACATTATTTCAATAAGGAAACAATTCTTCATATTAATTAAATAATATGTGGTCACAATATGATATCAAAATCGAGTCAACACTCTCAACAACTGATCCAAAATGAGATTACAAGCATCTTAACAAATCAGAAAACTATACTAGAAGGAATATTAATATCATACATGCAAGATACTCATATCTCAGTGACTCAACAAAATGTGAAATATGGGTAATGGAAAATCACATCAAAATTACATATCAATATGTGATCAAGGTGCATTTCCCAACAAAATAGCTCAAGTATCTGCCCAAGATGCTTTCTGAGATTTAACAAACATCTCAACACAATAACAAAAAGAAACTAAGTCTAAAATGTCTCCATAATATGCCATAAAACAAAGAAACAAAACTGCGCAAATAATAATTAAAAATATTATATAGCAACAATAATAATAGCAATATAATTGTTTAAAGTCTTGAGACATAATAATAAAATTAGGTCACAATAAAATTGCAAATAAACTCTCACTAATCAAAAATATCAAAAGACCTCACTATATATATCCATGAGTTATATGATCAATAAAAATTTTAACAACTAAACCTTTGGTTAGAGGGTTTTGTAACCATAAGTTCTGTAGGGATATGCTTGACATGAGTCTGAAACTCCTAAATCTTCTCTCTAATAAATATATATTTTGTGTCAAAATGCTTTGAGCTTTTATTGATTGAGAGAAACACACTACAACAAAATTGTCACAATAGATAGTCAGAAGCCTATAAATACTCTCTACAATACAAAATTCAGTAATTAAATTCTTCAATTATACTGCTTAACGCATAGCTTCATAACAAGCTATATACTCTGCCTCCATAGTAGAAGTAGTTGTAAGTGTATGTTTAATACTTTTTCAAAAAATAGCTCTTCCTGCTAATATAAAGATATACTTTGATGTGGACTTGTGGTCATCTAGACAACCACCATAATTAGAATTAGAATAGCTTATCATCTCAAGGTGATCTGATTTCCTTTAGGTGAGCATATAATCTTTGGTAACCTATAGATATCTCATAACTTGTTTTGCAACCTGTCAATGAGTCATGCCATGTTTGTTCAAATATCTCTCAGGTACACTAATAACGAAAGTAATATCAAGACATGTGCAAATTTGAGCATACATAAAGCTGCAAACAACGAAAGCATATGAGACATTCTCTATTCCAACAACTTCTTTATCATTTTGAGGACACTAAGTATTAGAGAGTCTTTCATTATTTTGAATAGGTGCAACACAAGGATTACAAGATTTCATATTAAATATGTTTAGAATCCTTTCAATATAAGTTTTTTGAGACAAGTCAAGAGCACCATAAGATATGTCATGGTGAATCTCAATGCCCAATACAAAAGAGACATTACCCAGATATTTCATATCAAAGTGCGTTGTTAATATCTACTTAGTATCATTAAAAAAATTAACATTATTACTAACTGATAATATATCATCATCATATAAAACAAAAATAATAAATCTACTCTCACTAAACTTTAGATAAATGCATTAGTGAACAATATTTTTATTAAAGCCAATCAAACTTCCCTTAATGTATATAAAGAAATTCATAGTGCCAATAGTCATAAGTGACACTTGATAGCATTACAAACACATAAATCAAGAGAAAGGTAATACGTCGACTATGGTCTGTAGCTGCTAGTCAAAAGTTTTATATGATACGAATGCTAGGGAGTTTAAAAGAATCATAAGCAGTTTAGAATCCACTGGGAGAATGATAGAAAGACCACAGATCATCAAGATTACAGAACACAACAATATATCCTACTGAAATCTGCAGATATCGCTTCCCTTGTAACCTTTACATAATGGAAAAAATCCTTCAGATGTTCTATAAAAGCTTACCATGCAAAAGCACTACCATTTTTTAATGAAGAAGATGAAGAAGGTCAAATTCACTGTTAATATCCAAAAGCCAAAAAGATAAAAAGATGCTGAAGATTGCAATGATCAGGAAAAGGCAATGTTCACAAATATAGAACAAGTTGAGAACAAAGCGAAGTATTCTCAATGAGGAAATTAGCAAAGCAATATAAAACTGATTCCAAATAAAATCCAGAATAATTATCTTCATATAAAGAAGAATCATTTCATTCATAAGCCGTATAGTGTCACAGTGATGAGTACTGACCATCGCATAACAGGGTAATAAAGCTAACAAAAACTCAAGAAATTGAACCCCTCACTAAAACAGCACTGCAACTTAACATTACGTTTGTTGCTCCTCAGTAACGGATTCCCGATTCAGCTCATTCTTCTTGTTATGCTTGCTTTCTATCACACGAAGACATTTGTTAAGAAGTAACAAATATAAAAGCCCTCTAATTCTCCAAAGTTAGTTTTTATTTTCTCAGCAGAAAAGTACCAAATTTGAATACTAACGTAACTTTAGCAAATAAATATATACTTTAATTTCTGAATATTTCTTGATATAATAATTTAGCCTTTAAAAAAAATTTAACAAACACATTTATCCTTTAAAATTTTCTAATTCTATCATGTTAATATTTCTCAAAGACTAAAGTTTATATCACTTTAAATTATAAAAGACTAACATGTTTGACAAAATTTTTTAGAGACTATTGTTATATTATGAAATATTCAAAAATTAAAATGTATATTTACTTGTAAAGAAATTTAAACCAGTTTTTATCCTTTTCCAGTTTTCCTCCATGGAAAACCCTTAATTATATAGTTACTGACTCAACCCCAAAATATGTAAAAGTAAAGAAGCAGAGAAGCTAATAAATTGTTCAATTTTTTAAAAAAAATAACAATTGAATAATTTTACATAATTGTTCCTAAAATTTATTGTCACTTATTTAAAAATATTGTAGTGATTTTTTGTTTATAAGCAGTATGGTGGCTTTTCTCGAATTCCGTATCTATGTGGAAAAACAAGTTTCACATGGTATTGGAACAAGCTGGTTATTTGTTGATTCTGATAGGGAGGTTCCTCTATTGGCTGCTTGGCAAGGAGTAGAGATCTTTTATTTATTTATTTTTTCTTTTTTTAACTATTTAGTCCACTCCACTGTCGTGAGATTCCTCCAGTTGTAATTTCATTATTTAGGCGTCTAATCCTTCAACTGTAAAGCGCACTGACCAAATCAAAAGGCTATAAGCTTGTTGAATTTTGACGTCATTAAACTTGGTCGCCGGAATTCGGTATTCCTTGGGAAATGGAATCTTACACGCAGCCAGAGTGGAAAGCAGGAAAGCTCGCATCCAGTGTACGAAAAATATTTAAATAGATTTTGTTTATCTAATTGTATAAACTAAATCAATTAATATTTAATAATTTTATAAATTTTTATATTATATAATTATTTTATATTTAAAATAATAATATATTATTTATTTATTAATTTAATTTACACAATTCATATAAACAAAATCTATATAAAAAATTTTACTCACATACTCACGCCATCACTCACAAATTCAAGAATTTTAAGAGTTTTAAAATTATTAAAGTTTTAGTATATATTTATATACATATTATTTTATATTTATATAATTTTTGTAATTTGATTATAATTAAAATTCACCTTATTTATTGTAAATTTATACTTTAATTCTATTATTTATATAGATGTGAAAATGTGAGAAAAAAAAATCAAGTTTAGAAATATATTTTAATATTAAGATAAAGTAGTCATCCTTAATTTTAATTTTTTTATTAAAAAAATTCCATTATCATATACGACTGTCATTGAGCCGTAAAGAAATTAAAAAAAGATTAATAAAAGCCAGCAAGAAGAGAAAGGTCCGCGTTTTTGACACTACTCCAAAACCGGCAAAACGGGCCAAAGTCCCCATCACTCCCTCCACACGCTGCAAGTCATTCCAAAATCGCGTAGTTTGCATAGACAGAGGGAGCCCTTGCTTTGACTCATTGCTCAACCTCATCCTTAACTTTTTTTTCTTTTTTTTTTTTTTGGGGTTAAAACCTCAACCTTAACTTTACTATAAGTTGTCTACTCCCCTAAAAACCTATATAAACCCATACACATACACAACACTCGCATCCTCCGCCACACAGCCTACACAAAAGCAAGCATCTGCATCGCCTCTTTGATTGATCTGCACATACATATATAGATCCATATTGTTATTATTATCGAACACAGTCTATGGGGAACACAGCTTCTTGTTCTTGTATCTCTAATAGTGTTACTGTTAGTATGGGGATTTTGAAGAAGAGCGGAAAGTGTAATGAAACAGCGATGTTGTTGGACACTAGTGGGAACATTCGGGAGATGAAGCTACCTATGAAATCGTGGGAGCTGATGATCGAAGAAATCGGCCACGTTATCACTCCGGTGGATGAACTCCACAGAACACGACGGATTTCGGCCTTAAGGGCGGATGAGGAGCTTGTGGCGGGGAAGGTTTACCTGCTGGTGCCCGCGATTAGGGTCCATTCCAAGGCTTCGGAGTTTGAGATGGCGATGGCGGAGCAGTGGGGTAGTGGGAAGGAGAGTGGCCAAAAAAAGAAGCCGAGTGGAAATATGGGGGAGGTGTCACCGGTTTCGACTTTAAGGGAAAGAAGGGAGGGAGAAAATGAGGATAGCATTTTCACATCGCAGCTTGTCTGTCCAAGGCTGGGGAATCAACCACGATGGAATCCTGTTCTGGACCCTATTTTCGAATCCTCCTGAGAATTCCGACAACAATTTTAACCTTAAAATCATCACACACTTTTGTCATTTTTATTTTAACTTTACACTAAAATGGATGGATGGTTCCAGTTCATTCAGAAGTTATATGTTAGGGAATATTTGTCAAAGTTCCTGCATCTATTGTTTGATTTTTTGTTGTTAACTTAACACTTCACGATGGCCAACTGTAGTTTGTTTCTTCTCAGTCCTCACTTATAAGCACCTTTTTACATCGTCCTTATTTCTTTTTTAATGGCGGATATGCAAAGACTCAAGGACTTTTTTTTTTTTGGGTCATCAGGCTTAAGGGCTTCGAAGTTCATACATCATAAACCCAAGCCCAATTTAAGATGTATTGGGGCGGATCATTGTATGACAGTTGAGAACTGACCTCAACGTACACAGCTTCACAAAAACCATCTAGTCAATTAGGTTTTAAGGGATGTTAAAACGGGCCGGTTGATCCATTCGAAACAGCCGGCATCGGGGCATCCAATTTTGGGTTGGATTGGACTGAGTCAGGAGCGTTGCGGGCTGACAATCCCACATCATACTTTTTTTTTTTTTTTCTTTAATTATTAACACTTAATATTTTTTTTGCATAGTTTAAATCTCATTAAATATTAAAAAATATTATTTTTATGATAAAAATATTGATTTATAGTAAAAATAATAACAAAATCTTTATATATCATATAAATTACATAATAATATCATAATTTAAAATTAAGCATCAAACTTGTAGGTCAACCTATTCCATTGCGGGTTGACCCACGTCGAATTAGATCAAGTTTTATTTTTGCATTAAATTTTTTTACCTAACTCATTCATTTCAAGTTATTCGAGCTGACTCATTATACTCGATCTATTTTGATACTTTTAAATTTTTAGTCTCTAACTTATATGCGTTATTAGCAGCTATGTCACTTGCCGGGCCGACCCATACTAGTTGTAAGCTTCCTTTCCTTAATAAACAGTAACATGAGCAACAACAATAAATAAGATTATTAAATATTTATTCAGTGAATCAAAATTGAAAATTGAAATTTTTTATTAGATATTTATTTCATAAATAAGGAAATCATTTACAGTTATACTCATTAAGGATAGTTCGATTATTAAATAATTTTTTTATTTTATTCTTATCTAATTTTGTTCATCAAATTTAGAGAGAAATAAAATAGTATTTATATATATTATTTACTGTACAAAATATACTAATAAAAATCTTCCGCTGGGTCTTTCACCCGGTTTCTAAAGTGTTGTATTCTTATCATTCTAATAGTGACTGGAATAATTTTGTGGGCATGTGACATGTGACATGTCCTCATGACTGTCATTTTGCAATGATTGTCATCATTCTTGAATTGCTTTGCTTCAATTGTTAGTAAGATTTAAGGTGTATGTTTTTGTTTTTTTTTTTTCATGTACTGCTAATATATCACATTTATGTTGCAAACCTAACGAATAGAAATAATATACAACATCTTCCCCCCCACTCTTTTTATTTAGGAAAACAATTTTTCTGTTTTATGATGTTTGAACTTCGAAGTAGTGAAGCACATACCACAAAACGATTTAAAAATATTTCTTCTCTCTATAATATTTATATATATATATATGAGGGAGGATCAATTTACACCAGGTGTAAGTTTTTTTTTCTTACACTCATTTTCGGATGTAAAATCCGGTTTATCTAATAGTTATTTTTAATGAAATAATCTCAACTATTAAATGAAAGTAAACTAATTGGTTGAAAATGAATGTAAGAGAAAAAACTTATACTTGATGTAAGTTGATCTCCCTCTATATATATATATATATATATATATATATATAAGACTAAAAGGTGATGTTATACTTTGAGTGTGGAATTTCCGTTTGAATGTCAACTTCACTCTAATCATAAAAAGGTTTTAGTGGGTTTCAAACCCTGTATTGCAGGTAAAGTCATTCGGCATAGAGATCGGTTTGCTAACTAAATGTTTCTCTTTATAATGAGTTAATTTGAAGCAAATGTTTCTTTGAGAAGGGGAATAAGAGCAAGTAATTTGAAGGATAGAAAAAAGTCAAAAAAACAAAGATGTTTTTTCTTCTTTGAGCAATGGAACCTATAACCAAATATTACTGTAAATCTTATGCCCCCTTTCATCTTAGTATTATTGTACATTATTACAACATAAATTTTACGAAAAACACTCCAATGAATTATGCCATACAAATCGTGCTACCTTCCATGAAGTCAAGGTGAACAAATTAATTCCTCATAATTCACATCGTTCAAGGTACATCAGATTAATGATGACGTGCAATGTACGGTGTCCAAGCAGTGAATGCATGTACCTTCTGTTTCCCCTCCATTTTTTTTTTCTTTTGGCTACTACCACCCAAGAGAAAAAGGTCATGAGGTTTAAAATTATGCTACCAATCGACAAGCAACCTGTATTTACTTTTAATTAAGTTGGACCGTCATTAGCAATAGAGGGGGAGAAATGCAAGAAAAAGACGGAGAGATAAATTAGAGAGCTCAAAATAGAGTATTGCATCACATACGATGCATAATAATCTAATGAAATTAGTTAATGAAGTTATAGTTGAACGGTTCCTTGAATTCATTTTCCGGTTAGGTAAATGGACTCGGCAAGATTAACAACAATCTAATGGGGCCACCACCAGTTCTAACTCATGCCCACCCTAGATCAACCCACAATCTAAAAAAAGACCACAACATATATCAAAATTTTGAGGATCTTATTTTTTTTTTAAGGAAATAATTTAATAAATGTGGGAGACAGGCCCATTCCTAAGTCAATATTGTGAAGTAATAATGTACTTGTAACTCACCTCAGAGCCAACGACCCAGCCAAATCAAACTACCAAGTCCACCATTCCATTACATCCGTCACAAGATGGAGCGGTTTAACAAACAACATCATTTCCTGTTACGTACATTGCCCAAGCCACAATATAACTCAATCCACATCCTCTGTCGTTAGACTTTACAACAGTACTGTTCCCATTCGATCTGTTTCTTTCTTAACAATACCTTGAACTGAAATTTGAACATAATAGCCTCGCTCTCATGGGAAACCATATCTCATTTCGTGCCTCAGATGCCACCGGGAAAATTGTTTACTGGGATGGCTCAGTTCAAGAATTTGACCAACCCCTAACCGTGGCAGAGCTCATGTTGGAGCACCCACAACAGGTAGTGGTTGAGCTCCATTCAGCTGTGAACCAGAAAAGGCCAACTCCATTGCCTGCTGACAAGAAGCTAGAGATGAGAAAGATATATCTGATGCTTCCATTGAAGCGAGGGAAGCCAGTAGGATTGAGCGGCGAAGAAAGTCGCCGCATTCTCTTGATCGTTAATTCTGCTCTGCATTCCAAGTATCTCATGAGTTCTTCGAGGTTTCTTCCTTGGCTTGCCCGGCTATGCCATACCACTACAATTGGAGAGGCTGAAGTGTTGCAGAGAAAGAAAGACATGGAGAATACGGAAGAGAGGTACGATTTTTCTGAGTATTTGCAAGAAATGATACAAGGGAGCCCAGAATATTTGAGCAGGCAGTTGTCCGGGAAAGGGTGGAAGCCTAGCTTGGACACCATTAAGGAGAAGAAGATTAAGAGAAAACTATCTCACTGGTTTTTTCTCAAAAGTTTCTAGTGGTACATAGATTTTAATTATTTTTAATCATTGTCAAATTAGTGAAAATGTTGCTTTATGTGGGTATTTAATTTTTTGTGTGTAAGAGAGTTGAGGCATGCCTTGTGTATGCATGTATGTGTATCTTAGGTAATTAAGATCTTCGTTTCTATGAACTTATGTTAAAGGGGGCTGTAATGCTGCCCAGGTGATGAAGCCCTTTCTTCTGTTTGATGTCATTGAATTTAGCAAAACCTTAAGCTTGGGAGGATTATAACATTGCTTTATGCTCCTATACTTTTTTTTTTTTGGGTACAAAGTGTTATATATAAATTAATTATGAGACTTAATTAATTTATTTTTTGTTGTAAATTAGAAGATCATATACCAACACAAATTAAGCAGGCATGTAGAAAGTGTTCGAGATAGAGATCCCTTCTTACCCAGAACGATAATTAATAATTACATGCATTCTTAGGATAGGCTTGTCCTGTTGATCATCGTTATATAGAGCAAAATACTCGAAGGGAATACGACCCAGCAAGATATAGATCAAGTCACGATTTCTCGTTGAAGCAAAGCCACACCGTCGTCATATTAAAATTCATTATAACTTTTGTCACAAGTCACTTATATTAGTTGTTATTATTATATTATATGAATATTAGTTTTTACTTTTTACCAGCATCGCTTTTATAAGATATCATTAAACATTCACGCTTGATTGGTTTAATTGATTTAAGATTTGTTTCTTTTAACTAAAGTCCCGATATTGAGTCATGTAAACAGAAAAAATCAATATTAAATTTTTTTATATTTTTATAATTTAATTTAACTTGATTTCAAATTAATCAAAATCTAATAAAATTTTTAAATATCAAGAATTTATAAAAAAAAAAAAAATAAGACATCATTAAACAAGCAATTTTTTAGAGCATTTTTTTTATGATTTTTTTATGAGACGTCATCTTCGGTTCAAGATTTCATAGAATTAAATCTCATTATGACTATTGTTAAAAAAGAAAAAGAAAATTTATGAAATTAAATTACTCCTATGCTTTATTTCAGCTTGAAAGTACCTTTCGCTCTATCTACCTTGAGATGCGATTCTACATGAAGTCAAACACAAAAAAGAATAAAAAAATACTGACAGCTATCAGTTTCATTCCTCTTTAGAGAGAAAAATAAAATCAAGGAAGGATATGGTTGTTTCTATATATGAATCAAAGGTGGTTTCTCGGCAGCTTTTGCATGATTAATTTCTGACTCAGCTGTAGTTATTGCCAAATGTCATGAATTTCTATTTTATTTTTTATTAGGGATAATAACTATAACCATTATATGTTTTTGACAGAATAGATTATATATGATTAATGTCCCTAAACTTATTTAGTCATGTATCTACCTCTAAAAATGGAGTTCCTCATCACTATATCAGATTCGCTTCAAACCATTTCGGTTGCATGATCACAAAACATTGGTGTTAATTGTTAAGCTTCATTCATTCAGGTGGGGCACTTACGGCAAACTTATGCCACTAGAGATTCACTAGGTGGTCTCTTTGAAACACAATTAACGCGAGGGTTTTTACTTCCTGGGTGTAAAACAAAACTTTCTTCTTGTCATGTGTGACAGTCACCCTTTTTGATATGGAGTGATTCTTAGGTAGATAGAGTTCACTTAAATGGATAGACTGAATAATTAATCTGTGCAATCCACTTTATATAAATTCTATTTCACAAAGCAACTTAAAATATTTAAAAGCATTTGCTTTAAGTAAACAAAATTTACCTTAAAACTTTTCGATGATCCTCATGCTGCTGGTGGATTGCTCAACATTTTGTTCAATAGGCCTTGGCTTATTTTTTCTTATATATCTTTTGCACCAGAAAAATTAAGTCAAATTAACTAACAAATAAGTGCATCTGTCTCTGATACTTTTTTTTGGGTGCAATGGGATCCGTCTTGGATTACGTAATAGGATTAAGCTTCCCCTAGTAGTTGAGACGAGTTTGACAACCCACTTCTATAACCAGGACCGACCCACAACCGAACATATATATTTGACAGCCCACAAAGGTTATCATTCAATGGGAAAGTGTTGAACCACTTGTCGGGCTGATGGGTACGTCTACTTGATGTTTGCAAACATCCAAAATGAGAAAATAGAATCGATGCTAGTAGAAAATATCTCTTATTTTACTAACAAACATTAGAGACACAACACCCCAAAAAAAATTGTTGGTACTTCGTAGTTTGAGGGCACCACCTATTCTTAGAAATTTATCATTTATGGACAAATTAAAAAAGACAATTCATAACATTAAATCATTAATATATGTTGTGTGCCTTTTCTCTGCAAGTGCAAACTGCCCCTCCCATCCCAAAAGCTACAGGGGAGGGGACCCATCACATCAGCTTTGTTTGCTTCATTTTTACCCAAGAGGAAAAGCTCACATCCATCATTATACAATTAGGTACAAGTTCTCCCACGTCAACTGCTTATCATAAGTTACACCCCATAATTGGTCGTTAATTGACCTCATTATTTTCTAAACCACCAGCGGCTGCCTCTGCATGCACCAAAATTTTTACCATTAATTTTAAGTACATTTACATAAATTTTAAACAAATAAATTTAAATCAATGATATAAATCTTTTTGAAATATACATTTATTGTTAATCGTGAAGCTTGCTAGAATTTCTCTTCCTCTCTCCTAATGGGAACACAAAATTAAATTGAAGCGGATTCCCATCAATTTTACAACGTGTAATTTCATTATCCAACTCAAAAGGAAGTGAAATTTTAATCAGTAGCCAAATATTAATTAGAACCGCAAGCCAATGAAACACAAGTCCATTATGTACAATATAAAATTTAGAATGAGGAAAGGATGTACGTTTGGATTTCTAATTTAATACTATGTTGGTTTGGAGCACAGAGACACGAGAAATGAAATGAGCCATTCTGTGTCTTTCCTTCTATCGACTATCGAAGTCAATATGGAATACACAACATGATCATAGCCACTAAAAAGAAACGAAAGCAAGAATGTGAGCCCTTAACCCTATTTATTATTTCTCTTATTTGGCTTCAAATTACCAAATATTATTTATGCAATTACACTCGTGCATATTAATCACGATCATATCTATGTGTCATGGGCATACCATATGTTTAAAACTCAAGCAATGGTTCCATTAATTTCTGGTGATTAGCGTTGTAGTTGCAAAAGGAATGTGGAGCATATGCTGCCGAGCTCCAGCAGGGACACGCGATGTGGTACCATTATGTGAGCTGTGAAGTGTCTTTCAGTATGAGGTTATTATAACATCAACAGTCTCCCATCTAATAGATAATGCTCGACCACAAATACAGACCAAAAGGGGGAAAAAATAAATAAAGGTTCTGAGAAGTGAGGGGGACAACGTTCCCTGATAGCTTGTGAAGGGAGTGTTGTTAGCAACTTAGGATGGCGTTTCAAAGGTTGTTAATATAATGGTATGAAGTCTAGATCCTAGAAGACCATGCCTGACACGATGTGGTAACATTATGGACCAAACTGTTTCAAAACCCCCACGCATCCTTATACAAATCCAACCAATTATTATGCTCTTTATCTTGGGGCTTCTTAACAACGCTGATTGATTACGTCTACAAATAAGGTCTTGCCATCGCCTAACAAAAGAAAATTACAAAGAGGCAAAGCTCTTATTGGTACTATATGGCGCCCATCATGCTACCAGATTGCACTAGTATCTTTACATGCATGATAACAACAGTTCTATAACGGAAGTGCATGCCAACTGATGTATGATCTGTTTGAGTATACGGTCAAACGTAGCCCTTAAGTATATTGCAAATCATTTACCATTATTTCAATCATGAAGTTTTGTTTAAAATCATTTGTATTTATTTATACTTTATGATGAAATTCTTGGTAAATTTTTTTTGTTTCATTTTAATTTTATCTCTATTTAGTGTCACTTGAAAGATCATCAAGTACACTTGTAGATCACTGAATAATAAAAAAAAATGTTGACAACATATTTTTTAATATTTTTGTTAATATTTATTTTATTATTAATCTAAAAATAAATGTTTTTAGTATTTCTTTCTTAATAATATTTTTAAGTGTATGAGGTAAATTAATAATAAAATAAATATTAAAAAATACTTAAAAAATATATTATTAACATTTTTCTAATAAAAAATAATAGACTCAATACAAAGAAGTTGTGCACGTATTTCAAAATATCATTTAAAGCTATTAGAGCTTAACTAAATTTGATATCTTGAAGCCTTTGCTTAAGGGGTTGGTCCATCAGGCTAGTAATTACTAATTAGCCCTTTTGAACCTGACCCTGAATGATAATGATGTAATGGTCTTCAATTCTCGGTGATTTTTTTCTTGTATTATTTTCTTTTTCTCTTCCATTTGGTCTCCGTTTCGATTATGAACTCTAGCTCTACAGTAAGTAGGGGTATTAAAATGAATCAAATTCAAATGGTCGATCAGAATAATCCGATAAAATGAATGAGCTGAGCTAGTAAAATGTCAACATAAAACTTACATAATCCGAATGAATCAGGTCAACTCGTTCTTTTAACACTACATAAGGCTAAATAGGCTAGATTAGACTGGACTAACAAAATACTAGTTAGAAACTTATATGTTCAGAATAGACTGACCCATTTTGACACCCCTAACAATGAGTGAGTTTGCTAAATACTAATATCTGGAGGAGTTTCTTGTGTAATCATCCACTGAAACATAGCAACTTGTCACTTGTGTCACTTTTAACATAGATGCAGTGAACCAAGGCATTTCAAGTGCAATATAAAAATGTGTTGTAGTTGTGGACCACATGAACCAAAACAAGGAGAAGGCTAATATGGACCAACCTAAGTTTTGGTGCATGGGTGCATCCACTCAAATGACCTATTATTATAGGTCAATCGGTGATTTTTTTTTCTTTTCAAGGACTAGCAGCTCATCCATCACATTATGGCCACCACCTAACCACTAACACCGACTATGTGATGGCGGGAGAGGCAGATCTAGGGTAGAACGATAGTGGATGGCGACTCGCGGTTATTGAGGACCAAAGAGGCAGTATTATGGGTTCGGGCATGGGTGGTTCGTGCAGTGTCCCCGTTTCCCATATGCTCCTCCATCGAGTTCCTCTCCGCTTCCCTTTCTTCACGATCGTCCTCCTCCACCGAGTTCTTCTCGGGTTCTATCGTGGTCGACAACGACGTCGACTCCTCTAACAAGGGGAACCGAGTTCGCTTGTTGACGTGCCACCACGTTTTCCACTGGCGATGTTTTGACGGTTGGCTCAACCATTGTAGTCGCGAGTGAAGCTGGAGTGAATCATTGTAGATCCTCACGTCGGCAGCCTGTCAGGAACACTACCAGAGCTGCGCTGGCAGAGTTAGAGTGAAGCTGGAGTAAACCCTTGCAAATCCTCGCACCGGTCGCCCGTCAGCAACACCGCCAGAGCTGCGCCTCACACTTCACTGTCCTCTTCCGTCAAGCCAGGAGGCAAGGCAGAGTTTGATGGATGGTGTTGGGTTTGAGTCTGCTTGGTGGCAAAGATCCAACAGTGGTGACAATAAGGTGGTGGTGCGAGATTGGGGTAGGGGTGGTGGTTCAGGCGGTGGTGGGGGGAGGGTGGATCTAGACTCTCACTTTGACTTGTTGAGCAAGTTTTCATAAATGCATCCTTATCATTGCTTATTTTTATTATTAAATCAATGGTTGTGGGCTACTGATACATCAATACACCACATTTGTCTTGGTGCATATTAGACAAACCCATATAAGGAATATTTGTTTTGGGGATTTGTCTAATATGCACTAAGACAAATGTGGTGCATTGATGCACAAATAACCCATAATTTTTTATTTAATAATAAAAATAAGCAACGGTAAGGATGCATTCCCAAAAACCTACTTAGCAGGTCAAAGTAAGAGTCTAAATCCACCTCCCCCCTCACCACTGCCTGAACCCCTACCCCTACCCCAATCCTGCACCACCACCTCATTGTCACCACCATCGAATCTTTGCCACCAAGCATACTCAGACCTAACACCATCCATCGAACTTCATCTTGCCTCCCACCTTGACAGAAGAGGACGATGAAGAGTGAGCTGCAGCTCTAGCGATGTTGCTAACGGGCTGTCGGAGCAAGGATCTGCAAGGGTTTACTCCAGCTTCACTCAAACTCTACCAACGCAGCTCTGGTAGTGGTTCTAAAGGGCTACCAGCGTGAGGATCTACGAAGATCTCAATGATTCACTCTAGCTTCACTCATGACTATAGTGTTGGAGCCAACCGTCTAAAAATTATCAGTGGAAAACGTGGTGGCAAGTCAACATGCGGACTCGGTCTCCCTCATTAGAGGAGTCAATGTCGTCGTCGACTGCAATAGAATCTGGGAGGAACTCGATGGAGGAGGACAGTCGTGGAGAAGGGGAAGTGGAGAGGAACTTGGTGGAGGAGCAAATAGGAAACGTGAACACCGCACGAACCACCCATGCTCGAACCCATAATACTTCCTTCGTCGTCTTCAACAACTGTGAGTCGCCAGCCATCGTTGTTCTACCTTAGATATGCCACTCTCGTCACTACATTGTTGGTGTTAGTAGTTGGGTGGTAGCCAAGACATAATAGATGAGCCCCTAGTCCTTAAAAAGAAAAAAAAATCACTAATTAATTGACTTAGAATAATAGATCATTTGAGTAACTGTACTCAATCATCAAAATTTAAGTTGATCCATATTAAGTTTCTCCTTCCTTTTATATATATATATTCTATTGAGAGATCATTCCTTTAGAATATAGAAAAGGCTTCATTAATTATTTCTTTTTGTTATGGTGTTAGGTTTAATAACCCAAAACAGGAATCGATCATATTATATATTAAACGTTAGATGAAGAAATAGTTAAACTTGGAGCAAAGGTAATAATGATGAAAAAGGGGTCACGTGGCGGAAAAAAGCAGACAAAACTTCAGCAACACATTATGGGCGCCATCCCAAGAAAACCTAACAAAGTTTTTCCATTAATGTTCTTCTGTCTGAACTGACCACACACACACAAGTGGATAGTTTCGTGGGGTATGTTTGGGAACATAGAAGAGAATGACAAGTAATAGTACGGTAAGATTTAATAATAATATATTTGAAAGTCATTTTAAACGTAGGAATGTTATGATTTTAACTTTATCGTGTTATCGCCCAAAGTTTTTATTTTTTTAATTTAAGGAGTCAAAAAATATAATTTGAGTATTTTATTTTTATTTTTAACTTATTAAACTAATAAATAATAAAATAATATATTTTTTCATTCTATTTTTTATTTTTTTCATTTTATTCTATTACGGTCATTTTCTTCTATTTTGTTTAATACCTTTAAATATAATATCAATTTCTTCCTTCTTCTGTACAGTTATAATACCGCTGCACGAATTATCTTAGACTAATTTTAAACCTTTGACATACTTTTTTATTAATAATTTTAATTATTAAATAAACAAAATATTAAATATTTTTTATATTTTAAAATATTAACTGTATTTATTTTTTATTTAATATTTTTTTATAAACATTAAAAGAATTATTAGAAAGATATTAAAAACCTTCACCCATATGCAAGTATGGAAAACACACTAAAATTAAGACATCCTTTTTTCATCTTGAACTTTGATACCCTACGCAATTGGAAAACAATTAAAAAACAACGAAAATGATGCCTGCTCTTACGTCAAGTAAGTTAAAGAAAACAATTAGAATTGAGTCAACTGGCAGGATAGAACAACATTAACCCCCGCCCAAAAAAAAAAAAGGAAAAAGTGTTAAGTTGATCCCCTAATCACTCATTGATATAAGAATCACTGTAAAATTTTCATATAACAAAAAAAATTATAGGAATAAATTCCACCCAGGAGGCTAGGAGAAATTCTGATTGGAGACCTTGTATTATTATAGAAATTGGCCTTTACCTATCCAAGGGAGATTCTTGTTCGTCGCCACCGAAAGGTAATATTGGTAATGTCCTCCTCTGTTTCGACTTTCTTAGCTTACCTGGTCAATATTTATTCTTAAAAGGAAGAAAGGAAAAACAAGGTTCAATAGTGCCAATGCCTATCTTATTGTTTTCGTAAAGTAATTTCCTTTTTTTATCCTTCGGTAATGCAATTATATTAAGTTTTCACCGTCCAGATATGAGATATCCACCGTGGCTAGCTCTGGGTTTGAATATCTGAGCAAGAGAAGCTCTATCCCCACCCCCAACCAATAACCTCACTTCTAAGTGAAGCTACTCTAAACCAACAAGCACTTCTGCCGACATCGAAAATTGGAGAGAGGCCACTTTCTTGATCTCTGATATTAACTTCTTGTAATTCAACCAGTGCTTTCTTTGATCTCTAATTAACTTCTTGTAATTTAATCATGAGAAATGTTTTATTTTTTTATTCAATCTTTTTATTAATTTAATAAAAAAATATTAAATATTTTTTATATTCTTAATACATTAGATATATTTATTTTTTTATTTAATATATTTTTTATTTAATATTAAATTAATTATTAAAAAAAACTTATAAGATGATATAACATTATTCTTTAACCAATGCTTTCTTAATCTATAATTTTCATTATGACTGATGACTCCACTTTCTTATTTTTATTTGTTTTTTCATGTATCTGATTTTTTAGTTAACTACTCTGAATAATGTGTGCTATACTCAATCCATTTTACAAAAGCTACGTACAAAGTTAACAGCTTGACATAAAGGTTAAAAACTATCAATTAACAACTGAATCTTGGTAACTAGCTTAACAATTACTTGATTGACACTCTTTGATACATTTGATAGATTGCAGCAAGGATGTCAATTATTCTTTCCATATTTGAGATATTTGGCAGAGAGAGAAAAAAAAAAAAACTGCTATGAACATTAGCCATTAGGTGATAAATGCTGCTTCCTCAGACCTTTTTTTTTTTTTTCCCGGACCTTCTTTTGCCCTCTAAAGCATAATATCTCATTGAACTTAGGATCACCAAATCATTTTCTTAGCCAATATAATTGGTGCTTGCCAGGCATATAACAATGAAATTAGATAAGCAACGGAAAATATTACCTCCAAAGCAAAGAAAGTCAATCTGATGTATCTAATCTACTCCATACTTCGTAATTATTAATGTCTAATACGTAGGACCAACTATACCTAGAAACAGGACCACCAATGCTCCCCACCCAAATGTTGGATCAACATGCCTGGGATACTAATGAAAGGATTAGAAATGTTGGATTAATATGAATAATCAAACTACAAATTACTTAAAGCTCAAACGACATATGAGTCGTGTGCAAAAGCTAGTTTTTAAAAACAAATTAAATATGATAAAATGAAGAATGTTAAATGTCAGGAAGAATTTTTCTACAGAATGTGTTATAAATGATATGACCAATTAAATGAAAGATAAATTAATTAAGTCTCGTTGAAAAAAGTTGAGAATTATTGTGATTTTTTTTAAAAAAAAGTTAAAATTAAAACAAACAATGTCACATCAGTCCATAAGGTAAAAATATCTTTTTCTTGTGAAATATATGACAAAAATAAAGTATCACAAATATTTAAAAAATGGTACCATCGCCTTATTATTCTTACATAATTACATAATCACAAATATCTTTTTTTTATATTTTTTGAATACATAAAAATTAAAATGTCTGTATGAAATATCATATTACATGTGAATATAATTTATTATTCTCATATTATATATATATATATATATATATATATATATATTTTAGATATCGTATTTTAGATTTTTAAATAATGAAATTCTTAAAAAATAATGCAAGTAATGCAGGTAGATTTCGTTTGTTGTTAATTTGTTTAATTCACTCGGTGATATTTTTTTGTTACTCACCAACTTTATTGAAATCTCACCAGCCAAGCCAAGTTGCTACATTTCATTATAAAGTTGAAACAGTTAAGGGGAAAAGAAAGACATAATGGAAAGAAAAATAATACTTTTATATTATTTTTTTAAAATACAATTTTTCACACAAATTTTTTAATTATTATATAAAGTGAGATAAAATAATTAAAAAAATGATATAATTAATTATATAAAAAATAATATAAAAAGTGATATAAAAAATTATAATTGTAATAAAAAATCCAATAATCAAAGAAGCTATACTAGCTAGTTCGCTCTATTACAACAATCATCATGTACAGTGTGATTGGATATCACCTTAATCTTCTATATATAATATTCCCTCCATTCCTTAACTTCCCCAGCCTCCAACCCCGAACGCATACATTTATTCTCTCTTTTTCCCAAATGGCTTCCACATTCTCACCCCTCATTACTGTCCTCCTCCTCCACCTCCTCCTCCTTTTGGGTGTCGTCCGGCACACCGTCGAGGCAGGTGACCCATTCGCATGTGACCCAAAAGATGGCACCACAAAGAACTTGCCATTTTGCAGGGTGTCACTGGCGATACCGGAGAGGGTGAAGGACCTCATTGGAAGGTTGACACTGCAAGAGAAGGTTAACCTGCTAGTGAACAATGCAGCCGCGGTTCCAAGGCTTGGGATCAAAGCCTATGAGTGGTGGTCTGAGGCACTCCATGGGATTTCAAATGTGGGTCCTGGAACCAAGTTTGGTGCCCAGTTCCCTGGCGCTACTAGCTTCCCTCAAGTCATCACTACCGCTGCTTCCTTCAATGCATCTTTGTGGGAGGCAATCGGACGGGTGAGATTTTCTTTTGCTTACAACTAAATCCAAACAAAAAGCATTTCGCATATATGATGCATATTTTAAGTAAATAATCAAAAGTAAAATAAAAGTGCTTTTTTATCGTACAAATTTCTAATCATTATTTGAATGATTTAGAGGTTAGATATGTAATTATGTTAAAGCTAATGTCAAATGGACAAAAGGCAAAAACTATATAAATAAAAAATATTATGTGTATTACGGTTATGTATATTTATTTGAACAAGTTCAACAATATAAAATGCATTACAGTTCTTTGTACGAGATATTCTTAAGTGTTTATAGAATAAGAGATTTTTTTTTATGTAACATTAAAATTTATTCTTATATTGCAAATGAAATTATTCTCTTTTAAGAATGGTGAAATTTTAATTATATTTTTTTATATAACTATATATTTTCTCAATAATTATTACATGTCCTTTTATCTAATCTTTTTTCACTTTTCTTCTCCTTATTTTTTCTTTAATTATCTCCTCAATTAGTTGACATTCTATTTTTGTGGGTTTTTATCTTCAAATTTCAACTTTTCTTCTTTTTCAAATTATAAAATTTGAATCTGGTAATGTCAATCTATAATTTATTTATTTTTATTATAATAAACTATTCACCATAAAATCTAAATAAAAAATACACATATATGTACTTTCCTTGAGTTTTTGAAATGTTGCAAATATATCTTCAAAGGGAATATAGGAAGATTTTTATGGAAAAATAGAGAGGAATTTATTAAGGAGAACTATGTTATAATATTTTTTAAAGTTTTTGCTATTTTCTCTTCTTTAAATAGCTAAAGATTGATGGGAATACTTGAAAAATTTATAGAATATTGTCTAAATTAGTGTAAGTAAACTTAATTTTTCGTTTTTTTTTTTCAATTAACTTCAATAAAAAAAAAATTATTACCACTTGTTAAGGAAAAAACTAAACATGTCAATGCAACACAAGCTTATTTACTTACTTATTATAGTTAAAGTGAGAAAGAAAGATAACTCACATAATTAATATATTCATTAATACAAAGCAGAAACACCTAAAATTTATCTCTTTTCATATGTTATCTTCCCAATTAAAGTGCTTGACTTTTGCTTTGCTCTCTTTTTGTCAAGGTTTGTTTCTTTCTTTTTGTTTTTGCTGAGATTTTGTTTAAGTTGTATTACCAACTTAGTGCTTTACTTCTGTTTTGTGAGATGGGGGCGGTGGAATAGTTACTAGCAATAGCAGTCCAGGGGCGAACAACAAATTGGGCACACATGTGCTTGCACTTATGTATCGGTACAATGGATGGCGAGGGAGCCATTCATTTAATCATAGTTAGTTGTTACTTACACATCAATATTTATACATTAATTTTATATTTTCCTGTATTAAGAAAATAAAAATAAAAAAAGAATATGTTTTAATATGTGTTTTTTAATTTTATTATTCAGAAAAAATAATATATATGAATAATGTAATAAAAATGATGTGTAGATAATATTATTTGTTTAATGATCTTCCTTGACTTTTCTGCTCATGGGCTAGGGTGGGGAAGAATCTTTGCAGATCAAAGGCTATAAATGATTCTTAAGAAAAACACATAAAAATGAAATGAAGAATTATGGAACTGAACATATAAATTATTCAATCAAATACACTAGGATGGCTTTTATCCTTTTCTTTGTCACCAATTAATCAGGTGGTATTCTCAACCAAATCATGATTGGTGGATTTTTATTTTGAGTTTTGTTTTATTTTTTTAATATTTAATGAAAAGTATTAAATAAAAAAATAAATATATTTAATATTTCAAAAATATAAAAAATATTTAATATTTTCTATATTTAATAAATAAAAAAATTATTAAAAAAATTTGTTTAAGTGAATTTATTTTTATTTTATTTTTCTTTTGTTTTTTGTTTTGCTAATTAAGTGATTGGTTCACTTCTCCACTTGCATATTATTGTCTGTGTTGAATGTTTATTGTCCCCCTTCCCTAAGCAACTTGCACATCATGCTAGTAAAAAATTTCCATGCCTGTGAATCAACAAAAAAAAAAAACATTTACGAAGTTTGTGAAGGAGTTGCGATTCTTGCGAACTCTACGATCTTTTTCTGAAAAAGAAAAAGAAAAAGAAAATCTAACGTAGGAGGGTAATGCGCAGGCTGTCTCGGACGAAGCAAGGGCGATGTACAACGGAGGAAAGGCAGGGTTAACGTATTGGAGCCCAAATGTGAACATCTTTAGGGACCCAAGGTGGGGCCGTGGACAGGAAACTCCCGGTGAGGACCCTGTGCTAGCCGGTAGATATGCTGCTAGTTACGTGAGGGGGCTTCAGGGAACTGACGGTAACCGGTTAAAGGTTGCTGCTTGTTGCAAACACTTTACGGCTTATGACCTCGATAATTGGAACGGCGTTGATCGCTTCCACTTCAATGCGCAGGTGCGCCTTATTTAATTCAATTCAATTTAATTTAATTATTATATGGTGCAGCACCTCCTTACCTCAAGCTAATGCACGTGACTTTGATTATAGGTTTGTGATCGGTGACTTATTGGACGAGTAACGCATGTGTCATACTGTACTATTGAAAATTTGAAATTGAAATTTATAAAGTGTTTGTTTCAAAAAAAAATGAGAGAAAAGAAAATAAGAGGAGAGAAAATGAGAATATTTTGACATTTTTTTTGTTTGAACCATAAGATAAAAGAAAAAAAAATAAAGGTGGAGTCTATTAAAAAATTGTCTCTTTTCTTGTGAGAAGAAAATGAGAGAGAGAAAAAAATAATTTGAAATTTTAAATTTATCTAAAAATATTTATATCTATTACTATTATAATATAGGTATATAATTCTTTTATATATTTTTTTATTTTCATTCTTCTCACTTTTCTACACAATCAAATAAAAAAAAAAATTCTTAACTATTCTTTTTCTTTTTTCTCTTGATCCAAACAATTAAAGAGAAAACACACTTTCTCATCGTCTTCTTTCCTCTCGTTTTCTCTCCACCTCCAAAACAAAGGCTTTTTTTTTTTACAGAAAAAAACAAAGGCTTAGAGCGTGTTTGGTTTCCAGGTTGAGAAAGAACAAACGTAAGGCTTTTTTTAATATTTGGGAAAAGTTAGTTTGCAGAAAAATGGCAAAAAATTGTTGCTTTTATGTTTTGTGTTACAATTTTATCACTATCATTTATTTTGTCAAACTCACTTTTGAAACAAAAGTTTCCAAACATAAATTACGTTACTGTAAATACATTTTTAACTAAACTTAAATTTACAAACATATTTTTAATTAAACTTAAATTTACCAACTACAATCTAAACACACACTTAATATAATAGGAAAATTGGGAATCTTACTAATAGTGCCATTCATTCATGTATAGTATCCCTGCTTTGTTGATATTTTCCCTAGTTTAGGACTTTTGGTAGTCTAAGATGATTCGTAGGATTTGTGGGACCTTCATGTATTCCTTTTTCTTATTGTTCTGTGACTTTGGATGGAATAACTATGACTCAGATGATTGGACGTCAGATAATATTGTTTTTCCCTGCTCTTGCTTAGAACTTAATCAACTTATAATTAATAACTCGTTAAGCAGTGTAATGAACTCACGTTACTCAATTCTTGCCACATCAACTTGTGCGTAGTTTGGAAAGCAAAATCCTGTAAGTTCACTCCAATGTGTCCTAAGCCTGTAGGGGTTCAAACTTTTGTTTGTAACCTTTTTTGTTTAAAAAAAAACTGACGTCTGTTTGTAACCTTAAAAACAAACAAACATGATTGATGTATTAGATACTTCAAAATCTTATGATACCATTTCTTTGTTATTATTATCTAGTTATACTCATACAGAAAGAAGAGCGTTTTATAATGATTTATGTGACACATAACACACTAGGAGCTGTTGTTGCACCTAATTCCAGAGGATTTATCATGCTGCGGGCCATGGATGCCTTTTGCTGACAACTTTCCATAGCCCTTACCCAAACAAGGAAGACAAGACGCCAACGGCCCACCTAATATTATAATAGTATTATTGATCTTTTGAGTAGAGCTTCACTTTGATCTTGATGCGCAGGTTAGCAAGCAAGACATAGAGGACACATTCGATGTGCCATTCAGGATGTGTGTGGAAGAAGGCAAGGTAGCGAGTGTGATGTGTTCTTACAATCAGGTCAATGGCGTCCCTACCTGTGCGGACCCCAACCTCCTAAAGAGAACAGTTCGTGGACAATGGCGTCTTGATGGGTATAATACAATACCAAATGCTCATTGGATGGTCACCTTTATCTGTCTGAAGGAATCATCTCAAACTAACAATTTTTATCTTTTGCTTTGCTGTTTGTTTAGGTACATTGTTTCGGACTGTGACTCTGTCGGGGTGTTCTACAGCAACCAACATTATACATCAACGCCAGAAGAAGCTGCTGCCGATGCCATTAAAGCAGGCTAGTTACTCACACCGAACCAATTTGGTTGATTCCTTCACCATTAATACATCATTATTATATTAAAAGAAAAATTGGAGCCCAATAGCTTGTTATTTTGGACAAAATGATAATTTTTTTTTAAATAAATAAATCATGTTACAGGTTTGGATTTAGACTGTGGGCCTTTCCTAGGATTGCACACGCAGGATGCGGTCAAAAAAGGCTTGTTAAGTGAAGCTGATGTGAATGGTGCTTTGGTGAATACACTGACAGTCCAAATGAGGTTAGGGATGTTTGATGGAGAGCCATCAGCTCAGGCATATGGCAACTTAGGTCCTAGAGATGTATGCAACCCGGCTCATCAACAACTTGCCCTTGAAGCTGCCAGACAAGGAATAGTGCTCCTTAAGAACAGTGGTCCCTCTTTGCCTCTCTCCTCACAGCGTCACCGCACCGTGGCTGTCATTGGGCCCAATTCTAATGTCACTGTTACAATGATTGGCAATTATGCTGGTAAGTCCATGTACCTTCTAACATATATATAATTTTTGGGGTAACACGTTCTCGAGATGTTGAAAACTAGATCTAAGCCCATCTCATTAAGAAAGGCTAAGGAAGCCCCAAGTTCAGACAAATTTTATGCTCCAAGAGTCCAAGTTCTAACAGTATGACCAAAAACAAAAACGGCTCTAACTGTGTCTTTACCTGACAAATAGGTATTGCTTGTGGATATACCAGCCCCTTACAAGGAGTAGGGAGATACGCCCGGACTATTCATCAACTGGGATGTCAAAATGTAGCTTGTACTGATGACAAGCAATTTGGGCCGGCTCTAGATGCAGCCCGTCAAGCAGATGCGACGGTTCTAGTGATGGGCCTGGACCAATCTATTGAAGCTGAAACCTTGGACAGGGCTGGCTTGCTTTTGCCTGGGCATCAACAAGACCTTGTTTCAAAGGTGGCAGCAGCCTCAAGGGGACCAACTATTTTGGTCTTGATGTCTGGTGGGCCTGTGGATATTACTTTTGCAAAGAATGATCCTCGACTTGCTGGCATCTTGTGGGCTGGTTATCCGGGCCAAGCTGGTGGTGCTGCCATTTCAGATATCTTGTTTGGAACCACCAACCCAGGTTTGTCAGTTTAACTTAAAATCCCCTCATCTTCACCAATAATTGTTAGTTAAGCATGATTTATCATAATTATTATTTGATATATATAAAAGAGTAATTTTTAGTTAATATAATTTATTGTAGACATTCAAATTATTATTTTACATATGTAAAATTATGAGATCTATAATAAAAATCATCTATCATTAATAATATTTTTATACATATTAAATAATAATTTAAATATTTAAAAAATAACCTTTTTACAACGTAACTACCTACTCTCAAATGTAAAGATATGGAGGCCATATTAAAAGTGTGCCTATCTTTATAATGACGGTGCCAACATGGTAAATTGTGCATAACTAAGTTTCTCCTGTTCTTCTCAGTTCTCAGATGGCCCTGAATGTAAAATGAATACAATGCACTAGTATGTTTCACTTTCAGGAGGCAAGTTGCCAGTGACATGGTACCCACAAGAGTACCTTACAAACTTGCCAATGACAAATATGGCAATGCGGCCAAGCCGATCAGCAGGGTACCCAGGAAGAACGTATCGATTCTACAAGGGTCCAGTGGTGTATCCATTTGGACAAGGATTGAGTTACACTCATTTTGTTCATTCAATAGCTAGTGCCCCCACAGTGGTGTCAGTTCCAGTGGATGGCCACCGCCATGCCAATATCACCAACTTTTCAAACAAGGCAATTAGAGTGACACATACACGATGTGGCAAGCTCTCTATCACCCTTCAGGTCGACGTTAAAAATGTTGGCTCTAGACACGGCACTCACACATTGTTAGTGTTCTCTGCTCTGCCTGCGGGTGGTGGCCATTGGGAACCACAAAAGCAACTGGTTGCCTTTGAGAAAGTCCATGTTCCTGCCAAGGCTCAGCAACGGGTCCCAGTAAGTATTCATGTGTGCCAGCACCTAAGTATAGTGGACAGGTCTGGAATTAGGAGAATCCCATTGGGGGAACACAGTATTCACATTGGTGAAGTTAAACACTCCATATCACTTCAAGCAGCAGTACTAGGGATTATCAAGTCCTGAACTTTTGGGCCAAGCTGGGGGAATAAGAATATCTATGTGCCATTCACTCAAGTTCATGGTATTTGTGTCCCTAACTTTACCTGCCAAGTCTACGTAGAGTACCTGATAAATGTTTATAGGAGCAAATCATATATTAGTATTGCAGGAAGATTTGAAATTTTAACTTTCATCTCCGTATATAGGTTCGAAGGAGCCATCAATTCAAAGCGTAGACTGTCAATATATATGGCTCGAAGACATGAAATGTTTTTGGGCACCAAAAAAAATAAAAAGAATGGACATGGTAGATTGATTCATCTATCACAGTCAAATAAGATAATAGGATTGATTGCAATTTTTCACAAGAAATTATAAGGAAATGTATTGTTCTCTCTTCTCCTATTTCTTTCTGCTTGGTTTAGCATTTTTTTTCGTGTGTAATATCAATAGAGGACACTAGGATGGTTTTGTCAGTGCAATTGTAACTCCTGCTTTTCATCATTTTTACGATATTGGTAATAAGAATGGGCTTCACGTCCATGATGTGCACATGATACATTTGTTGTTGTTTTAGCTTTTATTATGATATTTCAAAAGTTTAAAGTCCCACATTGCTTAGTCTTCAAAGTGTTAAAGTGTTTATAAGGTAACTTATGTTTTGGACTTTTAGATAAGCTTGTGAGAGGAATGGACTCGTGCGCACAAGTTGGGTCTCGTTTGGGTCAAGTCAGTGCAAATCATCCGATTTCCTCCTCCTGCGGCTATTTTTTGATTCTGTTTTCTGACTTGGTCTCAACGTGCTTATCTCCCACGTTCCAAAGTGTGGCAGCCACGTTCTGAAGTAAGGTGGACACGTTCTAACGTGAGACGAGCACGTTCCAGCGGAAGATGACCACGTTCAACGTTCAGATGCCTTTATAATCAAATTTACTTAACTCTCTAAAACAGTTTTTAAAATTCAAACGCTTTCAAAAAATAAAAAAATGCTCTTTGCTTTTTCTACGACAATTCTCCTGGGTTACATCTAAAATCTCTTGTTGTTCTGTTATCTCGGCCTCCCATCGAGATGAGCCTGTTGAATGCTGGGGATTCGCACACCCGTGTGATAAAATCCTTGAGGACAGTGTCTATACGCACGCCTCAAGCTATTCATTTCGTTCTGCTATTCTGTGTTGTCACCTCGTACCAGATAACATTCTCAAGGATTTTATTCTTATACCATGGATGACAACAATGCTGACAACCAGGCTCCCGCTCCCACCAACGGCGAGGCCGTTCTTCCACCGCCTCCACCTCCGGTCACCTACGCAAAACCATTTCTGGATATCTCAAAAATTGAGCTTTTCGGTGGCCAAAACTTCAGAAGGTGGCAGGAACGTGTTCACACAATCCTCGACATGCACGGAGTCGCATCCGCGATTATCGAACCTAGGCCGGCATTGACTGCCAATCTGAAACTGATTCAGGATTGGACACATGCAAATAAGGTATGTCGTCACATAATTATTAGCACACTTTCTAATAACTTGTTCGATGTGTACTGTTCTTACAAGGATGCGAAGGACATATGGGACTCTATGACCATCAAGTACACCGCTGAAGATGTCGGGAAACAAAAATTCGTCATCGGTAATTACTATCACTGGGAGATGACCGACGACAAGGATATCAAGGTTCAGATCAATGAATATCATAAACTATTGGAGGATCTCAAGGCCGAAAACATCACCCTCCCAGACGAATTTGTTGTTGGACTCCTTATCGAGAAGCTGCCTCCATCGTGGAAGGACTACAAGCAACAACTGAAGCACAAGCACAAGCAACTGTCACCCTCAGAACTAATAACGCACATTATCATTGAAGACACCAACCGAAGAGAGTGTCAGGCTACAAGGGCGAAGGCTTTGGCTTCTCGAGCAAATCTGGTTCAGAATAAATCATCGAAAAAAAGGTATGTCAATAACAAAAAGTCTTCTGATCACTTTTCTAAAATTACTAATCCCACTTTCAAAAGGAAAGGAGCTTGTTATGTTTATGGAAAGCTAGGTCATCATGCTCCTCAATGCAGGCACAGAGTGAGAAATGACAATCCTCCTAAGCCGAATGTAAATTTGGTCGAAGGAGATGATATTGTGATTGCGGTCATTTCTCAAGTTAACATTGTGACCAGTGTGAACAAATGGGTGGTAGACTCTGGTGCTACCACGCATATTTGTGCAAACAAAGATGCTTTTACCTCCTACACTTCTGTAGGGGATGATGAAGAACTTGTGTATCTTGGAGATTCTCGTATTGCTGCAGTTTCGGGAAAATGGAAAGTTCTTCTAAAGCTCACATCTGGGAAGACCTTGGTTTTGAATGATGTACTTCATGTGCCTAATATTAGGGCCAATTTGATTTCTGTATCATTATTGGGAAAAGCTGGGATTAAAGTGTCATTCAAATCTGACAAGATAGTAATGACAAAAAATAATGTCTTTGTGGGAAAGGGCTATTGTGATCAATGACTTTTTGTACTCAATATTTCTGAAATTATTAATAAAATTGCATCTTCTTCTGCTTACTTGATTGATTCCGTTGATATGTGGCATGCTAGATTATGACATGTTAATATTTCTTATATTAAGAAAATGCGATGTCTTGGTTTAATTCTCATGACTAGTGATGTATGCTTAAATAAATGTGATATTTGTATTGAATCTAAGTTAACTAAAAAATCTTGTCCTTCTGTACAACAACGTGAATATGAATTACTTAGTTTAATTCATACCGATCTAGGAGATTTAAAAAATACAATGACTAGAGGTGGTAAAAAATATTATGTGACCTTTATAGATGATTTTTCTAGATACACTAAGGTTTATTTAATTAGAAATAAAGATGAAGCTTTAGAAATGTTTGTCTCCTATAAGGCAGAAGTAGAAAATCAATTAAATAGAAAAATTAAAAGGGTTAGATCCGATAGGGGTGATGAATATATCTTATTTAATGAATTTTGTGAAAAAGAAGACATAATACATGAAGTAACTCCCCCTTATTCACCTGAATCTAATGGTGTAGCTGAAAGAAAAAATAGAACATTAAAAGAAATGATGAATGCAATGCTAGTTAGTTCCTCAGCGCCCGATAATCTTTGGGGAAAAGCATTATTAACTGCATGTTTTTTACAAAATAGGATACCTCATAAAAAAACTGGTAAAACACCCTATGAATTATGAAAAGGTTATATGCCTAATTTAAAATATTTGAAAGTGTGGGGGTGTTTAGCTAAGGTAATGCTTCCTGTTCCTAAGAAAAGAAAAATAGGAACCAAAACTTCTGATTGTATGTTTATTGGTTATGCTGAACGTAGTGCTGCTTATAGGTTTCTTGTTTTGCGAAGTGATGTGCTTGATCATAATACAATAATGGAGACTAAAAATGCTGAATTTTTAGAGCATATATTTCCTTTGAAATCTGGAAATAAGCAATCTTTAGAAAATATTTCTTTAGAAAATATTTCTTCTGGAAATAATTGTGAAAACTCATATGAGGATTTGAGAAGGAGTAAAAGACAAAGAAAAGAGACATCTTATGGAAATGACTTTTATACTTATCTCGTTGAAAATGACCATTTGTCTTTTTCTGAAGCTATTTCATCTTCTGATGCTCAATTTTGGAAAGAAGCTATTAAAATCGAAATTGATTCTATTTCAAAATGCAATACTTGGATTTTAGTTGATTTACCTCCTAGAACAAAACCTATTGGTTGCAAATGGATTTTTAAAAGGAAATATAATCCTAATGGTTCGATTAAAAAATACAAAGCTAGATTAGTAGTAAAAGGTTTTACCCAAAAACAAAATATTGATTATTTTGATACCTTTGCTCCTGTGATCAGAATTTCTTCAATTCGGATTTTGATAGCATTGGCTTCAATTTATAAACTTGTTATTCATCAAATGGATGTAAAAACTGCTTTCTTAAATGGTGATTTGGAAGAAGAAATTTATATGACACAACCTGAAGGATGTGTAATTCCTGGTCAAGAAAATAAAGTATGTAAACTTCTCAAATCCTTATATGGTTTGAAACAAGCACCAAAACAATGGTATGAAAAATTTAATCAAATATTGATTGATGATGGTTTTACTTCTATTGAAGTTGATAAATGTGTTTACACTAAATTAATGAATGGTGAATGTGTAATCATATGTTTATATATGGATAATATGCTTATCTTTGGTACTTGTAATGATATTGTGGTAACAACAAAATCTTTTCTTGCATCTAAGTTTGATATGAAAGACATGGGTGAAGCAAGTGTAATACTAGGAGTAAAGATCATAAGGAAGGGTGATAGTATAACACTATCCCAAGAACATTATGTAGAGAAACTTCTTAGAAAGTTTGGTCATTATGACTCGAAACCAATGAGTACCCCTTATAATTCTAACTCGCAATTAAAAAAGAATAGAGGTGATCCTATTGCTCAATCTGAGTATGCCCAAATTATTGGAAGTTTATTACATTTAATGAATTTTTCGAGACCAGACATAGCATATGTTGTGGGGAGATTGAGCCGATATACTCAAAGTCCAAATCAGGATCACTGGGCTGCACTTGTTAGACTCATGCGATATTTGAGAGGTACCATGAATTATGGTATAGTGTATAGTGGATTTCCCGCTGTATTAGAAGGATATAGTGATGCTAACTGGATCTCAGATTCAGATGAGACAAAATCCACTAGTGGTTATGTATTCACACTTGGTGATGGAGCGGTTACTTGGAGATCAGCCAAACAAACTATAATTGCAAGATCCACTATAGAGCCAGAGTTTGTAGCTCTGGAGTTGGCTGGTAGTGAAGCTGAGTGGTTAAAAAACTTCTTGGCAAATATTCCTTTAGGAATAAAACCCACACCGTCAGTGTCAATGCATTGTGATTGTCAAGCGGCAATAACCATTGCAAAGAATAAGATCTTCAATGACAAAAACAGACATATACAATTGAGGCATAATGTTAAGTTCCTTTAATCCTACGGTTCATAGTGGGGATAATCTAATGGAGGAGAATCCTTGAGACAAATGTGACACGGATAGCTAATAGTGGAGATAACTGACCTTCCCGCCATTTTCTCTTTGATGAAACAGAATTGGGAGAGTTGGCATGATACATCAGAATCCATTTTACTTTTCTTGCAATCGATCCTAGTTTTATAAATACCCATTGTACCTCACACAATATTCAGATTGAAATATACTCAAATTCCTCATTAATTCAAGTCTTCATCGATATGCCTCTTTCAATTAACATGTATGTTTATTTTCTTAAGATGGTATCAGAGCACTAAGCTCTGAACCTGTGCAACTCTGATGGCTCGCAGAAACAACAATAACAACAACGACGGTGGTCGGATTATGGATCCTTCCCTGGATCCAAGCAATCCTTATTACGTTCATCCAGGTGATGGTCCTACTTCTGTTACTGTCTCTCCTGGTCCTTAATGGGTCGAATTATCATGGATGGGCTAGGTCGATGCGACGAGCTCTTGGCGGCAAGAACAAGTACGACTTCGTAGATGGAAGCATTGAAGTCCCTGATTCTTTTGATCCAAGCTACAAGGCTTGGAGTAAATGCAATATGTTGGTGCACTCGTGGTTAATGAATTCGGTGACTGAGTCGATTGGACAAAGCATTGTGTTCTTGGAGAATGCCATTGATGTGTGGAAGGATTTGAAGGATCGCTTCTCACAGGGAGATTACATTAGGATATCGAACACAACAGAAATCTACTCACTCGTGCAAGGTTCTCATACAAGATCGAGTTTTATTCAGAATTAAAGATCTTATGGGAAGAATTAGAAACTTATATGCCTATACCTAGTTGTGCTGCTGTAAAATGCTCTTATGCTGCTATGAAGAATGCTAGACACTATCACCATTTGAATTATGCAATCAGATTTCTGACTGGATTGAATGATAATTTTGCTGTTGTTAAATCTCAAATTCTGTTGATGGATCCCTTGCCTAATATTAATAGAATATTTTCCATGGTAATACAACATGAGAGGCAAAGTAACTGTGTTCCTAATGATGAATCACGAGTGCTAATTAATGCTGTCACTGATTACAAGAAACCACAAGGCAGAGGAAGAGGTTTTACTCAGGGATCACAGAACAGATATTCTAATAGAATGTGCAGCTATTGTGGTAGGTCTGGTCACACTATTGAAACATGTTATAGGAAACATGGTTTTCCACCACATTTCCAAAGAGGATCAGCACCGAGAATGAAATGCCATTGCTTGACGATTCGATAACAAGGAAGAAGTGATAAATGAGGAATCAAAATCGTGTTTACAAGGTCGACAAATGAACAAGATGAGAAACTCATCGCGATTCAAGGTTCCAACATTCAAGACATTCGCACACCTCATCCAAATCAAGTAAATGTTTGTTCTCAGGTTGGTCATTCACCTAATGAGAAATCGAAGTCAGGTAAAGCTTTCATTTCATCCTCACTTAACACTTGTGTCATGGCTACTTGGATCATTGATTCAGGTGCTAGTGATCATATTTGTGCATCTTTAGATTGTTTTAAGTCATATTCTGAGATTAAACCAATAAGTGTCAAGTTACCTAATGGTCAGTTTTCAATTGCCAAGCATGCTGGTACTATCCTGTTTTCTTCTGAATTTGTAATTACAGATGTTTTGTATATACCTGATTTTTCCTTCAATCTACTTTCAGTTCCCAAGCTTTGTAAGGCATTAAATTGCACAGTTTCCTTTACTGACACAAGCTGCCTTATACAGGATTTGAAAAATCGAAGATGATTGGTTCGGTGAGAAATTTGAGGGGTCACTACTTAATGGTTGATTCCAAGGATGCCACTGTTACAAATGTGCAAATTGTTAACATTACCTAAAGAAGCCTTATGGCATTTTAGACTTGGACACATGTCAAACAATAGAATGTTATCTTTACACAGTCAATTTCCTTTTGTTACCATTGATCCAAATAGTGTTTGTGATGTATGTCATTTTGCTAAACACAAAAGATTACCATACAGTTTAAGTTCAAATAAAGCTTTGAGACCTTATGAGTTGTTACATTTTGACATTTGGGGACCCATTTCTATTCAGTCCATACATGGACACAAGTATTTCCTCACTGCTTTAGATGATTATAGTCGATTCACTTGGATAATTCTTTTAAAAACCAAAGGTGAAGCAAGAGAGCAAGTCCAAAATCTCATTAAAATTATTGAAGTGCAGCATGATGCAAAAATAAAAATTGTAAGGACTGATAATGGTCCTGAATTTTCAATGCATCAATTTTATAATTCAAAAGGAATAATACATCAAACAAGTTGTGTTGAGTCTCCACAGCAAAATGGGAGAGTTGAAAGGAAACATCAACATGTCTTGAATGTAGGAAGAGCACTCTTATTTCAGTCTAAGCTACCTAAACAGTTTTGGTCCTATGCCATTTTACATGCCACGTTTATTATTAATCGCATTCCAAGTCTCTTGTTGAAGGATAAAGCTCCTTTTACTTTGTTACATGGTCACACACCTGATCTTCATGATTTGAAAGTGTTTGGGTCTCTTTGTTATGCATCTACGTTACATGGTCATAGAACAAAGCTTGAACCAAGGGCACGAAAATGCATTTTTCTAGGATACAAGACTGGTATGAAGGGATCAGTTTTATTTGATCTTAACAATAAAGAAATTTTTGTCTCAAGAGATGTCATACATCATGAACACATATTACCATACACAAAATCAACCTCTTTTTCTACATGGCATTACCATACTTCACAGAAACCCGATAATCATCATTCATTACCCAAACCAGATTCCATCTCACCACAGGAATTGCCAACACCCATTAATTATCAAAGGGATGAGGCAGAATCAGCACCACAAGTTTTAAGAAGATCAGACAGGCAGAGGAATCGACCATCACATCTCACTGATTATGTGTGCAGCCTCTCCTCTGACTCAACAGAATCAATCACCTCAGGTACTCCTCATCCTATTTCACTATTTCATTCCTTTTCACATTTGTCCCCTTCACAGCAGCATTTTTCTTTGTCAATCTTACACTGCACTGAGCCACAGTCCTATCAAGAGGCATGTAAGCATGAATGTTGGAACACAGCCATGAGAGATGAGTTGGCAGCCTTGGAGAAAAATGGCACATGGGTTTTAGTTGATAAACCTGCACATGTGAAACCCATTGGCAGCAAGTGGGTTTACAAAATAAAGCATAGAGCAGATGGCACTATTGAAAGGTACAAGGCTAGGTTGGTAGCCAAGGGATACAACCAAGTGGAAGGTTTAGACTTCTTTGACACTTTCTCACCCGTAGCTAAGATGACAACTGTAAGGGCATTGTTAGCACTTGCTTCCATTTCCAATTGGCATCTACACCAATTGGATGTGAACAATGCTTTTCTACATGGAGATCTACACGAAGAAGTCTACATGTCCATACCACAAGGAGTCTCATGTTCTAAACCCAATCAAGTGTGCAAGTTGTTAAAATCACTGTATGACCTTAGACAAGCAAGCAGAAAGTGGTATGAGAAGCTCACTTCTCTTTTGTTGGCACACGGATACAAGCAATCAAGTTCAGATTACTCTCTATTCACTCTTAGTCATGCCACTCACTTTACAGCTTTATTGGTTTATGTGGATGATGTCATATTGGCAGGCAATTCCTTGGAGGAGTTCATCCGAATTAAGGCCATTCTTGATACCACCTTCAAAATCAAAGATTTAGGCACTCTAAAATATTTCCTTGGCATAGAGGTGGCCCATTCAGCTTCAGGTATCACCCTTTGTCAGAGAAAATATTGCCTAGACCTTCTCCATGAGACCGGATTGCTTGGTTCTAAGCCAGCAAAAACTCCAGTTGATCCCTCAATTAAACTGCTAGGCAAGATGGTGGTACTCCTTATACTGATGTAGCAGGTTATAGGAGACTAATTGGAAAGTGTTGTACCTTACCTCAACCAGGCCTGATATCTCATTTGCGATACAGCAGCTGAGCCAATTCTTAAGCAGTCCTACAGTGACACATTACAATGCAGCTTGCAGGGTGGTACGGTATCTAAAGGGCAGTCCTGGAAGAGGCCTATTTTATCCTAGAAAATCAGAATTACAGCTCCTTGGTTTCTCTGATGCAGATTGGGCAGGATGCTTGGATTCTCGTAGGTCCATTTCAGGCTACTGCTTCTTTCTTGGTTCATCCTTGATATCTTGGAAAGCTAAGAAGCAACAAACAATTTCCAGGTCCTCTTCCGAGGCAGAATACCGCGCACTGTCATTTGCTTCTTGTGAGCTCCAGTGGTTGTTGTATCTACTTCAGGACCTACATATTACCTGTCAGCGTGCACCCGTGCTGTATTGTGATAGCCAAAGCGCCATGCACATTGCCGCCAATCCCGTATTCCATGAGAGAACAAAGCACCTTGAAATAGATTGCCATTTCGTCCGTGATAAAGTGCGAGAATGGTGTTTTTCGTTCCTGTTACCTCCAAGGACCGCTTGCTGACTTTCTTACAAAAGCATTGTCTCCTCAGTCTTTTCTCCCCTTCATTTCCAAGCTGGGCATGTTGGACATCTACCATGCTCCAGCTTGCGGGGGGGTGTTAAGTTCCTTTAATCCTACGGTTCATAGTGGGGATAATCTAATGGAGGAGAATCCTTGAGACAAATGTGACACGGATAGCTAATAGTGGAGATAACTGACCTTCCCGCCATTTTCTCTTTGATGAAACAGAATTGGGAGAGTTGGCATGATACATCAGAATCCATTTTACTTTTCTTGCAATCGATCCTAGTTTTATAAATACCCATTGTACCTCACACAATATTCAGATTGAAATATACTCAAATTCCTCATTAATTCAAGTCTTCATCGATATGCCTCTTTCAATTAACATGTATGTTTATTTTCTTAAGACATAATATGGTAAAGCAGCTGCTAAAAGATGGAACAATATCAATTGATTATGTGAAGTCAGAAGTGAAGTTGGCTGATCCTCTGACAAAGCCTCTTGGGAGGAAACCAATATATGAAACATCGAGGGGAATTGGACTTAAGCCAATTTGAAATTAACAGTGATGGTAACCCAACCTTTATGATTGGAGATTCCATGAAGAAGGTTCATATGGGTAAAAACAAGTCACTTGTTAGTTCTGCTAGCACAAATAATTTTGTTCCTTCTATGGTGTGAGATGTGCTAGACTGCCTTATTGAGAGGATAAGCTTAAAAGCTTTTAATGATTTTCATATTCCTTATGGGTGGTGTATGATTTACAGCATACACTTGATGAAATCACCTATATGAGTGTCAAGTGGGGCCGCTTGTATGAGATTATGGCATATCTCTAGAGCACTCATGAATTACCAGGCACGTGCATGACCTATTAACGCAACACAGTGACAACAGTAAGAAATATGGGGGTATAATGTGACTGGTAGACCTCTAATGTACACAAAGTGTTTCTGGTTCATAGAAGTTTACTTCACCAACTCACTGTATATTATGTCTCATCCGTCTAGGTCTGGTTCATAGTCCAAAAGACACCAGATTCGATGCATTTACACCCATAGTGTTAACCCAGGAAAAATCTTGTTTTAAAATTTTTTTAAATATTCTTTAAACTTTTGAAATATGTGGGGGATTGTTGTTGTTTTAGCTTTTATTATGATATTTCAAAAGTCTAAAGTCCCACATTGCTTAGTCTTCAAAGTGTTAAAGTGTTTATAAGGTAACTTATGTTTTGGGCTTGTTAGATAAGCTTGTGAGAGGAATGGGCTCGCGCGCACAAGTTGGGCCTCGTTTCGGCCAAGTCAGTGCAAATCATCCGATTTGCCCCCCCTTGCGCGCACGATAATGAGGCCTCACAGTTTTTGCTACAGTTTTATTTACCATAATTATTTTGTGTTGATAATTAAATTTTTCAGAAAGCTTATCCGGAAACGGCTATTTTTTTATTCTGTTTTCTGACTTGGTCTCAACGTGCTTATCTCCCACGTTCCAAAGTGTGGCAGCCACGTTCTGAAGTGAAGTGGACACGTTCCACCGTGAGCCAGACACGTTCTAACGTGAGACGGGCGCGTTCCAACGGGAGATGGCCACGTTCCAACGTTCAGATGCCTTTATAATCAGATTTACTTAACTCTCTAAAACAGTTTTTAAAATTCAAACGCTTTCGAAAAATAAAAAAACGCTCTCTGCTTTTTCTATGACAATTCTCCTGGGTTACATCTAAAATCTCTTGCTAAGATTTTCCCACCGAGACGCAGCCTTTGAATCCCTGGGGATTCATACACCCGTGTGATAAAATCCTTGAAGACAAGTTACACGCACGCCTCGGCTACATTTCGTTGTCTTTCTTATTTGTCACCTTATAACAACATTCTCTGCTTAAGAACAGTACTAGCCATTATTGTTGTTGTTGCTGTATTTATTATTATTATTTTTGTTATTTTGTTTTCTTCCCTTTTAATACGACTCGGTGCCTGGAATTGTTGCTGCAAAAATAAGTCCTTCTTCTTCCAACATATTAATACTTGTTTCTTACCCACTATTTATTTTTTCCCTTTTGGTTGGGAGTTTCTCGTGCATTATTTCTATACATTATTATTTTAGTATTCAAATCAAAATTTACTTAGATTATGTTGACCAATTACCAGTTCATTTTTTTTCCACGTCAATTACTAGTTCATATTGAGATGAGACTGACAATATGCTAAATAAAACTAAAGGCACCGTTTAAACCACCCCCCCAAATTAAAGAGTAAGGCTATGTTTGATGCGTCGTATAAGAAGGACTTGATAGTATAAGTTAATACTATTAAATTTTATTAGATGTTTAGTATGTCTATCTGATAGGATAGTCAAATCTGGTCAAAGTTTTTTATCTGACTCTAAGGCTATGTTTGGTGCGTCATATAATGAGGACTTGATAGTATAAGTTAATACTATCAGACTTTATCAGACGTTTGGTATATTCACCTGATAGGATAGTTAAATTCGGTCAAAACTTTTTATCTCACTCTAATAGTATAATACTATCCTCCTTATGACCTTATCTATAACTTGATAAGATTTTCCTCCAACCACTACCCTCTACTTTAATATTATTAAATTCATAATTATTTATTATTATTATTCTTAAATTTGTAATTATTTTTTATTATTATTAAAATTCTTAAATTTTAATTATTTTTTTATTATTATTAAAATTTTAATTTTATTAGATTTATTGTTATTCATTATAGATTGTAATTATTCTATAACTTTATTATCATTCATCCTCCATATGGTTTTAGTATGGTATATGTCTTGTTGGGCTCGGATAGCTATGGTGATTAAATTTGAGCTTCCACTTTCGGCCAATGAAATTAGGAAAATGTAGAATGTGAGAAAAAATATTCGAGGGTGGGAGCTTAAGCTAAATTTCAATACTCTTCCACTTCTTCCTATCTTTTAAAATAGATTTAATTATTTTTTTAGTCCCTTTAAATATATTTATTTTTTATTTTAATCTCTTTAAAAAATTTTATCTTGTTTTGATCATTTTAAATTTCAAGACAAATGAAATTAGTCTCTATCATTATTTTATCTCTGTTAAATAGTGAAATAACAAACGACGCTCCATATCAGCTTGTCACTTGTCTTGATCTCAACTCATTTATATCATATGTCATCCACCTGGTCTCACATCACTTCTTCTTCCTCTCCCTTCTTCCCCAATGTACAGCAAGTCTTAATTTTCTAATGTGCAACGAGTTATCAAGGAATGATTGGACTTCTTGGGGCCAAGGGGATTTTAAGGGGGTTTGCATGGCAGGGGGATTTTAAGGGGGGTTTTGAGCCACGTGTCAAGGATTTCGATGGCGGTTTCCAACAAGGTGGACTTTCCGGAGACAATTTTAAGGCTTGCATATCTTTTCTTCCATTTTTTAACAACAGCTTCAAAATTGGCCATCATTGTTTTTTTGGCTTATCGTGTGTGGGCATAGAGGACGAGTTACATATTATATGAACATAAATGAATATAGGAGTGCATTGCATTTAAAAATCATATTTTTGTAAGAAGTGCATATATCTATTATACAGAGTTTTCAGCTTATGCATTTGGTGCATAATTTCAAAAGGAGTATAAAACCAAAAACTTTTATTGATCAGCAAAGAAAACAAAGTAAAACTCTAAGTTCTAATTACAAACTACTAAAGACAAAATGAACACAACAACCAAAACAAGTTCTAAAGTTGAACTTATAGTTGCACAAATTCTTGAACAAGAGAGCAGTATAAACTTGCTTAGATCATATATCCCTAGCAGCAAGTCCACCACAGAGTCTAAGGACAAGGTGAAGAGTGAATTCCTCCCGAATACAATAAGCAAGCGTGCATCCATCGTCAAGCTGCTTCCAGCGAAGATGAGACGCTGCTGGTTCGGCCATGCCGCCCTTGTCCTGAATCTTGCAATGTGATGAGAGGAAGAGGTGGCTATGGAGGTTGCTAAAACATCACACATGACCTTTTCAACTAAGATTCCTTCCTGGGCTCCCCACATTGGGGTTAAAAGCTATTGTTAAAAATTGATTTCGATGAACATGACCTTTAGGACTTGCTACACACTAAGGAAGAAAGAAAGAGGAAAAAGAAGTGACGTGGGACCCAAGTAGATGACACGTGACATAAATGAGTTGAGATCAAGATAAGTGACAAGCTGATATGGAACGTCGTTTACCACTTCATCACTTAATAGAGATGAGATAATGACAGGAACTACTTTCACATGTCTCAAAATTTATAGGGACCAAAACAAAATAAAAAAATTTAGAAGGACCAAAACAAAAAATGACTATATTTAGAGAGATTAAAAAGATAATTAAGCCTTTAAAATATTTTTTTAAAAATGATACCACTTATTCAAAATAATGTTAACATTTTCCAAGTAAGAAAAAATGTTAAATTTTTCACTGTAGATGTAGATGAGATATTTTGATTACTTTATGGTCTGTTTGGATTGGTGGTATTGAATGGAATGGAATGAAGTAATATTAAGTTCCATTGTTTGGTTATGTTAAAAAAGGATAGAATGGGATGGAATTGAGTGGGATGGATTCCATCCCATCCCACCAGAAATCATCACTTTTGCTCCCCCCCCAATTTGGAAGGTATGAGATGGAATCAATTATTATTATTATTATTATTATTATTATTATTATTATTATTATTATTATTATTATTATTATTATTATTATTATTATTACTATTATTATTATTATTATTATTGTTATTATTATTATTATTATTTTACTTAATTAACCTCTTTGCCTCCCTCTTTGCTCTCCCTCATTCACTCGTTCACCCACGCCGCAAATCACATGCCTGGCCACACCCACCACACCCTCTTCACCGAATCACCATCACCGTCTCTCGCCACATGCCACCACACCATCACCATCTCTGCCCACACCACCACAACCACCACACTCTCACGGCATCACCATCACCTTTCCCTCACGGCAACCCCTCTTCACCATTCATCCTCACACCACAACCACCAAACTGCCACGACCACACCCTCATTGGTGGGCAAGCCTTCAACAGCAACAACCAAGAAGTTGTTTCCTCCCATCAGCGCCACACGCGGAGGACGCCAAATCCTCATTTCGTAAGACTAAGTCTGGACTGTACTCTTCCCTTTTCCTTGGCAAGGTAAGAACATGAACTTTGATAGTTTGATGTTGAAACTTTCTTTCTTTTAGTTTGATCTAATGTGAATTATTTTGTTGCATGTAAACTGTTTGATAAAATGCTAAGCTTAGGTAACTTAATTTAGCTGCTGCCATAAAGGTTGAGTTTCGGTGGTTTGAGTTTCGGTGGTTGGAGTTTGTCATGTTTGTCCATTGATAGATTTTTTGTTATCATAGCATTTGATGTCAAACAAATACATTGAAATAAAAAAATCAACAAGATGTACATCAAACACTTTACCATTATAGCACATAACATGGTTATCAAGAGGAAAAGCTTTATGAGGACGTCTCACCTATAATTAATCACTAGTATTTATTTTCTTATGTATGACAGACCAAACAAAGGATATCAAATTAGAATGGGGATAATGATATGTTGTACACATCAATCAGGTGAATAAAGTAATTTTATATAATGAAGTAAAACTCTAGCATGGTTTAGTTAATGACTTGGATTTGGAACAATGCAGACTCATTTTTTGTTGCTTACTATTACTTCTTTCTCTTTGAACTCTAGTTGGATTGGTCAAAATCAAACTTCAGTTACCAATACATGCTTGAAGATGTAATGTTGTCTGTGATATTAATATTAGTATTCTTATGTTGTATGATTTTGCCTATTCTGATTGTGTTTATGAATGGCAGCCATAATGGAAGGTTAAATATGAAAACTTACAAAGCTAAGTTATTTCCTTCTAAAACATGGATATCATAATACCCCTGCATAAAATCAAAATTCAATGGTTGTTATGATCTTTTCAAGAATGGTCTAAGTGGGTTTGGTTGGGATGCAACAACAAACATGTGGATTGCTAAACTTGAAGTATGGGACAAGCTAATTGAGGTATATTTAATGTGCAAATATTAAAGTTTCATGGTTTTTATGTAAGTTTAGATATGGTTAATTTTGTTCTTTAATATTTTATTTCATTTATTTTTATTGTAGGCTAAACCTGAAGTTGCTGAGTGAAGAAACAAGCCTATCCCACATTATGATAAATTAGCTAAACTTTTTGGGAAAGATCGGGCAACAGGAGAACATGCAAAAACAACAGCTGAAATTAGAGTAAGAAGAGTTGCATCTAGTGGGAATAGTTATGATGACACCATAGATGACATTGACCATTTGGTATCCACAAATGAAGTTAGTTTAGAGGGCTTTGACAATTATAAAGAGGAATTTCAGCCCTTCACTTCTCTTGAAGTGCCTTCTGATGGCCATTCTCATGGTGCAACCTCAACTAGGGCTAAGAAACGAGCAAGAAAAGTTGTGGAAGATGATATAAGCATAAGTCATATTGCTAAATCTCTTGAGAAAATGATTGAGGTGTTTGACAACTTAAGCAAGAGCACAACTGAGTTGACCAAACAAAATAAGAATGTTGCTGCTGAGGAAGTAATATGGGAACAATTGGAAGACATAGGCGTTGAACCAGCTTTCTTGCCCGATGTATACATGCACCTTATTCACCATCCTGATGCTATGAAAGCTTTTAATGGAATTCCAATTCACAAGCGCAAGGAAATGTTACCTCGGATTGTGCCAGGCTACCCACCTAACATTTAGGCTACATAACGTTTTCATTTTGTTAATTCTACTTCAGTTGGGATTGTCTTTCCTATTGGATTAGAACTTTGATGACTTAGTTTACTTTTTTAAGATTTTTATGTTGTTGTTTCTCTTGCCTTATGTTATCTCTTTTAACTTATAACTTGAAATGTTGTTCTTTCGACAAGTAGAGTATTGGTATTATTGTATGCTTTAAGGTTGAATTGGTTACGATGGTAATTTAATTATTGTAATTGCAAATGCAAGTTTAGTTGTGGTTATGAAGTAGTAGAGTTCATTTATAAAGGAACCTGATGTTTGTGTAATGATTGGTCTAACTTTTGCAAAATTTTCTATGTGTAAAACGAGTCTTCATTCACCTCTTTTATCCTTGTAACTTACAAGTATTACAAGTATATACTTATAGATTTATAGAAATTATGTGAAAGTAATTGTTCAACTACTACCACAGAAAACAACATCCAGAACTAGCATTTTGGAAGTTTGATGAATAAATAAATAAATAAATAAATAAATAAATGACAATCAAAACAGGCAAACATGCATGTTTCATAACGTACACATTATATCATTGGGCGATGACTGATTCATCATTGAATCAATAAAGTTAATGAGATAGTATATATAGATATGTGTCGTATGGTACAAGATAAATGCACTGTATATTGTCATCGTTGTTAGGGTCATATTTTATATTCATTTTAAGTCTTTTTGTTAATTAAAAATAAATAAAATTAGTGTGTTTACAATAAGGGTAATTTAGGAAGAAAAAAATTATAACTCTTACCATTCCATCCACTTCCCAAACAATGGAATGGTAACTTTATTTCATCTCATCCTAAAATGTTCAAACAATGGAATGATACTTTTATCCCATTCTATCTCATCTCATTCCATCTCATTCATTCCATTCCATCAACTACTAAATGTCCAAACATGCCCTTAATAATACTAGTTCTTCCACCCGTGCGATGCACGGATAAAATACAAAAAGATAGTTAAAAGTAATTTAATTATGAAGGAAATGCCTATGAATAAGAGAAAATAATCATGACTTTTGCATGACTGAAAAAACTAAGTATTCAAGTAAGGCATATAAATAAGTACAAACTAAATACGTTACACAATACTGTTAACAACATCGACAACAAATATTAATTAATTGATTAATTAATTAATTTAAACTATACACATGTTCTTTTAATCTTTGTGTACAATTATTGAAATTCGGCTCCTTTGAAGTGAGAAAAGAATAAATTTGTACCATT